>CM077094.1:60651649-61251649 GCA_039513925.1 Platanthera zijinensis | reverse complement strand
GTTAGATCAGAAGGATCTGAATAAGAGACAATGAAGGTGGATGTAGTTCCTTGGGGACTACATTTTCAATATTCACTATACTCCCGGAAATGGAAATGTGGTCGCTGATGCTTTGAGTCGTAAGGCACCAGTACGGGCAAACTGGTTGCAAAGACATGATGAGCGGCTAATCCAGGAGATGGAACCGTTAGAGATATCTTGTGTTGACAAGAATGCTACGGCCGACGCATGCTTGAACTGGATGGAGGTACAATATGACCTTGCGGACAGGGTTCGGCGGGCAACGGAGCTTGATGAAAGTCTCCAACGCTATGCAAAGGATGGTCCTGGTGACCAATTCTCCTGGGATGATGGCTTGTTACGAAAAGATGGTCGCTTGTGCGTCCCAAGTACTGGGAAGCTTAGAGAAGAGTTGATGTATGAAGCACACTTTGCCAAGTACTCAATTCACCCTGGGAGCACAAAAATGTACAGAGACATGAAGAAGTTTTTCTGGTGGCCCGGGCTAAAGAAAGACATATCACGTTATGTTACAGAATGTCATACTTGTGCTTTGGTAAAAGCGGAATGCCAAGAAGCCTGGTGGTTTCCTGAAGTCGTTACTGATTCCATAGTGGAATTTTGATGACATTTCAATGGATTTCGTGCACGGGTTGCCGAGATCTCAACGCGGTCATGATTCTATCTTGGTGATTGTAGACCGGTTTACAAAAGTGGCTCACTTCCTTCCAAACAAGAGAGATGATTTAGTGGAAACCTTGGCTAAGCTCTATGTGGAATAGATTGTTCGACTGTACGGTATTCCACGGAGTATTGTAAGTTATCGTGACGGGCGATTCACCTCAACGGATTGGAAGCTAATTCATCAAATGTTGGTACAAAATTAGCATTCAGTATGGCCTTTCATCCTCAAACGGATGGCCAGACTGAGCGAACCAATAGGACATTGGAAGATATGCTCCGTATGTGCGCCATGGATTTCGGTAAGAAATGGGAAGAGTACATTTATTTGGTAGAATTTGCCTATAACAACAGCTACCAAGCGAGCATCGGTATGGCACTGTTTGAGGCTCTATATGATCGTAAATGTCGTACACCATTAGCTTGGGCAGAAGCTGGCGAATCAAAGCTGAATGGGAAAAGAGCAGTCGAAGAAGCTACCTCGATAATACGCTCTATTCGGGAAAAGCTATTGATAGCCCAGGATCGACAAGCGAAATTTTACAACGCCAAGCATCAGAACGTGGAGTTAGCGGTAGGAGATTGGGTCTATTTGAAGATCAAACCATTCAAAGGCGTATCTCGGATTCGGCGGTTGAAAAAGCTAAGTCCCCGATACCTTGGTCCGTTTGAAGTGGTAGAGCGAGTCGGGGAAGTTGCTTATCGGCTAGCGCTTTCCGCAGAGTTGAGTTGATTACATGATGTATTCCACATCTCAATACTTCGCAAAGACGTCAAGGATCCAACTCAAGTAGTTGAGAGTGATCATGTACCGGTCGAGTATGGGCTAACGACGAAGGTTAGACCCATTCGGATCGAGGATTGAGCCGAGAAATAGTTACGGAATAAGATAATCGGGTTGGTCAAAGTCCAGTGGGACAATTGTGGCCTTGAGGAGCTAATATGGGAGCGAGAGCAGACCATGCGAGCTGAGTTTCCCGAACTTTTTGTATAAACTATTGACCGTGTACATTTTATTATAACAGATCTTTTAACGTTATAGCTTTTTGATTCTTATTTCTTTGCTGAGTACAAATTTCGGGATGAAATTTATCTTAAGGGGGGGGAGGATTGTAACACCCGAAAACCTTAAGTTGGAGTCTGGCTGGGTGACATGGCCTGGGACACGGGCGTGTCCTAGGGCGTGTCTTGTGTACACGACCTGGGACACGGGCGTGTACTTTTCTGTAAACTTCGACTCGATTTCTTGAGATAGTGACACGGTCTGGGACACGGGTGTGTCCTACTCGGGAAATATGGAGTGGCGTTGAGTGGCGTTGAGTGGCATTGAGTGTGGAACACACCCGGTGACACGGGCGTGTCACTAGGGCGTGTTGGGTACACGGCCAAGGACACAGGCATGTTCCTTAGCCGTGTCCTTCTCGGGTGATTTGATCCTATGTCAAAAGGGTGACACGACCAGTCACACGGCCGTGTCAAATTTGACACGGGTGTGTCTGCCCCGTGACACTGGCGTGTTGGAGCCATGTTCTGGTTCAGCTTGTGTCTGTTCGTGTGCCACTTGGGGGACACGGCCTGGGACACAGGCGTGTCACAGGCCGTGTCAAGTAAAATTTGGACTTTTGGGCAGATCTCGGCCATCCAATTATTTCTATTTGGATCCAATGGCCCAGGTGCCTTCCTGTAGTGATAAGGCTGAGTGTTGGCCTCTTCTCTCATTCTTATCAAGAGAGAAAAAGAGAGAGCTTGAAGAAAGGAGAAGGAGGAGAAGAGCAAGGCTTCGGTGGTGCTCCCGTGGTCCGATTCGAGATTCGAGGCTAGTTCTGTGGAGGCAAAGCTACTGCAGTGCTTTCCAACCGGCCAAATTTTTGATGGCTCCCAAGAGATCGTCAAGGGTAACGATATTCCTTCTTGGACATGTGAAATCCTACTTTATGCCTGAGTAAGGAATCCTCTCCACCAAAAGGTGGGAAGAGTGAGTGATTCCAATGGGTTGATAGTTACTATCCCCTGTTGAGTCTACATCTAGAAACAGAAGTGTGTACTATTGGATAAGTATGCTGTGTGAAGCCCATCTGGATAGGTTGGTATGGATTGGTGATGTTGCATTGATGCACCGGAGAAGACTCCACGTATACTCATGTAGTTAGTGGGGTCGTTAGGTTATGCCTGTGAAGGGGAGTAGCAGGATGTACTTGAATGTGGAATTTCAGGAAAATGCCCTTGTGTTTTTTATGCTGTGGCTACGACGTAGCAAGTCCTTGATGGACGATGAAGCCAGTCCTATGTGGACAGTGTGGCTAATGTGATGCCAGTCCTTGGCGAACGTGATGGCGATTGAGATCTCCGAGCTCTAAAAGGCCTCGTACCGAACAGTAAAGGTGAAGCCGACCCGCGTCTTTTATTATAGCTGCAAGCACGATGTGCTTGGTGATGGCAAGGCGATTTGAGAAACGAGGGGTGGCGGATCTGTACCTTCGTTATGTTGGCTGTACAAGGAAGTGCCAAGGCATTGGGCTTTCTTCCGCAACATAATGAGTCTTAGGCTTGCGTGCCGGTATGACTAAATGCTCAATGGTGTTGATCCCAGTTTGCCGGTGTACCCAAAAGTGTGCCTGAGAGCACAGATCGTCGGGACGGGTGGCCGACTGTTGTGATGGATTTCTTGTGTGGGAGAGAACAATATGTATGATATCTTTAATTGCTATAATGCTCTGTAGGGAAGGAATGCCACTGCCCCGGGAAGGGGTAGGATTGTTATAAATTGTACTGCTGAATGCTGACCATTGCCTTGTTTGCCACCGTTTGGGTGGTCTGTCCCTATGTAGGTGCTGTAGAGCCGAGCGGAAAGTGAAGGGATGATGTCCCTACTGCTACTGTTTTCGCTCTTATTGCTGTTACTGCTAGCCCTTGAAGGCTAGCTAATGTCTTTTCTTTTGTTCATGTATGGCCGGCCTGCGCGCCAATGTCTGTAAACCATACTGATTAAAGAGGAACTGTAAGGCCTTAAGGCCAAACTGTAGTATTTTCTATCCCCTCGTTGGAGTGGTTGTATATAACTTTGGTTTATATATATAGTGGATATTCCTGGTATGAGTTCAGCTAATTATGTAACTTTTCCACTAGCATGCTCTGTGTTAGGATGCGTTGATGGTATTATCCTGTGACCTCACCGTCTATTTGTGGCATATAGTGTGGGGCCCCGACCGGACCTTCTATTATATGTTATTTAATGGGTGGAGTCGTTACACCCTATCATATATCCTCCTTTTGGTCATGGACTTTTCATATAATTCCCACTCAACTAAGCTGTAGTGAAGATTTCTATTCTCATTATAGTCCATTACCAACTTAAGAGTATCAAGAATTAATCTCTTAAGAGTGGGGCTCCAAACTTCAGCAAATTCCTTTGCTTTTCTTTTTATTTGAATCAACTTTGGGAATGCTTCTGCTGGCAGATGGCCCTTCTCCATATTTCCTCTTCTTAAAAGTGTTGATCTCTAGTAAATCCTGAGGAATAATGTCATCCCATACCTGGTCATAAGAGGCTGGAGGAGGATCCTGATCTTCTGGTCTAGGAGATAAGCAGGGCATTTGAGGTTGTTGCATTTGAGCTGGCACCTAACTGGGCTGTCCTTCAACCAGTGGATTCAGATGATGAGGAATAATATTGGGATCAGCCTGAAAGTCAGGGAAAATCTGATTGTGCATCCAAACTGTTGTGTCATAAGTATATAACTTCACTGACTGGATCTGAGCTAAAACATTCTTATTGATTTCAGAAATTTTCTCAGCCCAGAGAGTGTTTGCATCTGTAGAAAACTTATCCACAAGTTTGATTACATGCTCTTTCACCAGGCTCTCCCCCTTTCTGAATTCTACAAGGAGTTTTTCTATGGCTTCTTCCTTGAAAGTACCAACTTCCTCACAAACCTTCATCACATGTTTTTGAGCATTCTTTTCTAATTCAATCTGATTATTAGCATGAGTCAGAGATTGTTCCATAACCTGACCAACACTAGTAATAGTGTGATCTATGGCTTTTCCACTAATCTAAAATAAGCTCTTGAGAGTCAGTGTTATGTTGGATCTCAGCAAATCCTCGACTCATTTCTATTTCCAAGCCAGTCACCTTGTCTTGCATCACTTTCAGAGAATCGTCAAATTGTTTCCTTTGAACAGAGAGCATCTGGCCTATCTGGATGAGAAGTTCTGAGTTGGAAGGGGTAGTAGCAGTTGCAATAGCATTAGAAGAGGTAGAGGCAGAGGTAGAAGCAGAAATAGTAGCAGGAGGAGGGGATTTCCATAGAGGTATCTCATCAAGAATTACTGAGCTTACAGCTCTGGTAGTCTGAACAGGGGTAATATCAGCCTGATCAGAGAATGTGGGGATGGAGAAATCTAACTTCCTCAAGGGAATATCAGCAGACTAAGGTGATATTCTGTCTTCATTAGAAAGAAGAACAGTCTCAGGGATATCTTGCTTGGCAGTAGGGGATTGATGATGGTTAAAACGCGTAGGTTTCTTTTTATTTAATTATGAAAGTGGAGGTGATTTTATTTTATAAAAAAGAAAGAAGACGTTTTATTTTGTTAGAAACCGAGTTTTAACGAAAGGGAGGCAAGTGCACCTATCGCGTGTAGTACAGGATATTCCGGTGTGGAATATCGGGGTCGTATTGTTCTCGGGGCCGGCTTAGCTATTTCTACTCTTTCCCTGAAAGACCTATTATTTTACCGATAATATTTTAGGTTTATAAAAATGAAAATGGCATAAAAATTATATAATAAGTTCATAATAATAAAAATATAATAATAAAAGCAGTAAATAAATGCAGGAAAGCCGATGAAAAACTCAGCGCGACGCTATCAAAAAGGGAACTTAACTAAAATAACTTTTAATAAAAAGAGATCCTAAATTTCAAATTAATTAAGGTGGAGACTCGGTCGTGGAGGTTCCAAAGGAATGAGCTCACTTATCTCTAGGACTATCGCTTACCTGAACGCTAAGACTATTCGACCGAGCGTTAGACCGACAAAGGATTCCTCTTAACGCCCGCATTACGCTAAGATGCCCGCTATTGGGTGGGGAACCCAATCCGATAGAGTAACGTGCCTCCTCTCTCGAGGGTTAGCGTGAAGCTCTCTTTACCCAAGGGTGATCGGTCCATACGCACGGCCTCTCGGCGTTGCGTATGGATAACGGAAATAGGGCCCGCGCATCGATATGCGTTCCTACGCGTCGTTAACCCGGGGCAAACCTTAAGAAATTTAATTAAACTGAAAAACAGGACCTTCAATTATTTAAAGCTACTCTATCTGTCCCAATGCTCTTCGATATTGAGGGCTAAGGGCGGTTAGCCACTCATTGGAATGAGGACACTTAAGCTAGAAAACAGAAAAGAAAGCTGTAAAGAAAGCAGTAAAGGAAAGCTGAAAATTGCAAGTCCTACTCAAATGAGTAGGACTGAAGAAAGTAGTAAATGCGAATCCCGGCTCAAATGAATGGGCGGGGGTAAACTTATCTCATACACGCATGAACTCTACTTGAAAGTAAAACACACACACACACTCTACAGAAATTAAAACACACGCACGCACACAAAGTTTCCTACTGAAGTGAGTAGGAGAAAATGAAAGCAATAAAAAACAAGTCCCACTCAAACGAGTGGGCGGGAAATGAAAGCGGAGCGCCATTTAACTCTTAACGAGTAGGCAGAAATAAATGCATACGCACACACGCACTCTACAGAAATGAAATAAAGCTATAAAACTAACTCATACACGCACGCACACTTGAAAAAATAAGAAAAACAAAATTGCTTAAAAATTAAAACGACTGCATTTCTACCGCTAGAATGCGGTAGAAATGCGTAAAAAGACGAAATAAAAATTAAACGGGTAAAAAGTTTTGAAAATTAAAACGAAAAGCTAAGTGCTCGGAAAATTAAAACGAGCATATTTTCATTCTTGTATTTTTATAAAAACTCCTAAAAAGTGAAAATAAAACAAAAAAAGACGAAAAGGTTTACAATCCTAAAGAGCCTAAGTTAAAGAAAATTGAAAATAACACTTTTTGAGGTGTTTTTATAAACCCTTAAGAATGAAAATAAGGAAAAAAAACTAAACCTAAACAAGTGCGGATTATGAAAATAAAATGGGCATTATAATGGCTAGAAATGCCGTAAAATTCCTAAACTAAACTAAGTTATAAAGCTGAAAAATGAAGAAAACATAAAAAGAACAAAAAAAGAGAATGAAAAATCACTTAAGAAGGGCGCTTCCAAATGAACATTCATACTAAGGAAGAGAGAAAATTGCATATTTTATTAAAATTATAAGCGATTACATGAAAGCTAAAAAGAGAAAGCTAATACAAACTAAGAGAGAGAGGGATAAAATTCCCTTACATAGCATTTGGATTCATTTGGGCAGCACCTCCCCTAAGCAAAGTGGTCAAAAAGTGGACAGGAAAGCTTTCTGAAAGCTTTTATTTATAGGCAAAAATTTCGGGTTAGTCACGCCCGTGACTAGGGCGTGACAGGGGGGCGTGTCACTACTGTTCATGAGCTGATCAGTGATTTGACTAGAAAGTTGACTTCGGCTGGAAACGTGGCGGTCACGCCCCAGGTTACGGGCGTGACATGTGTCAGTCACGGGTGTGACTGGGGCGTATCGGGGAGGTCGATCTGGGCGCGGTCCGGTCGCTAAGTCGTGCGCATCACGTTGGTCCAGGTGAAGTAGTCACGCCCGTGTTACCTTTTGACACGGGCGTGTCTTGGGGCGTGTCGGGCTTAGTTTGATGATCGCCGTTCGTCGAGCTGGCAACCTGAAGTCGACGATCGTTGAGGGCGTGACACGGGCGTGTCGGTCAACTTTTTGACTTTTTCTGGAATTTTTCTGGAACAAAAATAATGTTAAGTTAGAAATAATATTTACAAAAATAAGCATTTTTTTGAATAAAACTAATAAAAAAGACAAAAATAAACAAAAATGACTTAAATAAAATACGAAAATATATGTATATTTATAACTCATCAAATACCCCCATACTTAAGTTTTTGCTATTCTAGAGCACAAGTTGGAGATAAACCTATAAGGAATAAAAAAGAATCCTAAATTTAACTAACGCTTAATTAATTGTAAGAAAGATCGAAATGAATTTCCGGGGTTTCGGAATTAAATCTTAACTTTTGAAAATGTTAAAATAGAGGAACTGTTTCAAAAAATACTTCTAAATGGAAAAAAGAAAGCGAAAGTTATTTTTGTTAGTTTAACAAAAATGGATTGGAATTATCGAAAAAACTTTAGCTAAAAAGAAATTAATAAGAAATAATTCAATTTAAAAATTATGCTCTCCAAAAGTTTTTAGATTAATTCTAGAATCATGAAAATATGATAAGTGGATTGGCGGTTATGAAGAGGGCTTTGATTTTTGAGGCGAGGTAATTTTTTCTCGAACCTCCACATATTTGTTTTTGAATAATTAGGAAAATGAAATCTTATTTTCCTAACATATAATAATTTTTTTTCTTCATAAATAAATAAAAAACCCAATGCATATGTATAGGAGTTATGACTTTTATCCTCTTACTCCTAACATATTATCTTTTTAAATTATTGGGTGCCTATGTTTACGGGATGAAATCTTATCCCCATTGACATAAGATCTTTTAAGGGTGAGTGGAGAATCATACCAAGTAAGGTATGAAAAAAAAGTGGAAGGGATGAATTTCTAAAAAAAAATTAGAGTTTAAAAAAAAAATTCGAGAGCAACCTTTTTAATTTGAACGTTCCTACGTTTCTAAAAGCATAAGTAGAAATAATATAAAATCCATAAATGTTATTTTCTTACATAAAAACATGCTTTTATTCAAAAAATTAGAAGTGAAAGTGAGAAAAACAAGTTCCCTATAATAAGAAAAAGACATAGAAAATTCTTTAAAATCTTAACCCCAGAAATCTAAGTCTATCGAGCTACAATTAATAAATGAATAGTAAATAAAGAATTAATTAAAATTCGCTTATAAATAAACTCGAAACGATTATTTTGGAGAGCAAAGAGGTTAAGAAATAAAGTATTCGAATTATTTAATTTAATTTTTTTTTATGAGTTTTTCTAAATTTTTTTTTTCATATTTTGGGGTTATTTTCATTTTTTTGCGATTTTTTAAAGGTTATATGAATTTTTTTTTTGTTTTTTTTGAGTTATACAAATTTTTTAGAAATTTTGATTTACAGAAATATTTACAAGAGGAGAGAGAGAAATTTTACAAGATAGGAAAGAGAAAGGGAAAGAGACGAGAATATTTACAAAATATTTACAAAGTAGAAAAAGGATCGCCCACGAATAGACTCTTATTTATGGTTGGTTCGATGAGTCGAACGTCGCGGAGCGATGATTCATTTTTTTGAATTTTATTATTATTATTATTATTATTAAAGCATGAAAATATTTTTTGAAGTTTTAAATTTTTTCAAATTTTTTTGGAAATTTTTTATTAAGTGCAGGAAATAAAATGACAGAAAATAGGAAATACCCCCATACTTAAGTCCAACATTGTCCCCAATGTTGTACTAAGTATGAGGAACGAAATATATATATATATATATATATATATATAAAGGACTAAGCAGTTATGTACAAAAAACTAAAAACAGGGGTATAGAAATCATCCCTAAACGGCGTTCGGGGAAGCCCGTTAAATATAGCACTGCATAAGTTAAAGTAAAAGCAGAAAAAAAAAACAGAAAAATGAAAAATATAAGTTCGACGAAAAATGTGCGGGTGATAGGGGGCGAGGGCAATTCAGTGTGATAAATGTGAGACGCATACGCGATCCCCTAGTGCTCACAAGTGTGAAGCGCGGCGAAACGAAAATAAAAAAAAATTTGTTTGTTTTTTTTGTTTTTAATGTTTTTTGTTTTTTTTATATTATTTTTTCTGATTTTTAGGATTTTTTAGTTTATGTTTTTTTTTAATTTTTTTGATTATTGAAAATAAAAGATAAGAAAATAAAAAACAAATATTATAAAGGCATAAATAAAAATGAAATATATATATATATTAAATTTTTTTTTTGAATTTTGAATTTTTGGATGAAAAAAAGATAAAAAAAAAAATTCATCATTTTTTTTATTTTAAGTTTTTTTTCAATTTTTTTTTTAAATTTTTTAGTTCTTTTTTTTGTTTTTAAGTTTTTGATTTTTTAAGGTTTTAGTTTTCTTATTTTTGCTTAGGTTTTAAGTTTTATGATTTTTTTTAAAGGTTTAAAGTTTTTGATTTTTTTTAAAGTTTTAAAGTTTTTAAATTTTTGATTTTTAGATTTATTTTAGGTATTTATTATTAATAATTAATATTGATATTATTTTTATTAATATAATTATTTGGTAGTCATTTTGTTTTTATTTTGTTTTTATTTTTTTATTTTCATATATAAATAGAAATTAAAGGGTAAAATTAATAGGTTTCAGGAATTCAAAATAGTAAATCGAATTTGTCCCCGGCAATGACGCCAAAAACTTGATGGTTAAAACACGTAGGTTTCTTTTTATTTAATTATGAAAGTGGAGGTGATTTTATTTTATAAAAAAGAAAGAAGACGTTTTATTTTGTTAGAAACCGTGTTTTAACGAAAGGGAGGCAAGTGCACCTATCGCGTGTAGTACAGGATATTCCGGTGTGGAAAATCGGGGTCGTATTGTTCTCGGGGCCCGCTTAGCTATTTCTACTCTTTCCCTGAAAGACCTATTATTTTACCGATAATATTTTAGGTTTATAAAAATGAAAATGGCATAAAAATTATATAATAAGTTCATAATAATAAAAACATAATAATAAAAGAAGGAAATAAATGTAGGAAAGCCGATGAAAAACTCAGCGCGGCGCTATCAAAAAAAGAACTGAACTAAAATAACTTTTAATAAAAAGAGATCCTAAATTTCAAATTAATTAAGGCGGAGACTCGGTCGTGGAGGTTCCAAAGGAATGAGCTCACTTATCTCTAGGACTATCGCTCACCTGAACACTAAGACTATTCGACCGATCGTTAGACCGACGAAGGATTCCTCTTAATGCCCGCATTACGCTAAGAACCCCGCTATTGGGTGGGGAACCCAATCCGGTAGAGTCACGCGCCTCCTCTCTCGAGGGTTAGCGCGGAGCTCTCTTTACCCAAGGGTGATCGGTCCATACGCACGGCCTCTCGGCGTTGCGTATGGATAATGGAAATAGGGCCCACACATCGATATGCGGTCCTACGCGTCGTTAACCCGGGGCAAATCTTAAGAAATTTAATTAAACTAAAAAACAGGACCTTCAATTATTTAAAGCTACTCTATCTGTCCCAATGCTCTTCGATATTGAGGGCTAAGGGCGGTTAGCCACTCATCGGAATGGGGACACTTAAGCTAGAAAACAGAAAAGAAAGTTGTACAGAAAGCAGTAAGAAAGCAGTAAAGGAAAGCAGAAAATTGCAAGTCCTACTCAAATGAGTAGGACTGAAGAAAGCAGTAAATGGGAATCCGGCTCAAATGAGTGGGCGGGGGTAAAATTATCTCATACACGCACGCACTCTACTTGAAAGTAAAACACACACACGCACTCTACAAAAATTAAAACACACGCACGCACACAAAGTTTCCTACTCAAGTGAGTAGGAGAAAATGAAAGCAATAAAAAACAAGTCCCACTCAAACGAGTGGGCGGGAAATGAAAGCGAAGCGCCATTTAACTCTTAACGAGTAGGCGGAAATAAATGCATACGCTCACACGCACTCTATAGAAATGAAATAAAGCTATAAAACTAACTCATACACGCACGCACACTTGCAAAAATAAGAAAAACAAAATTGCTTAAAAATTAAAACGACTGCATTTCTATCGCTAGAATGCGGTAGAAATGCGTAAAAAGACGAAATAAAAATTAAATGGGTAAAAAGTTTTTAACATTAAAACAAAAAGCTAAGTGCTCGGAAAATTATGATGAGCATATTTTCATTCTTGTATTTTTATAAAAACTCCTAAAAAGTGAAAATAAAGCAAAAAAAGCCGAAAAGGTTTACAATCCTAAAGAGCCTAAGTTAAAGAAAATTGAAAATAACACTTTTTTAGGTGTTTTATAAACCCTTAAGAATGAAAATAAGGAAAAAAAACTAAACCTAAACAAGTGCGGATTATGAAAATAAAATGGGCATTACAATGGCTAGAAATGCCGTAAAATTCCTAAACTAAACTAAGTTATAAAGCTGAAAAATGAAGAAAACATAAAAAGAACAAAAAAAGCGAACGAAAAATCACTTAAGAAGGGAGCTTCCAAATGAACATTCATACTAAGGAAGAGAGAAAATTGCATATTTTATTAAAATTATAAGTGATTACATGAAAGCTAAAAAGAGAAAGCTAATACAAACTAAGAGAGGGGGGGGGATAAAATTCCCTTACATAGCATTTTGATTCATTTGGGCAGCACCTCCCCTAAGCAAAGTGGTCAAAAAGTGGATAGGAAAGCTTTCTGAAAGCTTTTATTTATAGGAAAAAATTTCGGGTTGGTCACGACCGTGACTAGGGCGTGACAGGGGGGCGTGTCACTACTGTTCATGAGCTGATCGGTGATTTGACTGGAAAGTTGACTTCGGCTGGAAACGTGGCGGTCACGCCCCAGGTCACGGGCGTGGCATGTGTCAGTCACGGGCGTGACTGGGGCGTGTCCGGGAGGTCGACTTGGGCGCGGTCCGGTCGCAAAGTCGCGCGCGTCACGTCGGTCCAGGTTGAGTAGTCACGCTCGTGTCACCTTTTGACACGGGCGTGTCTAGGGGTATGTCAGGCTCGATTTGAAGATCGTCGTTTGTCGAGCTGGCAACCTGAAGTCGACGATCGTCGAGGGCATGATACGGGCGTGTCGGTCATGTGACACGGGCGTGTCGGTAAAATTTTTGACTTTTTCTGGAATTTTTCTTGAATTTTTCTGGAACAAAAATAAAGCTAAGTTAGAAATAATATTTATAAAAATAAGCAATTTATTAAATAAAACTAATAAAAAAGACAAAAATAAACAAAAATGACCTAAATAAAATACGAAAATATAGGTATATTTACAACTCATCAATTGAGCAGGAGGAGATTCTGGTAATCTGATAGGAGAAGGAGAGGGAGCTGGAGAAGGATCTTTTGGATATTCTTTAGCTGGTTCCTTGAAGAGGGGAGGAACATCTGAGGTGAGTTCTTCCACCATTCTGTCAATGTCTTCAGCAGTGTTTTGGAGGGTTTCTTGGACTTGAGTATCTGGAAGGGTATCTTCTGGAGAGAGTGCCACTGGGGACTTTGCTGGTGAGGGAGGAGGAGATCTGACCATAGAAACAGAGGCTGCAGGCTCCCCCTAAGTTACTGCACCAGATGGTTCAACAACATGATGATAGGAGGGAGATGGGGTCCTGACCTCAAAGGCAGAAGCTGCAATTTCTTTACCTAACTGCTTTGGATTTTTTAGCTTGAGTTCCCATCTATGGATGGAAGCCAATGAGATCTTTTTCAGGTGGTGAACTGGTGTGCCTTTGGAAAGTTTGAAAGTGACTGGATCAATCTCACTCAGCAATAAGGAGAGTATCCTTGCAAATTTGGGATCCTGAATGCTGTCCCTGATCATCTCAAATACCATCATGCCAAATTGAAATTTCTTTCTACAGATTACAGCTGTCATTACTGCAAATAGATCATTTGTTATGAAACTAATCGACCCTGTTTTGCACCATAAGATTTTTCTAATTATGTCTGCCAGAAGTTTTCCTTCATCATTGAATAGATGTCTCCTTAAGGAGTAGAATTCCTCAAAAACTCCATAGAAGGAGTAAGTCCTGTCATAATCTTCTGGAGTTAGGTCATCTTCTTATTCCACAATGGGCATCTTCAGAAGCTTTGAAACTATGTTTTTATCTAACTTGATTTTGATCCCTTTCACTATAGTTTTCAAAATCTTACCATTCCTCCTTACCTTTGCGTTTCTGAAGAATTCTTCGACATCTTGAAAAACAATCCTGCAGGGTTCTGATAGAACGAACATCAGTCCGACCGTGTCCAGGAGAAGAAGCAAGTTCTGAAAATCATCTGAAATATCTGCAATTCCTTTGACGATTAGTTCACTACTGATTCCTATCTTTGAACTGTGCGTCATGGATGCTATCAGCGGCGACGGACGGAGTGCGGGATGATGGCTGCGACAACGCTGTCTATCGGCGGAAGACAAAGAGTTTTCGAGAATAGGAAATTTGAAATGTCGGTTGATTTGGGATTTCTAAAGTATTATATATATATAATCCCAGTAATGTCTATTAAGTGTCTAATTAATCTAGGATTAAGGCTTAAGTCATCGGGTTTTCTAAATAGAACAAATTAATTAGAAGTTGAAAAGGGAAAGAGAATTTCTCGAGAAGTCAGGTATATTTCTCGAGAACTGCCAGGGGACTTCTTGAGATGTAATTAAAAAGTTCTCGAGAACGGAAGATACTTATCGAGAGACAATTCAAAGTTCTCGAGAACTGAGAAAACTTTTCGAGAGATAAGTCTTAGTTCTCTAGAAGGAGTCTGAGTTTTCGAAAAATAAGTAAAGTTCTGGAGGAGTCTGAGTTTTCGAGAATGAATATGTTACTTTTCGAGAAGTAGACGGAGTTCTCGAGAACTAGCTTCCTCTTGAGAAATTTCTATCTTGTTTGAAGTATCCTCGATTCTTGAGCTTTAAACTGATCTCCTTTAACTTATCCTTCTTTGTTCAGCATCCCAAGTTCAAATTTGAGGAAATTGAACTTGGTATCGTCCAGCGGTTTCGTGAAAATATTTACAACTTGCCGATCTGTTGGCACGTACTGCAGATCTATATCCCTTTGCTCCACGTGCTCCCGGATGTAGTGATATCTGAGCTCGATGTGCTTTGTCCGGTTGTGCGAGATAGGGTTGTTTGTGAATGCGATTGCGCTAGAGGAGTCGCAGAATAATGGAATGTCTTTGATCTTCATATTGTAATCCTCTACCTGGTTCTTTAGCCAAAGCAACTGTGCACAACAACTACCGACAGAAATGTATTCTGACTCGGCTGTTGAGATTGCGACACAGTTTTGCTTTTTGCTGCTCCATGAAATAAGCCTTCTTTAAAGGAACTAACACGTCCCGGATGTGCTTTTCCTGTCATCTTTGCTACCTGCAAAGTCTGCATCTGAGAAACCAATTAGTTCTCTGTCATTACTTCTTGGGTACCATAAGCCAAGATTCGGTGTACCTTTAAGGTATCTCAAGATCCGCTTTGTAGCAGCATAGTGAGATTCCTTACAGTTCACTTGGAATCTAGCACATACACATGTGGAGAACATTATGTATGGTGTACATGCAGTAAGGTAGAGCAAGGATTAAACTATACTTCTGTATTTGGTTTCATCAAAAGGTTTCCCTTTCTCATCCTTGTCCAGAGACATATCTGAGGCCATTGGAGTCCTCAAAGAGGTTTCACTCTCCATTCCAAATTTCTTATTCAACTCCTTGGTGAACTTAGTCAGAGAGATGAAAATTCCATCTTCAGATTGTTTCACCTGAAGTCCTAAGAAATACTTCAGCTCTCCCTTACTGCTCATTTAAAACTTCCCTTGCATAAGTTTAAAGAACTTTTAGCAGAGGTTGTCGTCTGTAGAGCCAAAAATAATGTCGTCGACATAGATTTGCACTAGCAAGATCTTGCCTTTAATTTCCCTAAGAAATAATGTCTTGTCTATCTTTCCCCTTATGAACTTGTTCTCGAGGAGAAAGCTAGACAGCGTTTCGTACCAAGCTCGAGGAGATTGTTTCAAATCATACAGCTCTTTTGATAATAAATAAACATTCTCAGGATAGTTATGATCAAAAAAACCTGGGGGCTGTTCAACATACACCTCTTCCTTTATGTCACAATTTAGGAAAGCGGCCTTCTCGTCCATTTGGTAGACAGTGAATCCCTTTAGTGCAGCATAAGCCAGGAATAGTCTGATGGCCTCCAGTCTTGCCACTGGAGCGTATGTCTGGTCGAATTCGATCCCTTCTTCTTGACGATATCCTTTGGCGACGAGTTTGGCCTTGTTCTTGATAATTATCCCATTCTCATCCAACTTTTTCCTGTAGACCCATTTCGTTCCGATGATATTCTTACCTTTGGGTATTGGAACAAGCGTCCAAACTTTGCAGCGCTTGAACTGATTCAATTCTTCTTCCATGGCCAAGATCCACGATGCGTCTTAGTTTGCTTCCTCAAACTTCTTTGGTTCAACCTGCGAGAGAAAACTTAGATAAAGATTCTCGTTAGTTGTACCTCGACGAGTTCTTACACCATCCCGAGGATCTCCTATGATTTGGTCCATTGGGTGATCCTTTAGATGTCTGAGCTCTAGGATCCTTGCATCTGGAACTTCTTTGCCCACTGGAGTGACTTCATCAACTTGGATAGTATTTTCATCTTGATCCTCTACATATCCAATAGGGGTTGGAGAGGTGATCTTGATGAACTTTTCATCTTTACCTTCGGTTGATTCATCCAAGCTGATCTCTTTAAGCCTTGTACCTGCATCTTCAACAAGCACACTAGACGATTGGCTTTGTAGCAAGCTCGTCTCATCAAATGCAACATGTATGGATTCCTCTACAACCAGAGTTTTCTATTGAAAACCCTGTATGCCTTACTATTGCTATTATATCCTACAAAAATACCTTCAAAACTTTTCTCACTAAACTTAGTAGTATGATACTTACCATTGTTAAGTACGAAGCATTTGCAGCTAAAAATTCTAAAATATGAAACTGTTGGTTTCGTGCCTTTTAGAAGTTCATAAGGTGTCTTATCATGATTCTTGTTTATGAAGGCTCGATTTTGTACGTGGCAAGCAGGTTTGACGGCTTCAGCCCAGAAGTACTCTAGTAGTGAAGCATTACTCAACATGGTCCTGCAGGCCTCTATGAGTGTTCTATTCCTTCTCTCCTCTACTCCATTTTCCTATGGAGTACGAGGAGAGGAAAACTCATGAAAGATACCTAGGCTTTCACAAAATTCTTCCATGGCCCCAGATTTGAACTCCATTCTCTTGTCACTTCTGATTTTGACTATAGAAAAGTTGTATTCATTCTGGACCTGCCTGACAAAATTTGTAAAGATATCAAAGGTATCTGACTTGTGTTTCAAAAAGAACACCCACACAAAATGTGAGTAGTCATCAACAATTACCAACGTATAATCCTTACCTCCTAAACATCTAACTTGCAGTGGATCGAACAAGTCAATATGAAGTAGGTGTAAACACCTATTAGAGTTTTTGCCTATAATGCTTTTAAAGGTAGCCCTTGTTTGCTTGCCTTTTAGGCATGCATGACAAGGTCTCTCTTTGACGTGCTTGACATTTGGGGCATCACGTACTAAGTTCTGGGAGAATAATTTATTAATAGTTTTAAAATTAATATGTGCTAGCCTCTTGTGCCATTGGTCACCAAGAGACATCTTTTGCCAAAAGACACACTGGTGTGGAAGAATCTATACAAATGAAATTTAAACAAAATATGTTCCTGCTTCGAGTGCCTGATAGAATTATTTCCATATTGTCTACATACTTTATCAAGCCCTTGTAAGCATGGAACTCAACTATGTATCCTTTGTCGCAAAGTTGACTTATGCTTATGAGATTGTGTTCCAATCCCTCCACATAAGCTACATCCGAAAAGGATACATTACCGTTAGTGATCATACCGTAGCCTTTAGTTATCCCTCGGTCTGAACCTCCAAAGATGACCTTTGGTCCGTTGCAGACTGGAGTGAAATTCTGGAGTAGGCTTCTTGTCCCGGTCATGTGCCGAGAGCATCCACGGTCCAAGTACCAAATTGGCGTTTTGGTGGCCTTTGAACATACCTGCATTCATGATCACTTTGCCTTAGGAACCCAAACATGTTTGGGTCCTTGGTCTCGGGTTAGAACACTCCTCCTATGAAGATTAGCATTCTGTGTTGTCAATCTCATGTTGCCAACTTGAGGAGTAGTAACTTTCCCGGTATTAAACCAACAATAAATGGCAAAATGACTAATTTTGCCACATCACCAACAGTCAAACTTGTTGTATATTTGCCTTACGTACTCCTGCTTGACCTCTTGAGATAGTGGTCTAGCAAGGGTAGCACTCTTGGAGGAGGAGGCTTCATGATGATGGCAATCACATAACTTATTCTCCTTCGGAGGCCTTTCCTCAACGGGCTTTACTTTAGGTGCTTTCTTGAAGTTGTGGCCATGATTATAAGGATTATAGCCCTGAAGAATCACTTCTTAATAAGGTGCCTTAAAGACACTCTCACCAAAGTTCCGAGGGCGAGTCCATCCTTGGTGTCGAGACTATGGCTATACGTAAGTAGGCCTGGTCAAGTGACCATAGGACGAGTCAAGATCAAACTTATTTGTTGGAAAGATGACTTTCTTAAATACAGTTTGATCTAGAGGGGCTTTCCCCTTTTCTTTGGCCAAGGCCTTCTTGGCAGCCTTATTCTTCCGTTAAGCCTTGTTTCTCCTGAAAGATTTACTAGGAGCGGCAACATGGCCTACTCCAGCTCCTTTGGCCTTAACTGAGAATTCAGCAATGAGTGGAAGAACTTTCTTAGGCTTAGATAAACTTTCAACAAGTTTCTTCTCAGATTCGAGTTGTTTTTCCAACTCTTTGATGATTTCATCTTTAAGGTCGAGGTACTTAAGAGCTTGATTGTGTTTCTTCCATAGCAAAATTGAAGTTCTCTTGAAGAGAGCCAGTCTTAGCGAATTCTTCTCTCAAGCTGCTCTCAATATCATTTAGAGAGTTAATCTCTTTATCTTGAGTTTTCATGACTCGGCAACATTTGTAGTAAGTCATGATCAAGTCCTTGTACTGGGCCATAAGTTCTAACTCATTGTCAGAACAGCTGTCCTCATGATCATGCTCAGAACTTTTAGATTCAAAGAGAGAAGTGTGAGATTTTACCTCCCCAGTAAACTAGGGCTCTTGTTCATCATCTTATTGAGCCATGAGCCCAAAGTAGGCTTCCTCTTCTTCACTCGACTCAGATGAGTCGAAGTCGCTGAGAGTTTTGCCCTTCTTGGCCAACAGGCTCTTTTCTATCCTCTTCTTGTGGTATGAGGACTTCTTTTCCTCTCTTCTGCCACCCTCCTTCTTCATGTGGGGGCAGTCAGCTATGACATGACCTGGTTTGTTGCAACAGTAGCAAACGATGTCAGTTGAAATCTATTTGTTCTGTTTAGAGTTATACCTGTCATGGCTACCCGAGCCTTTCTTTCGCTGATCACCGTCATGTCGTGATCTTCTATATGAGGCATCCTTGCCTCTCCACTGCTTCTTCTTGTTCAATAATTTCTTGAACTGCCAAAAGAGCAATGAGAACTCTCCTTCAGATAGTTATGAGCCTGAGGTGCTTGGCTTAGAGCTTTCTTCTTCACTTACTTCTTGAGCAGGTGCTGGTGAGGCAGCTTTGCCCTTCCTGGAACTGTCAG
Source organism: Platanthera zijinensis (assembly GCA_039513925.1). Classification (NCBI taxonomy): domain Eukaryota; kingdom Viridiplantae; phylum Streptophyta; class Magnoliopsida; order Asparagales; family Orchidaceae; genus Platanthera; species Platanthera zijinensis. The sequence goes on along the minus strand of CM077094.1, from coordinate 61,232,446 downwards.
CCTTTAATGCAACCAACTTCTCTTTTGAGGAGAAGCGACTTTTCTCTTCTTCAGCTTTTCTAGAATTGATCTGCAGTTCATAGGACATCAGCTTGCCAAATAGATTCTGTGGGTCTGTCTCAGCTAGTCTGCCAAAATCCCGGCTGACACAGACTTTGTTGTCCCATTCCTTTGTGAGAGACCTCAGAAACTTATCATTCAGCTCCACAATGGTGAAGACTCTTCCATACACTCTTAGGCCATTCACTATCTTAAAGAAGTTCTCAAAGGTATCTGCAATGGTCTCCTTTGACCCTTGCCTGAAGGCTTCATATTTCTAGTTCAGTAGGGACCTTCTATCATCCCTCACTTCTTCAATACCTTCCATAAAAGTAACTAGAGACTGCCACATCTCCTTAGCCGATTGGCAGTGAATCAGATTCTGCAGCATCGAGTCATCGACTGCATTTGTTATGATATTTTTAGCTTTCTTATCCAAGGAGACAAGTGCAATCTCGTCCTTATCCAGATCCATCAATTTCTTAGGAACTTTCTTGGTTGGATCTATAGTGGAGATAGTCATAGGAACGTAGGGACCTTCTTAAACAATCATGAAGATCCGGGGATCCACAGCTTCCATGAAAAATTTAATTCTCTCTTTCCACATGGGAAAGTTATTCTTTGTGCACAAAGGAAGCTTGGCAAAATCTTTGACCTTGTCCATTGCTTGAATAACCAAATGATAACTTTCGAGAGGAAATTGATCAAGGTGTTAACCTTTTAACGACCAACCTCCCTCTGATACCAATTGAAAGTGTAAAGTTGTCAACCTAAATCATCGAGAGGGAGGTGAATAGGTGATCGTGGGTCTATTTGCGAAATAAAAATTTTAGCGATCTAGCACAAGAAATCAAGAAATCATAGAAAGACAAGAAGATTTATAGTGGTTCCCCAATCTTGGGTACATCCACTTTACCTCACCGATCTAGCAAATCACTAGACTAGGCTACTCCACTATCTCGGATTGAAAACAATCCTATGCCTCGGAACCAAGTTCCTACAATCTCGATCCCCAACACGGATCTACACTCGGAAGATTAAACTTCCTACAACTCGAAGACAAAAGAAAATGCTCCTACACTCGGAGAGAAATCTCCTACAAGATATAAGAAAAGATTTGTAGAAATACAAACAATAATTTCTTAGATATGGAAAATCTCGGCCAAAATCTTCTTTCTTTGAACTTGCGGCTTTATCAGAAATAGTTGAAGAAGAAACTCGGCAATATCTGGATCTTAGATTTCTTTGACTCACATGATCCGAGAGATGATGAGGAGTTGAAAAACCTTCTCGATCTGTAAGTCTACCTTGATTTGCATCTTCTTCAACGCAAGCACTAGGAGATTTGCACGATGAAGATCGACGACGGCTTCCGTTTTTGGAAAGAGAAAATCGATTCAGAGACTTAGAATATTATTTGACAACTTGTTAGGGTTAGTCGGTTTGACAAGACCTTATATAGGATTACTCCTAACGGTTAGAAAAGACATTAATGACGACACGTAGACCAATCACGTCAAGTCATTAAGAAATCTGGCCGATCTTGACTTAAACAAATTTTAGAAAAATGTTAGTCTGCAGTTCTCGAGAAGTAGCATTCGCTCTCAAGAACTGATTGAATTTCTCGAGAACTAAACTGTCTGGAATTGAACTTAGTTTTCAAAACATCAGGATCAATACTTCTCGAAAATAATATGGACTTCTCGTGAACTATAACCTGAATTCTCTTGAACTATGAAGCTGAGTTTCTCAAGAACTAAGAACGTCTCGAGAACTAATCTAGACTTCTCGAGAACTAAGAGAAACTTCTCGAGAACTAACACTTAGAAAGAATTTCTTGAAACTTTCTGAACTTCCCGAGAGCTACTCTGGGACTTCTCGAGAACTAAGAGATACTTCTCGAGAACTAAGAGATACTTCTCGAGAACAAAGACTTAGAAAGAATTTTTCTGAACTGAAACAGCTAAACTCCTCGAGAACTAAACTCCTGTTTCTCGAGAACTTCTAACTCTTCTTCTCGAGAACTGAAAGGACTTCTCGAGAAGTGGACTTAGAAACTTTTTGAACTTTTTAGAAAGAAACTTTTTCTTCTCTTCAAGGGTCCAATCTTCATTCCATGGTCCAAGTGTTTGAATATGAAGTGTATCCCAATAGAGAGGCTACACATGAGTCAACACGTTGGATCACATAGTGAGGGATTACACTGTATGGTCCTGTGTTCATGACCCACTGTAGAATGACATTGATCTACACTTAGTAATGATGATCTGCAAATACATAACTTAAACAAGATATCAAATACAACTTAATTCATCTTAGTTCAAGGGTGACTTCTTGCAAATCTGAGTTATTGTGGATGCAATGCCCAACAACATGGATATGAAATCTCTCTCTCACAAAATCAAACAAAGTGGAAGCTAAACTATCATCGGTACGCGCGTCAACACATGACGACGGACTGCAGTAGTAGTAGTAAGTGGTATCTGCTCCTCAAGTCCTGCCACCTCATCCTGCTGGTCGTGTTGGTGCTCCATCTCCTCGAGCTCCTAAAATTATACCGCACAACCGACCGTTAGTCAAAAATACTAAGCCATTATCGTCGTCGCCTCACCCTCGCAACTCTTAGGTACTATGTGGGAGAACGAAGCGGAGGACAACAAGGGGTAAAAAAATTATAGCAGGTGACAATGGATCTAATCTATCATGGTTATATAATAACAGTATATCTTTACTCTAGCAGTTCTATATAGTATGAGTACGGTAAGTAAGAACAGTACTGAAAAGAAGTGCGGTAAGTAAAGTAAAGAACGGAGCAGAAAGTAAACTATCTACTGCTAAACTATCATTACAGAAGTACCTTAACTTGTATGAATGCCCATACAAACATATAAGTTAAAGTTTCATAAATGTAACTTATCATATAAAAGAGCCCATACTAATTTATATGAAAAGGATCTATGGTGCGTATGCCCTAAGTATGTATGTATGATATGGTATGCGGGTTATTATTCATACAAGTGCAAATCACACACACGAATCTGTGATCACAGACCTTTAGTTCTCACTTTTTGGAGTTATCTTAACTCTTAGGTACCACTATTGTGGTAACGGTAGTAGTGGAGCAGGCATATTCAATCATAGGCGGGTATACACACTACCTGGCCTAGACCTTCCATATGCCTCTGAAGAACACACAAGAGTCACCACGTACTAATGCTGACAAGCTCGGTAGTCTTTAAGGTCGGTTGTGCATTTTTGGATATTGTCCTCCAGACCGCAGTATAAATAACCTACTTGCCCGTTAAACCCCCACAGCTCACCTGAGTCACCGTACTGCCATCGGTGTGATGATTGGCCCAGTACCACATGACCCGCCACTAATATGTTCTATGCACATGCAAATTATTTCCTACCCGAGCCTCCTGCTCACATTACAAAAACCCGTCCTATATCCAAACATCCACGCCTCCATCTTGCAGGACAAGAACCCGTCTTGTATCTAAACATTCGAGCCTCCAGCTCGTAAGACTAAACCCATCCTGAATCCCTCCAACCCTATACATGTGAGATTGTCACAATGTTCTCTAAACTTTTTAGAATACTTTTGTCTAAAGCCTATTACCCTTAGTAACTTAGGGTTAGTCCTTGGACTTCCCAGGGAATGCCCGGTGAAGGGTTCTCAGGGGTACTAGGAACTATGATGGGCTGAATCCCAAAGCTCCCTTTCTCAAGGACACTTACTTTTATTAGTGTTTACCCATTATTATACCAACTCTCGATGTTACTCTGCGTGTGAAGTTAACGACTTATGCTATTGTTAGGAGAACGACAGTCTTTCGCCGGTCTCATTCTAGTTACACACCTTAGAGTTTTACACTCTAAGACTTGTAACTAAGTGATGACCTACTGGACACTATCCAGGGTTTCAACTTCCAAATATAGTTCTCCTTCTTACCAATTTTCAAATCCCCATGTAGGTCATAGTGTTATACACTACTTTTGATATACGTTGCCCACGACCTAACATTAACCCATATGTTATGACTCTCAATTCCTTGGGCCAAATGTTCCTAAATATTTACCATGGGTTTAGCATATGTGTGAAGTTGACCATTTATGATTTCATCATTTTTCTAAGTATTTATGACCTTAAATTAAATCATTTGATTTAGTGGGCTAGGTCGCTTTGTATATGAACAAATTTATCCAAAGGTCCAACATGCCCAAGTAATTTACCTGGAGTTCATCTAGGTTACATATGATTGTCTGCCAAGGATCACAATTTATTCATTTGAATTTTCATATATTTTCTATTTATGATTAAATTCATAATTAATCCATTTTCCAAATGAAGTACTTAAAATATACGGCCAAAAATTCCTACAAAATTTCTGATGTTCAAAATTAATATAAAAATACTAAGGACAGAAATTCATGATCCTAGTTAGTGATTTGACCTAACATAATTTCATATGGACATATTTACCAATGTGCCATTACTAGGGTTTTCAGCATATAAAATCATCCAAAAATTCTCAAATAATTATTTTGGGTTTGAATCACAGAAATAGGATACCATAATTTTTTTTCATAATATTTCAAATGTATTTTTCTTTACTTTAAATTAATTTCCAAAAGGGACAAAATGATAAATCTACTAAAAACATAAGATAAAATTCTCAAATATGCTCATAGATTTTTCTAGAGATATATAATGTTCTATCAGGGTTTGTAGCAAAATTTTAGAATTTAATAAAATCAGTAGCCTTATTTTTCAAATTTATTTCTAAACAAGTTTATTTTCCAATAATTCAAAATAATGGGATTTTTGATCCCAAAAATCCCAACTTTCCTATGTGAAGTGTATTTCATCCCTATAAGCCTCTGTTCAAAGTTTCATGGACAAGCATTGGGCCAAATGGGCTTGTTTCCCATTTCCCCATTTCTACTATAAGCACATTAATTACAAGTCTACCTTCATTATGCATGTTGGATTTTCCCAACATACAGAGGTCAAAATGGCCTGAAATTTCTACCATGGTCAAATAATGACCCAATGGCCATTCCACCAAAATTAAGGAGCATTTGGAATGGGAAATCTCCCAAAATTTAAATTATTTAATACTTGAAATTTCTCCAAAAACTATAGAAAAATACTTTCCAAAAATTATGATTTTTTGTCAGTACCTAAGTCAAACCTAATTACATGCATGGACAAAATTTCATGACACGTGGACTTAGGGTTTGGCTTGGGCACTTGTTTAAAAACCTATCCTATCCTAGTACCAATCTTAGTATAATGGCCCTACATGGAGATATACTACTCCAAATTACAACTTTAGGGTGTCATTTTAAAGTTAAGACCTTGGGCTACATTGTATATGTTGAACACGTTTTCTGAATCTGCCTTGTACATGCCTAAAATTAGCCCGCAAGGTACATAATAATGTGTGACATAATACTAAAGTTTAATATATTAATACAACATTAACCTCAAAGAAATAATGGAGGGAATCCGTTCATCTTCCTCCTCCGGCCAAGGGCCGTGATTGGCCCGACCGAGAGCCTCTTCAAACTTCATTTCCTGGCCACCCCTTGGCCTCCACGGTTGGCTACCACCACCACCTCAGTTGACGTGGTGGCCATCGTTTGGCAACAAAATGGTGGCCGGAAACCGCCTCTTCGGCAATCCCGAGCAAGCTCAAAAGCTTGAGATTTTCTCCCACACCTCACATGAATCCAAGCTCAATTGAACTCAGAATCTCTCCTAAAAGATCTGGGAAGCTAGCAAGTGGCGGAACTAGGATTTTGAAGTCGCACAGGAACAATGTAAGTATTGTCAATTCAGGGGGTTTTGGGGGTAGCGCACCTTGATATGGGGTTCGGGGGCAGCGTCCCCGATTTTTTTTTGCAAAGATATTTTTGTAACGAAAATATTGAACACAATATTATAATAAAAAATTGAACACAAAATTACAAAAGAAAGGTTTAGATCTGAAAAACTTACAATTCAACAAGATACTTTCCATTGACACATGCTCTGAAAACGTGAAATAATAGTTTCTGTTGTAATAGTGTTGGGTACATTGGAGATTGTGTACCTGATTTGGCGAAGCCTCGCATAACTCAATGATATATGTCAGTTTGTATTTGATGGCATTTTGAGTTTATTTGTGCAGGAGAAAGATTGCCGAAATTATTCTAAGTAAAAAAGTGTCGAGACATTTATTTAGTGTCGACACCTTTGAAGGAGCTGTGTTGAGACAAGAAGCAAGTCTGTTTCGACATACAGGACTTTTGTTGACACACAGAGTTTTAAGTCGACATCAACTATGTCGACACCCAGAATTCAAGTTGACATCAACTGTGTCGACATACAGGACTTGTATCGACACACAGAGTTTAAGTCTACATCGACTGTGTAAACACTCATAAATTGGTGTCGACACACTTAGACCTTGTTGTACTGACAGTTGTAAAGAAGCAACTATGTCGATATCCAGGACTTGAGTCGACATATGGAAAATCTGCGTCGACACATTCGAAAGCAGCTGTATCAAAAGTTTTCTGACGATGTCGACAACATTAATGAAATTGTGTCGACACCTAAGAATTATGTTGACACACATTACATTTGTGTTGACACATTATATATTTGTTCCTCGACACATTCAGCCGAGTTAAATAACTCTAAGTGCTAGATCTCCAGACAAAAGACTTGATAGTTTCCAGGATTTACAAGGACGGTTAGACATGTTACTGTCAGATGTCAATAATCCACTGGATCAGCCGGTTGCCTCTGATGTGATCTATAAATAGAACCAAGCATTCAGAGAAAAGTAATACTCGTAGTTATGATTCTAATTCAGAGAAGGAAACAGTATCTCTTTGGATATGCCAATGTTTGCTGAATCAAGTCAGCAAGAGAGAAGAAGCTGTGTCTACATCAACTCCTCAAGAAGATTCAACCTAGGTTCCTTCTTTCAAGAAGCTTTGAATAAGCTAAGTAAGGTTGAATCTGATCCATTTCAGCAATGCTCTGAAGGAAGTAGATTAATCAACATCTGATCAAGATTTCTTCACCCCTCTTTTCTCTCAATCTGGGTGAAGGAAGAAAAGTAATTCTTTACACAATTCTTTGTAGGATCTATTTATTGATCTAATTGTTGTAATCCAATAATTATAAAGGCCGAGGTAGGGCTGTTTGCTTAATGTAGGAGATTAAGTTCTTTGAGCTGTAGGCCTAGTGATAAAGGCTGAGGTAGGGCTATTTACCTGAGGTAGGAGAATAAGTTGTCTGAGTTGTAGGCCTGGTGATAAGGGATAAGGTAGGGCTTGATAGCCTGAGTGGTAGGAGTGTGGATTCACTCTAAGGTAGGGTTCTTGGGATGAACCTGAGGTGTAGGACTTGTTGAAGTCTGAGTTGTAGGAACTAGTTTGGGTTCTGAGTTGTAAGATCTGAGTATCTGTGAAGGTGGAAGGAAGTTTGGCCGAATCAAGTGAATTGCTAGATAGGCGAAGGGGGAAAGTGGATGTTCCTATCTCTTGGGGAACCACTATAAATCTGTGTGTCTACTGTGATTGATGTGTTATATGCTGTGATTGCTTTATAATTTTAGTCATTCTGTGAATAAACTATTAACTGCCTAAGGAAACAAGAATTGAACCTATTCACCCCCCCTCTAGGTGTTTAGACATTCTTGAAACCTATTCTTTCAAGTGGTATTAGAGGGAGGTTGCTCAAAATAGACTTAATAGTCTGAGTATATCTCCAAGGAAGTAATAAGATAGCCAACATGGGTTCAGGTGAAAATCACAAAGAACTTGGATCCATGAAGCTTCCTATATGTAGAAAGGAAACCTTTAACATATGGAAAGAGAGGGTCAGATTATTCATGGAGGCATCTGTTCTAAGGATTTACGTCGCAGTTCTGGAATGTCGATTCATCCCAATGTAAACATCAGTTCTTGATGCAAATTTGCAAACTCCAAAGAATTATTCTGAGATGACAAAAGATGAGATCATCTTAGCAAATTTGGACAAGAGGACACAGAACATAATTATTAGTGCCATAGATGATTCCACATTTCAAAATTTGGTCCACTGCAAAACCTCAAAGGAAATATGGGACACAATGATTGTCTATATGGAAGGGACAACAAAAGTAAGAGAGGATAGGAATTCCATGCTAAATAAGAGTATGAAAGCCTCAAACAAACTAAGACAGATAGCATAACTGTGTGTTATGAAAAGTTTTTTAGAATTGTTAATGAACTGATGCCTTATGGAAGGGTCTTCAACACTTATGAATTGAATGATAAGTTTCTCAGGTCTTTAACCAAGGACTGGGATACCAAGGTCTGTGTTATTAGAGAAGTTGCCAGATTTGCAGATACTCCTCCACCAACCTTGTTTGGAAAATTGTTGTCCTATGAAATGTAGTTGATTGCCAGAAAGGAAGAGGAGAAGAGCAGCAAGTCTTACAACAAATATAAGTCTGTGGATTTCAAAGTTGAAGCTACAGAGAAGGGCAGGAGAAATACTCCTTCTCCTCCCAAAAAAGGTGCTGATACTGAATCAGAAAGTTCAGACTAAAGTACATAAGATTGCCATAACTCTGATGAGGATTTTGCTGCCTTTTCATAGGTAATTCAAAAGGTTCCTGAAGAAAAAGAACTGGAGGAGCAGGCCATCTTCTTCTTCTTACTCCAAGGGAAATAAGAAAACCTCTAAAGAGGAAAGGTATGGCTCTAAACCTAGTAAACAAACTTCTTTTAAAATTGTTTGTTATTGTTGCAGCAAGCCAGGACATATAATAGCAGACTGTCCTATCAAGAGAAAAGAGTCTGGTAGGAAAAAGAAACATCAGCATAAAGGCAAGAAGGAGAAATCCTTTGTGGCCATGAAGCAAAAACGCTGGACTGACTCTTCTTCATCAGAGTCAGAAAATGAAGAGTATGCTGAGGCTTACATTGGGCTGTTCTTTTCTGAGGAAGATTCTGAAGAAATAGAATTCTTACAGATGCTGAATGATATCAACAAAGAAAAAGACAACCAATGCATAGGGCTGATGGCCATAGCTTAGGATGGACACAACCAGGAGTAGCTTGGTCCTAGTAAGGTACAGTCTTCACCTTTAGTGTCAGATTATGTTACTAGGCCAGAGTCAGAAGAAGTTTCATCAAGAGATGAAGGTGGCTCTGAGTCTGAAGGAGACATCAATTAACGGATTGATGATTATGGAGAGCTCATGCAAGCCTCTAAGGAAAGCAGGCTCCTGGACAAAAAATTGGCAAAGGAAAATGCCACTCTGATGTTGGCTGCCTCAGACTCAGCAAAGGTATTGGATCATAAGTTAAAAGAAATTAGCAAATTGAAGAATATAACTTTTATTCAGATGGATACCATTACTTTCAAGAATAACCATATTAGGAATCTTGAAAGTCGACTCCAAAAGGATAGGGAGCTGGTGGCCAAGTTCTCAAAACCTAGTTCAGTGTTACCTTTAATAGATTCCTTCTTTTACCAAAAGGGTAAGAAGGGTTTAGGTTTCAAAGGAAGAGTAAGAGCTGCCAATTCCAACAGGAAAGGAAAAGCTCTAGCTCAGTCACTTGCTTCCATGCCTCCAATTTCTTTTAAAAAGGTGGATCAACCTTCTAACAGACATGACAATGATTGTATGTATGGTCACTATGAATAAGGCAGTGAAATGGCAAAGGTGTTAGTGCCTATTGGGCAGTCTATGAGAAAACTCAATTGGCCCATAATGGACCATTTGTGTTTGGTGTACCAGCCCCAACACTCAAGGACAAGGTATCAGCTGACTCAAAAAGTCTGATAGTCTATCATCAAGCTAAGGGAAAATCTGTTGGCAAAGCAGACTTAGGAATATCTAGAGGTATCAGAAGTATGCATTCTGAAAATAAGCCAACTGCAGATAGGATTCAAGATATCCCAAGTACTTCTGCTTCCAGATAAGTCCCTAAGCAAGCCCTGGCTTAAAGACTCAAGAAAGGAACTGATGTGCCAGGTGATATAAGAGCTGCAAATAATATTACTATTAAGCAAGTTCTTAAAAGAAGGTATAATGTGTATGAGTGCTGGTGCTTTGGCAAAGTGGGCCATTATGCCATTGATTGCTGGCACAATAAAAGTGTCCAAAGAAGTAATAGTAGTCTATCTGTTAGAAGAATTGATGGTAGACATGTTTAGTTCAGATCTAACTTGCACCTAGGACCCAATAAAATTTGGGGTCCTAAGGTTATATAATATATTTGTTGCAGGATAGTTCAAGTGGCCATACCCTTACATGGTACTTGGATAGTGGATGTTCCAAACACATGACTGGAACAAGAAGTATGTTAAAGGAATTCACTCCTATTGAGAATGGTCCCAAAGTTGTCTTTGGGGGCTCAGAAAAAGGGGTAACTAAAGGTTTGGGTAAGATAACAAATTGCATAGTAACTATCACACAAGTAGCTTATGTGAAAGATTTGAAACATAATCTTATAAGCATAAGTCAACTTTGTGATCTAGGCTATGACATTTCCTTCCTCATGGATGAGTGTCAAATTAGAAGGTCAATAAACAAAGAGCTTATATTGACTGGCACTAGGAGAGGAAATATTTATTGTCTAGACTTTGAGTGTGAGAATAAGGACACTCCTATATGCCTTGTTGCAGATGAGAAAGTTTCTTATTGTATCAAATGAAACAAGAGGCTAGCTCACCTAAACTACAAGACCATAGGTAGACTCTTTAGTGAAGAATTGGTAAGGAATGTTCCTTAAGTTAAGTTTATTAAGGGTGGAATTTGCTCAGCTTGTCAAAAGGGCAAGCAGACTAGGTCTTCCTTCCATAGTCTTGATACCAAAGACTCATTGAGGTATTTATACCTCCTGTATATGGATCTATTTGGTCCTATGCCAGTTCATAGTCTAGGTAGGAATGTCTATACTCTTGTGGTGGTTGATGATTTTTCCAGGTTTTCTTGAGTATTCTTCCTAAAGAGAAAGTCAGAAATCCCAGATATCTTACAGAATTTTGTCAAGCAAATTCAGAATGAACTTATAATTTTGTGGTCAAAATAAGAAGTGACCATAAAACTGAGTTTCAGTCTGAATGCACGACAAAGTTCTGTGAAGGGCTTGGGATTCATCAAGAATTCTCCTCGCCTAGAACTCCACAGCAAAATGGATTTGCTGAAAGGATGAATAGAACTCAAATTAAGGCAGGTAGGACCTTGCTAAATGACACTTCCCTCCCATAATATTTCTGGGCAGAGGCAGTAAATACTACTTGTCATGTTCTCAATAGATCTTCCATCACCAAAAGCCACAAAAAGACTCCCTATGAGATTCAAAAAGGCAGAAAACCAAATTAATCCTATTTTAGGATTTTTGGTAGCAAGTGTTATGTACTAAACAATGGTAAGTATTATTTGACAAAGTTTGCTGCCAAGTCCCAAGAAGGGATATTTATTGGGTACAACAACAATAGTAGAGCATATAGGATCTATAACTTGACTACTCAAGTTGTAGAAGAATCAGTCCATGTTTTCTTTGATGAGTCTAAGTTGATTAACTGTGAGCTGCCAAGTACTTCTTCAAGTTCTGCAGGTTTAAAAGACAAGATGAAAAATTTGACAATCAGGGAAGATAAACCATCAGGTCAAGAGATTGAAGATGATGGATGTTGTCCAGGAGGAGCTCATGACTTACAAACTGAGACTGAAGAACAGGCAGCTGAAGACATTGAGGATCAGCAAGCTGAAGAAAATGTAGAATACCAAGCTGAACAAAGATTGCCACTAGCTATGAGACAATTAAGAGATCATCCACCTCACCAAATCATTGGTGAAGCAAGTCATGGTGTGATGACCAGAAGCAAGAGCTTGAATTTTGCACTATGCTCAAGATTCCTGTCTTAAATGGAACCAAAGAAGTTTGAAGAAGTTATCCAAGACTCACACTGGATTAGTGCTATGTAGGGAGAGCTGAACCAATTCAAGAGATGCAAAGTCTGGAAACTGGTTCCCAGACCTAAGGGACATAATGTTATTGGGACTAAATGGATCTATAGGAATAAGTTAGATGAAAATGGCATTATTGTCAAGAACAAAGCCAGATTGGTGGCAAAAGGATACAAGTAGGAAGAAGGAATAGACTTTAATCATACCTTTGACATAGTAGTAAGGATGGAAGAAATAAGGCTATTCCTTGCCTATGCAGCCCATAAAGGATTCAAGGTCTTCCAAGTGGATGTCAAGTCAGTATTCCTGAATGGAGATCAAAAAGAGGAAGTATATGTGGATCAGCCATCAGGTTTTGTAGATCCACACTTTCCTGATTATGTTTTTAGTCTTAAGAAAGCTCTATATGGGTTGAAACAAGCTGTTAGAGCATGTTATGAAACTCTGTCTACATTCCTCATTGAGAATAAATTCACAAGGGGGAAAATAGACAAGACCCTATTCTTAAGGGAATCAAAAGGCAAGATCATCCAAGTCTTGATTTATATTGATGACATAATCTTTGGGTCTACTAAGAACAACCTTTGCAGGAATTTTGCCAAACTAATGCAAGGGAAGTTTGAGATAAGCAGCATGAGTGAGCTAAAATTCTTCTTGGGACTCCAAGTAAGACAGTCTGATGATGGATTATCCATATCCCAGTCTAAGTTCACTAGGGAGTTGATTAAAAAGTATGGCATAGAGACTTCTTCCACCATGAAAACTATAGTAGGATCAAGTATGCTTATAGGAAAAGATGAGGCAGGGAAACCTATTGATGAGTCCTTGTATAGAGGGATAATTGGCTCCTAACTATACTTGATTGTAAGTAGACCTGACATCATGTATGCAACATATGTCTATGCTAGATATCAATCCTGCCCTAAAGAGTCTCATTATTTTGTTGCAAAGAGAATTTTAAGATATCTTAAGGGGACACCAGATCTTGGTCTATGGTACCCTAAGAATGGAGATTTTCTGCTAACAGGTTTTTCAGATGCAAACTTTGCAGGCTGTAAGGAAGATAAGTAAAGTACCACTAGTACATGCCAATTCCTAGGTGGAAGACTTGTGTCATGGGGCAGCAAAAAGCAGACAAGTGTTGTTATATCCACAACAGAGTCAGAATACATAGCAGCTGGAAGCTACTGTGCCCAGTGGCTTTGGATACAACATCAAATTGAAGACTATGACATCAAGATAAGTCAAACTCCTTTATATTGTGATTCAACTAGTGCTATATAAATTGCTAGAAACCCTGTTTCATATAGCAGAACAATGCATATTGAAATTAGATATCACTTTATTAGAGAACATGTTGAGAAAGGGGACATAAGACTAGAATTTGTTTCTACTAAAAATCAAGTAGCTGACATATTCACTAAACCTCTGGATGAAAGTAAATTCAACTATTTTAAAATTGAATTAGGAATGTTGAATCTAGAATGAGATGATAGGTCAAAGGAAATTTTTTTCTTCAACATGACTCAGTGACTACACAAGTTATAAGTGTCGAGTCCTTAGTAGTCTGTGTCGATACACAGAATTAGGTGTCGACACAAAGTTGGATAGTATATTGACACACAGAAGCAGCTGTCGACACATAGAGCTTGAGTATGTCGACACATAGAGTTATCGAGACACTAAACCCTCTGTCGAGACTTTAGAGGCGTGTATCGACACACAGAAAATGGTTTCGACACATGGAGTTGTCAAGACTCAAAACCCTTAGTCGACACTTTTAGGAGTCAGTGTTGACACAAACAAATTTGTGTCGATATACAAAACTCTAAATTCAGCCCGCCTTTTGGCCTTCCTTATTTAGAAAAGTATAAATAGGAGGAAGCGAGACCTTGTCGACTACGCTCTCTCAACTTTGGAGACTAAACCATTTGTGTCGACCAAGAAATTCTATTTCTCGCTCTTCAACTTCCACTTCACTCATCTCCAATGGCGCCCAAGACGGACAACAACATCAATGAAAGTTATGAACTTGTACAAGGTGCATTCACTGCTGCAGAACCTGATATTAAGGCAGTAGTGGACATAATCTAGGAAGCCGATCTGGATTATGTAGTTTCAGAACCGACAAGGGTATGGAAGAAAGAAGTCTTAGAATTATTTTCCAACACAACAACAAATTCGAAGGGGAACAAGATTAAATCTTTTGTTCAGGGAGAAACAGTCAAATAACTTCCAAAAATCTAAGCAAATCCTTCAACTACCAAGGATTAAGGAAGAAATGGAGATTGATTCTACACTGATTGCAAAAGCCCTAAAATGGTGTGGGCTGACCTAAATCACAAACCTTAGATCATCCATGAGTAGGAAAGGGATGAACTCAAAGGGGAAGTTTCTGTATGAAGTGATTGGGAAAGTTGTCCTCTGCAAAACTAAGGGGCATGAAAGGATTTCCTCCTACATGCTTGGCCTAATGAACAGAATCATCTTCAAGTTAACGACTAACTGTAGTACTGTTATCTTCAATAACGTTAAGGAAAGCATTAACAAGCCTAACCTAGGCAGAATACTGAGTTTGTATCTGGCTGCAAACATACCTGAGGTACTGAACCAAACTGCTGGTTCAAAGATTAATCACATGAGGCGAATGGATATAAGAATACTATCTAGATGGGACAGAGTTTTGTCTAAGGAATACCCTGCACCTAAGCAAAAGCCCAAACAAATAAGTAAATCTAAGAAAGACATAATACAAGCCGAGGAGTCTTCCAGTGACTAAGAAGAAAGGGTTATATTTAGCTCTGATGAAGACACCACTGCACTACCAAGAAAGTCTCGTACTCACACACCTGGAACTAAAGCTCATATCCAGGGGAGACTGCATATCTGCCAGATAATCATGAGATATCAAACCAAGGGGGAGATATTACTGCAGCTGAGCTAGATAGTGAGACTGCAAACCTCACTGTGATGGAAGTAGTTCAGGACATAAACACAACTACAGAAACTTTTGAAAAAGAGGCACAAGATGTGCATATTCCAGATCTATCAGAGAAACCTCAGACTCCTGAGAATGATGTAATCCAGGGTTTAGAAAATTCCTTCCAGGAAGAAGAAGAGGTTCATAAGGAAGACATTTCTGCTAATCAACACAATGTTACAGAGGTTGAGGGGGAGGTGCAAGACCATGCCCCAAGACTAAATATAGAAGTTCAAGGCACACCAATGGAGCTAAAATATCATCAGATTCTGAAAGTGAGGAAGACGCCTTAGTCCTCAAGAAAAGGAAAATATTAGAGCTCAGGAAGAAGAGTACAGGCTACAAGAAAGCATTATAAAATAGGAAAACATCTCTTGCTCTAAAAGCAGACTTCAGTTCCCTACTGGTGGAAGTGCAAGAAAAACTTGATGAACAAAGGCATGCACTTG
The DNA here is from genome assembly GCA_039513925.1 of Platanthera zijinensis. Taxonomy (NCBI): domain Eukaryota; kingdom Viridiplantae; phylum Streptophyta; class Magnoliopsida; order Asparagales; family Orchidaceae; genus Platanthera; species Platanthera zijinensis. Next base: position 61,217,006 of record CM077094.1, on the reverse strand, counting down.
AAACATATGTGGATGAAAGACAAAAGGAACTCAAACTTAATCTGGCTCAAGACATCAAATCTATAAGATTTGAAGTAAATTTACTCAAAAAATAAATGACAAATTGCTTTTATATGGGAGGCAATGTTGTATTGTATATTGCCTAACAGCAACAAATTACCAAAACTGTGGTGGATGACCTGGCTGTCAAGCAAGGATTTGTTCTTGAAAATAAAAAAAGGATGAATGACAATTTGATGGACATACATTCCATCACTTTGAATAAATTTGCTGAACAAACCACTACCGTAAAGACATATATGGACACCAAAGAATCTGCCATAGCAGCTCAAATAAAACTAGAATTGACAGTAGTCAATACTGCCATACAGACTTTTGAGACTGCTATTTCCACTCAAATGAAAAAGTTCAAGAACTATTAAACTACTGGAAATTATCATGTGATAGATCAAGTCAGATTTCAGAAGACTGATCTCAGGGATCACATTGCCCGAGAAGTCATAAAGGGGGAGAGAGTGCTTATCAAGGCTAGCTCTGATCATGCCAAATGGGTATCCAACAGTATTAGAGCTACCTTGGGATATCCACCTCTATGTGGTTATGATAATGTTGTTGAATATGGATGCCAACCTGCAATCTTGGAGGAGATGCAACCTGAAGCGGCTCAAGTCATATATCCCTCTCTTGAGTATGAAGAAATTCATCAGGCAATCCAGGACATGTACAGCCCTCCACTGGATAAAGTACCTTTGATTTTTGAAGAAGTGGAAATGCCTGATCCAGTTCTGCTTAAACAGCATGAGGCACAAATATCCAAGAAGAGATTCAGAGAATAGGCTGAAGAAAGGCCTGACTTTGAGAAATGGAGTCCAACCTCCAGAAGCATCATCCTAACTGCATAGAATGCATTGGCTGAAAATAAGTATGATAGGGGCAAGTGGTACTCCAAACAGGAATGGGATAAGTATCTTGCACAACAAGAAAAAATCTACAAATGTAGGAAGGACTTGAAGGCTGGTAGAATTCCTGCAAACTCCATAGAGCCTTACAAGTATTTCCCCAAACCATTCAATTACTTTGAGAGGCAAAAGCTGAAAGCAGCCCAACTTAAAGCTAAAGATATCAAGGGAAAGAAGCCTGCTGATGATGCTGAAGCTTAATTCAAAGCTACTGTCCAACCTGGAAAATGGATTGTAATCAGGGAAGTAGATCAATCCTAATTTTAGACTGACTTGGTTCTAGGAGAACTTTGTAGATCTTTTGTTGTTTTGTTGTAACACATAAACATTATAATTCTTCTTTGCTTATATGATGAAAAAAATTATTGTTTGCCAAGAGCTTATATAACTATGTTTCTGAGTTGCACAGTTTCTTCTGATATTTCATGTTGAAGATTTGTGTATGATATGGTAGAACTACTATTGAATTAATTTGAAAATTGCTAAATACATCATGCTTATTTTTCCTTTATATATTTGTGTATATCATTGACTATGGGTTATGACTTCTCAAAATAGGGGGAGATTGTTGGGTATATTGGAGATTGTGTACCTAATTTGGAGAACCCTCACATAACTCAATAATATATGTCAGTTTGTATTTGATGGCATTTTGAGTTCGTTTGTGTAGGAGAAAGATTGCAGAAATCATTCTAAATAAAAAAGTGTCGAGACACTTATTTAGTATTGACACCTTTGAAGGAGATGTGTCAAGAGAAGAAGCAAGTCTGTGTTTACATACAGGACTTGTGTTGATACACAGAGTTTTAAGTCGACATCTACTATGTCGACACCCAGAGTTCAAGTTGACCTCAACTATGTCGACACACATGAGTTGTGTCGACACACAAAGTTTAAGTCGACATCGATGGTATCGACACTCATAAATTGGTGTCGACAAACTTAGACCATATTGTACTGACAGTTGTAAAGAAGCAACTATGTCGATATCCAGGACTTGAGTCGACATATGGAAAAGCTGTGTCGACACATTCGAAAGAAGCTGTATCGACAATTTTTTGAAGATATCGACAACATCAAAGAAGCTGTGTCGACACCTAAGAATTGTGTCGACACTTATTACATTTATGTCGACACATTCTATATTTGTGTCTCAACACATTAGGCCGAGTTAAATAACTCTAAGTGCCAGATCTCCAGACAGAAGACTTGATAGCTGCCAGGATTGATAAGGCCCGTTAGATATGTCAGAACTATTAGATGTCAGTCATCCACCGGATTAGCCAGGAACCTCTGATGTGATCTATAAATAGAGCCAAGCATTAAGAGAAAAGTAATACTCATAGTTCTGATTCTAATTAATAGAAGGAGACAGTATCTCTTTGGATCTGTCAATATTTACTGAATCAAGTTAGCAAGAAAGAAGAAGCTGTGTCTACATCAACTCCTCAAAAAGATTCAACTTAGGTTCCTTCTTTCAAGAAGCTTTGAATAAGCTAAGTAAGGTTGAATCTGATCCATTTCAGCAATGATATGAAGGAAGTAGATTAATCATGATCTGATCAAGATTACTTCACCCCTCTTTTCTCTAAATCTGGGTGAAGGAAGAAAAGTAATTCTTTACACAATTTTTTGTAGGATCTATTTATAGATCTGAGTGTTGTAAGCATGTAATTATAAAGGCTTAGGTAGGGCTGTTTGCCTGAGGTAGGAGATTAAGTTCTCAGAGCTGTAGTCCTGGTGATAAAGGCTGAGGTAGGGATGTTTGCCTGATGTATGAGATTAAGTTCTCTGAGTTGTAGGACTGGTGATATGGGATATGTAGGGCTTGATTGCCTGAGTGGTAGGAGTGTGGATTCACTCTGAGGTAGAGCTCTTGGAAAGAACCTGAGGTGTAGGACTTGTTGAAGTCTTAGTTGTAGGAATCAGTTTGGGTTCTGAGTTATAAGATCTGAGGATCTGTGAAGGTGGAAGGAAGTTTGACCGAATCTAGTGTATTGCTAGATAGGCGAAGGGGGAATGTGGATGTACCCTTCTCTTGGGAAACCACTATAAATCTATTTGTCTGCTGTGATTGATGTGTTATATGCTGTGATTGCTTTAGAATTTTAGTAATTCTGTGAATAAACTATTAGCTGCCTAAGGAAACAAGAATTGCACCTATTCACCCCCCTCTAGGTGTTTAGACATTCTTGAAACCTATTCTTTCAAATAGTATCGACAACTTATTTTTCAATGTAAGCAACCAAGCAATCATTCATCCATTCATCCCCAATTCTATTTCGCAACCGATTCTTTATGATCTTCATTGCAGAAAACGTTCTTTCAACAGTAGCTATAACAAATGGTAAGTGGCAAGCCAACTTCAACAATCTAAAAACTAACTGATAGTGATTATCTTTTTTTAATTTAACCATTTTTTTCATAAGGTCACTAATTCCTATAACATCAGAAAATCTGTTCGTTAATGTAGATCAGATATCAAAAAAATATATGTCAAGTTGTCCTTCAAGCAACGGTAACTCTATTGGCGTAAAATCATACGGATATAATGCAGCTAGATAAAGTAATTTTTGTTTATCATAAAAATAAAATGATCCTTTGGGTCTAGACAGGCAACACATAAGAGTAATTCTGTGTTTACTTCATCAAAGCGATCATTTAACTCATTTAGCATCCAATCAAGCACTGCATTAAAAATTTCAATCCTGAAATAATGTTTATTTGTAATCTCACGTGCATTCCATCTTGATCTATCTTGCTGAACAAACTTCTCTTCCATATTAACAACATCTATGTCATGTTTTCTATAGAAAGTTGAGACTTCGGCCATAAATATTTCCCACTCGGCTTCATCATTTCTCATCTTCAATAATAATAGTTTTGACAATTTTACGAAATGCATTGCATTTACAATATCTTGATATTTCCTCTGTAATGCTTGAGATAGTTCATTTCTTTTTGACAAAATATTTTTCATCAAATGAATAACAAAAGCAAATTTGAAAGTCAAGATAACTTGGACAAGTGCGCTTGCCATTCCTCTTTGGTTTCCATCTGCCCCATCAACTATGATAATCTCCAGCACATCAACAATAGAAGAGAACCTGCGAATAAAATTTAAAGCTGTGCCATAATGTGACCCCCACCTCGTCTCACCAGCGCGTTTGAGCTCTAATAGTTGATTCAACCCTCGTCCACTTTCCAAGTCCCCACATCCAAGCTCTGTAGCAACTCGATTAACTTCCAAGGCTCCAAGAGAATCACGGCATTTGCAAGAGCCACAAACAACTTCATTACTGCGTTAATAAGTGTGAAAAGCTCAGCAATATAAGAATTTTTTCTGCAACAACTACAAGTACCAATTGCAGTTTATGTGCAAAACAGTGAATATAGAAAGCACAACTGTTCTCATTAAGAATTAATGTTTTTAACCCCCTGAACTCTCCTTTCATATTGCTAGCACCATCATATCCCTGCCCAAGCAATTTAGAAATACTAAGACTATATCTCATAAATAAATGATCTATAGCTACTTTAAGGGATAATACGGAAGTATCTGCTATATGAACAAACCCAAGAAGACGTTATGTGATCGTGCCATTGGAATTAACATATCATAAAACAACAAACAACTGCTCTTTTGTAGATACATCACGTGATTCATCCACTAAAATTGTATAACAGTCTTCTCCAATTTCTTGAACAATTTTATTTGTTGTCTCTATTGCAATTGCTGATACTATTTCTTTTTGAATCTTAGGCGATGTAAGTTGACAGTTTTGAGGAGCATTTTGTAACACAACTGAGTTGATGTCATTACTATGTGATGCAAAAAACTCAAAAAGCTCAAGAAAATTTCCTCTATTGGTAGACTCTTTAGTCTCATCATGAACATGAAAGGACAATCCTTGTCGTAAAAGAAGTCTAACACAATCAATTGAAGCATATAAACGAGTGCGATAATTCAAACATTGTTGTTCATCTTTTCTTGCAAAAGCAATTTGAATATCCTGTTTTGATTCATCAAAGACTCACAGAGTTTTCTAGAAGTATTGTGTGGAGTAGTGTGACTTCCGACATGTCTTTCCAATATTGATTTATCTTTCCAATTTCTGAATCCTCTCGTAGTAAAAGTAGGCTCACAACCCCTTTGAGGAAAAATATAACACTAAAGGCAAAATGCTGCATCTTTTTCTTTGCTGTATTCTAACAAGCCTTTAAACTCGTTAAACTAATTCTTATAAAAGCGTCGAGCTTTGTTTCCGATTTCTATTGGGGAAAACTTTGTAGATCAGGTTGACAAGGACCCTTTTGCAAATAATATCTTCGTATAGACTCTTGAATGTTTGCATCGTAGGAGTTAATAGAAAGTCTTAAGCCCGGGTCTGAAGGTAGATCTTCAATTTTTAACTCGTCTACGCGGTTTCTTTTACCAATTGCAACAAATCCTGAGAATCTAACGAACTTTTACATGCTCCTTTTTTAGAAAAAAATTTCTCCATTGCACTAACTAAAACGCTGCATAAAATTGAAGGGACATTCCTGTTAGCGCGACTAGAACTAATCGATATGAACATCACAAACATCACCGATATAGGCTTAGCTCCACGGGTAGGCTTCACACAACATGCCTAAATCAAGGTTCGCACGTCGGATCACTAATGCATAAAAATATGATGGGGATGGACACAATCGACCCGGAGGTTCGCAATGAACCGGGGGAAATACACACCGCATCCAACTGAATGCTGGTGGCCCTCTTAAGCAAAGTAAAAGTATAAACTACACCGAGGACGTAATCCCATGCCCTAGCGGAGTCCCCGCTCTCCACCGCGTAGTTGGAGAGGGACTCTTTGTACAACTAACACATAAAAATACATCTGGGTCACAATCCCACGCCCTGACGGAGTCCCCATCCTCAACCAAAATTGCGTGAGGGGACTCTCATTGAACAAAAATAATTAAAAAAACAAAGAGGAAGAGATCGTTACCCTTGGTGCGTGTTTATCTCCGGCTCTCCGCGATTTTGCAACCAGCTCTCCACCCATCGACCGCCTCTAACTCTATAAGGAGGAGGAATCTAGTTACTTGCTTAAACAGGAAGCATAAATATTTCATCCAAACCAAATATAAGAAGGAAATAAGGAAATTAGAAAATGGAAAAAAAATATAGGGAGGATCAGAGGAACTAGCTCTCCTGCCTCTCCACGGCTCCAACCTCCACCGCCTGACATCCTGTAAGCAGGTCAGCACGAAACCCAATTCCCACATTCCCAAAATCCCACATACAGGATTCAGGCTACAGAGCTCGTCGAAGAGAGGGAAATTCGGAAATGCCCTAGAGGCCTAGCAGAAGTCGTTGTCGTGTTCTGAAGAGCCGAAGAGGGAACTTACAGAGCGGAAGAGGAAAACAAAGAGCTGAAATACCGAAGAGGTAACTTACAGTGCTCGTCTTCATCGGCTCGTCCCCCATCGGTGTCGTCGCGTACAACATGCAATGTCGTCGAAGAGAGGGAAATGGCCTAGCGGCCTAGAAATCAGCGACAGCGACACGCTGGTGGCCGACACCGTCTTCGAAGAGCAGGAAATACACTAGCGGCCTAACAATCGGCCCAGCGGCAGCGTCGTCGTCTCATCGGGACTCAAGAGGGAAATGAAAAATGCGATTGCCCTAACCCCTCTTGGCGAAATTTATCGATATTTACGGTTGGGTACAAGCCCGACCATGCCTTATGCTGAGTCCGCTAGTAAAACTAGCACAAGGGGAAAGGAGGAGAAACAAACCTATATTGGGGCCTGACGGCGGCGGTTGGCCATGATATTTCTCCTCTCCGGCGAGCTTGCTCCCGAACTCATTTCTCCACCAAAAGCATCGATCCAGATATAAAATTCCAATCCTCTCAGTGCTCTAAAGCTAATGGAAGGGTTATTTTTGGCTGGATGTGGTTGTATAAGGAGATATTACTATGGGAATTTCGGTTCAAGCATTGGATGCTTCACAATGAGCTCCAAGTGTCCACCAGCCCCAAATTCTCGCTGAAATGAATGTTGGGAGCCCAACCAAAGGCTTGGGCAGAGGGAAGGAGAGCCAAGTGGCCTCCATCCCCTCTTTCTCTCTCTTATCTCTCCTCCTTTTTGCCTAATTTTGCATTATACCTCCTTTCATGTCACTACCCTCAAAATTCATTGGTTAGAGGCTGTAGATGTGCCCTTGGGCTGGTCATGGTCCTTGGCTCATGAGCTTAGCCCATGGGGAATGAGCTTGGCCTTCCTTTTTCCTATTTTAGGCTATTGCTGACTTGTTGACTTTTTTGGTTGACTTGGTCAACATGATGAGTGGGCTAGCCCCACTTGATGTTCATGGACCCTATGGAACCACCCAACATGGGTTGGGCCATGGTAGTGCCCCACTTGGGCTAATTGGGCCTATAAGTGTGAGTTTGACCAATTTTAGGGTTAGGGGTTACTTGGGTCAACTTGGGTCAATGGTTGACCCAATGATGTGGCTTTGGTCCACTTAGATTGTTTTTAGGGTTAGAAGAATGGTGGTGGGGCCAATGTGTACCTAAGATTCCATTCTAGGCTAGTTTGACTTGAGTTGACTTGAGCCCTATAGTGGGCCTTATGTCTATCCACCCTAACTCCATAGGTCAAACCTTGCCTAACCCCATACACCCACCACATTTCCTAACCTAATTTAATTTTAGGGGTTTAGTTGGAAATGAGATGTTACAAATCCCAATAAACAAAAAATATAATTTCGTCCCCGAAATTTAAGTACGGGTCTACGGGGTTTCTACGCACAAGAATTTTAAGAAGCTTAAACATAATTAAAGTATACCTGAGGCGAAATGCTCCGGATATTGTTCAGGCATCAGATGCATCGGCTCCATGGTGTGCTCCACCCATCCGTGGTTGGAAAACAATGCCTTTACCAAGGGAACCTTCTTCTTCCGCAGCACTCGAATTGTCGTATCATTGATTCAGACTAGATCTAAACGAACTAATCTATAAGCTGATATCGGGCTTGTTGTAGTGGTAATATGTTGCTTTGGCTGAAGGAGAGCTCTCCGAAGCAAGGAGACGTGGAAAACATCATGCAAAGTCCCTAACTCTGGTGGTAGCTCCAGCCGATAAGCCAAAGGACCGATCCGCTCCAGGATCAAGCATGGTCCCATAAATCGAGGGCTGAGATTCCTGTTCCTCCGTACCCGTGATACACCATGCACAATATGTATCTGTTGGGAATTTTGCCCTGTAGCGTTTCTTAGGATTTGAAGAGGCATCATGAATAAAGCTAAGTGGCATAATGTATTTGATGTGTGCTTGAGTCCTTGCATGCAGGTTGTCTTTGATTGGACATGTGAACAGAAAGAGGAAGCTGGAAGTCAAACAAATTGACTAAGGCAAAATCGCAGAGATAGCTGAGAAGAAGTTAGCTGAGAAGAATGTCTCAGTATAACCGTTGAGACAACTGAAAATCTGTTGGGTATTGTATCCACAATGTAGCTGATTTGAAGAAGCCCCTGAACAAGCTAAGGTAAATAGACAGTGTGTTTGATGAAATCTTTTAAGTTGTGCTTGTAGTTATTCCACGCTAAGTACACACCAATGTCAGGATGCAGTGGGTCAATATACACGGGTCTGCGCGACTTAATCTCTCGTTGAGCAGATCAGTGTGTTGGCTTATGTGTACTCTCTCTACTGGGGTGTACTTAATTTCATGTACAGGGCTATGATAAAGCAAGAGCAGACAAGGAGCAAGGATGGGCCAAAGACCAGCTCACGGGTTGAAAGAGGAGAAATCGTCCAAGTGTAAATCATCGAGAATCACTAAGTGATTCTCGCCGATTCGTCGAGAATCACTTGTGATTCTCGACGAGTCATCGAGAATCACTAGTTGATTCTCGCCTGTTGAGGCCAGCTGACTTAACGCCGCCAGAAAATTCTCTAAGGCAGAATCGTTGAGAATCACTAAGTGATTCTCGCCGATTCGTCGAGAATGTCTTTGCATTCTCGACGATTCGGCGAGAATCTAATGTGATTCCCGCCGATTCTCCCCGGCCTCTATAACCTGTGATGCCAGAATTCGCCAAGTAGGATTCGGCGAGAATCGCAAGTGATTCTCGCCGAATCGTCGAGAATCACATTCGATTCTCGCCGAATTTAACTTGGGCAAATTTCTGACATTTCCTGGACCGGTCCTGGTTTCAAGCGGTATTTCGAACCGGACTTCGGTCTTTGCTTTGGTGGGGCCCACAACGGTCATCTTTATGACCTAGTGTATAAATACATAAGTATTGGTGTACAGTAGAACACAAATAGAGAATACGAAAGGAAGCGGCCGTCAAACCCTAATCTCGCGAACCTTCTCCGTCGCCGCCGCTTGTACAGTGATCACCATTGCTGAACTCGATCTTCTCCAGATCCACGGTGTTAGAAGCCAAGTCTTGCATAGCGTCTCACGTGTCAACCAGAGATCTTTTGTCTCTTGATTTGAGATAGGGAAATCCATCCCCGTCCGAATGATCGAGACGATCGATCCTAGTGTGACCGTTGGAAGACCTTGCCGACTTCGCTAAGAAGATTGAATCTCCAGTGCTTTGCTGCTGTCTTCAGTTGCCGCCGCTAACACCGAGAGCCTTGCCGCTTCTCGTCGCCGCCGCCGGTCTCGGGGAGATTCTCTCCAAGTGAGATCTAGGGTTGTGGACTCTTCGTTGACTTCAAGAACACGTCATCGAACGAAGAGGGACACCTTAGTCTCCATATGTTGTTTGTATTTCTTACAAGCTATTTTCAATTCTTTGTAAAGGACCGATTGGTCTCTAGGTGTAGGGTTGGGTGCAACCCGTGTTGTGGGAGTGTTGACTCCTACGTGTTGAAGGGTTCCTTCCAATAGTGCAAGGATTGGATTTCAATCCTGTCGGTGAAGTGACCGAGTCGTCCCTAGATTGGGAGATAGGTCGAAGGGGGAAAGTGGACGTACCCAAATCGGGGAACCACTATAAATTGCCTGTGTTATTCTCTATGCTGTGTGTTTTGTTTTGATTCTGCAGGTACACTTTTAATTCCGCAAATATGTTGCAAGTCACCTATCCCCCCCCCATAGGTGAAGGTAGTTGACACTAGGTGAACTTTCAAGTGGTATCAGAGGGATGTTCCTCATCAAAAAGGTTCACACCTTGAGTAGAATCCTGCCAGCAGTGTCAAGAAGAAGACCGATATCGTCCATGGACGGACTAAAGCACTCCGGCAAAATCCCAGTATGCACCAGACTGAACTTTCCTATCTGGAAGGAAAGAATCAGATTCTACATGGAAGTAGTCGACCCCCGGCTCTTCATGATAGTGGAGGAGGGACCTTACATTCCCATCAAGGCCTCCACCATTGATCCAACCAGGAAAGTGCCCAAGAAACTTTCGGAAATGGACAAGGACGAAATGGTGCTGTTCGGACTCGACAAGAAAGCTCAGAACATCCTGGTAAGTGCAGTTGACGACTCTATGATGCAGAACTTCAGCAACTGCAGGACAGCCAGGGATCTCTTGAGCTGTCTGATTGTCCTAATGGAGGGCACAAATGAAGTGAGGGACGATCAGAGATCCCTCCTTAATCAGAAATATGAGGCCTTCAGGCAAGGGCCAAAGGAGAAGATCGGAGTTACCTTCGAAAACTTCCTCAAGATCGTCAATGCACTCAAAGGATATGGAAGAGTGTTCACTGACGGTGAACTCAATGATAAGTTCCTTAGGTCCCTCACTAAGGAATGGGACACAAAGATCTGCGCCATCCGCGAGTTTGGCAGACTTGCGGAAACTGATCCACAGATTATGTTCGGGAAGCTCATGTCCTATGAGCTTCAGTTGAACACAAGGAAGGCTGAAGAGGAAGCAGAGAAAGCCGTGGCCAAGGAAAAGACGGTGGCCCTGAAAGCCATTCAATCCAGAAAGGGCAAGGGTTCCGCTTCTTCCCGTGCGTGGAAGAGGGATGAAGAGGAAGACTCTGAGCCAAGCTCCTCCGGCTCAGAATTGTCAGAGGAAGATTTATCCCTTATCACACGGGAATTCAAGAAGTTCCTCAAGCTGAGGAATCAGAGAAAGAGTAACGGCTCCTCCTCAAGGGATCAGAAGAAGAACTATTCCTCTGACAGGTATGTTTCCAAACCAAACAAACACCGCTCTTCTGACATTATATGCTTTGGTTGCAACAAGCCAGGACACGTCGTGGCCGACTGCTATCAAGGCAAGAGCGAAAATGGAAATGGAGAGGAGCACAGGTCCTCAAAAGACAAGAAGAAGGAGAGGAGTTACATCGCAAAGAAGCCATAGACGCTGAGTGAATCTGACACGTCAGACACCAGCGATGATGAGGAAGCCTACTTTGGGCTAATGGGTCGCTCTGACTCAGAAGGAGAATGCCCCCCATTTATTGGGAAGGTAAAAGCTCACACCCCTCTCTCCGACTCTGACTCTGATCCTGAGTCTCAGGATGATGACCCTGAGGATAGCCCTTCTGCCCTTGAAGCTGAGCTCCTCGATAAGTATGAGCTTCTGCTCAATACTTTCTTGAAATGTCGAAAGAAACTGAAGGCTGAGAAAAAGGAAGTTAAATTCCTTAAAGGTGAGAGTGTATCCCTGAGGGAAGAGATCACCAGTTTGATCTCCCTCCGACAGGAGCACTTGGACCTTACTTCAAAGCATTCAGAGTATCTTAAGCTCCTTGATCTTAAGCAGGAGGAAGTCGACAAGTTGGAAGAACTACTTGCGGCAGAAAGGAAGATCGTCAAGAGCTTCTCTATGCCAAAAACTATTCTTCCATTAGTTGATACCTTCTCTGCACAAGCCAAAGGAGCTGGCCTGGGGCATGTAGGGGTATCTAGCTCCTCATCCAGGAGAAACAGGAACAAGAGGAAGAATAAGGCTGCCAAGAAAGCCTCTACTGATGAGAAAGGAAAGGCCCCACTCAGCCCTGTTGAGTTCAGAAAGCCTAGCTTTCCCTGTAACCAACATGACTTTGAGTCAACATATGGCCATCACTTCAGGCCCTCGGTTGCAAAGCCGAAGAGCCGGTATGATGGGTAGACCTTTCCCCGTAACTTTAGTGAGAGTGTCTTCAAGGCACCTTATGAGGAAATCCACTTGTGAAATTATGGTCAATTCTCTAGCGGCCATAATAGGATGCAGGCACCTAAGGCAATGCCTGTTACACTGAAAAGCCAAGAGGTGAAGAAGTCATGTGACTGTGGTCATCATGTTGCCTCCACCTCCAGGTCTTTGGCCCCGGCTGAACCCCATGTTTCAAGGGTGAAGCAGGCGCCCAAGAGGAAGTATAACAGGTTTGACTGCTGGTGCTGTGGCAAAAATGGTCACTTTGCCGTGGATTGTTGGTTTAATCCAAGGTATAATGAGACTCCTTATGTTAGCAATGCGAGGCCGACCACTCGTAGAGTTAACCAATCGAGGTGGAGTATGCTAACAAGGAATCTAGTACCCAAGTTCAATTGGGTTCCTAAGGCAAATTAATTCTGTTTTGCAGGAATGTCCAAAGGCCAACAAAACTCCTATTTGGTATTTGGACAGTGGATGCTCCCGTCACATGACCGGGACAAGAAGCCTGCTGAGGGAGTACTCTCCAGTCGAGAATGGACCCAAAGTTATATTTGGGGGATCTGATCGGGGAGTCACCAGAGGTTACGGTACGATTTCCAACGGTATACTCTCTATCACTAACGTAGCTTATGTTGAAGGATTAAATCATAACCTGATCAGCGTAAGCCAATTATGTGATAAAGGGTATGACGTTAAGTTCTGCAAGGATAAATGCCTGATAATATCATGTGATTCTTCGGAAACTGTATTAACTGGCATTAGGAGCAAAAATATTTTCTGTTTAGATTTTGTTAGTTTAGATTATTCTACCCTAGTATGCCTCGTTGCAAAAGGCAGTGCATCTCTTTGTGAATAATGGCACAAGAGATTGGCACACATTAATTACAAGACAATTAATATGCTGTTTTCCAAAGACTTAGTAAGGGATGCTCCCATTATTAAGTGCGTTAAAGATAGTCCATGTCCTGCATGTCAGATGGGCAAGCAGACTCGGGCTACCTTTAAGGGCATCCCAGACAAAGACTCCTCCAGATGTCTTTATCTTCTGCATATGGACCTGTTTGGTCCAATGCAAGTTCATAGCATAGGAGGGAAGTCGTATACGCTAGTAATTGTAGATGATCACTCTCAGTTTTCGTGGGTGTTCTTTTTAAAGCGCAAGTCTGATACGTTTGACATCTTCACCAGTTTTGTCAAGCAGATACAGAACGAACTTAACTGCTCAGTGGTCAAAATCAGAAGTGACCACGGAACAGAGTTTGAGTCTGGGGCTATGACAGAGTTCTGTGAAGAGCTTGGTATCTTTCATGAGTTCTCCTCCCCTCGCACTCCTCAACAAAATGGAGTGGTAGAGAGGAGGAATAGAACACTCATTGAGTCGTGCACAACAATGTTGAATAACGCTTCTCTTCCAGAATACTTCTGGGCCGAGGCTGTCAATACGGCTTGTCTTGTACAAAACCGGGCGTTAATCAACAAGAGCCATCGTAAGACTCCTTATGAGCTACTGAAAGGCAAGAAACCAACCATGTCCTATCTGAGGATCTTTGGCTGCAAATGTTATGTCCTGAATAATGGGAAGTACCCTCGTACTAAGTTTGTGAAAAATTCTTCGAAGGCATATTCATTGGCTATAGTAGCCACAGCCGGGCTTATAGAGTTTTCAACAAGAAAACTCTAGTGGTAGAGGAATCAATAAATGTTGTATTTGATGAAGGAAGCTTGCTTAATTGCAAGACTTCTAGTTGTCTTCCTGAAGCTGCAGGTGCCAGACTCGAAAGTTACAACTGGATGATCCCGAGAAAGATGCAACTCCAAAATATGTCAAGGTCTCCACATCAACGCCGATCGGAGAAGTTGAAGATCAAAATGAAGCAAATCCTTTAGAAGAAGGAGATGCCCAAGAAGTAGTCGAAGCTCCTAATGCAAGACTTCTAGAGCTCAAACACGCGAGGGATCATCCTAAAAATCAAATCATTGGAGATCCCCGAGACGGTGTCAGAACTCGCCGAGGTACTCTTAACGAGATCTTGCATCTTAGCTTTCTGTCGCAGGTGGAGCCAAAGAAGTTCGACGAAGCGAACAAAGACGCATCATGGATTTTGGCCATGCAAGATGAGCTGCATCAATTCAAAAGATGCAAAGTCTGGACGCTGGTTCCCAAACTGAAGACGCAAAATGTGATTGGCACCAAGTGGATCTTCAGAAACAAGCTGGATGAACATGGAGTCATCATCAAGAACAAAGCCAGACTGGTGGCTCAAGGATACAGACAGGAGGAGGGGATTGACTTTGACCAGACGTTTGCACCAGTTTCACGGCTCGAGGCAATCCGGCTATTCTTAGCCTATGCCTCTCACAAAGGATTCACAGTCTATCAGATGGATGTGAAATCGGCTTTCTTGAATGGAGATTTGAAAGAGGAAGTATACGTTGCTCAACCTCTAGGTTTTGTCAATCCTACTTATCCTAATCATGTATATTTTCTTAATAAAGCGCTATATGGCCTAAAACAAGCTCCTCGAGCTTGGTATGAGACATTGTCTAGTTTTCTTCTTGAGAACAAGTTCTCTAGAGGAAAAATAGATAAGACATTGTTTCTCAGGGAAGTCAAAGGCAAGATTTTGCTGGTGCAAATCTATGTTGATGACATTATATTCGGCTCAACGGACAACAATCTTTGCAAAAAGTTTTCCAAACTTATGCAAGGAAAGTTTGAAATGAGCAGTATGGGAGAGCTGAAGTATTTCTTGGGACTTCAAGTGAAACAGTCTGAGGAAGGAATCTTCATTTCTCAGACGAAGTTCACAAATGAACTCCTCAGAAATTCGGAATGGAGAATGCAACCTCTATGAGGACTCCAATGGGATCCACCATGTCTCTGGATAAAGATGAGAAAGGGAAACCTTTTGATGAAACCAAATACAGAAGCATCATTGGATCTCTGCTCTATCTTACTACGAGTAGACCGGAGATCATGTTCTCCACATGTGTTTGTGACAGATATCAGGTGAACACTAAGGAATCTCATTATGTCGCTGCAAAGCAAATTCTCAGATACCTTAAAGGTACCCCTAATCTTGGCTTATGGTACCCGAGAAGCAATGATGTCGAGCTAATAGGGTTTTCAGATGCTGATTTTGCAGGAAGTAGGGATGACAGGAAAAGCACCTCTGGGACATGTCAATTCCTCGGAAGAAGGCTTATTTCATGGAACAACAAGAAGCAGAATTGTGTAGAAACCTCCACTGCAGAGTCTGAGTACATCTCGGCTGGCAGCTGTTGCGCACAACTCCTATGGATAAGAAACCAGTTAGCCAACTATGACCTCCAGTTCAAGGAAGTACCAATGTACTACGACTCCTCAAGTGCAATTGCTATTGCCAACAATCCGGTATCGCACAGCAGAACGAAGCATATTGAAGTGCGCTACCACTTCATTCGGGAGCATGTGGAGAACAAGGACATCTCTCTCTGCTATGTCCCCACGGACAAACAGATTGCAGATATTTTCACTAAGCCCTTAGACGAAGCCAAGTTCAGTCTCTTCAAAACTGAATTGGGGATGCTCAACTATGAGGAATGAAGACTACAGAAGCTCATGGCTCGTGCATCTAGGGGGAGCATCTGCCAGGAACTCAAGTGTAAGCATAGGTGCAAGAACTGAGGGGGAGCATGGGGTCATATGCACCAGACCCCGATTTGCAGAAGCCGAAAAGGGGGAGATTACCCTCTCGGCTAAGGCTAAGGTGGCTCCAAGTTTGCTCTCAAGTAATTGGTAATGAATATCTCTCTCAACTCAATTTTAAGTTTATGAGTTTCATTCCTATTTGCTCTATTCACCTTAGCTTATAGGGTTTAGGCTTCTTCAAATAGGGGGAGATTGTTGGGTATTGTATCCACAATGTACCTGATTTGAAGAAGCCCCTGAACAAGCTAAGGTAAATAGACAGTGTGTTTGATGAAATCTTTTAAGTTGTGCTTGCAGTTATTCCACGCTAAGTACACACCAATGTCAGGGTGCAGTGGGTCAATATACACGGGTCTGCGCGACGTAATCCCTCGTTGAGCAAATCAGTGTGTTAGCCTACGTGTACTCTCTCTACTAGGGTGTACTTAATTTCAAGTACAGGGCTATGATAAAGCAAGAGCAGACAAGGAGCAAGGATGGGCCAAAGACCAGCTCACGGGTTGAAAGAGGAGAAATCGTCCATGTGTAAATCGTCGAGAATAACTAAGTGATTCTCGCCGATTCGTCGAGAATCACTTGTGATTCTCGACGAGTCGTCGAGAATCACTTGTGATTCTCGACGAGTCGTCGAGAATCACTAGTTGATTTTCGCCTGTTGAGGCCAGCTGACTCAACGCCTCCAGAAAATTCTCTAAGGCAGAATCGTCGAGAATCACTAAGTGATTCTCGCCGATTCGTCGAGAATGTCTTTGCATTCTCGACGATTCGGCGAGAATCTAATGTGATTCCCGCCGATTCTCCCCGGCCTCTATAACCTGTGATGCCAGAATTCGCCAAGTAGGATTCGGCGAGAATCACAAGTGATTCTCGCCGATTCGTCTAGAATCACATTCGATTCTCGCCGAATTTAACTTGGGCAAATTTCCGACATTTCCTGGACCGGTCCTGGTTTCAAGCGGTATTTCAAACCGGACTTCGGTCTTTGCTTTGGTGGGGCCCACAACGGTCATCTTTATGACCTAGTGTATAAATACACAAGTATTGGTGTACAGTAGAACACAAATAGAGAATACGAAAGGAAGCGGCTGTCAAACCCTAATCTCGCGAACCTTCTCTGTCGCCGCCGCTCGTACAGTGATCACCATTGCTGAACTCGATCTTCTCCAGATCCACGGTGATAGAAGCCAAGTCTTGCATAGCGCCTCACGTGTCTAACCAGAGATCTTTTGTCTCTTGATTTGAGATAGGGAAATCCATCCCCGTCCGAATCGATCGAGACGATCGATCCTAGGGTGACCGTTGGAAGACCTTGCCGACTTCGCTAAGAAGATTGAATCTCCAGTGCTTTGCTGCTATCTTCAGTTGCCGCCGCCAACACCGAGAGCCTTGCCGCTGCTCGTCGCCGCCGGTCTCGGGGAGATTCTTTCCAAGTGAGATCTAGGGTTGTGGACTCTTCGTTGACTTCAAGAACACGTCGTCGAACGAAGAGGGACACCTTAGTCTCCATACGTTGTTTGTATTTCTTACAAGCTATTTTCAATTCTTTGTAAAGGACTGATTGGTCTCTAGGTGTAGGGTTGGGTGCAACCCGTGTTGTGGGAGTGTTGACTCCTACGTGTGGAAGGGTTCCTTCTGATAGTGCAAGGATTGGATTTCAATCCTGTTGGTGAAGTGACCGAGTCGTCCCTGGATTGGGAGATAGGTCGAAGGGGGAAAGTGGGCGTACCCAAATCGGGGAACCACTATAAATTGCCTGTGTTATTCTCTGTGCTGTGTGTTTTGTTTTGATTCTGCAGGTACACTTTTAATTCCGCAAATACGCTGCAAGTCACCTATCCCCCCCCCCCCCATAGGTGAAGGTAGTTGACACTAGGTGAACTTTCAAAATCTCAACACAAAATGTTGAGAGAAGTGTTGATCTCAGCTAAACCGCTGAGACAGAAGACAGTATCAGTTGTGAAGAAGGAACCATTGAGACAGTTGAGACATTTGAGAAGGAACTACTGAGATAAAGCCTGCATAAATTTTCCAAGTCCAGAAAGTGGTGTTCATCTAACTGAGTTCAGTGTTCATCGAGTTTAGTTCACCTTTCGTCGAGCTCAATTTAAAGCTTGAAGATCCATAGTTCATCGAAGCTGAGCTCACATTTTGTCGAGATAAACATAATGTTAGAGATTCTGAAGTTAGACGAGCTCAGGACAGAGTTCGTCAATCTCAGCTCTACGATCGTCGAGCTCAGTCCAAGTACTTCATGTCATTACGGGAAAGCTACAGTAGCGCCACAAGCTACTATTTATCCTGTTCTGAGGAAGGTGGAGCTCACCATCCTTGGCTGGGCCCACACCAAATTATGTCGTTGATTCAAATCTACAGATATAAAAAGAAAAGAGAAAATGGGATTAGGGAAACAATCACAGGAAACGAAAAAGAAAATAGAGGAGGTTGGACTTAATCTTCTCCGACGAGTTTGAAAGCCAAGTCCAACTGTGGAAGCCGGTAAGATAGAGAAAGATAGCTTAAGCATCTTCCGGTTCAGCAAGATTGTTCCTTGGAGAACAAGTTGGCTGATTCATTCAATCAGCAACAGGAGATAACTTTGTGAAGGGCTGTAAGAGTTCAATGGCAGTTAGCTGTCTTCAGTACAACAGAGAAATTGGTAGCTGTATAAAAGTCTAATTCCTTCTACAGTTAGTGGGTTGGACTGATATCTACTCAGTCCAGCATGGTAGACTCAAAGATTTATCTCTGAGTTAGTAATTCAATTTACTTGATTAATTCCTATAGGATTCACTTTGCCTGAATCTTATCTATAGGGAACTTTGTGCTTGAGTTGTCGGTGACTAATTAGTCATTGAGGTAGGTGCCCTGCTGGGGTACTGAGGTAGGATCCAAGTATGGATCTGAGAGTAGGGCTATCCTCCCTGCCTGAGTAGTAGGCCGTAGTGATAGGGCTGAGGTAGGTGACTATTGAGTCACTGAGCTGTAGGTGACAAGTGTATCACTGAGTGTAGGTCTTGGAGGAAACTGAGTGTAGGGCCTTTTGTCCTGAGATAGGTGACAAGTTTGTCACTGAGCTGTAGGTACCTGGAAGGGCACTGAGATAGGTACCTAGAAGGGTAGTGAGCTGTAGCAGTGCTGCAGCACTCCGAGAGTAGGGCCTCATTCCTGAAGTTGTAGGGCTAAAAAGCCTGAGCTGTTGGCCTTAGAGTTAAGGCTGAGATATGTGGTTTGAGGAATACTAATTAGGAGCACTGCAGGGCTTTGAGGTAGGAACCTTTGTGGTTCTAATGTAGGGTTTTTAAGTGAACCTGAGTTTAAGGCTGAGGGCCTAAGGTGTTAGCTCTAAGGAGCATTTTGGAGGAGTTTGTGACTTGTCTAACATAAGTTAGAAAGGTAGTAGGGAAAGTGGATGTACCCAATTGGGGAACCACTATAAATACTTGTGTGCTGTGTTGTGTTGCTTATTCTTATTTTATATTGCAGGTATTAATGACAAGCTCTAGATCACTTAGTAAACAACAAAAAAACTAAAGAAATTTCAAAGACCTATTCACCCCCCCTCTAGGTGACTAGCTAACCATTAAGTAATAACTTTTAAGTGGTATCAGAGGGAGGTTACTCAAAAAGGATTTAACAATCTAAGTATACCTCCAAGGTTCGCTATAATATATATATGTATGGGGTCAGGAATGAACTATAAGGAGCTAGGGGCCATGAAACTACCAATCTGTAAGAAGGAAGGATTTGGCCTCTAAAAGAAAAGGGTGAGACTGTTCATGAAGCATCTTACCCTAGGATCTATGTAACAGTAGTGGAAGGTCCTTTTATCCCTATAAAGTCCTCCACCATAGATTAAACTCTTAGAGTGCCCAAGGCATATACAGAGATGGACAGAGATGAGGTAATTCTATCTACCATGAATAAAAGGGCACAAAATATCATAGCTAGTGCCATTGATGACTCAACCTTCCAAAATCTTATATACAGCAAGACCTCTAAGGAAATATGGGACACTCTTGTGGTCTACATGGAAGGCTCTGAGGAAGTTAGAGATGATAGGAAGTCTATGCTCAACCAAGAGTATGAGGCTTTCAGACAAAGCAAATCTGTAAAAGTAGCTGACTGCTTTGAGAGGTTCTTTATGACAGTTAACGAACTAAGAACCTATGGTAGAGTCTTCAGTAACTATGAGCTGAATGACAAGTTTCTAAGATCGCTCACTAAAGATTGGGACACTAAGATATGTGCCATTAGGGAAATGGCCAAGTTGGCAGACACTCCTCCACCAACTTTGTTTCGAAAGCTGCTATCCTATGAAATGCAGCTGGATGCTAAACTAAAAGAGGAGAAGTGCAACCAATCCAAGTCCAAGGATAAGTCTGTGGAATTCAAGGCAGAAGACTCAAGAAGGAGTAGAATAAAGACTCCCTCACCACTAAAGCGGGAAGTTGAATCAAGCTCAGAAAAATCTGAGTGAAGCTAATCAGACAACCACATGTCTGATAAAGATCTAGTTGCCTTCTTTAGGCAATTTCAGAAGTTCATGAAGAAGAAGGACTGGAGGAAAAGGCCATATTCATCCTCTTATCATAGGAAGTCATCCAAGGATGACAGGTATGTCCCTAAAACTAGTAAATAGAATTCTTCTAATGTCATCTATTATTGTTGCAGCAAGGCTGGGCATGTCATTGTTGACTGCACAGTCAAAAGAAAGGAAGAAGATGAGAAGAAGAAGAAAAAGCATCACCATCACCACAAGGACACGAAGAAGGAGAAGTCTTTTGTGGCTAAGAAGGAGAGAAGCTGGATAGATTCTTCTTCCTCAGAATCTGAAGATGAAGAGAAAGAAGCCTATATAGGGTTGATATCTGTTGCTACAGATCTAGAAGAAGAAGAGGAATATCCTATTGCCAGTATAGGAATAAGGGCCCCTCTGTCTTACTCAGACAATGACAATGAGGAGGATGAAGAAGACTGTGGATGCCAGGGGCTAATGACATTATCTAAAGTTGAAGACTTTGACTGCATCTTCATCCTGTGATGAAGATTGCTCAGAATCTAAGACTGATGTCAATCAATTGATTGACAAGTATGGACTACTCCTAGATGTTGTAAGGAAGAGTATAAATCTTTCCAAAAGGCAAGAAAAGGAGATTGAAGTCCTCAAGCCTTATAAAACTCTTTATAATAATAATACTATTGAGTTTTAGAAGAAGAGTCATGAGGTGTCTTCACTCAAGAAAAGTCTTGAGTGTCAGACCAAGCTTCTAGAAGAAAAGCATAAGCATATTAGATATCAGGAACAAAAGTTCACAGAGAAATTGGGGATTGTGATTAACCCTTCTCAGTCACAGGGTCAATTGCCAAAAGCGGCAACCTGCCATATCCATGGGAAGCTGGGTATTAATCACATTAATCATCAATTCAAATCTAAATTCCCTAATAAGTTGATAGTATTTCAAAAGGTGAATTTACCTTCTAAAACTTTCAAGTTTGCACCTCCCCATGAGGATCAATCAAATGCGTTCTCTACTAGTGGGGAAAAGACACATGATCTCAGAAGGAGTGTTTCTGTCCACTCTAGCCATAAAGCTCAGGATAAGGCCTTTAGATTTGTATCCAAATATCCTGTATTTAAAGAGATGAGAGAGACCACTAGATGGCAGGCTCCAAGAATACAATTGGCCCATCATGGACCAGCTGTATTTAGTTCTTCAGCACCTTCATTCAAGAAGAAGGAAGCAGCATCCTGCAATGCTTGTCCAAAAAAGTATGGAGTTGCTCACATCTCTCATGGACAACATTTCTATGTTGTCTTGAAGAGAAGGTACAACATTCATAAATGTTGGTGTTGTGGGAAGGTGGGATACTTTTCCATTGATTGCTGGCACAACCTGAATGTGGCTAGTGGATAGAAAGGTGGTCAGCCCAAGAAAAGAGTTGAGCAAAAGTTTTATACTCCTAACCAGAACCTAAGACCCAACTATTGTTGGGTGCCTAAGGGTAAATAAATATATTTTTGTAGGTTAGTACAAATACCTGTCTAGATAAGACTTGGTATTTGAACAATGGATGTTCTAGGAAAATGTCTGGGGAAGGATGATTGCTCAAGGAATATGCTCCAAGTAAAGCAATAAACAAAGGTTGAGGCTGTTAAGTGTGTAATCCTTAAAAGCTAGAGGCAGCATGCCTCAAGGTAAGTCTCTCTCTCCAGTATATAGACTAAGTTTACAAATTCATGAAATAAGCTAGATGTGCTTAGGATGAACGTAATCAAGAACACCAGTTAGATAATAATGATTCAATTATCATTTATAATAATCTGCATTGTTAACCTACGCAGCCTTTTCTCTCAAGTCAAAATAACATATAAATCAGTGCATAATAAAGTTGCCAATAAAACTGAATTGTTAGCATGTTAGGTCTCCATCATACTTGGAATTGATAAAATATCTATATAATGGTGTGACAAATAGAATGTACATCCAGATAGTGAGGAAAGCTACAAATTGATCAGGCATTAACTGTAAATGTTTACTTTAGGATTGATAATGACCTACAGTGGCGGTTAATAGGTCCAATTTAAATTATGGGTACCTCTTTAAAACTATTCAGAGTTATGCTTTCTATATGTAGATTAACACTGTCAAATAAATAAGATAGTCTAAACAGTACTTTGAAAAATATCACAACATAGTAATCAGCAAACAGAGCACAATATACACAGATTTATAGTGGTTCCCCAATTTATGGTTACATCCACTTTCCCCCTTAGCCTATCTAGCAATGAACTAGATTCGGCCAAACTCCTTCCCTTTCTTTTTTACAGATCCTTAGATCTTACAACTCAGAGCCCTGTTGGCTCGTACAACTCAGACTTTATAAGTCTTACCACTCAGATCACCAAGATCCTACACCTCAAGTTATTCCCAAGAACTCTACTTCAAAATGAATCCTCACTACTACTTATCAGGCAACTCCTGCCCTACACCTTAGAGAATTTCCTACTTCTCCTTCCTCAAGAAATCCCAGCCTTACCTCAGCCTTTATTACATAGACTTACAACATAAAGAGATTTATTCCCCTATACTCAGATCTATAGGTAGATCTTACACAATGAATGAAGATAAAAGAAAATTGATTCTGAAAATGTCACCCAGCAAGAGAGATATGAGTGATAGCTTTCTTATTTTATCTTGATGAATTTGCTTCCTTTGATCTTGTTAAGATAGATCTGATCCAACCCTTCTTAGCTTTTTCAAAGCTTCTTAAAGTAGAAATTAGGGTTGATCTAGGGTGGAGAAATGTTGAAGATGATTCTTGATCTAGCTTCTCTCCACATTCAAAATTTATAGCTGATGCTTCTTATATCTATCTTCAACAGATTGTGCTTGTTATTCTTCTCGTTGTTCTCATCTGTCTTTTGAAGACTAGATCCCTTTAAATAGGCTCTAATAGGAGTAACCGGCTGATCTAGTTAATAACTGACATCTGATAGTTCTGACAATTATCATTACCTCCGTCTTGAATTCAGTACTTAGAAAACAAATATGCTTGAAGAGTTGACACTTGACAGTTTAAGGTGTTGACACAAGTCATGGGTGTCGACACTGCTCTTGTAGTGGTGTCGACAAAATTCTTAATGTGTCGACATAGCTCTTAATTTCGTCTCGACACAACTCTTGTAGAATGTGTCAACACTAATGCTGAGTGTCAACATAGCTTGCTTCTAGTCTTGACTCAGCTTGTGAAGTGTGTCGACACTAGTCCTTAATGTCGACATAGTTGTCTTCTGTCTCCACATAGCTTGAATAGAGTGTGTCTACACAGTTGTCCTTAGTGTCGACACAGCTTCTCTTTGTCTCGACACAACTTGTTCAATGTGTCTCGACACAAGTCCTGAATGTATCGACGCTTTTGTACTTAGCTTTATTTGTCTACACATATGAACTTAACATCCATCAAATACAACAATGTGTATACCATTGAGCTGAAAGGAATTCTTCAAATCAAGTACATTGTGACCAATGTACTCAATAATCTCCCCCTATTTGGAGAATTCATAACCCAAAATCAATGATATACAACATGATACCAAAATATAATGATAAAGAAATTTAGAATACAGTTCAATATTATATATGAAATAACACAAATAAAAACACATGTTAAAAAGAATAATGCTAATCAGTAGATAAGGCAAACAATTTCAGTTCTAATTAACAACACGTAAAATGTTGAATAAGCCAGGATTTCTATTAATTGTTTATCATAAAGTTTACTGAAACAAGCTTTTGTTACTAAATAGTTACAGATCAAGTTGTCCATATGAAATATAAAACTAAGGCTCTATTTGTTTGGGTGTTTTACTGCTCTATTTTGGTCAAACGCCGCCGGAAGGAGGGTAAACAAATGAACCTCTGATGGCATTTGCTCCGTTTCCACCTGCCCTCCTTGAGAAAAGCACCAAAAAGCTCTGTTTGGAACAGTAACCTCCCCCCTCCGATTCGAACACTCTGTTTCCAACTGCCGGATCGACCCGCCACCGCCAAACCAAATGAAGCCTAAGAATATCCTAAGGCAGCTCAGGTTCCGTGATAACAATGCCTTTCCCAGATTGTATCTTTGCTTTGACCTCAGCCACTTTGTCCTCAACAAACGCCTTTCCTTTGTCATTCTTAGCTTTAGCTTTTGCAATTGCTTCTTCTTTTAGCCTTTGTCTTTCAAAGTAATGGTATGGCTTTGGGAAATATTTGCTGGGCTAGATAGACTCAGCAGGAAGCTTTCCTCTCTTCATATCATGTCTAAACATTTGGATAACTTCTTGCTGCTTCATGTGTTTAGAACATTCCTATTCTGAATACCATTTCCCTCTATCTGTGACATTAACGTTTATGACCTTCTATGCAGTAAGAATTATTGATCTAGAGGTTGGACTCCATTGCTCAAAATCTGGTCTAGTCTCAGTTTGTTCTCTAAACCTTTTCTTTGATAACTAAGCCTCTATCTCTAGAGCAGTAGAAGACTTGTCCACTCTCTCATAGATTACATTCTTATCTAAACCTTGAGGAGGACTGTACATGTGTTGAACAGATGCTTGGAGAGACTCAAAATTAGCTTGTACTACAAGATAATTAAAATCAATGATTTCAGCAGGAGGATCTTCAAGTAGAGATAGTTGACAACCAGATTAAGCAGTTTGATTTCCATCATACCATAGGGGAGGAAAGCCTAAAGTTCCTCTGATATTATTTAATATCCAAGTAGCATGTTCAGAACTGGCCTTTATCATTACCCTATCCCCCTTTATGACTTCTCCTTCAATATGATCCCTCAAATCATTTTTATGGAATATTATTTAGCCATCGAGATAATTAATTCCTGATGTAACTGTTTTCTTCACTCTGAGTAAATTGCTATCCAAAGTCTTATCAGAAGTCTTGAAGTCATTTATTAGAGATTCTGAATGACTTTTCAGTTTATTGTTGATATCTGTGATAGTGGAATCAAGTTTTGTTTCCAAAGTAGTGGTTTGTTTCTTAATTTCTCCCAAAGTAGTGTCGTGCATAATTATCAGATTTTCATTCATCCTCTTTTGATTCTCTAGGACATAGCCTTGCTTGACAACCATAACATCTTGTAGTTGTTTGGCTTCCTGTTGTTGCTATTATCCATTATAGGAGATGATGGTGGTCCAAATTTAAGATATTGTTTGTAGCTCTTGCTCCTCTTCTTAAATTCAGAAAACTTCCTTTTCTTTAGTTGAGAAGCATCTGCTTCCTCAAATTCAGAAAAATTGACTTCTTCAACTTGAGATGTCTCTTTAGTTTTGTCAGTATCTGGGGCCAACTCCCCCTCAACTCTTGTATCTTCCTTATTAATATTGATGTTGTCCATGAGAATATCAGCTTGCTAAATTTCAGCATCAGGTACCTCAATTTGAGAATCTTCAACTCTCTCCCCTTGGATGTTTGATTCTTTTGACAAAAGAACTTCTTCATTCTCTTTGGATTGTCTTCCTTCAACACTTGTTAAGATATTTCATGTTTATGATCTTTTGATTTTTCCAGGTCCTGAACAACATCCATTATAATAGTTGTAGTTGTATCCATAGGCATTTCATTTAGATTCTCCTCCTCAGCTAGTTCTCTTTCTGGAATGTTCTCCCCCTGCACATGTACACTTGTCCCAGGGGAAAGCCTTGGAGATCTTCCTTGTTCTTCCATAGCATTTTCATCAAAAGTGAAGTGTACCTCTTCTTCAGAATCACTAGAGGATACAACTTGTTCTACCACATATTTCTTACTTTTTACCTCCTTTTTCTTCTTGGGTTCTGGATTTTCCTTGGACAAAACTCTGTCTCATCTTGACAGAATCCTTATGTCCATTCTCCTCATATGATTTATCTTGGACCAAATCTTTTGATTGATACTATCTGGAATAACCTTTACCAGATACAAACTAATAATTCTGCCCATATTGGGCTTCAGAATTCGTTCTGCAATTTTATCAAAAACTAGCCTATTCCAGTCAGTTTTGATTTTGAAGATAATCCTTGTCATCAGGGTAAACATATACTTAGAAATCCTGTCATGGGCTCTAGTCTTGTAGAGGAATACTTTTCCAACTATCTCAGATCAAAATTTTCCTAGAGAATTCATTCCCTTCCTGTTTAAAGAGTTTCCATAGCTGGTGGTTGGAGGTAGTCCACACCATTACAGGGCCTCAACAGTCTTGTTTGAATTCAAATCATCATCCTATTCAGTTCTTGAAATCTGAAAGACTTTAGTCAGTATTTTGGTTGTTACCTTTACCCTTGCTCTATTAACACTAGATTTTATCTTATCTGACTTAGGGTTTTATGAGGTATTAGAATAGAATTCAGATACCTCTCTTCCAAATTTTGGTTGATTCTGAAAGAAGATACACGAGACTTGACTTATTCACTAGGTCAATCACCTTGTTTATATCATCTGAAGCGGAGATAAATGCATTGCGCACCAGTTCATATCCCTCGTTAATATCGTCGTCCATCTTGGGTGCTATTCTTGTTGAAAGAGCTTGAGATTGAGAGGAGTCTGTTGGGTTTCTCTATGAGGTGGCACAACACTTGTGCACGCAGCGGAAGTAAAGTAAAATCAAGAACAACCCAAAAGAGATTGGGATCAGGCCATGAATGTTGAATCAAGAAGTTAATAAACAACAAGGCAAAATTACCTTGGCGGCGTTGAGTCACAACTCAACGAACATGCTCCAATGTATGAGTCCTTGTAAGCGTCGAGTTCCACGTAGGATAGCATCTACGTCTCTGCAAAAATCCACACGAGCGGGAGAACACCGATCTTCGTTGCACGAAGGATCGGGAAGGAGATCGACTGCACCTTGCACTTCCACGGACTGCTAGGTCCACTCCAGGAAGAGCAGCACCGGCGACTGTCGTCGGAGAGAAGGCCGGCGGAGCTAGCGAACGGCGGAACACTTCCATCGGGCGAATTGGCAGGGTTCTCCCGTCGGGCGAATCAGCGGAACCGGCGGAACTCTTCTATCGGGGAGTTGGATTCGGCCCCCCCTTTTTTTTCTTCAAAAACCTAAGTCCTAATTTATACCAAAGGTATAAACAGACCTAGGAATATCACTATCCGCAGACCACAAAATTAGGGTTTCTGGAAAAATTCGTCGAGAATCACCATTCGTCGAGAATCACCGTTCGTCGAAAATCACCATTCGTCGAGAATCTGAATCGTCGAGAATCAGCATTCATCGAGTATCAAACAGTTCGATAATCAATGAATTGCCTTAGTCGACGAGCCATAGTCGACGATTCTCGACGAACCATTCTCGACGAGTCATTCTCGACGAACCATTCTCGACAATACTCGATGAACCTCCTTGGCAACATTTGCCGGACCCCATCCTCTATGTTGATTGGTAACCTTTACCAACACAATCAATCCTCCAACTTCTCCACATGCTCTTATGTGCGACCCTGTAGGCTCATATCGCGTTGGCAGTGAGATTACATATTTGACCACTTCTAGATAACCATGGTAACTCCAATAGTCTCCCACTTGATCTTGAAAGTATCAAACCAAAAACCTCACAAACATTGAGCGGCATCTAGCAATGCATCATTGCTACCAAAGCAATAAGAGTTCATAACTCATAAGCCTTTATGAACAATGTCTCAGCGTTGTCTTTGTCCCTTTGTCCCTTACATCAGGAAAGAACTAGAGGCATGGACCGTGTCACCCTCATAATAGCTCAATCCAAGTTTTTTGATCTAGAACGGACTTCCAGAGAATGGTGAGTCCAATATCACATATTGACTCAACCAAGCATGGCCATGCATTTCTCAGTCTAGTTCGATCAAGGGGCCCATGGATGCAACTCCTATCATATAGGAGGACAAATCCCATATCTGCTCACACACAAACACCCAAATGATTCGTAACGTGCCCAACAACCACCCTGATCATCAACCTTTCTCAAGGAAGACTTTAGATGACATCAAAGCATGCTCTTCCTCACTTGATGAATGTTGTGACTTCAGCTCAAAGGACCACAACACCATTGTCAATTGAGACCTACTCATGACACATTTAGATAACAATCCACAAAGTAGTCTCAGGTTGGGTCTGTCTAGTACAACTTTTTCATTAACAAGTACCCACGTGATGACTTGATATCACAATATCATGACCTGTGAGAACTAATCATCAGTCAACGCACATGCTAGTCTTAATGTATCATAATCATCCTTAGCTTCTATGATGATACAACGACCAGGGACCTTTCAAGAATGAAGCTTCAAATAAATCATAGGCTCTCACATTATAGTCACGTACTTGATGTCCTATGGAAGAGAACATTCTAAGGGTATTTATTATGTTAACATTTAACTATCGCATAGAGAAATCATAATAAAAGAACTTTCCATTAATCAAAAAAGAAAAATCTTTGTACACTATTCATCATATGAATAAATAACAAATAGCAAACAGAATATATGTTTACACGTAACCCACAAGACTCTCACTAGAGTTGATCATTTAAGTATCGTATACCCATCGATCTAGTATGACCATCATGCTTTCTCTGTGCAAGAGGCGTTGTCAGTGGATCCGCAATATTCTCCTCAGTCGGCACTCTGCAAATGTTCACATCTCCTCATTCGACAATCTCACGAATAAGATGGAACCGTCGAAGTATGTGCTTGGAGCGCTGATGGGATCTAGGTTCTTTAGATTGTGCAATTGAACCATTGTTATCACAGTAGAGAACTACATGACTAACAATGCTAGGAACTACATCAAGCTTGCCGATGAATTTCCTAATCCATACAGCCTCCTTCGCTGCGTTAGCTGCAACAATATACTCAGCTTCTGTTGTAGAATCAGCAACTGTCTCTTGCTTGGAACTCTTCCAGCTCACAGCTCCTCCATTAAGGAAAAACACAAACCCTGACTAAGACTTTGAATCGTCCCTATCAGTTTGGTAGCTAGCATCCGTATAACCACTTACAACGAGCTCTTCCTCTCCACCATACACCAAGAACACATCCTTTGTCCTTCTCAAGTACTTCAGGATATTCTTGACTGCAATCTAGTGACACTCACCGTGGTTTAACTGATACCTGCTAGTCATGCTCAAAGCAAAGGAGAAATCAGGTCGAGTACATAACATTGCATACATGATTGATCCAATTGCCGAAGCATATGGAGTCAACTTCATGCGGTCCTTTTCTTCAGAAGATTTTGGACACTTGTCCTTAGAGAGATTCACACCTTGAGACATGGGTAAAAATCCTTTTTTGGACTCAAGGATGTTGAACCGCTTCAACACCTTCTCGATGTATGTACTCTGGGTCAAACCCAACAACTTCTTCGATCTATCTCTATAGATCTTAATACTGAGTATATAAGTCGCTTCACCCAAGTCCTTCATAGAAAAGCAGTTCCCTAGGTTGTTCTTAACAACTTTCAGGGTAAGAATGTCATTCCTAATCAACAGTATGTCATCTACATATAATATCAGGAAGAAAACAATGCTCCCACTAATTCGCTTGTAAACACAAGGCTCATCTTCATTCTTGATGAAACCAAACTCTTTGATTTTCTCATCAAAATGAAGATTCCAACTTCGAGAGGCCTGCTTTAGTCCATAGATGAACCTATTCAGCTTGCATATTTTAGTGGCTTCATTTGGGGATACAAAACCCTCGGGTTGTGTCATGTACACTTCCTCAAGGAGGTTTCCATTAAGGAAAGCCGTTTTGATGTCCATATGCTAGATCTCGTAGTCATAATACGCAACAATAACAAGCAATATTCAAATGGACTTTACCATGGCAACAGGGGAAAAGGTCTCATCATAGTCAATACCATGAATTTGCTTGAAACCATTAGCCACTAGCCGCCCTTTTAATGTCTGTACATTCCCATCCATGTCAGTCTTCTTCTTGAAGACCCATTTGCACCCTATGGGTCGTACCCCTTCAGGTGGTTCCACCAAGTTCCAAACTTTGTTTGCGTACATGGAGTCCATTTCAGATTTCATAGCCTCAAGCCATTCGTCGGAGTCCGGTCCATTCATAGCCTCTTGGTAGGTTTATGGTTCATCATCATGATCCATAAGCAACACATTACCTATTTGAGACACAAGAAATCCATATCTCTCAGGCTCAAATCTTTGTCTACCAGATCTACATAAGACTTGTGTGTCTTGAGAAGGTTCTCTAACTACAACATCTTATTGTCCTATCTCAGAATCCAACTCCGGTTCATTCACTACTTATGGTTCTTGGACTTTTTCAAGTTTTACCTTTTCAGTCTTTCTTGATAAGAATTCTCTCTCCAAGAAGACGCCAGTCCTTGCAACAAACACTTTGCCCTCGGATGGTAGGTAAAACTAATACCCTTTCATTTCCTTAGGATATCCCATAAGATAACATTTATCCGATTTGGGTTCCAGCTTATAAGGCGTTTGACGTCACACGTATGCCTCACAGCCCCAAATTTTAATGAACGACATACTAGGACGCTTCCCAGTCCATATCTCATATGGTGTCTTCAGAACCGTTTTCGTTGGAGCACGATTCAGTGTCATTGCAGCAGTCTCTAAAGCAAAACCCCAAAAGGAAACAGGCAAGTATGCATGACTCATCATCGAACGTACCATGTTTAATAGAGTACAATTTCTCCTCTCAGACACACCATTATGTTGTGGTGTTCTAAGTGGAGTAAGCTGTGATACAATACCACACTCTTTCAGATGATCACGGAACTGATGACTCAGGTATTCGCCACCTCGATCAGATCGGAGTGCTTTAACCCTTTTACCCAACTGGTTTTCTACTTCATTCTTGAACTCTTTAAACTTTTGAAAGGTCTCGAATTTGCACTTTATAAGATACACAAATCCGTATCTACTGAAATCATCAGTAAATGTAACGAAGTAGAAATACCCACCTCTAGCCCTGGAGCTCATGGGTCCGCATACATCACTATGTAAAACACCCAAGAGATCCTCAGCCCTCTCAGTATAACCAGTGAAAGGGGCTTTAGTCATCTTACCTAACAAACAATATTCGCATCGCTCAAATGATTCATAATCAAATGAGTATAAAAGTCAATCTTTTGGAGCTTGGATATGCGCTTCTCGTTTATATGGCCCAAACGACAATGCCAGAGATATATAGGGTTTGAGTAATTTGTTCTTAGTCTTTTATTATTTTCTACATTATATATCAGATGGTCGAAGTTCAAAACATAGACCATTAAATAATTGGGCTATAGCATAACAAACATCATTCTTAAATATAGAACAATGGTTATTCTTAATTATAAAAGAAAATCCAATCATGTCCAAGCATGAAATGGATAAAATGTTTCTAGTTATGGCCGGAACAAAATAACAATTATCTAGTTCTATTACAAGCCCATTAGGCAAAGAAATACGGTAAACCCCTACGGCTACAGCAGCAACTCTTGCTCCATTGCCGACACGCAGGTCCACCTCCCCTTTACTCAGCAATCTTATCCTTTCCAGTTCCTGCATATTTGTATAAATGTGAGAATCACATCTCGTATCCAATACCCAAGATGAAGGAGCTGAAAGGTTTATCTCTATAACGCAAATATTTGAAGTGGAAGGCATACCTCCCTTCATTTTTGCAGACCTTCAATGTTAGAAGGACAGTTCCTCCTCCAATGACCAGCCTTGCCACAGTGGTGGCATTTCCCTTCCTTCAACGTGCTCTTCTTTTTCTTCAGTGTAGAAAACTTGGGCTCAAGATATGACTTAGGTCCCACCTTCGTATTCTTAGATCCCTTGGTCTTGGCCTTGCCCTTATGCACCATCAGTATGGGGCTGGCAGGCTTGGCCTTCTTTATGTTGATCTCAACAGTTCTTAACATACCTAGGAGCTCGGGCAGTGTCTTGTCTATTTCATTCATGTTGTAGTTCAAGACAAACTGCTCATAACTGTCCGGCAACGATTGCAGGATCAGATCTGTGGCCAACTCTTGACCTAGAGGAAAATCCAGCCTTTCAAGGTTCTCTATATACCCAATCATCATGAGTATGTGAGTCCCTACTGAGTCTCGAACTCCCATCTTGTACTGAAATAACGCTTTTGTGACGTCGAACCTCTCTTGACGAGCCTTCCCTTGAAACATTTTCTAGAGATGCTCGTCAATCTCCTTGCACCCCATGTTCTCATGTTGCTTCTGAAGCTCAGATTTCATAGTGGCAAGCATAAGGTATTCGACGTCTAAGGCGTCATCAGTATACTTCTTATAAGTATCCTTATTAGCACGGGAAGAGTTCCCGGTCGGCACCTCGGGAGCTTCTTCTTCCAAGACATAGAGCTTTCGCTCTTGCCTGAGAACAATTCTCAGGTTCCTATACCAGTCCGTGTAGTTGGTCCCATTGAGCTTATCCTTCTCAAGGATGGCTCTCAGAGACAGAGTGGAGTGTGAACCACTTGCCATGTAATTCTACAAGAATTCATGCAGAATAATATCAGTACCAAAATTTCAAAATACAATTTATTTTTAATTTGGACTTCAATTAAAACTCCCACTATTTTATTAGAAATGATAGCCCTCACTATCAATTCGGAGAGTTCTTGTGAGCTACTCTCTTAGTGGACAAGATCCGTATTTCACCAACACAATGAGTCAGCTTTGTCTTTTCTCTCACGATGTGGTTATTTAGGTAGGCAACGCTTGCCAATTGCATCATCATGTAATTCTTGTATGGTTGGTGAATAACTCCTTATTCGCATCCATCATATGGTGCATGCCAACCCTATGCCTCTAGGCACTCAACCTTTGAAGTCACCTAGTTAAGTTAGACACGATGTCGACAGTGGGATATCACCATTATCCGCTTGCACCCTTACCAAGATAGATTAATGCACCTTGCTTTGGCAAGCCCACACTTCATCGATCGAGGCAGGAAGAGTGTCATCCATCAGAAGGAATCCGAACACTTAATATTTGATGAAGGGATTTTTGATAATAGGTTAATAATTAACCATGATCAACATTTGATCAATGTGCACATCCATAGAAAAACATTTTTCTAAAATCCACATGCATCCCTTATGTTCACAATGAGGTACTATCAACATTTGATGGAAGAGATGGCTAAATCTGAACATCCGGACTCTTCCAAATATTCATATTTACATGCATTAGACAAAGGCAAAGGCAACTCGACTTAAAGCAGTAGACAAGCTCGTCTCTCCTTGTTGGATTCAAAATCCAAAACAATACACGGGTTCATTATCCACTCGAGGGATGGTTACTGCTAAGGAGACAACAATTAGAAATTACCATGAAATCCCAGACGTTCCTTGCGGGGTTCCAAGGGGTAGAGCCCCTAACCTGTGGGTTATGGGCCCACCGATTTCCCTTGGAAAAACATCAACAATATATGTTCCAGGATTAAATCTATACATTTAGAACACTTCTAAATCCCTAGGTTTACACGTACTTGAATAACCTAACTTCCAATACAACAATCATGGCCGGAACCTCCCTCTGACACCACTGTTGGTTTTCTCTATGAGGTGGCACAACACTTGTGCACGCAACGGAAGTAAAGTAAAATCAAGAACTACCCAAAAGATATTAGGGTCGGGCCATGAATGTTGAATCAAGAAGTTAATAAATAACTAGGCAAAATTACCTTGGCGGTGTTGAGTCACAACTCAACGAAGATGCTCCAATGGATGAGTCCTTGTCAGCGGCGAGTTCCACGTAGAATAGCGTCCACGTCTCTGCAGAAATCCACATGAGCGGGAGAACACCGATCTTCGTCGCACGAAGGATCGGGAAGGAGATCGACTGCACCTTGCACTTACACTGACTGCTAGGTCCGCTCCAGGAAGAGCAGCACCGACGACTATCGTCGGAGAGAAGGCCGGCGGAGCGAGCGAATGGCGGAACACTTCCGTCGGGCGAATCGGCAGTGTTCTCCCGTCGGGCGAATCGGCGGAACAGGCGGAACCCTTCCGTCGGGGAGTTGGATTCTCCCCCCCTTTTTTTTCTTCAAAAACCTAAGTCCTAATTTATACCAAAGGTATAAACATACCTAGGAATATCGCTATCCGCAGACCACAAAATTAGGGTTTCTGGAAAAATTCGTCGAGAATCACCATTCCTCGAGAATCATCGTTCGTCGAGAATCACTATTCGTCGAGAATTAGAATTGTCGAGAATCAGCATTCGTCGAGTATCGAACAGTTCGATAGTCGACAAATTGCCTTTGTCGACGAGCCATAGTCGACGATTCTCGACGAACAATTCTCGACGAACCATTCTCGACGATACTCGACGAACCTCCTTGGCAAAATTTGCCGGACCCCATCCTCTATGGTGATTTGTAACCTTTACGAACACAGTCAATCCTCCAACTTCTCCACATGCTCTTATGTGTGAACCTGCAGACTCATATCGCGTTGGCAGTGAGATTACATGTTTTACCACTTCTAGATCACCATGGTAACAACAACAGAGTCGACTATGGATTTCTAGGTCTCGACACACAGCGATCACTCTCTCAAGATTTCTGGTAAGTGAAGTCAACAAATCCTTATACCTCTTATCAATAGTAACAGTCTTTTGAAGATTAAAAGGCACGGTGCATTTAGTAATTTTCTAACTATTTGGAAATATCTAGTGTCGACATGGAAAACCTATTCTGTCGAGATGTGTCGACTTAAGTCGACACAAGGTTTATGTTTCTCGACTCAGACCTTAAGATCTCGATAACCTTATGTATCGACACAAAATTGTAATGTCTCGACACACATCCGTTAATCAGTGTCGACACACTGTCATGTGTCTCGACACACCTTTACTATTAGTGTCGACACATACTGTGGTGTCTCGACACAATTCTTAGACTTAGACAAAATTTGTGTTCTGAATAATATTTCTTGAGTAGAAAAAGTTTTTCTTGGTTTTAAATATTTGTATACCTAATTAGTAATCTTTTTAAGAGTTGTACAAACTTTTGTTAAAATTAATTGTAAATATTTATTCAATATTCAACATGCCTAGTTCAAATTTAAAATAATTGAACTTACTTTCATCTAGAGGTTTTGTAAAAATGT
This sequence comes from Platanthera zijinensis, assembly GCA_039513925.1. Taxonomy (NCBI): domain Eukaryota; kingdom Viridiplantae; phylum Streptophyta; class Magnoliopsida; order Asparagales; family Orchidaceae; genus Platanthera; species Platanthera zijinensis. The sequence goes on along the minus strand of CM077094.1, from coordinate 61,181,621 downwards.
TAGCAACTTGTCTTTCTATTGGAGTATACTATAAGTGTATATTTTATTTTTCAACATTCTCTCTGAGAAAGTGATATCTAATTTTTATATGTTTAGTTCTACTATGAGAAATGAGATTATTAGTAATAGAAATTGCACTAGTAGAATCACAAAACATGATAGATTTACTTAGTTGTACACTATAGTCCAGTAGTTGATGTTGAATCCACAATAACTACACACAGCAGCTCCCAGCAGATATGTACTCAGATTTCACTGTAGAGATAGCAATAGTTGTTTTCTTCTTGCTACTCCAACTTATAAGTCTTTTCCTTAGAAATTGGAAAGTTCCCGAAGTACTTTTTTTGTCTTCTTTACACCCTACAAAATCTGTATCTGTGTAGCCCGTAAGTTCAAAAACGCTTTCCCTAGGATACCAAAACCCAAGATTGGTTATGCCCTTAAGATATCTCAGTATTCTCTTTACAACAGTATAATGAGACTCTTTGGGGAATGTTTTATACCTAACACAGACACATGTTGAGAACATAATATCTGGCCTACTAGCAATTAAGTATAAGAGTGATCCAATGATGCCTCTATGCAAGGTTTCATAAACTGATTTCCCTTATTCATCCTTGTGTAGTGACACAAAAGAACCAATTGGAGTTCTCATAGTAGAAGAATTCTCCATACCATATCTCTTAATCAACTCCTTAGTGAACTTAGATTGAGAGATGGATATTCCATCCTTAAATTGTCTAACTTGGAATCCCAAAAAGAAATTTAGCTCACCCATGCTGCTCATTTCAAACTTGCCTTGCATAAGCCTTGAAAATTTGCTACAAAGCTTCTCATTAGTAGACCCAAAGATTATGTCATCTACATAAATCTGGACTAAGATGCTTGATCCTTTGATTCCCCTAAGAAATAGTGTCTTGTCTATCTTTCCTCTAGAGAACTTGTTCTATATAAGAAAGGTAGACATGGTCTCATACCAGGATCTAGGCGCCTTTTTTAACCTATATAAAGCCTTATGCAATCTGAAAACATAGTTGTTGTGATTAGGGTCAACAAAACCTGGTGGCTGCTCTACATAGACTTCCTCCTTCTGTGTACCATTTAGGAATGTTGACTTTTCATCCATCTGGTAGACCTTGTATCCTTTGAATGCTGCATGTGATAAAAACAATCTTATGGCTTCTAGCATAGTTACAGGTGAAAATATTTGGTCATAATCCTCTTGTCTATATCCTTTAGCCACTAATCTAGCTTTGTTCTTGACTATAACCCCATACTCATCTAATTTATTTATATAAATCCACTTAGTGCCTATGACATTGTGATCACTAAATATAGGAACTAAACTCCAGACTTTGCATCTCTCAAATTGATTTAGTTCTTCTTGCATAGCCATAATCCAGTTGGGGTATGAATTGGCTTCTTCAAATCTTTTAGGTTCTACCTAAGAGAGAAAACTAGAATATAGAACCTCATTGTGATGTCTACTCCGAGTAGTTACTCCTAAGCTAGCATCACCTATTATTTGATCTATAGGGTGATCTCTAAGGTGTCTAATTGCTACTAGCAGGTGCCTTCCATCACCTAGTACTGTAGGAGGATTAGGGTGATTCTCTTCCTCTCCCTGAGCAGTTACAGTATCTTCTATAGGAATTTCTATATTATCTCGAATGTATAACTCTATGTTAGGTGAGTCACTTATTTTTAGCTTTTCCATTCTAGAATTTACAACACCTAGACTAGAGTTGTTAGAGATCTCATTAAATAAAACATATGATTCATCAAACACTATATTAATAGATTCTTCAACAACCTGATGTTTCAAACTGTAGATCCTGTATGCTTTGCTATGAAGACTATACCCTATAATGATTCCTTAATAGGATTTCTCTGAGAACTTGGTTAGATAAGTTTTCCCATTGTCTAAAACATAACACTTACTACCAATTTTTTTGAAGTAGGACATATTTGGTTTTCTGCCTTTCATTAGTTCATAGGGAGTCTTGTTGTGATACTTGTTGATCAAAGCTCTATTTTGAACATAGCATGTTTTGTTTACAGCCTCAACCCAGAAATATTCTGGGAGAGATGTATCACTCAGCATTATTCTGGCTGCCTCAATAAGGGTTCTATTTTTCCTCTCAGCAACTCCATTTTATTGTGGTGTTCTTGGAGAAGAGAAGTCCTAAAAGATTCCTAGTTCCTTACAAAAATTTGACATCTTTTCAGATTGAAATTCTATACCATGGTCACTTCTAAGTTTGACCATAGAACATCCCTTCTCATTCTGAATTTGTTTGACAAAATCAGCAAGGATGTCTAGTATTTCAGAATTCCTCCTTAAGAAGAATACCCAAGCATACCTGGAGTTATCATCCACAATCACATAGGTATAAGACTTCCTACCAAAACTAAGAACTTCGATAGGACCAAATAGATAATATGAAGTAAGTATAGTCATCTCTCAGTGTCTTTGGACTGAATGCTCTTAAAGGAAACTTTTATTTGTTTGCATTTTTTACATGCAGGACTTAAGCCTTCTTTGGAGCATTTTAGCTATGGATTATTTCTAACTAAGTCCATAGAGAACAGTTTACACATAGCTTTGCAGTTTAAGTGAGCCAGTCTCCTGTTCCACTGTAAACACAAAGTGTCTTTCTTACTTTCTACAATACATATATGTGTTTGTTCTTTTATAATAAGAAAATTTAGAAAATAAATGTTCCCACTCCAAGTGCCTGACAAGATGATCTCTTGATAACTTAAACTCCTTATCAAACACTTGTCATTGTGGAAAATAATTTCATATCCAATATCACAAAGCTGACTTATGTTTATAAGATTGTGGTTCAATCCTTCCACATAAGCCACTTTAGTGATGGTAACTAGGCCATTAGAAATGTTACCATATCCCTTGGTGAGTTCTTTCTCTTACCCTCCAAAGATGACTTTTGTCGATTCCAAACTAGATTGTAATCTCTTAGAAAACCCCTCGATCCAGTCATGTTCCTGGAATAGCCACTATCCAAGTACCATATTGGCCTATTAGTGCTACTTGGATCCACCTGCAAACACAAATTTTGTTCACCTTAGGCACCCTAATAGTTTTGGGGCCTTAGTTCCTGTTAGGCTTTTATGTGTGAAACACAATAGTCTTTCTAAAAAAAGTTGGTTGAAACTTATATGAAGGAGCTGTTGGATTATACCAATAATCTAGGGCAAAATGTCCAACCTTCCTACAACACTAACACTCAAATCTATTATATCTTTTCTTTGGTTGCACATTTGAGGTTGTTCTATTGTGTAGCACATAACTGTCATCCAACTTCCAAGATAGTGGTACAAAATTGATACCCTTACGTTTCAGATTTAGGTGAGATACACTGGGATCAACTCTAAGAATTCCTTGGCTTCTTGGATTGATCACATTTTGTGGTGGTTCTTGGCTTATATTGCCTTTTGATATCTGATCCTTCCAACAAGGCTCTTTATTGACCTTACTGGTAGAGTACACAGACATCAGGTGTCCAGGAACACATGATCTCAAGCATCTGTTAGAAGACAGATACTTGACTAGTTGCCTAACTGGACCATTTGGAGTTTTACACTTGGGTACAGACTTTTTTTAAACTTTTTGTTCTTACCATACCCTACAACACTTCTAAATGGTGCAGAAAAGGTATCTATGATAGGTAGTACTGACTTAGGTTTTGATAATTGAGTTAGGAGCTTTCTTTCCTGAGTAAGCTTTGCTTCCAGGACTTTGACAGTCTTGACCTGTTCTATTATCACCCCTGCCAGTCTATCTTTCTTGTTAGTTAGTTCTATAAGTTTCAGTTTTGTAGGTCCAACTTTATGTTGGCACTTACCAACTGAAAAGATACTCCTATGAAGGATTCTAAGTCTTTGGCCTGATCCTTAGCAAGCTGTTTGCTTGCAATCAAGGCCTTTAGTAACTTCCCATATCTATTGATAAGGGAGTTAAAATCTGCATTAATGTCTGAATCATGTTCTTTACTATTTGAGGAGTATGAACATGATTCATTTTCTGATGCAGAAAAAGAATCTGAGGGTAAACTATGAGAGTTTGAATTTTCCTTAGCAGGATCTAAACAATCCTAATCTTCTTCTCCTAGTTTGGTCTCCTCAATAGCCATCAGGCCCATGATAGCCTCCTCCTTTTCTGATTCTGATGAATCAGACTCACTGTCAGACAGCGTCAATTGTCTTTTTTCTAAGAGGCTTTTGTAAGCATTCTTGTGTTGTCCATCTTTCAAGATTTCTGACTTTTCTCCTTTCTTTTTGCTGGGCAATCAACTATAACATGCCCTTTTCTATTGCAACAATAACACACTATATTAGTTTTAATGTATTTATTTTGAGAAGAGCCATACCTATCCCCAGAATTCTTCTTCCTGGGTTTCTCTGGATGATTGATCTTTTTGTGAGAAGAGTCCTGCCTTGTTTTCATCTCCTTAACATCTTCTTGAACTTTGTAGAGAAGAGAGACAGTTCCTCCTCAGTCAGGTCTCCTCCTGATGAGGAAGATTTTGAACACTAAGAAGTTGTTTCCAGTTTTTCTGTGAGTGTTTACTTCTCTCTGACTTTCCTGATTGACTCAGCATTTAGGGCCAATGTCTTTTCTCTACCGTGTGCTCAAGCTGAATCTTCTTCAGACATCGTGATATTGAGCTGTAACTCATGTGACAAAAACTTTATAAATAGGGCTTGGGGGTCAATGTTGACTGAGTTTCCCATTTCTCTTATGACACAAATCTTAATGTCCTATTCCTTGTTCAGGGACCTCACAAACTTATCATTAAGTTCATTGTTAGTAAAACTTCTGCCATAAGTCCTCAGGTTGTTTACAATTCTGAAGAAGTTTTCAAAACATTCAACCACTAAATCTTTCTTATCTTGTCTGAAGGCTTCATACTATTGATTTAATAGAGATTTCCTGTCATCTCTGACCTCATCTGTTCCTTCCGTATAGACAATCAAAGACTTCCACATTTCTTTGGCTATCTTGCAATGAATCAGATTCTGAAATGTAGAATCATATATTGCACTAACTATAATATTTTGTGCCCTTTTGTCCATAGAGGACAGTATGATTTCATCCTTATCCATCTCCATGTAAGTCTTGGGTGTCTTGATGTTTGCATCAAGAACTAACACTTTCATGGGAATGAAAGGTCCTTCAATCACTGTGATGTATATTCTTGGGTCTGCTGCTTCCATGAATAATCTGACTCTCTCTTTTCATATTTCAAAATTTTCTTTGGAGAAAACAGGTAACTTAATGGAATTATTTTCCCTTTGAGCCATGATATATCTTTCTCTGCAATCCTTTGGATTCTCACTAGGCTGTTATGTCTTTTTCAGTGAACCTCTCCACTGATACCAATTATAAATGTTTACTTTAGGATTGATAATGACCTAGAGGGGGGTGAATATGTCCAATTTAAATTATGGCTACCTCTTTAAAATTATTCAGAATTATGCTTTCTATATGTAGATTAACACTGTCAAATAAAAAAGATAGTCTAAACAACACTTTGAAAAATATCACAGCATAGCAATCAACAAACACATAACAATACACACAGATTTATAGTGGTTCCCCAATTTAAGGGTACATCCACTTTCCCCCATTGCCTATCTAGCAATGAACTAGATTCGGCCAAACTCCTTCTCTTTCTTTTACTAAGATCCTTAGATCTTACAACTCAAAGCACAGCTAGCTCCTACAACTCAGGATTTACAAGTCTTATCACTCAGATCACCAAGATCCTACACCTCAAGTTCTTCCCAAGAACTCTACCTCAGAATGAATCCTCACTCCTACTTCATAGGCAACTCTTGCCCTACACCTCAGAGAATTTCCTGCTTCTCCTTCCTCATGCAATCCCAGCCTTACCTCGACCTTTATAACACAAGCTTACAACATAAAGAGAGTTATTCCCCTAAACTCAGATCTATATGTAGATCTTACACAATGAATGAAGATAAAAGAAAATTGATTCAAAAAATGTCACCCAGCAAGAGAGATATGATTGACAGCTTCTTGATTTGATCTTGATGAATTTACGCTTCATTTGATCTTGTTAAGATAGATCTGATCCAACCCTTCTTATATTTTTTAAAGCTTCTTGAAGTAAAAATTAGGGTTGATCTAGGGTGGAGAAATGTTGAAGATGATTCCTCATCTAGCTTCTCTCCACCTTCTAAATTTGTATCTGATGCTTCTAATATCTGACTTCAATAGATTGTGCTTGTTATTCTTCTCGTTGTTCTCATCTTTCTTCTGAATAGTAGATCCCGTTAAATAGGCTCTGAAAGGAGTAACCGACTGATCCAGTTAATAACAAACATCTGACAGTTCTGACAGTTGTCAGTACCTCCGTCTTGAATTCAGTACCTAGAAAACAATTCTGCTTGAAGTGTTGAGAATTGATTGTTGAAGGTGTCGACACAAGTCTTGGGTGTCGACACTGCTCTTTTAGTGGCGTCGAAAAACTTCTGAATGTGTCAACATAGCTCTTCATTTTGTCTGGACACAACTTATGTAGAATGTATCAACACTAATCCTGAGTGTCGATATAGCTTGCTTCCAGTCTTGACTCAGCTTGTGAAGTGTGTCGACATAAGTCCTGAGTGTCCACACAGTTGTCTTCAGTCTCGACACAACTCTAATAAAGTGTGTCGATACAGTTGTGTTTAGTGTTGACATAGCTTCTCTTTGCCTCGACACAACTTGTTTAATGTGTCTCGACACAAGTCCTGAATGTCTCGACACTTTTGTACTTAGCTTTATTTGCCTGCACACATGAACTTAACATCCATCAAATACAACAATGTGTATACCATTATGTCGAAAGGACTTCTTCAAATAAAGTACATTGTGACCAATATACTCAACATTAAGTGAATAAAAGAAAAACTGAGATATATAATAGAAGCACTAAGTGCCCTGTACCATAACAGGAATCGTAGTGCAAGCCGTAAATTCCAAAAAAATGTTCAATTTGTTTGTTAAATGAAAAAGGTAATTAAACTTTTTCATTACATATATAAAGGTGACAAGAAACGAAAAGCCACATCGCACTTTAAAGCCTTAACCCTAGCCGTCGAGACCGAAACTGTCTCAGCATCTTGCCGCACTGACTCAATGGCGCCGAAGATATCAAAGGAGCTCCAGGAGGGCTATGAAATTGTGAGGAATGGATTCATTCATTTCTCGCCAGAGATTAAGGAAGTGTTAAGTATGACTGAGACCACGGGTTTTGAGTACACCCTTTCTGAACCCTCAACTATTCTGAGATAAGAGGTAGTGGAATTCTTCTCTAACGCTAAAGTGTCGTCTTCTCAAAACTCACTTAAATTTAAGATTGAAGACATCAAGATCAAGGTAAACCCTAAGAGACTAGGTAAAGCTCTTCGTCTACCCTCCATCACCCCTAGCGAGGAAGAAGAATCCACTATCACGAACAGAGACAAAGCTCTCGGATGGTGTGGATATAGTGATGCTAAACCTGGGTCTATTAAGAGGAAACTCTTCAATCAGAGAGTTAAAATGCTAGCAGATATTTTAGGGAAAGCCCTTATCTGCAAACCTGGATCACATGACAAAATATCCAGGTCAATGTTTGATGTGATGACTAGGATAATATTTAATAGGAAGACCTCTTTGTCATCAATCATCTACCAGAGAATTGTAGATTGCCTACACACTCCAAACATGGGCAGAATTCTTTACTTATACTTACTGAATACCTACCCTGACACATTCAAGGAGGAGAAAGGAGTGAAGATTCACTACCTAAAAAGAATGAACATAAAAAACATTGGACAGATTCACTAGGCTCCTACAAATGAGCCAACCTTCAGCTATAAAGAACTCCTCTAGGGTCATATGGAAGAATCCTATTGAGGAGGAAAGAACTTCCAACTCTGAACCAGAGGTTGGAACCTCCTCTCCAGTAAATGTTGGTCTGTAAGTTGACTTATCACTCAGTCAATCCTCTACAAACATTCAACTCAAGGATACTGTTGTGCATGTTGATAAAATCCATGCCATCCCTAACTCAGGACAAGTGTCAAAGAATGCCACTGAAGAAAAGGTTTTGCAGAAGATGAGGCAGATATGGCAGATACTGATGATTTAGCTACAATTGATGATATCCCTACTACAGATGATAACCATGAGCCTTCTGAGGCATTAGATACTTATCTTGATAGGTCAAACCCAAAGAAGGATGCTCAGTCTGAGGGGGAGCATGATCAGATGGATTTGATAAACTTGGATCAAGTTGTCAACAGAATAGTTGAGTCTGCACCCACTATAGGTAATACCCATACCCTCTTAATTAGTAGTGTTAATAAAGATTTAACTAAGGAAATGTTTCCTTCTATTGGTTATATTGTTGAGGGGGAGCCTTCTCAGGTCCCTTCTCAGGATGATGTCCCACCTCCTATGAGCCATACATCATCTACCCCTATCTCAAAAGAGGAATTAATAAACCAAATCAAAGCACTAATAGATGATCAGACCACAACCCTCAAGGAGTATGTTGACCAATAAGTTGCCAAGATAAGGGAAGAACTATTGACTGAAGTCAAGGGAACTAAAGAAGAAACTTCTCACTTAAACAAACAGGTCACCACCTGGTTTGATAGGGCTAGAACTGCTGGAATCAAACTGACCACCCTCATGAAATCCTTGGGCAGGAGACAAAAACTCTCTGCATCTGACATAGGATATATCAAGAATTATGTGAGTGCAACTGATGAGGTGATCAAGGGTGCAACAGATCATGTAAATCAGCATGTCACCAATGTTGCTTTCTAATCTATGAATGAGGCACTACTTCTAAAAAATGAGCTGCTTGCTGACAATGAGAAAATACTCCAATCCATATCAAGCAAAAATGAAGCCAACACCACCCTACTGCAAAATACCATCTGTGAAGAAGGCAGAAAGGGGGAGAGCAGCCATGCTAAGAAAACATCACTCATTTAAGAACAAGCCTTCAATGTAATTCAAGGAACCAGGGTGGCCCTACACCTTCCCCTCCTTGATAGAAAGAGGCCAGAGGACCTTGACTTTCCAGCACAAGCTAGAGCTACACAGTATGCACAACTTGCTGCCAAAAGAAAGTGGGAAGGAACTCAAATGGATGAAGAGTTCATGGAAAAGAGGAGAGATGAGAACATAAGTGATCCAGATCATGAATAGCTAAGTGATGCCTCTGAATCCATCATTATAATTGCTTGGATAAGCCATGGAAAAATCTTAAAGAATATTGATAGTGTTTATCCTTTTGAGGAATGGATCAAGCATTTGTAAAGAAATTCCCTAAGGGAAAGAGTATTCAATGAAAATATGGTAAGGAAGAGCAATCTGAAGAAAATGACTCCCAGATATATTCCAAAGTCACTCCTTTACTTAAAGAGGCAGAAGAACAAAGCTGAAAACTTGAAGAAGACAGCTGCTACCAAGGATGCTGATTTAAGTTCATCAAAGAAGAGCTGAGATGAGACTGCAAGACTTAGGGTGCTTTAATTATGTAATCAATGTCTTGTAATGAATATCAACAATGTAGCAATACCAAATCTTTATCAATGAAATTAATATGAGTTGGCCCTGACTATATTGATATGATAAATGTGCATGTAATTATCATTTATATATCTGTGATTAAAAATATGCTATTCTTTCATAGATATCCGATAATCACAGGTTTGCTACTATTGTTTGGATTTGTTAGTGATTAGGTATATCTTAATCAATATATTTACCTTGTTAATGATTGACAATTCACTAGTACAATTGGTTATTCAATCATAGTGTTAAGCCATCTCATTTAGGGGAGTTTTTCCTATACTAGGGTGGCTAGTTGACATGATAATGTCTCTTCAGGCCTATCATGACATGTTTTTGTGTTGATTCACCTAAACATGGATGGGTGTTCTGCCTTCTTCAAATATGGGGAGATTGTTGGAAATTGTTCCCTTTAAGTTCCTTAGGATTTGAAGAGGCATCCCAATCATGCTAAGGGGCATAATATATTTGATGTGTGCTTGAGTTCTTGCATGCAGGTTGTCCTTGATTGTACAGGTGAATAGAAAGAGGAAGCTGGAAGTCAGACAATTTGACTAAGGCAAAATGATGTTATTAGTTGTCTACCTAAATCACCTAGAGGGGGTGAATAGGTGAGTTAAGCGTCTATTTGCGGAATAAAAAAATTTTAGCGATCTATGTACAGAAAATAATCAAGTAATCACAGACGACAACAAGAATTATTGTGGTTCACCAACCTTGGGTACGTCCAATTTCCACTCACCGATCTAGCAAAGCACTAGACTAGGCTACTCCACTAATCTCGGACTGAAAATAATCCTACTACTCAGAACAAGGTTCCTACAACTCGATCCCTAAAACGGATCTACACTCGGAAGATGAAAACTTCCTACAACAACTCGGAGTACAAAACTCCTACACTCGAAGAATAATCTTCTACAAGAATAAAATGGATTTAAGAAATACAAACAGAATATCTCTCTCAGATCTGGAAATTTTCTGCCTTGGTCTTCTTTCTTGGACTTTGCGGCTTTATCAGAAATTGTTGAAGAAGACTCTCGGCTAGATCCTTGATTTGAGATTTCTTGACTCACAAGATCAAATAGAAGATGTAGAGATTGAAGATGATCTTGATCTGTAAGTCTTTCTGGATTGAAATCTCCCTTGGCGATCATCACGATGAGCGGCGACGGCTTCTGAATGTTTTTGGAAGGAGATGGCCGATCAAGAATTCTTAGAATTTAGAAAATCACCAGCTTAGGGTTAGTCAGAATGACAAGACCTTTTATAATATCTCCCTAATGGTCATAATTATCATTAATGACGGCCACGTGGACCAATCACATCAGGTTATTTGAAAATAACGTCTGTCAGGGACTTAGCGAATTTTCTGAACAAAAGATAGTATTACTCGTGTGAAGAGAGTACTACTCGAGTACTAAGACTGGCTCTCTAGAGGATAACATCTACTACACGAGAAGGAGTATTTCAGGAAACTTTAGGAAAGAAAATACAATCACTCGAGTGGAGTAAAGTTTACTCGAGTGCTAGAAATACTACTCGAGAAGTAGGGATGAACTTCTCGAGAAAAGAACTTGGAGAAAATTCTGGGAAGAAAAATTTATTACTCGAGTACTAGAACTGGACTTCTCGAGAAGTAGACAAACTTCTCGAGTACAGGGATTTACTACTCGAGTGGGGTAGAGGCTTCTCGAGAATTTTCCTTCTGTCACTCGAAAAAAATTATTCATCTACTCGAATGATAAACTTAACTACTCGAGAGTTATACTTAGAAAATTTCTGGGAAGTAAAAACTTATAACTCGAGAAATAGAAGAGGTCTACTCGAGTAAAGGACTTGGCTTCTCGAGAGCTAGATTCAAGCTTCTCGAGAACAATTTCCTTTACTTGAATTTTAGACTATACCTACTCGAGTGCATCCAAAGGTTTTACTCGAGTACTATAGTTCCACTCGAGTAAAAGACTTAGAAGAATTTTAGTTTATGAAAATTTTTGTTTCTTCACTCCAATCAGCAACATGTCTTTCTTCATCAAACCAAGTTCTTGAAAATGAAGTTATGCTAATAGAAAGGCTACACATGAGTCAACACCATGGATCACACAATGAAGGATTACATTGTATGGTCCTGTGTTTGATGACCCACTGTAGACTGACATTGGTCTACACTTGGCAATAAGTCCTGCAAACATATAATTCAAACAGGATATCAAATACAATTTAATTCATCTTAGTTCAAGGGTTACTTCATACAAATCTAGGTTATTGTGGATACAATACCCAACAATCTCCCCCTATTTGTAAAAGTCAGAACGCTCTACACTAAGGTGAATTATATCAAAATAAAAAGACTAGTTATAGAAGATAAGAACAGAATAACATGCGTAATAATTAAAGATAAAGAGTGGATCATCAAAACTCAGGATTTATATAAATAGAAATGTTTCAAAATTTCAGTTCTACACAACTTCAATCCTCAATTTTAGAACTATTCTTCATATTTTGCCTTGATGTTGTTGTTGTTGTTGTTGCTGTTGCTGCCCGTCCTTCTCTTGTTGTCTTCTCTGATAATTGAATGGTTTAGGATAGTACTTGGGAGGTCTTGGTGGTGCATTATGATTGTTCCTTCCATATTCTCTATCATATATCCTTCTTTTGGTCATGGTCTTCTTATATAATTCCCATTCATTAGAACTATAGTGATTAGTCCTGCTTTCATTTTAATCCATTACGAACATCAGAGTTTCAAGAATCAAAGATTTTGAAGTTGGGCTACAGATTTTGCAAATTCTTGTGCTTTCCTTTTCTCTGCCTCTGGATTTGGAAATGAGCTGCGGGCAAAAGCTCCATCTCTGTATTTTCTTCTTTTAGGGATCTGTACCTCAGGTATATCTTGTGGTATAACTGATTCCCATACATGAGCATATGATTCTAGAGGAGGAGCTTCCCCTTCAGTCCAAGGAGAAAAAGTTGGCTGAGAAGCAAGCATTTGAGCAGGCTGAAGTTCTGCAAGGGGATTGAGATGATGAGGAATAATATTAGGATTAGCCTGGAAGTCAGGGAAGATCTGGTTGTGCATCCATACAGTAGTGTCATATATATGTAATTTCACAGATTATATCTGTGCTTTTACATCAGTATGAATTTCATCCATCCTTGCAGTCCATAGAGTCTTTGGATTAGCATTAGATTTTTCTAAATATTCTTTTACAAGTCCCTCCCCCTTTCTGACTTCTACACTGAGTTTCTCTATGGCCTCTTCTTTGAATGTACCCACTTCTTCACAGATCTTCATAAGGTGCTCTTGGGCCTTCTTTTCAAGATGTATCTGATTATTAGCTAGAGTAACAGATTGTTCCATTACCTGACCAATACTGGTGATGGCATGGTCCAGTACTTTTCCACCTATCTTGAACAAGTGCTTTAGTTGATCAGTATTGTGTTGAATCCTTGCGAAGCCTCTACTAATTTCCTTTTCAAGAGCAATGACTTTCCCCTGAACTTCCTTCAAGGAGTCTTCAAAATACTTTCTCTGGTCCATCATCATCTGTTCTATCTTACCTAGAAGATCATTGGTAGCATGAGTTGGAGTTTGAACTGGAGCAGCTGAAGGAGGAGGAGGAAACCATGGAGCAATCTCTTCAACTATTACAGAGCTCTGAGCTCTGGAAGTGTGAATTTGAAAATCTCCTTCCTCACCAAGTTTGGTGGGAAGAGTGAAATCTAAGCTCTTCAAAGGAGCTTCAGCTGGTTCTGGAGAAGGTTCTTTTTCATCTGAGATCAGAATGGAGTCTTCTTGCTCTTTCTCACCAGTAGGGGAATGATCAACATGGGATTCTGGAGATGGAGTAGGAGAGGGTGATGGTACTGGAGTTAGTTCCTTGGATGGTTCTGTAACTTGTTCTTTCTAGAGGCGAGGAAGAGGCTTGTCAGAGCTGAGTTCTTCAATCATCTTATTGATGTCTTCTGCAGTAGAAAGGATGGGTTCCTATACTTGGTCATTTGATGGAATTTCTTCTGGAGTAGATGGAGGGAGAGAAGCAGCAGCAGGTCGAGTAGGTATTCTTTCCTCTTGCATAGAAGGAGAAGGCTCCCCCTCAGCAGCTGCACTAGATGTGCTAGCAATATGAGATTGAGAGGGAGATGGAGTCTTGTCCTCTGCAGCTGGATGTTCACTAGCCTTTGTAGCCTTGGCAGGATTCAGCAACTTTAGTTCCCACCTCTTAATGGAAGAGATTGATACTTTTTTCATGTGATGGAGGGTTGTTCCTTTGGAGAAATCAAACACCTCAGAATTTATCTCATGCAGCATCAAAGAGATAATCATTGCATAATTGGGAGTCTTGATGCTCTCCCGTATATTATCAAGAATTAACATATCAAACTGAAATATTTTTCCGCAGATTATAGCTATCATCATATCAAACATATCATTTAATATATCCCTCATGGAGCTTGTCTTATATAGGAGAATCTTGCCAATGATGTCCACAAGTAATTTGCTTTCAGGGTTGAGGTCTGGTCTTCAAATGGAATGAGCTTTTGTTGGAATTCCACAAAATCTGCTAGCTCTTTCAGAATCATAATGAGTTAGGTTATCCTCTTCATCTACTACGGGTAGCCAAAGAAGGGTAGAAACAGAGGTCTTGGTAAGCTTGATCTTAATACCTTTAACTTTGGACTTAAGTACATTCTCATTCCTCTTTACTTTGATATTCTTAAAGAATTCTTCTACTTCTGGAAATAAAATCTTATAGGGCTGCTGGAGAACTCATATTAATTCGGCGGTGTCGAGAAGGATGAGTAGATTTCTGAAATCATTTGAAAATTTTGCAATTCCAGCGACAACTAGTTCACTGCCTATGCCAACCTTGGAAGACGGTGCCATTTTCTCCAGAAAATTGCGGGAGATCGACTGCTAGAAGACGACGACGTTGGCATGCTCTGCGTTAATGGTGGAACTCGAATGGTCTTTCGAGAGAGAGGGATTTGAATTAGTATAGAATCTAGAAATCCGGTGTTTCTATTTATATAACCCTAATATTGATGATTAAGAAAGTAATTAAGCATACCATACCTTAGAGAATGGAGGTTTGGGCTTCGAATTGCGAATAAGAAGATTTGAATAGAATTCAAGAAGTTGTCTTCCTATTTCTCGAGTGGATCATCATTAATCGAGTGACGGAATGATGGTACTGGAGTGGCAGCTTTCTACTTCTCGAGAAGAAATTCAGTACTGGAGTGATATCACTCGAGTGACTTTCTTAGTTCTCGAGAGTTCAAAGGAGTGCTCGAGTAGTCATTACCGAGTTCTCGAGTAGTCATTACCTATCTCAAGAATGAAGTCTATCTTTGAGAAATTTAAACTTTTTGACTTATTCCTTGATCTCTGAGCTGTGTTATGAGTCCTCATTCTCTATTCTTCTTTGTTGAGCATTCCAAGTTCAGTTTTGAAGAAAGAGAACTTTGTCTCGTCCAACGGCTTCGTGAATATGTCTGCAATCTGCCTATCAGTTGGGACATATTGTACATCAATGTCTTCATGCTCCATATACTCCCGAATGAAGTGGTATCTCAACTCTATGTGCTTTGTCCGGCTGTGAGAGACTGGGTTATTGACTACTGCAATGGCACTGGAGGAGTCGCAAAATAAAGGAATGTTTTGAAACTTCATGTTCTAGTCTTCAAACTGATTCTTTATCCATAGCAGTTGTGCACAACAACTGCCTGTAGAGATATACTCTGACTCGGCTGTTGAGATTGCGACATAGTTCTGCTTCTTACTACTCCAGGAAATGAGCCTTCTTCCTAGGAATTGGCAAGTCCAAGAAGTGGTCTTCCTTACATCATTGCTACCTGCAAAATCTGTATCTGAAAATCACTTTAGTTCGCTATCATTACTTCATGGGTACCATAAGCCAAGATTTGGTGTACCTTTAAGGTATCTCAAAATCTGCTATGCAGCAGGGTAGTGAGATTCCTTAGAGTTCACTTGAAATCTAGCACATACACATGTTGAAAATATTATGTCCGGTCTACTTGCAGTAACATAGAGCAAGGATCTAATTATGCTTCTGTACTTGGTTTCATCAAAAGGTTTCCCTTTCTCATGCTTGTCGAGAGACATAGTTGAGCCCATTGGAGTCCTCATAGAGGTTGTGTTCTCAATTCCGAATTTATTAATTAACCCTTTGGCAAACTTCATCTGAGAGATGAAAATTCCATCGTCAGATTGTTTCACCTGAAGTCCTAAGAAATACTTCAACTCACTCATACTGCTCAGTTCGAACTTCCCTTGCATAAGTTTTGAAAACTTCTTGCAGAGGATGTCGTCAGTAGAGCCAAAAATAATATCGTTAACATAGATTTGTACTAACAAAATCTTGCCTTTAGTTTCCCTAAGAAATAATGTCTTATCTATCTTTCCCCTTGTGAACTTGTTCTCAAGAAGAAAGCTAGACAACATCTCTTACCAAGCTTGAGTAGCTTGTTTCAAACCATATAATGCTTTAGATAAAAGATAAACATGATTAGGAAAGTTAGAATCAACGAAACCTGGGGGTTGTTCCATATACACTTCTTCCTTTATGTGACCATTAAGGAAGGCAGACTTCACGTACATTTGATAGACAATGAATCGCCTAAGTGTAGCATAAGCTAGGAACAACCTGAATTCCTCCAGTCTTGCCACTGGAGCATACGTCTGGTCAAAGTCGATTCCTTCTTCTTGTCGGTATCCTTGGGAGACGAGTCTGGCCTGGTTCTTTATGATTGTTCCATTCTCGTCCATCTTGTTCTTATAGACCCACTTTGTTCCGATAACATTCTTGTCTTTGGGTCTTGGAACAAGCTTCCAAACATGGCAACGCTTGAATTGATTCAATTCTTCTTCCATTGCCATTATCCAAGATGCGTCTTTGTTTGCTTCCTCAAAGTTCTTTGGTTCAACCTGCGAGAGGAAACTCAAATATAAATTTACATTAGTTGAACCTCTACGAGTTCTAACACAATCCCGTGGATCTCCGATGATTTGATCAAATGGGTGATCCTTCAGATGTCTGAGCTCTAGGTTCCTTGCATCTTGATCCTCAATCACTCCAATAGGATTTGTAGTAGTGATCTTGATGAACTTTTCATCCTTTTCTTCAGTCGCTTCATCCAAGTTAAGTTCTTTCAACTTTGAACCTGCATCTTCAATAAACACACCAGAAGAACTGCTTTGCAGAAAGCTCGTCTCATCAAATACAACATGAATAGAATCTTCTACAACCAGGGTTTTCTCTTTGAAAATCCTGTATGCCTTACTATGGCTACTATATCCTACAAAAATATCTTCAAATCTATTTTCACTAAATTTATTAGTGTGATACTTGCCATTGTTAAGGACGAAGTACTTACAACCAAAGATTCTAAAATATGAAATAGTCGGCTTTATGCCCTTCAGTAGTTCGTAAGGTGTCTTATTATGGTTCTTGTTTATGAGTGCTCGATTTTGCACTTGGCATGTAGTATTGACGACTTCAGCCCAGAAATATTCCGGTAGTGAGGCATCACTCAACATGGTCCTGTAGGCCTCTACGAGTGTTCTATTCCTTCTCTCAGTTACTCCATTTGTTTGCAGAGTTCGAGGAGAGGAAAACTAATGAAAGATACCTAAGCTTTCACAAAATTCTGTCATGGCCCCAGATTTGAACTCTATCCCAATGTGACTTCTGATTTTGATAACGGAGCAGCTTTATTAATTCTGGATTTGCCTGGCAAAATTAGTACAGATCTCAAAAGTATCTGACTTGTGTTTTAGAAAGAACACCAACGTAAAGCGCGAGTAGTCATCAACAATAACCAATGTATAATCCTTTTCTCTAAAACTTCGGACTTACAGTGGACCGAACAAGTCCATATGAAGTAGGTGTAAACACCTATTAGAGTCTTTTCCAATAATGCTTTTAAAGGTAGCCCATGTTTGCTTGCCTTTTACACATGTGTGACAAGATCTAACATTAACGCCCTTGATATTTGGGGCATCACGTACTAAATTAAGAGAAAATAATTTATTGACAGTTTTGAAATTAATATATGCTAATCTCTTGCGCCATTGGTCACCAAGAGGCGCACTATCTTTTGCTAAAAGGCATACTGGCGTAGAAGAGTCTATGCAAATAAAATTCAAACAAAAGATATTTCTACTACGAGTGCCTGATAAAATCATTTCTAAATTATCAATCGATTTTATCAAACACTTATATGCAGGAAATTCTATGATGTATCCTTTATCGCAAAGTTGGCTTATGATTATGAGATTGTGTTCATACAACGAATTGTTAGCAAGCTTAATTGAACGAAAGGGTTGGATATAAATTGGTGGACTATCGTTTATGCGCATTGTTTATATCATGTTGAAATCATTTTGAATGACATGTAGATGATTAAACTATGGCCATGATGTATGTTGAATTGATAGAAGGAAATTTAGTAGTCCAAGGCTTAGAGTGTCGTCTCCGTACGGGTAGCATTATGGAAGTTAGCAAGTGCGGTGTTGGCCGTCACTAGTTGGGATGATATTGAGATGAGTAAAGTTGGGTAGTTGGGCTTGGTCCTCGGTGTTCACATCCCAAGGCTCCTTCCGTGTTAAATGAATGGTTGGCCTTGGTCCATGTGTTTTTTCGAGGCTCCGTCCATGCCACGGTATTGTGGAATTGCATGCGGTGTGAGTCGACACGCTGTGTCGTAATACCGGGTTAAGGATAGTGTGGCAGGTCTACGGGCTTGCCAATCGTCATGCCGATGGGAGTTGACAGATAAAACTTGGGCGGTTGGGCTTGGTCGTCGGTGTTCATGTCCCGAGGCTCCTTCCGTGCCAAGTGAACGGTGGGGCTTGGTCCTCATGCTCATTTCCAAGGCTCTCCATGTCACGCATATGCCAGGTCGGGGCTAGGATCTTGGTGCACATCTACCCAAGAGAACCCGCTAGGCCGTAGTTCGCATGGGCTCCGCTGTTGTGTTCTGAGCATAGAGGCGTACGGAGGACTAAGTGAAGTAGTGTGGATACCCACTTAGTAGTAGAAGTGCCCATTCTACTATCACCGTCTGGCCACGACGGATGGCGCCTGAGAGGTTAGCTACCAGCTCGAAAAGTGGGAAATACCAGTTTGTGTCGACATAGAGATTGCATGTGCGTGATCATGCGTGTGTCATTGGATCGCAAACATAACATTGCACCTCATTACATACACAAGACCCTCATCATATAAGCTTTTATGGGCACTCTTTTACGATGAGTTACTTATTGCTGAACGATCCTAAACTTATATGCTTGTATGGGCACCCATATAAGTTGAGTTACTTTCTGTTATAACTTTATATTCATATGCTGTGATAGATGGTTGAACTGCTAGAATTTCTTATTACTTATTATATCACTTGCTTGTTATACTCCTGCTATTATACATATCTTGTACCCTATTCATTTCTCCGCCCGGTGCCGAGGAGTCGCCGGGGGAGCAGATGTGAATCTACTTAGTCTTTATGACTAACGGTTGCTATATCTTTCATTTTAGGAGGAAACCCCGCAGGAGGAGCAATAGGTTATGGAGCCGATTATCCAGGCCAGGACGACAGGGCCTGAAGGGACGGTGCAATCGCTACCGTCTGTTACAGATGTGAGTGATGAGAGTTTTGTTGTAGCCCTTCGGGGCAATTTTATAACTGTACTCTGACTATATAGAAGCATGTTTTAGCTACTCAACTGTTGTACTTTTTGACTCATGACTTTTTGTGGATTGACTTCTTCATATTATTATGGTTTGGTTGGCATACATATGTTGATATTGGTTGTAGCGGGCAGAATAGGCGTCTTGTGGTACAGTCTTGCCCGTATGCTAGTGCTACCCCAAGACGGTTGTTCTGGGCATAAGACCCCTCTCGTGCCGTGTCTTGTGTTCCGGGAGGGGGGTCTTACAGCTTCTAGTCCCGGTCATATGTCGAGAGCATCCAATGTCTAAATAACATATAGGAGTTTTGGTGGTCTTTGGACATACCTGCAATCACAAGTAAGTTTGCCTTAGGAACCCAAACTTGTTTGGGTCCTTGGTCTCTAGTTAGCACACACCTCCTACATGTGTTAACATTGTGAGCGGTTTTTCTCACATTATTAACTCGAGGAATTTCGTAATGTCTGGGATTAAACCAGCAATCTATGGTGAAGTGACCTATCTTGCCACAACACCAACAGTCAAATCTGTCGTATCTTTTCCTAACGATCTCCTGCTCGACCATTTGATATTGTGTTCTAGCAGGGGCAGTAGAATTGGAAGTAGAAACTTCATGATGATTACATTCACATGACTTCTTATCCTTAATAGGCTTTTCTACAACGGGTTTGACCCTTGGAGCTTTCTCGATGTTGTGACCATGATTATAAGGTCCGTAGCTCTGAAAAGAGATCTCCTCATAAGGTGCCTTGAAGACACTCTCGCTGATGTTTCGGGGACGGGTCCATCCTTGGTAACGAGACTTGGGCTCTATATAAGTAGGCCTTACCAAGTGACCATAGGACGAATCCAGATCAAACTTATTCGTCAGAAAGATAACTTTCCTAAATGAAGTTTGTTGTAGAGGAGCTTTCCCCTTTTCTTTGTCTAGAGCCTTCTTGGTCGCCTTATTTCTCCTTTGGGCTTTATTCCTCCTATGAGATTTACTAGGAGCACCCACATAGCCTAGGCTAGCACCTTTGGCCTGAGCAGAGAACTCAGCAACGAGCGGAAGAACTTTCTTGGGCTTGGAGAAATCTTCAACAAGTTTCTTTTCGGCTTCAAGTTGTTCTTCTAATCCCTTGATGATTCTCTCCTTCAGATCTAGGTGCTCGAGAGCCTTATTATACTCTTCAACAGCAGTATTTAAGTCTTCTCTGAGTGAGTCCATCTTGACGACTTCCTCTCTCAGAGTGCTCTCTTCAGCCTTAAGAGATTTGATCTCCTTAGCCCGAGCTCTTGATACTCTACGACAATTATCATAGGATTTGATCAACTCTTTATATTGAGACATGATTTCAGATTCCTCGTCAGAAGAGCTTTCCTCATTTTCATGGTCATGAACCATCAGATTCAGAAAGAGGAGTATGAGAGTTTACCTTCCCAGTGAACTGGGGTTCTTTTTCTTCATCAGTTTGTGCCATTATCCCAAAGTAAGCTTCCTCTTCTTCACTTGACTCAGATGAGTCAGATTTGCTAAGAGTCTTTCCCTTCTTAGCTACTAGGCTTATTTAGGTTCTCTTCTTATGATAAGAAGATTTATTCTCCAATATTTTTCCACCCTCCTTCTTCTTGTGGGGGCAGTCAGCAATAACGTGACTTGGCTTATTGCAGCAATAACAAATGATGTCAGCAGAAATTTGTTTGTTCTATTTAGTGTTATACCTATCTTGGCTACTAGAGCCTTTCTTGTGTCGATCACCATCATGACGTGATCTTCTGTATGAGGCATCCTTGCCTCTCAATTGCTTCTTCTTGTTCAAGAATTTCTTGAACTGTCTTGAGAGTAGAGAGAACTCTCCTTAAGATAGTTCTGAGTCTGAGGTACTTGGATTCGAGATTTATTCTTCACTTTCTTCTTGTTCTGGGGAAGGAGAGACCGCCTTGGACTTCCTTTAGGTGTCTGCCTTGAGAGCGGCTTACTTCTCCTAGGTGATGACCTGTTCTTCTCTTCTTCAACCTTTCTTGAATTTATTTACAACTCATATGACATAAGCTTTCTGAAGAGATTCTGCGGGTCAGTCTCAGCCAGCTTTCCAAATTCCCGAATAGCACAAACCTTGTTATCCCATTCCTTAGTTAGTGATCTCAAGAACTTATCATTTAGTTCTCCATTGGTGAAGACTCGGCCGTAGACTCTTAGGCCATTGACAATCTTGAAGAAATTCTCAAAAGTGTCTGCAATGGAGTTCTTGAAACTTTGTCGGAACGCTTCATATTTTTTATTTAAGTGTGATTTTCTGTCATCCCTAACTTCTTCAGTGCCTTCCATCAGAATAATAAGAGACTGTCATATTTCTTTAGCGGAGTAGTAGTGAATCTAGTTCTGTAGCATAGAGTCATCGACTGTACTTGTTATAATATTTTTGACTTTCTTATCTAATAAGGCAAGTGCAATATCATCCTTATCAAGATCCATAAACTTCTTAGGAACTTGCTTGGTAGGATCAATAGTGGAGATGGTCATGGGAACATGAGGACCTTCTTCAACAATCATGAAGATCCTTGGATCCACAGCTTCCATAAAGAACTTTATCCTTTCTTTCCACAAAGCAAAGTTGTTCTTTATGCACAAGAGAAGCTTGGCAAAATCCTTGGCTCTGTCCATGCTTGAAAAACTTAGAAGAAACTAGGAGGAGATATGTTCAAGGTGTTAACCTTTTGATGAAGAACGACCCTCTGATACCAATTAATGTTATTAGTTGTCTACTTAAATCACCTAGAGGGGGGGGGGGGTGAATTGGTGAGTTGAGCGTCTATTTGCGGAATAAAAAGAATTTAGTTATATATGCACAGAAAATAATCAAGCAATCACAGACGACAATAAGAATTATAGTGGTTCCCCAACCATCGGTATGTTCACTTCCCACTCACCGATCTAGCAAAGCACTAGACTTGGCTACTCCACTAATCTCGGATTGAAAACAATCCTACTACTCGGAATAAGGTTCCTACAACTAGGTCCACAAAACAGATCTACACTCGGAAGATGAAAACTTCCTATAACAACTCGGAGAATAAAGCTCCTACACTCGGAGAATAATCTCCTACAAGAATAAAATGGATTTAAGAAATACAAATAGAATATCTCTCTCAGATCTAAAAATTTTCTGCCTAGGTCTTCCTTCTTGGACTTTGCGGCTTTATAAGAAATTGTTGAAGAAGACTCTCGGCTAGATCCTTGATCTTAGATTTCTTGACTCACAAGATCAAATAGAAGATGAAGAGATTGAAGACGATCTGGATCTGTAAGTCTTTCTGGATTGAAATCTCCCTTGGCGATCAACACGATGAGTGGCGATGGCTTCTGAATGTTTTTGGAAGGAGAAGGCCGATTCAGAATTCTTAGAATTTAGAAAATCACGCGCTTAGGGTTTGTCAGAATGACAAAACCTTTTATAAGATCTCCCTAACGGTCATAATTATCATTAATGACGGCCACGTGGACTAATCACATCATGTTATTTTAAAATAATGTCTGTTGGGGACTTAGCAAATTTTCTGTAAAAAAGACAGTATTACTCGAGTGAAGAGAGTACTACTCAAGTACTAAGACTGGCTCTCGAGAGGATAACATCAACTAATCGAGAAGGAGTATTTCAAAAAACTATAGGACAAAAAAAATAATCACTCAAGTGGAGTAATGTTTACTCGAGTGCTAGAAATACTACTAGAGAAGTAGGAATGAACTTCCCGAGAAGGGAACTTGGAGAAAATTCTGGGAAGAAAAATTTATTATTCGAGTATTGGAACTGGACTTCCCGAGAAGTAGACAAACTTCTCGAGTATAGGGATTTTCTACTCGAGTGGGGTAGAGGCTTCTCGAGAATTTTCCTTCTATCACTCGAAAAAATTGTTCATCTACTTGAGTGATAAACTTAACTACTCAAGAGTTATACTTAAGAAATTTCTGGGAAGTAAAAATTGATAACTCGAGAAATAGAAGAGGTCAACTCGAGTAATGGACTTGGCTTCTCGAGAGCTAGATTTAAGCTTCTCGAGAACCATTTCCTTTACATGAATTTTAGACTAGACCTACTCGAGTACATCCAAAGGCTTTAGTCGAGTACTATAGTTCCACTCGAGTAAAAGACTTTGAAGAATTTTAGTTTATGACATTTTTTTCTTCATTCCAATCAACAACATGTCTTTATTCATCAGCCTAGTGTTTGAAAATGAAGTGTATCCCAATAGAGAGGCTATACATGATTCAATACCTTGGATCACACAATGAGAGATTACATTGTATGGTCCTGTGTTTGATGACCCACTATAGACTGACATTGGTCTACATTTGGCAATAAGTCCTGCAAACACATAACTCAAACAGGATATCAAATACAACTTAATTCATCTTAGTTCAAGGGAGACTTCATACAAATCTAGGTTATTGTGGATACAATACCTAACACAAAACTGCTGATACAACTGAGAGAGCAAAGACAACTGAGAAGAATATCTTAGCATACTTGCTGAAATAGCTGAGAAGATCAACACAAAATGTTTAGAGAAGTGTTGGTCTCAGCTAAACCGCTGAGACAAAAGACAGTCTCAGCTTTTAAGAAGAAACCACTGAGGCACTTAAGAAGGAACAACTGAGACAATTGATAAGGAACCGCTGAGACAAAGCTAACAGAAATTTTCTAAGTCCAGAAAGTGGAGTTCGTCGAACTGAGTTCAGAGTTCATCGAGCTGAGATCACCTTTCGTCGAGCTCAAGTTAAAGTTTGAAGATCCAGAGTTCGTCGAAGCTGAGCTCACATTTTGTCGAGCTAAATGTAAAGTTGGAGATTTTGAAGTTCGTCGTGCTAAGGACAGAGTTCGTCGATCTCAGCTCGACGATCGTCGAGCTTAGTTTAAGTACTTCATACCATTGCGGGAAAGCTACAATAGCACCAAAAGCTACTATTTGTCCTCTTCATAGGAAGGTGGCGCTCACCATCCTTGGCTAGGCCCACACTAAAATTGTGCCATTGATTCAAATCTATGGTTATAAAAAGAAAAGAGAAAATGGGATTAGGGCAACAATCACAAAGAAAAGAGATGCAACTGGACTTAATCTTCTTCAACGAGCTTGAAAGCCAAGTCCAACTATGCAAAACGGTATGGCAGAGAAAAATAGCTGAAGCTTCTTCCAGTTCAGCAAGATTATTCCATGGAGAACAAGTTGGCTGATTCATTCAACCAGCAATAGGAGATAGGTATGTGAAGGGCTGTAAGCCTTTAATAACAGCTAGCTATCTTAAATATATCAGAGAAATTGGTAGTTGTAGAAGAAGACTAATTCCTTCTATAATAAGTGGCCTCGACTTATATATACTCAGTCCAACAAGGTAGACTCAGAGATTTATCTCTGAGTCAGTAATTCAATTTACTTGATTAATTCTTGTAGGATTTAGTTTGCCGAAATCTGAGCTATAGGGCACTTTGTGCTTGAGTTATTGGTGACTAATTTGTCATTGAGGTAGGTTCCCTGCGGTGGTACTGGGGTAGGATCCAAGTGTGGATCTGAGAGTAGGGATTTCCTCCCAGCCTGAGTAGTAGGCCTTAGTGATAAGGCTGAGGTAGGTGACTGTTGAGTCACTGAGCTGTAGGTTATAAGTTTGTCACTGAGTCTAGGTCTTTGAGGAGATTGAGTGTAGGGCCTTTTGGCTTGAGGTAGATCACAATTTTGTCACTAAGCTGTAGGTGCCTAGAAGGGCACTAAGGTAGGTACCTGGAAGAATACTGAGCTGTAGGAGTGCTGCAGCACTCTGAGAGTAGGGACTTGTGCTTGAAGTTGTAGGGCTGAAAAGCCTGAGCTGTAGGCCTTAGGGATAAGGCTGAGGTAGGTGGTTTGAGGACCATTGAGCTGTAGGAGCACTACAAGGCTCTAAGGTAGGAACCTTTGTGGTTCTGAGGTAGGGTTCTGAAGAGAACCTGAGTGTAACACCGAGGGCCTGAGGTGTAAGCTCTGAGGAGCATTTTGGAGGAGTTTCTACATTGTCTAATATAAGTTAGAAAGGTGGTAGGGAAAGTTGATGTACCCAATTAGGGAACCACTATAAATACTTGTGTGATGTACTGTGTTTCTTGTTCTTATTTTATATTTCAGGTATTAAGGACAAGCTCTAGATCACTTAGTTAGTAAACAACAAACAGACTAAAGAAATTTCAAAGACCAATTCACCCCCCGTCTAGGTGACTAGCTAACCTTGAAGTAATAACTTTCAGTATCTTCAGGAATACCGTATCTCCCACCTAAAACTCTACCTTTCGATGCCCCGCATCGTAATACTTGGCCTATCGACTCTAAGCCCCTAGCATCTAATCCCTTATCCGTCATATCTGAGCATCCTTATCCTCAATATATTCTGATCCAAGTGCCCTGGTGTCCTCATCCTGAACCCAAGATAGTTGTGTCTGACACTTCCTACCCTATAGGCATCATGGTTGTTGTTATAAGAAAACTCTACTAGAGACAACAGTCTCTTCCAGGTGTATTTTCGTTAAATTTTGGGATACTCACCACCAAAATGATGTGTATATATTTCCAACACTCCCGACATATTATCTTTAAAATAAATCTTAATCACACGTTTGATTTGCAGTCCCTTACGACCAATGATCACCAAAACATGTGAAAATCAACAATTTCATAAGTAAAAATCTTTTCTATTCCCGTCCACCAAGATTATTACCTATCACCCAACGTGAACTTACAATCCCCCCAAAAACATCATGTACATTAGACCAACACTTTTATGTATAGTAGTTAACTAACTTCTGAGATCATGATGTGATGAAAAGATCATCATTTTGTTTCTCCCAAATTCAAGACTTATCACATCTCTATATAAATAGTAATATATAATTCATAGAGTGTTCACCTTTCAAGCATACATCAAATGATCATTATTGATATTGATGTTGATACAGATGACTCCCAATCACTTTCACATATAGTCTAATTCGTAAATTTATTAGCATATATTTTCAAAAATGGTGAGGTCTGACAAACACTAATTTCATCATAAAGAGAATCTTATTAAACACTCATTACTCCTCATGTAATTTCACGGTATACACCTTTGTAAATCAAAATTGATCTTTTCAGTCATGAATTTTCCTAAGGTGACCATGATGTTATCAACATACATGTCCCGGTTCATGATGCTATCATAATCGAGGGGTCATACCAGTGCGTACGCTACAACAAATCATCCACCCCATTCCCATTTACTGATTCATTACATTTTCAATATAATGCCTTGACATATTAATCTTTTATGTGCTTGAAGTTTCAACACAGGTAAGCTCGTACTAACTTTCCTATACATGTTCATATAGTTGTATTTATTAGGCACACATGGGTGAATACTCATCTAAAGCCATTATACTCATCTAAAGCGTGTGTGGAATATGTATGAATAACCTTCAATCTAACCTCCAAAAAATATGTCATGGTAGAGAATATCATTTATCTAATTTCATGAGTTATCATCACTTACAAACACCAAAAAAATATAATTCACACAATCCAATTTATGCAAAGTTGAATTTATTCGTTCCTTGGTGCATAGGATATGCTTGCATTGTCTACTCATGATCAAATATTTATAAGTTCACTAAACATAATAATGCATCTGTTACCCATAAAGTGGGCATTTCAAATCCTCTGAATTATTATAATACTTGATTCTAAAGATAATAGCATATTCATAATCATGAGTATGTTCTTAAAATCCAGAATCCTTTTGAAGGCGATTATTATATCATCGAACACTTTTGTTTTGATTCTTGTAATCTTCAGAGTCACATCCAAAGGATCGTTATACCCCCATTGTTATAGACATAATTACTCAAATATTTGAATCCTTACTTGATGGGATCCAATCACGTCATAGTTAATACCCGTAATCACTCCTTTACATTACCATGATGTTACTCTATTCCGATATGTATGTTTATAATATAAAGACATGAGTATGTCAGGTAGGCGCGGATAGCAGTGATCAATCATCATTTTCACTTCTCTTAATTGTACCCAATATGTGATAGTCATAGTCACTTTCCTAAGAGCCATAGTGATACAGAATTTCCAACCATCCTTCCGACTTATACTAAATTCTCAATTCACATTGGCTCTCTCTTACGATATATCCGAGTTCCCTAATTAAATCCTTAACCAACAATATATTCATTAATCATGTGTTACATCGATTAGGTTAAAGTGTTAGAGCATCTAGGAACGTGCTTTGTTGAGATAACACACTACATTATTTATACATAGAACCTTTGTGTCGTCAAAATTGCTTTGATTTTAGTTATTTTGGAAAGACAGATGTTCGAATTCTTATGGATTGTACACAACTTGTTTTGTTCTTTGGATATAACATGTCATTTTGCATCAATATCTTTTTGTTGTGTCAACTAATTATCTGATTCACAAGCCTGAGAAAGTTTCTAACGTCTCATGACGACTTTCCTTGTTCTAGGATTGTGAGATATCCAAGCGCAACCCTCTACGTATATCCCAACTTCGAGGGAGGGTTGATCATCTTACCAATTATCCGTACATAAGTCTCGATTTTCATACAGGTAATGTTCAAATACCAATTCTCCAAGATCACTATGTTTGCTACACAACGTTTTATAAATAGGTTTAGGGAAATCCAATTCATTACCAATTTAGCCCAATAAACAAAAAGATAAGCCCCCATACATTTTGGACTAAATTTTTTTAATATCGATAGTGCAATCATCCTATATATTCCTCAATCCATAGGACTAACAATCTTAGACTTGGAGTTCCTTATTGGGACTTATTGATATGTTATATACCTTAGGCTCTTAAGGTTACTATTTACGACAATCTTCTCAAGGTCAACATGTAACCCAACCAAAAATGGGTCTCTTCTGAAACTTGAAATTTTTTTTATTTGAACTTTAGTATTTTTCATAGAGGTTATCTCCACGTAATCAAGTCATCGGTATGAGAGTTAAGTTTATGAGTACCCTACTATTCCCTTAATATACTATAAGGACCACTTCTCCTTGAGGCAGTCCTATCAGCTTGCGTAAGAATTGATAATATCACCCGATAGGTGGAGTAGGGACATCGAAGTTTAAGCCTTAAGTAGTGACTCTTGCGTTAAATTCTTCCCTTAGTCAATTTGGGTATCCTCGTACCTTAACCAATCTATATTCGAGGTTGATCTTAGACTAGGATACTTCATGAAATCCTCTTGGTAAGTCAAACTAAAGTGGTGTTCTAATTAGGTTGGCCTAACTGATTGCTTAAATGGACTATTTTCTGTTACTTTTTACACATAGACACATCATGCTTCCGCTACATAGTTTGTCTGCAAACTATTGCTCGAGCAGGGTGGCCCCGTGTTATGGACTTCTTTCTCATAGGATCGTTTGTTCAAGTGATACCAGTTTGTATGACCACTCTCCCCTTACTAAGGAGGTAACCCGATTTTATTCCTAGAACCGTTGTCTTACAGTAACACTAACACACGAGAAAGTCGACACCACAAAACGCCGATCCTGCCAGCTAGTACAATCATTCAACCTGTTCGAACAATCGAGAATAGAAGAAATATAAGCAATTATATATCAAATCCACATTACAGTATCATAATATAAAATAAATGTGAGAACAATAGTCCACAATGAGTACAAAATGAAAGAGAAAAGGGATTATGCCCTGTACATTGATATCAAATCTCACTCTCACAAAATCAAACTAAGCGGAAGCTAAACTAACATCGGTATCCATGTCATCACCTAACGACGGGCTGTAGTAGTAGAAGTAGGTGGTATCAACTCCTCAAGTCCTGGCACCTAATCCTACTGGTCGTGCTGGTGCTCCATCTCCTTGAGCTCCTAAAATGAAACCATGACAACCGACCGTTAGTCATAAAGACTAAGCCATTATCGTCCTCGCCTGACCCCCACAACTCCTAGGTACTGAACGGGAGGACGAAGCGGAGGGAAGTAAGGGGTACAAAAAGTATAGCAGGTGATACTTGATCTATTCTATCATTGTTATATAATAATAGTATATCTTTACTCTAGCAATTTTATATAGTATGAGTACAGTAAGCAAGAACAGTACTGAAAAGAACTGCGGTAAGTAAAGTATAGAACGGAGAAGAAAGTAAACTATCTATTGCTAAACTACAATCACAGAAGTACCTTAACTTATATGAATGCCCATACAAATTTATAAGTTAAAGTTTCATAAATGTAACTTATCATATAATAGAGCCCAAACTAATTTATATGATAAGGATCTATGGTGTGTATGTCCTAAGTATATATGTATGATATAGTATGCTGGTTATGATTCATACAAGTCGAAGAGGGGGAGCTGATGGAAGCAAAGTATGTATGCATGTATGAAAAGAAACTCTTACTAATCTTTTCCGCCCTTCCATCGAAGAGGGGGAGATGATGGAGGTTGATCAAAGTTCTTCCTGGATGGGCCCCTTCACGACCTTCTTGTCCTCAGGAGAATTCCCAGAAGGCTCGGATAAGAAGCTCTTTTTATATAAGTTGGCAAACTATCTAATGCATGACGGGAAGTTATACCGCAAGACCCTCTCAGGACTCTTAGCATGATGCGTGGCCAAGGAGTAATTCCCGAGAATCCTGAAAGGAATTCACAATGGGGAGTGTAGGAGTCACTCGGGGAGCAGGACCCTGGAGGGAAGAAATGTAAGGCAAGGGATCTTCTTGACAACCATAGGCTGGGATGTCGCTAAGTTCGTGAAGAAGTGCAAGAAGTGCCAATTATTTGCCCCACTCCAACTGCTGCCATCTCAAAGGCTGAGAACTATCACCATGCCCTGACTCTTCTCCATCTAGGGAATGGACCTGGTAGGGCCTTTTCCACAGGACCATGGGCAGAAGAGGTTTTTGTTAGTGATGATAGATTATTTTTACAAGTGGTTGGAGGTGAAGGCGCTGGCCAAGGTAACCTCCCATGCAATCAGAAAATTTGTATGGGGGGAGATCATCTGCCGGCATGGATTGCCTCAAGCCATTGTCACGGACAATGGGACGCAGTTTGCCAACGTCGAGTACATCAGTTTTTGTGGGCAGCTTGGGATTGATCTCAGGATCACGTCAGTCTATCACCCTAGGAGCAACATGTAGGTGGAGGCAGCAAACAAGATCATTGTAAACTTGCTGAAGAAAAAAGTTAAGAACCTGAAGGGAAGTTGGGTAGAGCAACTTCCTTAAGTTCTCTGGGACCTAAGGACCACCCCCAATACGGCCATTGGGAAGACCCCATTCAAGCTCTCCCACGACTTTGAGGCTGTGCTACCAATAGAATTCGAGGTCCGAACACTGCAGGTAGTGGATGTAGAGGAAGGCAGGGTCGAGAATGAGGATGAGCTGCGACTCTTCCTAGACTTGACGGAGGAACTCCGGGATGTGGCCGCCGTTAGATAAGAAGAAATTAAGCAGCGGATGGCCAGGTACTTTGATAAGCATGTGGGAATAAAATAATTCGTGAAAGGGCACTTGGTCCTGAAAAAAGTTGATGTTGCAGGTAGATCAATTACCATGGGAAAGCTTAACCTGAACTGTGAAGGTCCGTATATTATAAGAGAGGTATTATGGTCAGGAGGTTATCGCCTCCAAAATGTAGAGGGCGAGGCCCTCTGTCACACCTAGAGTGGGGATGAATTGAAGGATTTCTACTCATGAGCAAAGTATGTAACACATTATTTCATAAATATAAGATATCGCATCATTTTAGATCTCTTTTACAATGGTTTGTGCGGTCGATGATGTTCATGAAATAGACCAAGAGCAGATCCCGTTGTCAGGCTTTCACCTAGCTGGCAGGGCTTGATGTCACTCGAGAGAGTCTACCTATACCCCAAGCAGATCCCCCTCTCAGGCTTTCACCTAGCTGGTAGGGTTGGATGTCACTCGAGAGAGTCAACCCAAACCCCGAGAAAATGACGCTATCAGGCTTTCACCTAGCTGGTAGGGCTAGATATCACTCGAGAGAGTCTACCCAGACCCTGAGCATATCCCGCTGTCAAGATTTCACCAAGCTGGCAGGGCTGGATGCTACCCGAGAGAGTCTACCCAGACCCCAAGTAGATCCCGCTGTCAGGCTTTCACCTAGCTTGCAGGGCTGGATGTCACTCAAGAGAGTCTACCCAGACCCTGAGCAAATCTCGTTGTCAGGATTTCACCTAGCTGGCAGGGCTGGATGTCACTCGAGAGTCTATCTAGACCCCGAGCAGATCCCGCTGTCAGGGTTTCACCTGGCTAATAGGGCAGAGGGTCCTAGGTGGACGTTGTTGCTGCTCTAGATTCAGGTCCCGAGATTTTCTTGCCAATCATCATAGGGCATTTAAAGTGGAAACTTGAGGCAGAGACCGGGGAAATAGATCATAGGGAAAGCAAAAGATTAGACCCAGCCATGTCCAGGTAAGCAGGTAGTGGTGAGCAGGGATCTCGGTAACTACTAAGTGGTGGCACTATCTAGGTGGGGCAACATGAAAGATGGCGAGCTGAGGCCATTCTTGGCAACCACACTCCACCCAATTGAGATTTTACTTGGAAAATTTTGGGCCTAGAACGAATCTATAAAGGGAAGGAACCTCGCAGGCGAGCAGGGTGGATGCGGGCACAACACGGTGAGTGGTCTACCTTCTACTACCTAAGGTTGGCGAGATCTCTAGGTCACAGCGCGGGTTTGTCCAAAAGTAGCAGCAAGTCTACCCTAGTGAGGTCGCTCGACGAGTGGGAGAAACGTGCGCGAGTGCGACACAAAAAATAAACAAGTATACAAAAAATTGGCAAAGTATTTTCTTTCATTAATGTATTTCATTACAACAAAAGGGGCTCGCCTCGGCGCGGTTACAAAATGAGGGGGGGGGATATTATTACAAAAAAAGAGAAAAACACCCGAGCAATCTCTCGCCCACCCATCCAGAATGACCGTCGTTAAATATGGGAACACCTCTGAACAGTGAGCCAAAGTTGTCCTCCTTCTCGCCAGGGGGGGACGAGGTGGAAATAGCTCCGGCACAAGGTCCCTTACGGTCAGTTGCTCTCAACTTGCCATCAACGCCTACATGTCCCGCCTAACCAGCAGGGTGTAGTCGGCTGTGCTGATAGAGTTGACCCATAGTTTCTCGGTAACCTCCGCCTTGCTGAACATCTTCGACCTCTTGGTTGGAGCGCCTGGCTCGCCAATAGAGGGGGCAAGTAAGATGTCAATCAGGCGATTCAACTCGCCCAAGAGCACCTTGTTTTGATCTTCTAGCTTTCGGTTCTTCTCTTCCAGCTCGACTGTGCGAGAACGCATACGGTTTGCGGTCTTAGAATCCTCAAGTCCAGAAGGATAAGAGAAAAAGTTGCGAAAATTCTAAGTGAATGAAGGAGGGGTTAGTCGACACTTACCGCCTCACCGGTACTCTTGCCGAGGATGTCCTTGGCAATCCCTAGTTGCCTCGCCAGGTCGGCGGTATGGTCTATGGCGACATCCTGCTCTTTCCCAGCCTTCGCCAAGTTGTAGCTGAGGTGGAAGCCGCGGAGAATCGACATATACGCGAGCTTCATACCGCACATTTGTGCTCGCGAGTACTCGTGTGTTAGCTGTTGGAGGCTCATGTTGTTGTAAGCTGTGGCCTTCTCACGATCGTATAACTAAAACCCCAGGGCATAGACGTTCCCGCTGGGAGGGTGGTGCTCTGAGCAAGAGGGGAGGGGGGGGGGGAGGAGATGGAGACTCGGTGAGCCACCTCATCCCATTTGACCATTGGATCACCAAGCTGATCCTTTGCTTTCCCACCGAGAACAAAGTTCCTATGGTCTCTCGGAAGCCCAGCTCGCCGGCTGGGAACTCAGCAGCTGGGGAAGCAGTGGAGTCTCCAATGCCTTGATCCTTTTCCGGCGAGTCCAGCACAATCTGCTTCCCTCTGGAGATTGCTACCACCTTTTCATCTTCTTCTGCAAGGGGGGTTGGAGAGTCGAGCTGGAACTCGAGGGGTTGGGTTGCCTCTTGCAAAAAGGTGGCCTGGCTGACTCGGATTCCATCTGATAGGACGTCGTTGTTAACCCCCAAAAATCGGCGACCCCTCCCAAGGTCTCTAGCTCGCAAGTCGCGGTCCACTCAAGGGACCCCCCCTCCGAGGATCGCGATCTGCCTCGGCTTTCCCTTTTGGCCCAAGCGGTTTGGCCAGGCTAACCATGGAGCATTGCTTTCTTGCAGGAGGCAAACCTATATCAGTTCACAGGTTCGATCTGCCGGTGCCGGCACCCGACCGAACCATCGCAAGGCTCGACTCCCCTGTCCAGCCTGGCCCCAGGCTTCCGCCGTCAGGCCGCCCTCCTTAGGGGCGACCTGGCCTCAGGCCGCCCTTCCCAGGGGCGGCCTGGCCACAGGCCGCCCCCCTTAGGGGCGGCCTGGCCTTAGGCCGCCCCCTTAGGGGCGGCCTGGCCTCAGGCTGCCCTTCCTAGGGGCGGCCTGGCCTCAGGCCGCCCCCCTTAGGGGCGGCCTGGCCTCAGGACGCCCTTCCCAGGGGCGGCCTGGCCTCAGGCCGCCCTTCTCAGGGGCGGCCTGGCCTCAGGCCGCCCCCCTTAGGGGCGGCCTGGCCTCAGGCCGCCCTTCCTAGGGGCGGCCTGGCCTCAGGCCGCCCTTCCTAGGGGCGGCCTGGCCTCAGGCCGCCCCCCTTAGGGGCAGCCTGGCCTCAGGCCGCCCTTCCTAGGGGCGGCCTGGCCTCAGGCCGCCCCCCTTAGGGGTGGCCTGGCCTCAGGCCGCCCTTCCTAGGGGCGGCCTGGCCTCAGGCCGCCCCCCTTAGGGGCGGCCTGGCCTCAGGCCGCCCTTTCCAGGGGCGGCCTGGCCTCAGGCCGCCCTTCCCAGGGGCGGCCTGGCCTCAGGCCGCCCTTCCCATGGGAGGCCTGGCCTCAGACCGCCCCCCTTAGGGGCGGCCTGGCCTCAGGCCGCCCTTCCCAGGGGCGGCCTGGCCTCAGGCCGCCCCCCTTAGGGGAGGCCTGGCCTCAGGCCGCCCTTCCCAGGGGCGGCCCTGCCTCAGGCCGCCCCCCTTAGGGGCGGCCTGGCCTCAGGCCGCCCTTCCCAGGGGCGGCCTGGCCTCAGGCCGCCCCCCTTTGGGGCGGCCTGGCCTCAGGCCGCCCCCCCTTAGGGGCGGCCTGGCCTCAGGCCGCCCCCCTTTGGGGCGGCCTGGCCTCAGGCCGCCCCCCCTTACGGGCGGCCTGGCCTCAGGCCGCCCTTCCTATGGGCGGCCTGGCTTCAGGCCGCCTGCCCTCGGGAGGGGCCTGCTCCTCAGGCCTCCCCCTCTTCCTGCTCCTCAGGCCTCCCCCTCTTCCTGCTCTTCAGGTTGAAGTCCTCCGAGGTCGTCTCAGGTCGCCGAGGTCGTCAAGGATGACGTCACTGGGCCCCGCTTCAAAGATTCTCCCCGGGCCTATAAATACCCCCCAAGACCTCTCATTCTGCATCGACGGGAGGAGAACTGCCACCTTGATCAAAGGCTGCGGACTTAGTTTTCTAAGTCCGTCAAGGTTGATCAGGCAAGGTCTGCAGCCTCCAAATTCTCAGTCCGTCAAGGTTGATCAGGCAAGGTCTGCAGCCTCCAAATTCTCAGTCTGTCAAGGTTGATCAGGCAAGGTCTGCAGCCTCCAAATTCTCAGTCCGTCAGGGTTGATTAGGCAAGGTCTGCAGCCTCCAAATTCTCAGTCCGTCAAGGTTGATCAGGCAAGGTCTGTAGCCTCCAAATTCTCAGTCCGTCAAGGTTGATCAGGCAAGGTCTGCAGCCTCCAAATTCTCAGTCTGTCAAGGTTGATCAGGCAAGGTCTGCAGCCTCCAAATTCTCAGTCGGTCGAGGTTGATCAGGCAAGGTCTGCAGCCTCCAAATTCTCAGTCCGTCAAGGTTGATCAGGCAAGGTCGGCGGACTCAAATCTCCAGTCCGCCCAGGTCGTCAAGAGCTCTGGACTTAGTTTTTTCTGCCTTCATCAGGCAGCTTCAGCAGCATCTTCAGCTTCAGCTCTCCAGTCCTCTGCAGCTCCTTTTACTAAGTTTCTGGCATCTCCTTCCTCAGCCGCCAGCTTCCCCCATTGTACCCTCTACTGCTCGTATGAGTAATGGTGCAATAGCAAATTGTAACTCTTCTTGAATAAAGGTAAATCCCGTCGCAAGAGTGGCATTCAAGCCGTGGCGGGCGAAGTCTGTTGTTGCCGCTGCTAGCGGCCTCCTCTCTTCTCCTCTCCTCTCTCGGCATCAACCTGCAAAGCTAACTACTCAAGTAGCTGTCTGCTCGACAGTACCTGAGCAAGCTTCTCCTCCGCTCAAGCAAGCTTCCTCTCTATCCCCGCAACCCTTCTTCCTTCATCCTTAGCCTGTGAGATCGAACACCCGTTAACTGGTTGGAACCGCATTTCGCGCATCAACAGTTAACACGCGGCCTTCAGATCTCGATTAGACAGTGAAAGCAGTGGTTACTCATGACAGACCATCAACCAGCCGAGAGTCTTTCTCCAAGTCCTAGTGATGATTCTCTTTGGGAGGCCTTAGAACAATCTCGCAGAGAAACTGCCCAACAGTTTCAAGCCATCAACCGTACTCTAGCAGCTCTCACTCAGCAATTGGTCGCTCAATCTTCAGCAGCGCCAGTTCCTCCAATCAATCCAGCACCAATATCGGAGACTCCTCATGTTTATCCACCGGCTTATCCGCCGGTCTATCCTCCTCTTTATACTCCAACCTTTCCGCAGGGGCCAGCAGCTCCCTTGCGATCTCAAGATGATGAGTTTGTAGCTCGTCAAAACTTCTTCCGGGAGGCTGCCCGGGGAAGTCCAGCCAGATTTTTGAACTTTCAGGGAAGTCACCCCTCCTCTTCAGCTCCTGCCTTTGCTCCTCCCGCAGCAACCTTTTACTCCTATCCTCCTGCTCCTTTTGCAACTACTGCTCATGCTCCTTACTTTACTTATGCAGTAGAACCAGAAGAGCCAATGCCGTTTACAGGGAGCGTTCGATATGAACCAACTCCAGTCAACTTCCGAGAGCCACGGTTGCCCATTTACACTGGGGAGATTGATCCTGTCAAGCATCTTCAAGCCTTTGAATCAGCCGTTGCTCTCAAGACCCTCTCAGATGCTACCAAGAGCAAGTTCCTCATAACGACCTTTGATGGTCAAGTGAGAGACTGGTTCTATGGACTGCGACCTCAGTCAATCTCTTCCTTTGTTGATTTGCGAAGAGAGTTCCTGCTCAGGTTTTCTACCTCTTCAAAGAGGAAGGGCGGTCCAGAAGCCCTCTTTGAGATCAGGCAGCGAGAAAATGAGACTTGGTCTCATTATGTGGATCGTTTTCAGAAAGAAATCTTGGACATTGAGATCGTTGATCAAGAAATGTACCGAGTGGCTCTCATCCACGGCCTGCGTGAAGGCCCTCTAAAGTTTGAAGCTAATGTCCGAGCACCGAGGACTTATCAAGAGTTGATTGGTTTAGCCAACTCGTATATTCGCGGTGAAAAGAGCAACCCCAGCTTCGTCTCCAGGCTGGTATCAGAGAAAAATTCTTCTTCTTACAAGCAACCTCCGAGGTCTCCTCGGAAATACTTTCCACCTCTCTCTAGGAAAGCAAGAAGATTTCAGCATCATCAACACCTCTTCCAAGGCCATGATCGTACCCAAGAGCGGCTGCTACCATTATCAACATCATCTCCGCTAACAGCTGCAGTTCATCATCAACAAGAAGGTGATCTGCCAGAATTTGAGCTAGATGAGGTCATGCAAGAAGTTAGCCAAATCATGAAGGATAAGGCATATCCCAAAAGGCCTTACCAGCCGGCAAATCAGAGATCAAGAAATTCAGACCCGTTCTGTGAATTCCACAAAGAGAAAGGTCATTTAACTGAAGATTGCAAGGCCCTTCGGCGATTGGTTGAAAGATTGCTCATCGAGGGCAAGATCAACGACCTGGTCAAGAAAATTGATTCTTCAAAACCTTCCACCTCCAAGGGCAAGGAGGTGGCTGAGGGTCAGCCGGAGTGCATAGAGATACATGACAAGGGCCGTCTGGGTTCCATTAATCTTGCAAATGAGTGCATCGATGTCGTTGACGAAGGTCCCCTTGGAAGGCTATTTTGAAGCAAAGAGGACGCAGTTCTTGTGTCATCAGCTATGACCAATCGCAGTTCCTCAAAGCCCCTCACGATCGTGACTGGTTGCCTTTACTTTACTCTTCAAACACTTTACTTTTCAGCACTTATAGGTGTTTCATTTTTTCATTCAATAAAGCTTACGTCAGAGATCTCATACTGACACAGTTCCCCTTTTGTGATGCTTCTTCACCATATTTTTCTCTTTGCCAAAGAGATCACTGAACCACCGAGGTATCACCGAGTCTTGCTCAGGGCCCCCTCGAGGTTGTTCTCTGGCGTAAAACCACAATGACCACATATAGCGGGGAGTTTTCGCATATGTGTAGTGGGGGCCGTTCAACTCTCGTGCGGAGGATGACGGGGCTTCGGATCCCGGCCGATGTCTAGCGCAGTGTGAGTGCTTAGGGGAGGCCTCCTGCGATAGTTCTATCGTGCTCCGTTAGGGATACGTTACAGTTACGATGATCTTTGCGTGACAAGCAATGGCGATCAAGTGTAACCTTGTCTCTTTGATCATCTCACAACTGTGACGGTCGAACACTCTATGGTACTCTCGATCCGTGCCTCCGCGGGACTCACAACTCCGCTGATCAATCCGCAGACAAGCAATAGGCCACTTGGCGCAACTAGTCTAATTGATCGGCGATGCTTGTAACCCGAGGCAAGAGAGCAGTGCATCTGTCGATCCTTCTTAGGATTTTTTTCTTGTTCATTTGTGCCCTTCTAAAGGATGCGCGGCCAGCCCGCTTTGGTTAGGACTACACCCAGGATGACTTTGGCAAGTGATGCATAATGCCCACGGGGAACACCTGTGGCAGCATTCAACCTTTTAATTCATCCTCGGGGGTAGCCTCTTTTCTCTCCTTTTTTACCTTCTTACAGGTTGAATCCAACCTATTCCAAGAATCTGCAACATTTTTCCTTGACTTATGATCATCCTATATACGCTACCTGCATAAGCTCTTACCCGATGATGGTCAACAAGTTCTCCTATCAGATGTTAATCACACATCATTTAAGGCATATGGATCTTCTGGATTAACAAGCCATGTCATCATGAATCTAATTTCGGATTTTCTTATCTCGCGGATCTGGATTTTTATGTTGACATTGTACCTTGATCACGCGAGACAATCATCATCGAGGTTTGATCATTACTCAATCGATAGCAGAGTGTGTCAGGTATCTATTCTGTTACCCGATTATGTCTTATCATACCAACAGTTAACAGCCAACATTCGCAGGTTCCGCCCAGGTACTTGTGAACTTAGTTTTCTCTCCTATCATATCTGTTGCTTACTCTCCTTTTGCAGAGACTAGTAGATAATAGCAAGATCCTCTCAGAGTTCAATAGAAGATGGTTATCCTCTTCCTCATTTACAAAAGCAACTCAGGTACACGCAAGATGTACCTCTCTGTGCCTGCATTAATTTTTTCTTCGCAGGCAAAAGATAGGCGCTGATAGATTTTTTCTGAGAAGGAACATCAGGTTCTATCTCTCCTGACCTCTGATTTTTTCTCTCCTTATTACTGAGGGGAGGATTACGATTTTTGTGGGTCTCCTACTTTTTCGAAGTTCCTTCGGAACTTAAAAAAGTGCGGGGATTATGTTAACCCCCAAAAATCGGCGACCCCTCCCAAGGTCTCTAGCTCGCAAGTCGCGGTCCACTCAAGGGATCCCCCCGCTCCGAGGATCGCGATCTGCCTCGGCTTTCCCTTTTTGGCCCAAGCGGTTGGCCAGGCTAACCATGCAGCATTGCTTTCTTGCAGGAGGCAAACCTATATCAGTTCACAGGTTCGATCTGCCGGTGCCGGCACCCGACCGAACCATCGCAAGGCTCGGCTCCCCTGTCCAGCCTGGCCCCAGGCTTCCGCCGTCAGGCCTCCCTCCTTAGGGGCGACCTAGCCTCAAGCCGCCCTTCCCAGGGGCGGCCTGGCCTCAGGCCGCCCCCCTTAGGGGCGGCCTGGCATCAGGCCGCCCCCCTTAGGGGCGGCCTGGCCTCAGGCCGCCCTTCCTAGGGGCGGCCTGGCCTCAGGCCGCCCCCCTTAGGGGCGGCCTGGCCTTAGGCCGCCCTTCCCAGGGGCGGCCTGGCCTCAGGCCGCCCTTCCCAGGGGCGGCCTGGCCTCAGGCCGCCCTTCCCAGGGGCGGCCTGGCCTCAGGCCGCCCTTCCCAGGGGCGGCCTGGCCTCAGGCCGCCCTTCCCAGGGGCGGCCTGGCCTCAGGCCGCCCTTCCCAGGGGCGGCCTGGCCTCAGGCCGCCCCCCTTAGGGGCGGCCTGGCCTCAGGCCGCCCTTTCTAGGGGCGGCCTGGCCTCAGGCCGCCCCCCTTAGGGGCGGCCTGGCCTCAGGCCGCCCTTCCCAGGGGCGGCCTGGCCTCAGGCCGCCCTTCCTAGAGTGGCCTGGCCTCAGGCCGCCCTTCCTAGGGGCGGCCTGGCCTCAGGCCGCCCTTCCCAGGGGCGGCCTGGCCTCAGGCCGCCCCCCTTAGGGGCGGCCTGGCCTCAGGCCGCCCCCCTTAGGGGCAGCCTGGCCTCAGGCCGCCCTTCCCAGGGGCGGCCTGGCCTCAGGCCGCCCCCCTTAGGGGCGGCCTGGCCTTAGGCCGCCCTTCCCAGGGGCGGCCTGGCCTCAGGCCGCCCCCCTTAGGGGCGGCCTGACCTCAGGCCGCCCTTCCCAGGGGCGGCCTGGCCTCAGGCCGCCCCCCTTAGGGGCGGCCTGGCCTCAGGCCGCCCTTCCCAGGGGCGGCCTGGCCTCAGGCCGACCCCCTTAGGGGCGGCCTGGCCTCAGGCCGCCCCCCTTTGGGGCGGCCTGGCCTCAGGACGCCCCCCTTAGGGGCGGCCTGGCCTCAGGCCGCCCCCCTTTGGGGCGGCCTGGCCTCAGGCCGCCCCCCCTTAGGGGCAGCCTGGCCTCAAGCCGCCCTTCCTAGGGGCGGCCTGGCTTCAGGCCGCCTGCCCTCGGGAGGGGCCTGCTCCTCAGGCCTCCCCCTCTTCCTGCTCCTCAGGCCTCCCCCTCTTCCTGCTGTTCAGGTTGAAGTCCTCCGAGGTCGTCTCAGGTCGCCGAGGTCGTCAAGGATGACGTCACTGGGCCCCGCTTCAAAGATTCTCCCCGGGCCTATAAATACCCCCCAAGACCTCTCATTCTGCATCGGCGGGAGGAGAACTGCCACCTTGATCAAAGGCTGCAGACTCAGTTTTCTCAGTCCGTCAAGGTTGATCAGGCAAGGTCTGCAGCCTCCAAATTCTCAGTCCGTCAAGGTTGATCAGGCAAGTTCTGCAGCCTCCAAATTCTCAGTCTGTCAAGGTTGATCAGGCAAGGTCTGCAGCCTCCAAATTCTCAGTCCGTCAGGGTTGATCAGGCAAGGTCTGCAGCCTCCAAATTCTCAGTCCGTCAAGGTTGATCAGGCAAGGTCTGCAGCCTCCAAATTCTCAGTCCGTCAAGGTTGATCAGGCAAGGTCTGTAGCCTCCAAATTCTCAGTCTGTCAAGGTTGATCAGGCAAGGTCTGCAGCCTCCAAATTCTCAGTCTGTCGAGGTTGATCAGGCAAGGTCTGCAGCCTCCAAATTCTCAGTCCGTCAAGGTTGATCAGGCAAGGTCGGCGGACTCAAATCTCCAGTTTGCCCAGGTCGTCAAGAGCTGTGGACTTAGTTTTTTCTGCCTTCATCAGGCAGCTTCAGCAGCATCTTCAGCTTCAGCTCTCCAGTCCTCTGCAGCTCCTTTTACTAAGTTTCTGGCATCTCCTTCCTCAGCCGCCAGCTTCCCCCATTGTACCCTCTACTGCTCGTATGAGTAATGGTGCAATAGCAAATTGTAACTCTTCTTGAATAAAGGTAAAGCCCGTCGCAAGAGTGGCATTCAAGCCGCGGCGGGCGAAGTCTGTTGTTGCCGCTGCTAGCGGCCTCCTCTCTTCTCTCTCCTCTCTCGGCATCAACCTGCAAAGCTAACCACTCAAGTAGCTGTCTGCTCGACAGTACCTGAGCAAGCTTCTCCTCCGCTCAAGCAAGCTTCCTCTCTATCCCCGCAACCCTTCTTTCTTCATCCTTAGCCTGTGAGATCGAACACCCGTTAACTGGTTGGAACCGCATTTCGCGCATCAATAGTCGTGGCTGCCCGCTCGCGTGCGAGTGGGTTGGGGTAGATTCCTGAGTCTGCGAAGGGAAGGTTCTCAGGAATAAGTTGCTCCCCTGCAGGAGAAAATTTAGTCAACTGAAAAACTTTGATATTGGCGAGTTCATTAAAAGAAGTGGAAGGAAAATTATACCTTCGCTGGGATGAACCA
Organism: Platanthera zijinensis; assembly: GCA_039513925.1. NCBI lineage: Eukaryota > Viridiplantae > Streptophyta > Magnoliopsida > Asparagales > Orchidaceae > Platanthera > Platanthera zijinensis. The sequence continues at coordinate 61,139,864 of CM077094.1, read as the reverse complement.
AGAGGAGCGAGCCGAGGCCCCTTTAGAGAAAGGATACCTCAAAATCCTTGTTAAGGAATAACTTGTGGAGCTCGACATCATTGCCCATAACGGTGGGCGACCAATATACCTCCTTGTTACATTGTAGAGGCGAGAAGGGGACGTTGTCAAGGTCCCCTTTGATGAACACGAACTTTAGGCGTCACCTAGCTTTAACGGAAGAATACGTACAGTAGCTTCTCGGCAGAGTGTATCGTGTTCTATAGCTTCTCTGTACTTGATTTGAAATTAGTTGACTTTGTCGATTTTGCTGGCATCAGCACCTGTGGACTTAGCAAAAATAGAGCATCAGTAGAATAGGAATTGAGTGAATAAGCTTCACACAATGACAAAACACTTAGACATAATTTTGTCTATCTATGCTTTGAGTGAGTAAGCTACACTCAATGCCAAAACTCTTAGGCAACCTTTCCGCCATTAGGCATTGATAGCATTGAGTGAGCAAGCCTCACTCAACGCCAAAACACTTACGCAATCTTTCTATCATTAGGCGTTGAGTGAGTAAGCCTCACTCAACGACAAAATACTTAGGAAATATTTCTATCATTAGGCGTTGATAGCATTGAGTGAGCAAGCCTCACTAAATGCTTTTTGCCTTAGCTTATTCTTTAGTCTCTTTGCGTTGAGTGTGTAAGTTCCACTCAACGCCAAACTACTTGACAGATTTTCTTCAGTTATCTAGCGTTGATTGAGTGAGCTACATTCAACTCATTTGGACTTAGCCAAATTTCTGTGTCTAAAGACACTAGCTTTGAGAATTATTCAACACATTATCACATGGCATTGAGTGAGCTTGCCTCACTAAACGCCTGTGGACTTGGTAAATATTCAAAGTTTTCTTGTGGCGTTGACTAACTGAGCTATACTCAACGATTATGAAGTTATGACATTGAGTGAATTATCTTCACTCAATGCCTGTGGACTTAGCGACTTTTCTGCTCATTTCTTATAAGGCTTTTACTGTATTATCCTGTCTCATAGCATTTTGTTGTATGGAGTTGAGTGAGTTAACCTCACTCAATGCCTGTGGACTTAGCCACATTTCTATCTAGCCAATATTTAGGCTAAGACAAACAAGCTATATTAAAGAAATTTACTCACCTAGCATTGAGTGAATAGACCTCACTCAACGCCTGTGGACTTAAGCGATTTTTAGCCTATCCAGCATATTCACCTTGTGACCACCTATCACACTAGTTAGAATTCCTATCCTGTCAATGTTATAAAGACTAACCTACATGTATGAACTTGAACATACATTAAATATACCATTGTGTATGCTCATTGACATATTTGACTTTTTAAAATCTAGGACATTGTGGGCAATGGACTCAACAATCTCCCCCTATTTGAAGAAGTTAAAACTCTCCACCAAATATCTAAGTCAATGACATACACTAACAAATTATGGTAATATAGCAGGAAAATATATGATAAAAAGATAAGATATAGTAAACTTCCTTATCTGTAGGGCATACCTGCACCTGCTCCCTTTTAATAACTCCTACGTGATTTTGATGAATTTGATACCACTTGTATCGTTTTCCTCATGTCCTATGATACCACTTTCATGTCCTTGAATCAGTAAACTGATTCAAGTCCTTCTCCCACTTTTTGAATTCTATAAATAGCCAGGGAGGATATTCTGCTCCCCCTCTTTGATTTCTCATAGGCAGCAGTTTGAACACCTTGAGAGTGCTTAGAGTAGTGTTGGACATGCTCACCGTCAACTGAAGACAAAAAATGTCATGTTTCTTGGAAGACAGTGTAGTCGGTACCAATCTGGACCACACTTGAACTTGGTACCATTGAAGGTATACCACTTGCAAAGTCTTCATTCTATTGAAAAGAAATTCCATCTACAAGACATAATATAGCCTGCAACTATTTAAGGAGCAATTGAAGCTATAATAGGTTTAATATACCCAACTCAAACTTGAAGGTGTTAAACTTTGTTTCTTCTAGTAGCTTATTGAAGATGTCAACCACTTATTTGTCTGTTGGGACATACTCAAGGGTGATATTTTAACATTCCACATGCTCCCTAATGAAATGGTATCTTATCTCAATATACTTAGTCGTGCAATGAGAAACAGGATTCCTAGCAATTGATATAGCACTAGTAGAATCACAAAATAAAGGGTTTCTACTTATTTAGAGGTTGTAGTCCTGGAGCTAATGCTGGATCCACAGCAACTGAGCACAGCAACTACCTGCTAAGATATACTCTGACTCTGTAGTTGATATTACAACACTAGTTTTCTTCTTGCTTCTCCCAGATACTAGTCTTCCGCCCAAGAGTTGACAGGTGCAAAAAGTGCTCTTCCTATCCTCTTTGGATCCCGCAAAATCTATATCTAAGTAGCATGTTAGTTCAAACTTCCCATTCCTAAGGTACCATAAGCAAAGATCTGGCGTGCTCATAAGATACCTCAAAATTCTCTTTGTAGTAGAGTAGTGAGATTCTTTAAGGCAAGCCTGATACCTAGCACAAATACATGTAGCAAATATGATGTCTGGCCTACTTGTAGTAAGATATAGAAGGGAGCCAATTATCCCTTTATACAAGGTCTCATTAACAGGCTTCCCTTCCTCATCCTTGGCTATATGCATACTTTACCCTATGAGAGTTCTTATGGTGGACAAATTCTCCATGCCAAATTTGTTTATTAACTCCCTAGTGAACTTAGACTGGGATATGGACAAGCCAACATCCGTCTGTCTTACTTGAATACCCAAGAAGAACTTTAGTTCACCTATACTGCTCATCTCAAACTTCCCATGCATAAGTTTAGCAAACCTCCTACAGAGGTTGTCATCAGTAGATCCATAGATGATATCATCTACATAGAGCTAGACTAAGATGATCTTAACCTTAGATTCTCTTAGGAATAGGGTATTTTCTATCTTCCTCCTTGAGAATTTTTTCTCAATGAGGAAGCTAGATAAGGTTTCATTCCATGCTCTAGGGGCTTGTTTTAGCACATATAGAGCTTTACTAAGTCTATAAATAGAATCAACAGAGTTAGTAATAAAAAAACCTGGAGGCTTCTCAACATAGACTTCTTTTCTTAAGTCCCCATTCAGGAAGGCTGACTTTACATCCATCTAGTAGAATTCGAATCCCTTGTCTGCAGCATATGCAAGGAATAATCTGATGGCCTCCAATCTTGCTATAGGGGAAAAGGTTTGATCAAAATAAATACCTTCTTCTTGCCTGTACCCCTTAGCCAGCCTTGCTTTGTTCTTGATTATAATGTCATTTTCATCAAGCTTATTCCTGTAGATCCACTTGACTGTAATGACATTATGTCCTTGTGGTCTGGGAAACAGCTTCCAAACCTTGCATCTTTTGAGTTGGTTCAGTTCCTCTTGAATATCCATTATCCAAAATTAATCTATGTTGTCCTCTTAAAACTTCTTTGGCTCCACCTGTGATAAGAAACTATCATACATAGCTGTATTCAGATTCTTACATCTAGTCACTATACCTTGGCTAGCTTTACCAATGATTTGGTGTGCAAGATGGTCTCTTAAATGCCCGACTGCTGGTGGCAATCTTCTTTCAGCAATAACTTCAGGAATAGCTCCTTATTGATCTTCATTTGCTCTAACTATATCTGGTGGACCTTCTAGAATATCCACTTCAGCTTGCATAACAGGAGCTGCATCTTTGATGGTTTACTTTTCCACCAACATCTCTGTATATGTAGTACTAGAAGAGGAGCTTGGCAGCTCACTGTAAATCATGGTAGACTCATTAATGAGTACATGTACATAATCTTCTATAACTTGACTTTTTAAGTTATATATCCTATAAGCTTTGCTATGGTTGATGTACCCAACAAAAATTCCATCAAAGGACTTGGAAGTAAACTTAGTTATATAGGACTTTCCATTATGAAGCACATAATACTTACTACCAAAGATTCAGAGATAGCTCGGGTTTGGTTTTCTTCCTTTCAAGATCTCATAGGGAGTTTTTTTATGGCTCTTAGTGATAGAGGCTTGATATAAAATTTACGTGGAGAAGGAAAAATGAAGTGAAGTGAAAGTGTGGTTGCAAAATGTTCTCTGATTCCATATTCGATGAAGGCAATTATACCTTATCGCATATAGTATAGGATATTAAGTTCAATATCAAGGTCGTATTACCCGGGGAGAATTGATTATTTCTACTTCGAGGAGTTACTATTATCTGATCAAATGAAAGTTCTTTTAGGATTGCTTACTAGAATAGAGAAGAGATCTTGATAAGCGAAGGGCTAGGCAATGTTGAGTGGCAGTACTCGATCTTGAATTTCTTAGGTATGAATTAAACAAGAATGAAATAACAAACCATAACTTGATAAAATAAAGATACCTTGACCGTGGGGGTTCTCGAAGCTTGAACACACTCCTCTCGGAGAAGTGCCCAACTGAGGTTAGGGAGATCCGACCGAACTCTCATTCCGAATCTGAATGCCTAACGCTCGCTTTAAGTATTGAACCCCGCTATTGGATTTGACTCCTATCCGGGAGATTTACGTCAGTCTCTCTCGATAGGTGCGTGCAACTCTCTTTACTCTTGAGTGCTCACTTCAAACTATCGGCCTATCGGCTAGCCAAGAATGAAAGCGTGGTCGAAAAAAATATATCGATAATATAGTTCATTCGAAAATAAATCAAGAGAAAATTGAAGGCCTAAATTCTAAAAAGATGAAGGGAGTTAGAGCATCATAACTGATCAACTCATCCTCGGATCAACAAGATCGAGTACTATGATGATTTAGTTTCTCATAGTGTAGAAAAAGAAAATTATATTAAGAATATGAAAACTAAGACCAAGCAGAAGAGAAAGAGAATAACGAGCTATTTTATTTCTTAGTGAAGAAGAATCACAACGAGGGCACACATAAACTATAAGGAAAGCTTCCACAACGACTACAATTGCGATGAAAAAGTAGTATAAGAATGCTACAAGGATTCGCATTAAAACTAAAAATATAAAAACAAAACTTGAAATAAGGAGGTAGAGAAGAGCTTAAGATATGATCAAATCTAAAATAGCAGCACCTCCCCTCCTAAGATCTTGCTGCCCAACCCTTGGAGATGATCACTATTTATATAAATTTTTCTAGCTGGGTCACGCCCTGTGACATGCCCTGGGAGGGCGTGACAAGGGGGGTGTGTCACTGTCGGTGCGACATTGGAGCGTTGGAATTAAAGTCTGGAGTTGTAAGTGGGATACACGCCCCTCTGATACGCCCTGGGAGGGCGTGAATAGAGGGCATGCCGAATTCGGCGCGACTTTGGAGCGTTGAAATTAAGCGCCGTACTGACTTCTCGGGACTTGGCGGGACATGTCCTGCCGACACGCTCATGTCAGTGGTACACGGGCTTGTCTGTGGGCGTGTGAGCTGATTTTAGCATGAGACTAACTTCAGACCGACGGTTTAATTCCACTGGGTTACACGCCCTAGGTACACGCCTGAGGAGGGCGTGACCAAGGGGCGTGTCACAGCATAATTTGAAAAAAACCTGCAAAAATAAAGAAACATGTTAGTGACAATATTATATACAAAAAGAGGCCAACATATAAGCATACAAGACATGATTTGTATATTAAAAAACTAGGAAATACCCTAGTAGTTTAGACTACAAAACGAACTATCAAATTCCCCCAAGCTTAAGCTTTGCTTGTCCTCAAGCAAAAATATAGAAACTAGCTATCATAAAGAGTATTTAATCAAAAATTTCTAATTATGTTTATACATGTACTATGTGAAATACTAAGTAGGGAGAAGGTGAAACGTAAACCTAAAATAATTACTTAAACATGGTTTCAACTTTTATAAGCTTTACTAACAAAAATAGATCATCCAAAATTTTAACAAAATTTTTTAAATAAACTTATGCAAAGCAACAAAATGAAAAAACGCTTTGAGTTATTACTAGATCCTAAGAGGCATTTTATACCCAAATTAAATAAAGAACTAAAATCTAAATTTAAATCCAAGACTTAACTCGTCTATTATTTTTCTTTACGTAGCTAAATGGAAACCTATGAGCATGAATCAATAGGACTTAATATGACTGAAATGTTTGGTTTAGGCATATAATTAGGAATGGTATTCAAAGATAAACATGAAGGCTTAAAATCACGCTAAACAAAAAATAAAGAACTTCAAAATTTACAAAAAATAAAATAATAATAATAATAATAACATATATTTTTTCTTTCTCTTTTTCCCCCTTTTTATATATATATATATTTTTTCTTTTTCAAAACAAAGGTCATCAACATTTTGAAATTGGCCACAAAAACGAGCATAACGTTTGAGCGTACGTTTTCCAAAAGTTTTCCAAAAAATCACAAAACAATCGTATCACAACATTAAATTTATGAAGCTCAAAAAGCTTAGTGTGATAATAAGGGTTGGAAGAATTTGGCTTTGGTGAGAAAAAAAAATGATAAGTAAAGCTATCAAATGGAAATCGGAAGAAGGCTTAAAAGTGGCTAACTAGGGAAAAAGTTTTTGTTTTCTTTTCTTGGTTGTCCAGAAGGCTCAAACGAAAAAAAATTGCCTACATCATTTTCATGCTCCTAAAGTTTTGCTTAAAGCATTAGTTTTGAAAAATTTCAAAAAGTAGGTCTTAGAAATTAAATAGAGATTAATGGACTTATTTTAAAAATAAGAATAGTATGAGTCTAGAATCGTTCACATCTACTACGCTAATCAAAAGTTGACTTTACTAAAATTTTTCAAAAAGAAAAAGAAAAATAGTGGATGAAAGATTTTTAAGAAAGTAAAGGAAATAATAAATGAGAAACCAAAATAAAAATGTGAGTTTTAGAAAAATATTTCACCTTAACATGCTACCATTAATTAGAAACACAACAAGGCCAAAATTTTACTTGTGAAGTATAATTAAAAAGATTGATTAGAAAATTTATAAATAGCTAAGTTGTTTATATGGAATTTTGAGAAAAGCAAATCAAAAGCTTGGGATACTATTGAAAGATCAAAATTCGTATTAACAAAAATATATATATATATATATATATATATATATATATATATATATATATATATATATTAAGATATTCATTTTTTTGGATTTTTGAAAAATATTCACAGAATTTACAAATAGAAAAAAGAAGTTTACAAATAGCAAAAAGGAGGAAGTCCTCCCCCAAGCTTAAAATGGGCATTTTCCTCAATGGATAAAGGAGGTTAGAGAAGGAGAGAAAATGAAAGTACATAATTGAAAAACAGGTATTTCCCCGGATTTATTTGCTGCGAAAGCTGAGTGATGCCACTCCCCTGTGCTTGCGCTTTGAATCTTTATGAATTGTCTTCCTTGGTCTTCGTGAAGGATTCAGCAACATTGGAGTAGGCGAGCGCAGTAGCATCAGCTTGTCGGGGCCGTCTGGGGCAAAAATTGCAAAATAAAGAAAATAGAAAAAGATAACTTGGGTTGCCTCCCAAGAGCGCCCTTTGTTTAAAAAGTCGTTTGAGCTTGACGGATCAAAATATTGTCCAGTAATAAGAAGTCTTAATTTATGATCATAGTCCAGCAATAAGAAGTCTTAATTTTTTATTACAGTCCAACAGTCCAGCAATAAAAAAAAAATCAATCGTTTGATAACACTAACTGTTCTATCATAGTGGGAATTAAGTCGCTTGACGAATAGAGCTTTAATCGGTGACCATTTACCTTGAATTCTCCCTTATCCGCGTGTGAAATCAGAACCATCCCATATGTCTAGGTCTCTTTAACAACAAAGGGGCCGGACCACCGCGATTTTAATTTACCAGGAAATAGGCGAAGGCGAGAGTTATAAACAATGACGAGATCGCACGGCGAAAAAGTTTTTGGAAATTTAATATTTTTTCGTGATAAAACTTTGTTCGCTCTTTATAATCCTATTACTCTCGTACGCATTCGCACACCACTCGTCGAGCTCGTTCAGTCAAATTTTACGTTGATCGCCAGCTAGGGTAGAATCTAAATTCAAAAATTTAAGCGCTCAGAATGCACGGTGCTCTTACTCGACCGAAAGGTGGCAGGCCTTGCCATAAACAAATCTATGTTGCGTGCATCCGATGGCTGTCTTATATGTTGTCCGATAGGCCCATAACGCATTGTCGAGCTTTAGCGCCCAATCCTTCTTATTTATAGAAACAGTTTTTTCTAAAATGCGTTTCAACTCACGATTAACAACTTCAACTTGACCGCTTGTCTGGGGGTGATATGTCGTGGAGAGTTTATGCATGACACCCTATTTTGCCAATATTTTGGTGAATTGGCTATTGCAAAAGTGGGTGCCCCTATCACTTACGATAGCTCGAGGCGTGCCAAATCGAGAAAAAAATTTCTTAAGAAAATTAATTACAACTCGTGCATCATTTGTGGGAAGAGCTTGTGCTTCCGCCCACCTCGATATGTAGTTGACAGCTACGAGGATATACTTATTTTGATAAGATGTGGGGAGAGGTCCATCAAAATTAACACCCCAAAGATCGAAAATTTCGCACACAAAGAGAAGGTTTTGAGGCATATCATCTTGGTGGAAGATATTGCCTGACCGTTGGCAACTGTCGCAAGTACTTGCAAAGGTATGAGCATCTTTAAAGAGCGTGAGCCAATAAAAGCCCGCCTCCAACACCTTTCTTGCGGTACGATTTGCCTGGTAATGACCACTTGTTGGTCCCTCGTGGAAATTCCGTAAAATCTATAATCCTTCCTCACTTGAAACGTAACGTCGCACAACCTGGTCCGCACAAACACGAAATAAAAATGGGGGTTCCCAAAAAAAATTCTTTAAGTCAGAAAAGAATTTCTTTTTTTGCTGATTCGAGAATTCTTTTGGGAAGACCCGGGCTACTAAATATTAGCCATATCGGCGAACCAGGGTGTGCAACAATTCTTTAGATTTTCCAGAGCAAGGAGGCATTCTTCAGGAAATTTATCATTAATATAAGACTCCACTAACGCTTCACTAACAGGATTCTCTAAACGCGATAAATGGTCGGCCGCAAAATTTTCGGCACCCCTTTTGTCCCGGATTTCTAAGTCAAACTCCTGCAAGAGGAGGATCCATCACAAAAGGAGGGAATTGGCATCCATTTTACTCAATAAATACCTAAGTGCGGAGAGATCTGTGAAGACTACAACTTTTGAGAGAGTGATGTAAGACCTAAACTTATCAAAAGAAAAAAACAATCGCTAGAAGCTCCTTCTTAGGTGTGGTATAGTTGGCTTGTGCGGACGTGAGTGTCTTGCTCGCATAATAAATCAGGTGAATGAACTTATTCACCCATTGGCCTAAAATAGCGCTGACATCAATATCACTTGCATCACACATGATCTCAAATGGGAGCGACCAATCTGGCGCAACTTGGATTGGAGATTTTACTAATTTTTATTTAATTAAATTAAATGCTACGAGACATTCGCCATAAAAGAGGAAAGAAGATTCTTTTTTAAGAAGATGGGTTAACGGTTTGGTGATTTTGGAAAAATCTTGAATAAAGCGCCGATAAAACCCTGCATGGCCTAAGAAACTACGAATCGCTTTAATGTTTGTTTGAGGAGGAAGTTTTTCAATAACCTCAATCTTAGCCAGGTCGACCTCGATCCCTTTTTCCGAAATCTTATGGACGAGGACCAATCCCTCTCGGACCATAAATTTGCATTTCTCCCAATTGAGGGCTAGATTAGTCTCCTCACAACGGACAAGCACATGCTCAAGATTTTTTAAACAATTTTTAAACGAACTACCGCAGACCGAGAAGTCATCCATGAAGACTTCCATCACCTATTATACTAACTCATCAAAAATTGCTAGCATACATCTTTAAAATGTAGCCGGAGCATTACATAACCCAAATGACATCCTTCTATACACGAAAGTGCCAGAAGGACAAGTGAAGGTGGTCTTCTCTTGGTCCTCTGGTGAAATTGGGATTTGGAAGTATCCTGAGAGACCATCGAGAAGATAGTAGAAAGAGTGATCGGACAGGCGTTCTAAGATTTGGTCGATAAAAGGTAACGAAAAATGGTCTTTTCGGGTGGCATCATTAAGTTTTCAATCGTCGATACACATCCTCCAACCCGTAACAGTATGGCTTGGAATTAATTAATTATTTTCATTTGCGACCACCGTTACGCCGGCTTTCTTCAGCACAAATTGTACTGGGCTAACCCAAGTACCGTGGGAGATGGGATAGATGATTCCCGTATCTAGGAGTTTAATCACCTCAGCCTTCACGACTTCCTTCATATTAGGATTTAATCGTCATTGGGGCTGGACAGTATTGCGGGAATTATCTTCCAAGAAGATCTTATGGGTACAGAAGGAGGGGTTAATCCCCTTTATATCAGATAACTGTCACGCAATTGCGTGGAGATTATTTCTTATAACTAGAGCCAACTCAGAAATTTCTGAGTCGCTCAAATCGGAAGAGATGATAATGAGAAGCTTAGAGTTTCTTTCTAAGAAGAGATATTTGAGATGAGGGGGGAGTTGCTTTAACTCTAAGGTGGGTGGTTCCTCGTAGGAGGTTTTGATTTTAAGGGTCTCAATGTGTAGTGGTTGAGGTGGTGTTGGGCGAGTGACTTCTTCTAAGTAGAAGAGCTCAGAGATAATGGATTCATTATACGATGAAGATATTGACCCGGGTAGTGCAGAAGATTCATTTTCGAAGCATTCCTCAAGATAAAAGAAGGAATCATCGTGCTCAAGGGTATGACGCATTGAGGGATTAATGCTAGAAGTGATTTCATCATCTCAGACCCATAGGCGGAGATTTCCATCACTAACATCAATAATAGCACGGGAGGTCGAAAGGAAGGGGCGATCGAGTATAAGTGGTACTTTGGCATCCTCTTCGATGTCTAGGATAACAAAATCCACCGGGAAGATGAATTTGTCTACTTTAACGAGCACATCCTCTACTATCCCTATCGGATACTTAACGGATCGATCATCTAACTGGATATTCATTTTGGTGGGGATTGGAGGACCTAGACGTAGTTTTTTAAATAAGGAAAACAGCATGAGGTTTATGCTTTCTCCTAGATCTGCTAGGGCATGCTTTACTAACGAATTTCCAAAAAGGCACGGGATGGAAAACCTTCTCGGGTCATTTACCTTTTTCAGTAATTTGTTAAGTACTAATGCAGAGCATTCTACATTAAAGGAAATATGCGAAACATTCTCAAGCTTTTTCTTATTAAAGAGCAGCTCCTTGAGATATTTCGCATATTTCGGAATTTTTTTTAAGATTTCTAAAATTTTTTTATAACTCTCCTCAGCGCGCTCATTTTTGAACTTAACAGGATCGGGAATATTTGAACTAGTGGCGTGCGACGTAAACGTGGTAGGTAAATTCGAAGCTAAAATAGGAGGAGTAGAAGAAGGTACCATGGGTTCGTTATTTTTTAAAGCTAACTCCTTTCCACTACAGAGGGTGATTGCATTCGCGCTTTCCTTTGGGTTTTGTTCGGTGTTTCCTAGCAGAGTTCCTTGTTGTCGCTCAGAGAACATCTTTGCTAGCTGGCCCACTTGATTTTCCAATCTTTTAATCGACCCGGTAATGTTCCTAAGATTAGATTCATTTGTGGCAACGTAATTGGCGAAGACCTCTTCAAGCGAAGAGGGCTTCAGCTGTTGTGGTGGAAAACCGAGTGGATTTAAACTAATCCGGGGAGCTAGATTGAATGTGGGGTTATGATTATGATGAGGATTTTGGGGGCATTGAGCATTTCCTTGGTTACTCCATGATAAATTCGGATGGTTCCTATAACCTGTATTGCAGGTGTTATTGTACGGTGCATTGTTCGGGTTATAGGAAGGCCGTGGAGCATTTCCCATGAAGTCAACCTACTCTTCTATTATAGAGAAAATATTATAATTATTATTCCAAGGTGGAGTGGTAAAGAAAGCAGTCATCTTCGCCACTTGCTTTGTTTAGCTCTCAACTTGGAGGGCAAGATTCGAGGTAGCGTCAATTTCAAATATTCCTGCCGGTTTATTAGCCTGCACGTGAGGCCATTCCATTGATATGAATTTACAGCCATTTCTTAAAAAAGTTCCTGAGCGGCCTCGGGGGTTTTGTTATTTCGCGTTCCACCAGCAGCCACGTTAATCATTTGTCTTGTTAACGAATTTAAGCCGTTATAAAATATTTGCACTTGTTGCCAAGTGGGAAGCGCATGTTGTGGGAACATTCGCAATAGCTCCTTGAAGCACTCCCACGTATCGTAGAGAGTCTCCGAGTCTATTTTCATGAAGGATGCAATAACTGTGCGCAATTTGGTGGTCTTCGTAGGCGGGAAGTACTTTGTAAGAAATTTCCCTGCCATCTCGGCCCACGTAGTGATGGACCTTCTAGGAAGAGAGCTCAGCCACTATTTGGCCTTTGACCACAAGGAGAAAGGGAAGATATGTAATCGAATGGCATCATCTAATACACCATTGATTTTAAAGGTATCACAGATTTCGAGATAATTTGAAAAGTGGCAATTTGGATCCTCGTCTGGGAGACCATCGACGGTCACCGACTACTGCACCATTTGTATAATGCTGGACTTGATCTTAAAGTTATTGTTTGCCACTGTGGGGCAGACAATACTTGATTGTGTACCCTCAAGATTTGGCCGCGCAAAATAGGACATAGTCCTTTGCTAGCCCTCATCTGGGTTGGGCGGATTAAGATCCAAAGTTGTTGTGGCAGTGTCCCCGATCGACTCTTCAATGCCTAAATGCGATTCTTTATCACAAGAACGGAGGCGAATCAAAGCGGTGCGCTCTATCTCAGGATCAAAAGGAATATTTGAAGTGCTTCCTCGGGTCATACACTAAATAAAAGAGAAAGAGAAATGGGAGAGAGATAAAGATAAAAACTGCGAAAAGAAATGATAAAATTAAAAGCTATCCTCTTTTGAGAATATCAAAACAATAGGTCCCCGGCAACGACGCCAAAAACTTGATATAAAATTTACGTGGAGAAGGAAAAATGAAGGGAAGTGAAAGTGTGGTTGCGAGATGTTCTCCGATTCTATATTTGATGAAGGCAAGTATACCTTATCGCATATAGTATAGGATATTAAGTTCAATATCAAGTCGTATTACCCGGGGCGAATAGTATATTTCTACTTTGAGGAGTTACTATTATCTTATCAAATGAAAGTTCTTTTAGGCTTGCTTACTAGATTAGAGAAGAGATCTTTATAAATGAAGGGCTAGACAATGTTGAGTGGCAGTACTCGATCTTGAATTTTTTAGTTATGAATTAATCAAGAATGAAATAACAAACCATAACTTGATAAAATAAAGATACTTTGACCGTGGGGGTTCTCGAAGCTTGAACACAGTCCTCTCGAAGAAGTGCCCAACTGAGGTTAGGGAGATTCAACCGAACTCTCATTCCGAATCTGAATGCCTAACGCTAACTTTAAGCAATGAACCCCGCTATTGGATTTGACTCCAATCTGGGAGATTTACGTCAGTCTCTCTCGAGAGGTGCGTGCAACTCTCTTTACTCTTGAGTTCTCACTTCAAACTATCGGCCTCTCGGCTAACCAAGAATGAAAGGGTGGTCAAAAACTATATATCGATAATATAGTTCATTCGAAAAAAAATCAAGAGAAAATCGAAGGCCTAAATTCTAAAAAGATGAAGGGAGCTAGAGCATCATAACTGATAAACTCATCCTTGGATAATCAAGATCGAGTACTATGAGGATTTAGTTACTCATGGTGTAGAAAAAGAAAATTATATTAAGAATATGAAAACTAAGACCAAGCAGAAGAGAAAGAGAATAACGAGCTATTTTATTTCTTAGTGAAGAAGAATCACAACGAAAGCACACATAAACTATAAGGAAACCTGCCACAACAACTACAAGTGCGATGAAAAAGTAGTACAAGAACGCTACAAGGATTCGCATGAAAACTAAAAATATAAAAATGAAACTTGAAATGAGGAGGTAGAGAAGAGCTTAAGACATGATCAAATCTAAAATAGCAGCACCTCTCCTCCCAAGATCTGGCTGCCCAACCCTTGGAGAGGATCACTATTTATAGTAATTTTTCTGGCTGGGTCATGCCCTCTGACACGACCGAGGAGTGCGTGACAAGGGGGCATGTCATAGTCAGTGGGACATTGGGGCATTGGAATTAAAGTTTGGCGCGGTAAGTGGGTTACACGCCCCTCTGAAACGCCCTGGGAGGGCGTGACCAGGGGGCGTGTCAAATTCGGCGCGACTTTCGAGCGTTGAAATTATGCGTTGTACTGACTTCTTGGTACTTGGCGGGACACGCCCTGCTGACACGCCCATGTCTGTGGTGCACGGGCATGTCCTTGGGCGTGTGAGCTAATTTTAGCCTGAGGATGACTTCGGACCAACGACTTCATTCCACTGGGTTACACGCCCTAGGTACACGCCCGGTGAGGGCAAGACCAAGGAGCGTGTCACGGCAAAATTTGACAAAAACTTGCAAAAAGAAAGAAACATGTTAGTGACAATATTATATACAAAAAGAGGCCAACATATAAGCATACAAGACATGATTTGTATATTTTAAAACTAGAAAATACCCTAGTAGTTTATAGTACAAAACTATACATAGCTGTATTCAGATTCTTTCATCTGGTCAATATACCTTGGCTAGCTTCACCAATGATTTTGTGTGCAGGATGGTCTCTTAAATGCCCGATTGCTGGTGGCAATCTTCTTTCAACAACAACTTCAGGAATAGCTACTTGTTGATCTTCACTTGCTCTAACTATGTCTGGTGGACCTTCTAGAATATCCACTTCAGCTTGCATAACTGGAGCTGCATCTTTGATGGTTTGCTTTTCCACCAACATCTCTATATCTGCAATACTAGTAGAGGAGCTTGGCAGCTCACTGTAAATCATGGTCGACTCATCAATGAATACATGTACATACTCTTCTATAACTTAGCTTTTTAAGTTATAGATCCTATAAGCTTTGTTATGGTTATTGTACCCAACAAAAATCCCATCAAAAGACTTGGCAGTAAACTTAGTTATATAAGACTTTCCATTATGAAGCACATAATACTTACTACTAAAGATTCAGAGATAGCTCAGGTTTTGTTTTCTGCCTTTCAAGATCTCATAGGGAGTTTTTTTATGGCTGTTAGTGATATAGGCTCTATTGAGGACATGATATGCAGTGTTGACTTCCTCAACCCAGAAATATTTTAGGAGAGTTGAGTCACTCTACAGTGTCCTTCCAGCCTCTATGACAGTTCTATTTTTCTTCTCAACAATCCCATTTTGCTGCGGTGTTCTAGATGAAGAGATTCTTGATGAATCCCATGGTCTTCACAAAACATTGTCATGCCATCAGATTGGAATTTGGTCCCATAGTCACTTTTGATTTTGACCACAGAGCTGTTAAACTCATTCTTAATTTGCTTGACAAACTTAATGAAGATATCAAGGGTTGCATTCTTTCTCTTGAGGAAGAATACCGAAGCAAACCTGGAAAAGTCATCAACCACCACAAGGGTGTAGACCTTCCATAAAGACAATGAACTGGAATAGTACCAAACAATCCCATATGCAATAGGTATAGAATCTCACAAAAACTTTTGTCCCAATTCCCTTGAACGAAGCTTTTGTCTGCTTACCCTTTTGACAAGTAGAGCAAATGCCCTCCTTGGAGAACTTCACATTGGGACCATTCCTAACTAGCTCTTGACTGAAGAGCTTGCTAATAGTCTTGTAATTTACATGGGCTAGTCTCTTGTGCCATAGGACAAAATAAGAGACTTTCTCGTTTGCCACTAGACAGATAGGAGAGTCTGTATCTAAACATAGAAAGTTTAAGAAATAACCATTTTCACTCCTAGTGCCTGTCAATATGACCTCTTGGTCACAAGATCTCCTAATTAGGCACTTATCCTTGTGGAAGACAATAATATAGCCAAGATCAGAGAGCTGGCTTATGCTTATAAGGTAGTGTTGCAACCCTTCAACATAAGCCACCTTAGTGATGGTGACTATTCCATTGGTGATCTTACCATAGCCTCTTGTTACCCCTCTATCTGAACCACCAAAGATTACTTTGGGTCCATCTTTTACTGGAGTGTACTCCTTTAAGTTACTCCTTGTCCCAGTCATGTTTCTGGAATAACCACTGTCCAAGTACCATATAGGAGTATGGCCACTTGGACTAACCTGCAATATACAATTTACTTTACTTTAGGACCCAAATATCTATTGGGTCCTAGGTGCATATTAGTATGAAACTGAACATGACCACCAGCATGTTTTTTAACTGGTGGACTAACTCTGGTCCTGGCCACATTAGGATTATGCCAGCAGTATTGGCATAATGGCCTACCTTGCCGTAACACCACAGTAATGTATATTGTATCTTCTTTTCTGTATAGGCCTTGCAGCTGGATTGACTGCAGTCTTGATAGTACGAAGATGTGTAGAAGCCATTTTCTTGATTCATTTTAGCATGGATTTGACTAAAGGTTAGTATGCTTGTTGGCTTGTATGGCCTGTTTTGAATCCCATCAGCAGCATAAATCTTTTCAGACAGTGTGTTCTTGATAGCATCATAAATAGACATATTAGGCAAGCTGGCAGACAGACCCATAGTAAGATTTCTAACATCCCTCAAAGAACTAGACCCCTAGGTCTTTGTTTTTTCATGACTAGGTCATGACAAAACCATCAAAAGCTCTAGATCAAGTGGGCAAGGCCTAAGGTGAAATCCACTTTGGTCTGCATATAGCACATCCTCAACATCAGACCTAAGGTCTGACTTTAGGGATTCCACATGACCCCATAACCCTACCAAAATACCCTTAACACCTTGGCTAGTCTATAGGGTTATTAAGGACCCATTGAGCCCAGTCATATTGGTTAAGTTGACATAAGTCAACTCTAACCATAGATGGGTCAAACTGACCTACTTATGGTCAATTGACCTACCCTTATCCATATGTACCCCACCCATACCCTCCTAAACCTAGATTGAGGTCAATGAGTCACAAAGAACCCATTGGGGTCAACCCTAATGGCTAAGTTGACCCAAGTCAACTCAAACCCCAAAGTGCTCAAAATACACGTAATAAGGGTCAAGTGACCTTCAAGGTGCCAAGTCATCCCTACCCAACCTTTCCTAGACCTTAAGGGAAGCCAATGGATCGCTAAGGACCCATTGGAGTCAACCAAAAAGAGGCTATGTTGACTCAAGACTGGGAAGCGTCGAGTGAGTCGAAAAGACTCGATGAGAGATCAGGTGTAACGCCCCCGATTTTTCTGCGATTATTTAATTCTTGCTTGGCATTACGTCGATGCATTTTTTTGGCTTGTGTCATATGTGGAGTGTGATCTTAACTCCTTAGAACTGGGTGGCCTATTTTGTAGCCTATTGGCAAGATCTCCCTAGCAAGCCGAGTTGTTTTGGGTGACCTGGTGTGGCCTCTCGGGGGATGCTTGTGTTTTGGCTTCGGGTGGGTATAACTCAAGTTCTGTTCGTCGAAAATTAATTTCGACTTCGCCGTTGTGTTTGTAGCGTGGATAATTAGCTATGATGCGAATTTTGTCGGATTCCGTGGTGGTTCGGATTTTGCGTCGTTTTGGTGTGTTAATAATAATAAATGCAATTAAGTAATTAATAAAGCTATAAAATGAAATCCAGCGGTCAAAAGCTGGGTGATTTAATCCTGCGGCCAGTAGATAAGAAGTTATTGGTTTTGTGCGTGAAAAGGTGGCAGCATACATGGCTGACGGCTTATAATAGGCATGCTTGAAATAAATCCTGCAATTCTTTAGATGACAGTTAAGGCGGAATATACGTGTCTATGTATATATAGTCTTAAGTTAAAAACGAGACTATTCATCGCCTCCTTCCGTGAAAGAAAACAGCTGTCCTGTTCGTGAACGAAAGAAAACTGGCGGGCAGCTGTGCCTTCCACCGCCAATTCCCTGAGTTCTAGCGGTCGGATTTTCGTTCTGAGGGTAGATCTGTACTGCTCTCCCCTAGATCTCCATTTCGACGGTAAGCTTTCTCCATTTCGTGCCCTTCTATGGTGTTGTAGAATTTCGTTTGACCCCTCTCCCTCTCTGATATATGTCCAGTCAAGCTCGGTTAGGTGTTTGCTGCCAGATCCGTGGGGAAGCAGAAAAGTCGTTCGAGACCTTTCTTGAAATCGAGGCAAGTAGTGCTCCTAGCCCTTTCCAAGTAGAAATGTCTTGCTGTTATCTCTGTTTTCTGCCATTAATGCTTCCAGGTTCTTGTTAAAACCCGATTTAGCCATGACAAATGTTGCTTAAGCACGCTAAATATACTCTTGTCCAGATTTTTTCCTTTCAGAAGTTCTTTCTTTTTACATCTTAATTTGAGATTGTTCTAATCCCTGCTCTTAGAACTAGGGTTTGTTGTTAATCTTGTAGGATTACGTAGTTTCAGTGCTGCTAAGTCTACTACCAGGTTGACGATGAATATATGAGCCGAGTTTTGCTTGATTAGGCTCGGGATGAGTAGATTCGGTCCTGAGAGTAGAGGTAGCAGTAGTAGGAAATTTTTCTCCTCTCCTAAGTCTTGTCTAATAAAGAGATTCTGGCTAATGGTAGTGGTATGTTGTGATAGGATGAGTGTGAGAGTTAATTTTCAAGTTACTTTATTTTAGCGATGGAGGATTCAGGGCTTGGCATTGAGTGTGGTGCACACACTTAACGTCAGGTCTGCTGGGACTTGGCGTTGTGTGTGGTGCACACACTCAATGCCATTTCCCCTTGATCTGTTCTTTTGCATCTAAGTAGTGTTGCGTTGAGTGAGAAAATTCTTCTAAGTAAAAATCGACGGGAATCACTAAGTGATTCTCGCTAAATTTGGCGAGAATCGTTAGTGATTCCCGCTGATTCAGCGAGAATCAATCTGCATTCCCGCCGATTCGGCGAGAATCAATCGGCATTCCCGCCGACCTCTTCTATATGGCGTTGAGTGAGTGGGCCTCACTCAACGCCATGGCGGTTTAGGCGCTGAGTGAGGCGGGCTCACTCAACGCCGCAGCCCTTTCCTCCGGGTAAGTACTTTGGCGTTGAGTGATTTGACCTCACTCATCGCTAAAGCTATTTTGGCATTTAGAGAGGTGGACTCACTCAACGCCACATTTGGGTTTAGCGGTTAAGTGCTAAGGAGTTGAGTGAGTGGGCCTCACTCAACGCCGTAGCTATTTTGGCGTTGAGTGAGGTTAGCTCACTCAACACCACAGCCTGTGTTGCTGAAGGCATTGAGGGAGTGGACCTCACTCAACGCCATAGCTATTTTGGCATTGATCGAGGTTAGCTCACTCAATGCCACAACCTGCTTTACTGAAGGCATTGAGGGAGTGGACCTCACTCAACGTCATAGCTGTTTTTGCGTTGAGTGAGGTTAGCTCACTCAACTCCAGAGCCAGTGTTGCAGAAGGCGTAGAGTGAGTGAACCTCACTCAACGCCATTGCTGTTTTGGCATTGAGTGAGGCTAGCTCACTCAACGCCACCGTCTGTTTAGGCATTCAGTGAGTGGGGCTCACTCAACACCATGCCGTATTGTGTCATCTGAATGCTTTTCCCTTACCTTGATTTTCTCCCCCGAGTGAATTCCTTGATTTAAGGTTCCTTGTCGGCTATTTTTTTTTTTTTCAAAAAAGGCCGAATCGTGGGTCGTGGTTAGTAGTGGTGGTTTGAAGCTCTTAATTGGGGAGGTGTTGTTTAATTTAGCCAAGGCCACCCTTTTTTCTTTTATCTTGCTCCAGGTACGGGCTGGGCAAGGGGGTGGTAGGTCCCTAGTGCTTTTACATGTAGACCCTTGAGCTTAGTTTCTTTGAAATGGTGGTTGGGGGACTGAGTTTGACTCCAACCCAGATCCGCATTGTTTTTACTACTACCATCTCTATCAGCTTAGGGTGTTAGACGTTTCTTCCTTTGTAAATTTATAACATTTGGGCTCATGGTAGCCTGGTAAACTTTGCAGGATTTACTTTTTGGGCAGGGACGTTGTTGTTTCCTCGCACTTAGTGCTTTTTTTCTGTCTTGCCTTGGACAGTGGTGCTTGTTTTTGGTTTACTTACTCTTCTTGCTTACCTTATAACCTAACATTTCCATAAAACTTACTTGTTTAGCTTGCTGAGGTATTCTTTTCTTCTTTGAATGCCTCAGGTTCTGGTTAGTAGCCGATTAGGCGGCTAGTTGTGTTGTGCTGTTGCTGGTGGTCTCTCGTTCTATGGAGATTAGTTCCTTGGTCTTGTGAGGTTGTTTTACTGTTTTCCTTACAGACATACATATTTGTCAGTGGGTTCGTGTCAGTTTGTTGGCGCCCACTGGTAGTTTTACCTTGATACTATATGTGTTACTTTTTGCTGCTACCTTTCTAGAGTTAGTCTACTTGCTCTTGGGATGATTTGTGCTAGGTTGCTAGCTACTTTTAAACCTAAAAACACTATTATAAGTATGCCTCATGATCAGCATGTTTTATAAAACTCATCTCTATTTTCCAAATAACGTAAAAAGGTCATTTTCCTATATATATAGTATAAATAAAAAGTAGGGTCCTGCATAGTATAAGTTGTTCTCTGGGGACACTTATGCACTCTTTTAGGATGTCGAACATGAATAAAGTATTTTTCGCAGCGTATAAGTATAACTTTTAAATTTTGGACTAGGTGATCCACCGAGCCGAGGGATACGACCTTTAAAAATATAACTGATTTTCTAATCATATAACTTATGAATTTTCATAAAGTATAGTTGATAGTGGTTTGCCTGAGTGTCGGCAGTTATCCCCTGCTCGACGTGGCATCTTGAAGCATGTTTTCTCCTACTCTGATAATCTGTTTTCTTCGGAGAAAATGAGGGTTGTGATAGTTGGTATCAGAGTGAGATTGCTTGACAAGTTAGACGGGCAAACTTCCCTTTTGATTGAATTAGTAGTTCAGCATCATGTCATTCACACACCGATATGTCATCAGCACGTCTTGGCAAAAGCACGAACACTACACTCATAGCATAATATGAATTATACGGGGCATATTATGTAGTATGGGATGCATAATATGTGTTCGTATATGGATCCACCATAGGAGAAACATGTGAGGGTTATGTAGTATGGGATGCATAACCTCACCACATGGCTGCGACTAGCTCGTTTTCTTTTTCGTTGCATGAGGATGTTATGCAGTATGGGATGCATAACATTTTCATGTGTACACCGCTCATAACATGCATTAGGGCCTTTTTAGAATGCATAGCACAAACATGCATAGCATAACATTACATAAGCACAACGTGCCAAGCTAAAGACTGGCAGGATGTCATATGTACACACATAAGTTTTTGAGCCAAAAATAATATAAAGTCATGCATTCCCGATCTAGGCACAAGAGTTAGTATGGTGGTGGTTAACCATCCTAGGTTAAGGCATAACATCAATTCTTGTAAAAATAAACTCCCAAAGCAAGTTTAGTAGCTTTAAGTTCATATTTATGTATGTATTGTCTGTACTTGTAGTTAGTTGCAGCTGTTGTACTAGGATCTGGATAATGTTGTTATGACTTTAGTATGGTGAGACGCCCTTCGACTAGATCGCCCCCCCTATCTGAGGGTGAGTCATGGGGAGCGCAAAATGATGCGGTGATCGAGGGCCTGTGACAGAGTAGCGATTCCTTGAGCAGGCAGATGGTGGAGGTGCGAGCCCAGATCCAGTCTTTGGAGGCAATTGTGGAAGGACAGACTCAGGGAGTGTAAGGCCCTGTAGGAGGGTTAGCTGTTCATGCTCCTCTTGCACCCTTGAGACCTCTAGTGGTGGTGCTAGTAGAGATGGCATTCATCTCGTAGCTTCAGAGACTTAGCCCCCCAACTTTTGGTGGGAAGGCAGATTTCATTGTCATAGACGATTGGCTGATCTCCATGAGGAGATGTTCTCGTACTCCAGTATTTCAGATGATCAGAGAGTGATGAAAGCCGCCTATCAGCTCAAGGGTTTGGCTAAGAGTTGGTGGCTTAGAGAAAGGAGAGCTTGGTAGCTGGTTGCTCTTGGGAAGCATTTAAGGAAATGCTGCTGAGGAAGTTCTTACCTTCGGTCGAGCATGACCGTCTTATGAACGACTTCCTCCACCTGAAGCAAAGGCAACTCACGGTCGGTGAGTATAAGGTAGAGTTCAGCAAGTTGAGCCGGTTTTCTCCTGGGTTGGTGAGTGTTGAGGCTGATCAAGTCAAGCGATTCCTTGGTGGCTTGAGGAGAGAGGTGTAGCAGTTGACCAGTGCTTATGGATTAGAGACTTATGCAGGGGTAGTGGAAGCTGCTCTAAAGGTGGAGGCTATCGAGACTGCAAAGAGCAGAGGCCAGTAATTGAGGAAGGACAGAGGAAGTCCGTCGAGGAGAAGAAACCCTAGGTACCCGGTGCTGCTTCAGGAAAGAAGAGCAAGGTGGTGTGTAGCTTCTGTAGTCGGTCAGGCCACCCTATTGAGAGGTGTTTCAAGAAGGCAGCAACCCAGAATAAGGAGCAAGTTCATGCTATTCAGGGTGCTTCTAAGAGGGATGTTTCCTGTTCTATTTGCAAGCGACCCGGGCATGATGCTGCCCAGTGCTGGTCCAAGGATAAAGCATGCTATCAGTGCGTGCAGAAGGGTCACATCAAGTTTAGGTGTCCTCAGGTCCAGCCTGCTCTTTATGCAGTTCCACTTCAGGCACTACCTCCGCCTCAGCGTGTGGACAAGGGTAACGGAAAGCTGAACGTGATCTCTTCCGAGGAGGCTTAAGCTTCGAATCAGGTCATCTCAGGTTAGTTATTTCTTTTTCCACCTTGAAAGTTTATTTACTAGAATTGTTACAGTTGGGTTTGGTAGATCCTTAGTTGTATATACTCCTATAGGTAAATTTAAGGTGAAGAAGAGCTGGGCGCATGTTCTGTTCGACTCCGGCGCTACCCACTCATTTGTGGCTAGAGCCTTTGTGGAGCGACATCAGTTAACTCTAGGTCGAGTTCGTGATACCTTCCACATCAAGTTCCCTTCTAGTGAATCTGTGTTATCAGATTTGGGCATTCTAGATTGCCCTATTTTGTTAGGGGATTTTCTTGCGAAGGCAGACTTGAAGATGATTGATCTGGAGGACTTCGATGTTATTCTGGGCATGGACTGGCTATCTAAGTATGATACGGTCATTAAGTGCAAAGGGAAGCGCTTGGACTTCATCAAGGACAATGGTCAGCCGGGAAGCGTGTATGCTGATCCGTGCCAAGATTCTCCTGACTTTTCGGCGGTATGTGCTCAGAAGTTGTTTCTTTCTGGTTGTTTTGCTTGTTTAGTCTCGGTGGTTGGGACCGTTGTTTGTATACCGCGCTTAGAGAAGATTCTCGTTGTTCGTGGTTTCGCTGATGTGTTTCCTGATGACCTTTCTGTTCTTCCTCCATATCGGGATGTCGATTTTGTGATTGAGTTAGAACCGGGTACGCGTCCTATTGCTAAGGCACCGTACCGGATGGCCCCTCATGAGCTAGAGGAGTTGCGAGTCCAGTTAGATGAGTTGTTGGCAAAAGGGTTTATCAGGCAGAGTTCGTCGCCTTGGGGTGCTCATGTTTTGTTTGTAAAGAAGAAGGATGGGTCGATGCGGCTTTGCATCGACTACAGGGAGTTGAACAAACTCACTATTAAGAACAGGTACCCTCTGTCGAGGATCGATGACTTATTTGATCAATTGCGTGGTAGCACGGTGTTCTCCAAGATCGATCTTCGTTCTGGCAATCATCAGCTCAGGATCCGTGAGGCAGATATTCCACGGACTGCGTTTAGATCGAGGCATGGACATTTTGAGTTCTTGGTGATGTTTTTTGGTCTGACCAACGCACCATCAGCTTTCATGGATATGATGAACCGGGTGTTCATGGATTTCCTAGACAAGTTCATTGTGGGTTTCATCATTTACGTGTTGGTATTTTCCCGCAACGCTGAGGAGCATGAGCAGCATCTGTGCTTGGTTCTATCGGAGTTGAGGAATCATAAGTTATTCGCCAAGTTGAGCAAGTGCGAATTTTGGTTGCCTCAGGTCTTCGTTTCTGGGCCACGTGGTGAACAAGGATGGGATCTCGGTCGACCAAAAAAAGATCGCAGCAGTGATGGATTGGAGCAGGTTGGGCATGCCTAGGGAGATCAGAAGTTTCCTAGGGTTGGCCGGCTACTACAGGAGGTTTGTGGAGGGTTTCTCTACCCTGGCTGCACCTTTGAACATGTTGACTCAGAAGAATGCAGCCTTTGTTTGGAGCGAGAAGTGGGAAGAAGACTTCCTGGAGCAAAAGAACAGATTGTGCACTGCTCCAGTCCAGAACCTACCTACTGAGGGTGTGGAGTACGATGTGTATGTGGATGCTTTGCATATTGGTCTGGGTTGCGTGTTGATGCAGGTTGGAAAAGTGATTGCGTATGGGTCAAGGCAATTAAAAACTCATGAGAGAAATTACCCTACGCATGACCTTGAGTTTGCAGCGGTGAATTATGCGTTAAAGCTGTGGAGGCATCTACTTTATGGGGCTCAGTGCAAGATCTTCACTAATCACAAGAGCCTGAAGTACGTGTTCACACAAAAGGAGTTGAATCTGCGCCAACGTCGGTGGCTATAGTATGTGGTCGATTATGACGTAGAGATCCAGTATCATCCAGGCAAGGCCAATGTTGTGGCCGACGCCCGGAGCCGGAAGACGGGAAAGATCTTTAATCTCTCCGCCAATCGTTTAGTGGAAGTGTTCCTCCTTATGGATATCTCGGTGGGATGCTATGGCATGCAGAGTAGTTTGGCAGTGGCAGAGCCGTCTTGGATTTCCCTTACTAGGTTGCACCAGAAGGATGATCCGGACCTTCTACACTTATACCTCAGGACTGAGAGAGGGGAGTTGCCGGATTTTTCCATCGATGATGTGGGTACTTTGAAGTACCGCGGACAGATTTTGCATCCCTGCTATTGGAGACATCAGGGGTATGGTATGCAGAGAGGCTCATGGATCCAGTGTTTCCTACCATTTGGGATCTACAAAGATGTTTCGTGATTTGAAGCAAATTGTCTGGTGGTATAGGATGAAGAGTGATATAGCCCAATTTGTTGCTGAGTGCCACACTTGCAAGCGTGTGAAGGCCGATCACGGAATGACCGGTGGTAAGTTGACTCCACTAGAGATTCCGACTTGGAAGTGGGAATGTATTTCTACGGACTTCATCATGGGCTTTCCGAAATCTCCAAGGGGATTCTATTCTGTTTGGGTCATAGTGGATAGACTGATGAAGTGTGCTCACTTCATGCCGTATAATATTGACTATCCGATGAAGAAGATAGCACAGTTGTACTTGAATGAGGTCATAAGATTGCACGGTGTGCCTGTTAGCATCATTTCTGATCGAGACTCCCGGTTTACTTCTCGCTTTTGGCAGAGTCTGCAGGAGGGTTTGGGTACCGATCTGAGGTATTCAACTGCTTACCACCCACAGACCAATGGGAAAACAGAGCGGGTGAACCAGATAGTTGAGGATATGATCAGATGCTATATTCTAGACCACGGTGGAGCGTGGGATGAGGGATTGCGACTTATGGAGTTTGCATACAATAACAGTTATCAAGAAAGTTTGCAAATGGCTCCGTTTGAAGCTTTATATGGGAGGCGCTGCATAACCCCCCTGTTTTGGGCTGAGACAGGTGAGAGACCCTTGTTGGGTTCTGATGTGCTCGAGGACATGGAAGTCGCAGTGAAGCTTATCCGAGAAAAGCTTTGTATAGCTCAGGAGAGATATGAAAAGAATGCCAATCGGCGTAGGTCAGACTTGGAGTTTTCTGTAGGGGACCTTGTGTTTCTTAAGGTTTCCCCGATGGTTGGAGTTAAGAGGTTCGGTAAGAACCGGAAATTGGACCCGAGGTATGTGGGCCCATTTAAGATTGTTGAACGGATTGGCGTGTCAGCTTATAGGTTGGATTTTCCAGCAAACTTCTCAGGTGTTCATAATGTATTTCATGTAAGGCAATTGCGGAAGTGTGTGCGCAGTAGTGGGCAAGTCTTGGATGTTGTTCCCCAGTTGGAGCCTAATATCTCTTTTATTGAAGTGCCGGTCCGCATTTTGGATACTCAAGATCGGGTGCTGCGAAGGAAGTCCATCCCGATGGTCAAAGTTCTATGAAAGAGTCAGGGTTTGGAAAGCGCGACTTGGGAGTTAGAGTCGGCTATGAGGTGGGCTCCCGCTCAACTGTTTCCCTGATTAGATTGGTTTGTTTTCTTCTTGTAATGTTGGGCTTGTTACCCTTCCTTCTATAGTTAAGGCGTTGTGCGTAAAGTTTCGGGACGAAACTTTCTTTTAGGGGGAGAGACTGTATGTAAGACCCCCCTCCCGGAATACAAGACATGGCACGAGAGGGGTCTTATGCCCAGAACAGCCGCCTTGCGGTAACACTAGCACCCAGGCTAGCCTGTACCACAAGACGCCTATTCTGCCGGCTACCAACAATATCAACAGATAAATGCCAACCCAACCATAATAATATGAAAGTCAAATACTCACCAAGCATATGTCCATAATATCATAAATAAAGAAGCTACAACAATCTTCTAATATCAGAGTACGTAAACAGAATTGCCCCGAAGGGCTACAACAAAATCTCTCTCTCACTCACATCTGTAACTGACGGTAGCGACGGTACCGTCCCTTCAGGCCCTGTCACCCTGGCCTGGCTGTCCGTCTGCATAGCCTGCTGCTTCACCTGCGTGGTTTCCTCCTAAAAAGGAAGACGTAGCAATTGTTAGTCAAAAGACTAAGTAGTTTCACATCCGCTCCCCCGGTGACTCCTCGGCACCGGGCGGAGAAAGGAACAGGTACAATATATAAATAACAGTAGTACAACAGGTGAAATGAGTATACATGATATAAGCAGCAACATCAGCAGTGTATAATAAACAAGCTCTTATTTCAAATCTACGAACTACAGCAGCAAGAGAGTATATAACTAGAACAGTAAGTAACTCAACTTATATGGATGCCCATACAAGCATATAAGTTGAGGGTCGTTCAGCAGAAAGTAACTCATCGTATAGGAGTGCCCATACAAACTTATACGATGAGGGTCTTGTGTATATAATGAAGTGCGATGCTATGTATGCAATGCAATGACACACCCATGCTCAAGCACATGCAATCGCTATGTCGACACAGACTTATAGTTCCCACTACTCGAGCAGGTAGCTAACCTCTCAGGCATCAACCGTCGTGGCCAAACGGTGACAGTAGAGCGGGCATCTCCACTACTAGGCTGGTCTCCACACTACCTGGCCTAGGCCTCCGTACGCCTCAACGCTAAGAACACAACAGTGGAGCTCACCTGCATACTACGGCTCAGCGGGTTCTCTCGGGTAAATATGCACCAAGATCCTAGCCCCTGACTGGCCTATGGTATGACACGGAAGGAGCCTCGGAAATAAGCACGAGGACCAAGCCCAACCGTTCACTTGGCACGGAAGGAGCCTCGGGACGTGAACACCGAGGACCAAGCCCAACCGCCCAAGGTCTAACTGACAACTCCCATCAGTGTGACGATTGGTGAGCCCGTACACCTGCCACACTATCCTTAACCCGGGATCACGACACCGCATGTCGACTCACACCACATGCAATTCCACAATTCATGGCATAGAAGGGGCCTCGGAGTAAGCACGAGGACCAAGCCCAACTATCCAACAAATACGGATGGAGCCTCGGGATGTGAACACCGAGGACCAAGCCCAACCAATCACTTGGCACGGAAGGAGCCTCGGGACGTGAACACCGAGGACCAAGCCCAACCGTCCAATTTTTATCCAACTCAACCTCATTTCCATTAGTGACGGTCTACACCGCACTTGTTAACTTCCACAATACTACCCGTGGGGAGACGACACTCTAAGCATTGTACTATCCATTTCCTTCCATCAATCCATTATACATCCTGGCCATGGTTTTAATCATTTACAAATCCTTCCAAATGAATTCAACATATTATAGATAATGCGCATAACGGTGATCTACCAAATACATCAAAGCCTTTCATTCTCTTAGGCTTGATTCACATCTCGGCATAGGAATTCAAGTCCTCAAACATCAATCTTCACATTACCTCGGTGATTAACACAAAAGAATTCGCCCAACCTCGAGATGAATTGCAACATCTATTCCATCGAATCCAAGTTCATATTATAATCACCTAGAATTGTATATAATCTGGTCAGCAACTTTGACTGAGGATTCCCGTGGCTACAGGTATCGCCTGAAAACGTGCCACCACCCGTTGGAAAGATAATTTTAACGGCTACGACTTTCGTGTTTAGTCGAAGGCCCAGATCTGGTCACATCATACAAGAAATGCAACTCGAAGTCTGATGCGTACAGGATACAGATTTCCTGGGCATTAACTTCCAACCGCAGCGGATCCAAACGGACTTTCCCGTGGCTACAGGTATCGCATGGAAACGTGCAACCACTCGTTGGAAAGGTAATTTCAAGGGCTACAACTTTCGTGTTTAGTCGAAAGCCCATATCCGCCCCCTTCTTGCTTAAAAATAGCCAAGAAGGTCGCTGCGTGAAGAATACAGATTCTGCACGCATCTTGAAGCAAAGTGAACGGCATCCGTTCATCTTCCTCCTCAAGCGATTTTCCCCAAATCGCAACCAGAAGTTCCTCCACCCTTATTCTCCCTCTTGAGGCCATTTCCTCTTCACGAGACCACCCCTATCATCACTCTGAAGCGAGGGGAGGTTGAAGACGACTAAGCTTTAGAGCACAAGCTCTAGCATGGCCTTCCTAGAAAGCTTTATCTCACACATCAAGACTCGTTTGAGTCGATGTCTCGCCTAAGAATAACTAAAGATCTAGCACCAAGGGAGAGGGGAGGAAACTCACTTCATTTCCGGCATTTCCTCCGTTGCCGGCCAATGGATCGCGTTATTCTCCGTGGCGGCATCCTTGGCTTCATTAGCAGTGTTCTTCCACGGAAACGGCGGAGCTTTTCCTCCAGAATCCGGCTCCGGCGACCCGCGTTATCTCCTCTTCCGCTCCCGTCGGTTTGCACGGTGACGGCTCGGCAAGAACGATCGGCTAGGGTTTGGTTTACTCCCTTTTATATTACATATTAGGCTAAATCCCTTCCGCCACGTGTCACTCTCTAATTGGACCGCCCAAATTAGGTTTCATTTGAAGTGACCGGTCCAAGGATCATTCAGCACGAATCCCGATGTCCGGTTCAGTCCGCCTATTCAAGCCGGCGAATCTGCCTGGGCGAAGAAAACGCCCAAGTAAAATTCGGCGGAAAATCAGTCGTCATTCTCGCCGATCGGCGAGAATCGTCAGGTCATTCTCGACGATCGGTGAGAACTGTCAGGTCATTCTCGACGATCGGTGAGAACCGTCAGGTCATTCTCGACGAATTCGTCGGGAATCAACAATGATTCCCGACGATTTTGCCTTAGCCTTTTTACTAGACATCCTGCGTTGATTGCGTTGAGTATTCTCAGCGATACTCGACGATCGGTGGGTATAACAGGGGATTCTCGACGATCGGCGAGAATCGCCGAGCATTCTAGCCGAATTTCCCTTAGTCTACTTGTAGCTCTGTGTCCGGCGGGTATCGACCACCGATACCCGTCGAATCGGCGAGAATCAGTCCTCCATTCTCGACGATCGACGAGCATCAACCTCCATTCTCGACGACTTTTACTAAGCCGAGTTCCCTCATCTCGGCTACTGGTTGGGGTAACCTTGAACCCAACCCTACACTTATTCTATGCACCTGACACCTCGTGTCGGTGCACCCCGAGCCCGAGTTGAGTCTCTTGACTCAGAACACGTGCGAGGGGCCTAGCGTGAATTGGGACATTACAAATCCTATAAACAAAATAAAAAGATTTCGTCCCCAAAATCAGGCTGAGGTCGTGGGGAGTAAAGCATACAAAAAACAAAATATGTTTTTAAATAAAGTTACCTAAAGCAAACAACTCCGGGTAGCGTCTTTGCATCAAATCCATTGGCTCGCATGTGAATTCCTCCTTCCCATGATTAGACCATAACACTTTTACCAAGGGGACACTTTTGCGGCGCAAGGTTCTTATCTCATTATCAACGATCCGCACCGGCTCCAGTCGCACAGATCTGTCAGACGCCATAGTACCATCAGTTGTGGGGATGTATTGTTCGGGCCGCAACAGCGCCTTCCGAAGCGACGACACATGGAACACATCGTGGAGATTCTCTAGCTCGGGCGGTAGCTCCAGCCGGTAGGCCAAAGGGCCAACCCTTTCCAATATGACATAGGGCCCAACATACCGTGGACTGAGCTTCTTCACTCCTCGCACTCGTGACACTCCATGCATCGGCCGAATTTTTAGAAATACCTTATCACCCACTTGAAATTCCACTATACGGTGCCTTGCGTTGTAATACTTTGCCTGCCGACTTTGAGCCTCCAACATACGATCCCTTATTAGCCTAACCACCGCATCAGTGTCATCTATGTACTCAATTCCCAATGTCTTCGGGTCTTCATCTTGCACCCAAGACAAGGGGGTCCTACACCTCCTTCCATATAGGGCTTCATGGGGCGCCATGCCGATACTAGCTTGATGGCTATTGTTATAGGAGAATTCCACCAAGGGCAAGAGTCTTTCCCACGCCTCTCCCCTATCTATCACACACAACCTCAACAGATCTTCCAATGTTCGGATGGTCCGCTCAGCCTGTCCGTCCATCTGAGGATGAAATGCGGTACTGAAGGTAAGACGTGAGCCCAAATACGTTTGTACCGCCTTCCACTCCTTGGAGGTGAAATGACCATCACGATCCGAAACTATCGTCTTAGGTACGCCGTGATACCGTACAAATTGTTCCACAAACAAGCGTACCAAGACATCCACATGAGCCTCCTTCTTCATAGGAATGAACCGGGCAACCTTCGTCAGGCGATCAACGATCACCCATACTGAATCATTCCCTGAGCGGGAGCGAGGTAGCCCATGTACGAAGTCCATGGATATATCCTCGAACTTCCATTCGGGGATTGGCAATGACTGCAGCAGGCCACCAGGGCTCCTACATTCCGCCTTCACTCTTTGGCAGGCTTCACAATGCGTGACAAAGTACCGGACTTCTTTCTTCATCCCTGGCCAACACATCGTCTTTCGTAAGCTGGCGTACATCTTTGAAATTCCTGGGTACACGGAATATTGAGAGCAATGTGCCTCTCTCATAATATCCTCCCGGATTCTGCCACCTTTGGGAATGTAGAGTAGGCCGCGAAAGTAAACGAGGCCGTCCTTCAGTGTGTATTCGTCAGTAGTCCTGTCTTCAATTAACTTTATTGTCGGGGCCAAAGCCGCATCTAATCCTTGCTCCATTCGGATCCGGTCCCGGATATCACAAACTATACTCATGCTAGACAGGTACTCCGTATATTCCGAAGAAGCCTTAAATATTAAGGTGATGTCCATCTCCTCGATCATTCGTGTCAACTCCATGCTCATCAACCGAGATTCTGGGCTGGAGCCGGGTACTTTCCTACTCAACGCATCGGCTACCGAGTTTGCTTTTCCGGGGTGGTAGTTCAAGGTGAACTCATAGTCGCATAGAAACTCTAACAACCGCCGTTGTCTTAAGTTCAATTCCTTCTGGGTATGAACATACTTCAAATTCTTATGATCCGAGAAGATTTCGCAGTGGACGCCGTATAGATAATGCCTCCATACCTTCAAGGCGAACACCACCGCTCCTAGCTCCAAATCATGCACCGGGTAATTGACTTCATGCTTCTTCAATTGTCTTGAAGCATAAGCAATTACGTGCCCGTGCTGCATCAACACCGCTCCCAACCCCTGATAAGACGCATCCGTATAGACTTGAAATCCTTCCTTCCCAAACGGAAGGAAAAGGATGGGGGCGGAGGTAAGTCTATCCTTCAATTCCTGGAATGCCGCTTCACACTGCGATGTCCACTCAAATAGCGCTCCTTTCTTTGTCAAGGAAGTAAGCGGGAGGGCAATCTTGGAGAATCCTTTTACGAACTTGCGGTAGTATCCGGCAAGTCCAAGAAAACTCCTCACATCGACCGCCGACTTCAAAGGTGACCACTCCTTCACAGCGCGCACCTTGGCTGGATCCACAGCTAGTCCTGCCCCACTGATTACATGGCCCAAGAAAGCAACCTCCTTAAGCCAGAATTCACACTTGCTAAACTTGGAGAACAAGGCGTGCTCTTTTAGCTTCTCCAGAACTAAGGCCAAATGTCCGGCATGTTCTTCCTCCGTCTTCGAGTAGACTAGGATGTCGTCAATGAACACAATGACGAAGACATCTAGATAGGCCTCGAACACTATATTCATCAAGCTCATGAAAGCAGATGGGGCATTGGTGAGTCCAAACGGCATCACTGTGAACTCATATAAGCCGTACCTTGAGCTGAAAGCCATTTTCTGTATATCATCCTCCTGTATTCTCAATTGGTAGTACCCCGAGCGCAAGTCTAGCTTGGAGAACCAATGCGCTCCCACCAGTTGGTCGAACAGCTCATCGATCTGAGGTAACGGGTAGGTGTTCCGTACTATCAGTCGGTTGAGTTCCCGATAGTCTATACATAAATGCAGGGTTCCATCTTTCTTCTTGACGAATTGAACAGGGGCTCCCCAAGGCGACGAGCTGGGGCAAACAAACCCTGATTCTACCAACTCCTGCAATTGCACTCTAAACTCCACAAGTTCTTTTGGGGCCATCCGATAAGGGGTCCTAGAGAAAGGCTTAGCTCCTGGTACAAGCTTAATCTGAGAATCCACTTCTCTATGCGGGGGTAACCCTGGAAGTTTCTCGGGAAATACCTCAGGGAAATCCCGTGCTACCCGCACATCCTTCACATCTAACTTCATCTCTTTTAGATCGAATCGTATCATGTAGACTTCATCCCCTCTCATATGAGCTTTCAAGGTCTGGATTGAGGATAACAAGATTCGTGGTGCGACATTTATACCTTGGAAGACTACATCAGTATCCCCATGTCTCAAATAGATACGCTTCTCCGCACAGTCGATTCTCGCATGGTGCCAATCCAGCCACGCCATACCCTGGATGAGGTCGAACTCTGGTATTCTCAAAATTGTGGTAGGGGTATCAAAGGTCTTTCCCCCAATGGCTATCTCCATCTCACACTTTGCGGTTGCCGTCATCTCAGATCCGTTTGGGAGGCGTACTCTTCGAGCAATACCAGTGAAATATTGCACTCCGTGTATATCTTTGATGATGTCTTCAGACACGAATGAATGTGAGGCACCCGTATCAAATAACGTATGAGCCGGTTTCCCTCCGACCATCACGGTGCCTAAGTGTCATTAATAATTCTCAAGCTAGATGTCTAGTATATCTCAAGCAACTAGAGGATATCCATGGAAGAAAAATGAATAATTCAAATCGTACCTGCAATCATCTCTTGAGGGTTTCGCTCCTGAGTCATGTCCAGGGCATACATCTGATCTCGAGCGGGTCCGGGGTTTCTACCTCGTGGTCCTCGTCCTCGACCACACACATATCCCCGCCCCCGAGGGGCTGCTGGAGGGAAAGCAAGAGGCACATCACCAAACAGTTGTGGGCAGTAGCGTCGAATGTGGCCCGGTTGGTTGCATTCGAAGCACACCCGTTCCTACCTGAAAGTGAAGGGATAGATACTACTCTAGAGGGGGGTGAATAGAGTTATCAAAATTTGACTTAAAAAACTTGATAGTCTTCCCAACTCCCTTGGAGTGAAATATGGAATGAAAAGATTATAGATATGGAGATAACCCTAAAGCCTAACACAAGTGATGTGCACAGACTCAAGCTAACTGTAATTACAGTTAAGGCTTGGATATCCTAATCAGCAACTAGCAAACCTAGTTATATCTAATCACAGCCACAATGCAAGAATTTAAATAAGGCAATCCAGATGACACAAGGAATTTAAGTGGTTCCCCAAACAACTTGGGTACGTCCACTCTTCTACCAACAAGGTAGGAATCCACTCATGTTTTTGATCAGGTGCCCTGCCACCAACAAGATCTGTTTCAGGTAGATCAAGAGACCCTTTAGACTTTTGATCAGGTGTCTAAAAACCAAACACAGGTTTTTGATCAGGTGCCCTGCAACCAAGGGATACTTTTGAAGGGAGTAATAACCCTGTACAGGAGGGGGAAAGGGGTTAAGGTGTCTTCTCTATTTTACAATAGATTAGAGAAGCACAATAACTTGCACTGAGCTAGACAGCTCTAAAAGAATCAAGGCTCCCCCTGGCTCAAAGAACGTCCAGGTGAAGTCTTGCTTCAGTGCAGAAACACTTCGGTAAAAACTGAAGGAAGAACTACAAGAAGATATAAAATAATAAAAGAAAATCTTCTAGCAGCTATCTTCTTCTTCTTCTTCTTCAAAAGATCTCTGAGTCTGAACTTCCTGGAAACAGGAGAACTCAGGTTGAAGAAGAGCAGAAGAGCTAACACTTCTCAGTTGAATGAAGATTGCTGAGAGCAGTAAACTTGTTCTTGCTGAAGGCTTGCAGAATCAGTATTGTCTAAGAACTAGTTGATTTCTTCTTCAAAGAAGTCTTTATATAACAGCAGCAGCAACGGCTCTAATTGAGTTTGAATTTTGTCGTTTTCTGAACTCTGCAAGCTGGGCTGTAAAAATCATAAAGCAAAACAAACTCTGCAGACAAAATATTCTATAAAAGGGATAAACCTTTTTCTAAGAAGCTCCAGGAAGCAATCTGATAACAAAGTACTAAATAAAATCACATCAGAAACAACTCTTTATAGCAGAAGAAGACTCTTAAGTCTAACAGCTATAAAGGACAGACTGGCAGATAAAGTAGAATACAATGTCAACTAATAAGACAAATGACTTTGTCAGAAAAGATTACCTCATGCATAAAGAATAGAACTGATATAGCATGGAAATAATATCACAAATCTTTTATAAAATATGCCAGAATAAATAAGAAATTAGTCAACATCACAGAAGACGACAAACTAAATAAGAGCATACAGCAAAACGTCGAACGACCTTCGGAGATCGTCGAACGGCGCACGGAGATCGTCGATCTATCAGACAGATATTCGAACGATCCAGATAGTCAAACTATCAAAGAAGATAGTCGAACTACCTCGGCAGATAGTCGACCTATCAGAACTGATAGTCGAGCTATCAGATAGTTGATCTATCCGGACAGATAGTCGAACTACCAAACAAAAACAGATAGTCGACCTATCAAGCAGATAGTCGACCTATCACAGAAAAACAGATAGTCGACCTATTAACAGATAGTCGAACTATCAAAGCAAAACAGATAGTCGATCTACTAACAGATAGTCGAACTATCAGATAGTTGAACTATCCAAGCAGATAGTCGAACTATCGAAGCAACACAGATAGTCGACCTATCAACAGATAGTCGAACTATCAAAGCGACACAGAGAGTCGATCTATCAACAGATAGTCGAGCTATCAGATAGTTGAGCTATCAGGACAGATAGTCGAACTATCAAAGACAAGCAGATAGTCGACCTATCAATATATAGTCGAACTATCAACTCAGACAGAACGCCGACCAACTGATAGACGATCGTCGATCAGCCGATAGACGATAGTCGAGCGGCGTTCGACCATAGTCGAACGAACACACAACTTAACCAAATTCTTATCTGGATAAGCTGGGAACTCTACAGCTAGACACCTGACCTTTGACCATAGATAATTCATGGGTCAAGGGACTAAAAAAGACAAGACTAAACTCAAATCAAACTAGGGTACCAACAATCTCCCCCTATTTGAGTTAAGTCTCTCAACAATTAAAACACAGAACTATCTATAGAATAATAAAAAAAAACAATACAGGAAATAGTTAAACAGCTAACTAGCAATTATCAATCAATCAGATAAATAAGCATCAGATAATCAAATTTAAGGATCTACAGAATCAGGTTTAGAATCAGAAGATCTAGGAACAAAAGAGATTTTCCTCAAGGGATCTATGGCTTCTTTCTTTGACATCTTCAGATCTTGTACACCAATAATTTTTAGTTCTGATGCCCTTGGGACGACTGCTTCTGGATGCTTTTCCATGTATTTAGAAGGGTCAAAAACTTCAGGGCTAACCTGGATTTTATCAAGTTCCATCATTCTGAATTTTGACATGGTTGTAAATCTTGCAGAATCTTTTCCTTCAGCCTTAGCTTTCTTAATCTGGGCTGAGCCAACAAGTTCTAGAAAATGAGCCATCCTGAAATCAGGATCTAGCTCTTAATTTTCATACAAATTTTCAGATGTAGTATCTATTGGTTTCACAGCTTTAAACTTAACAGATAAATCTAACATACTGTCAGCTAGTTCTTTAACTTCTTGAATGATAAGAGATGAAGGAGGAGCAAATTCAGCAAATTTCTTACTGGACTTTTCTGAGAAAATGGTTCTTATATCTTTTGAAACATCTTTAGCAGCATGATCTGGTATAGCAGGTGAAACTTTTCTCTTGGGAGAAGGAGGAGGTGAAAAGGTTGGCTTTTGATATACCACCTCCTTTACTTGCTCTTTTACCTCAGCATCATGTCTTTGATATCCAGAATTTGATCTGCCTTGATGGCTTTTAGAACTTCTCCTTGAAGGAGGTTGAGAAGGTGCAGACTTTGTAGAAGGAGCAGACGGATTTTCTGATAAGTTGCCAGAGGCTCCTGCACTGGGAGGTGGAGGAGGAGGACCTCTGGGGATCCATTTAGGAGCAGGACTATCATACCTCTTAGATTTCTTCCTTTCCTTTTGCTAGTTCTTAGAGAACCACATCCAGTGCTGGAAGTCTTTCGACTTTGGATCAATTCCTTTCAGAATGTAATAAGGAATATCATGATCTGAATTTGGAGGAGGAGGAGCTACAACTTTCCTTTTCTTCTTTGCAGCTTTCTTTCTCTTAGAATTCTCAGACAGATCTGAATCATCTTCATCCTCAGAATGGGATGAGGGAGGATAATCATATGGATCAAGAGCTTCTGATATGGCTTTCTCTTTTTCTTTCAGGGCAGCTTTCTCTTTTTCTTTCAGGGCAGCTTTCTCTTTTTCTTCTTCCATGGCATCCTGTGTCAAGAGAGTATCTAAATCCAAACCTGGGGAATCATCCCATAAAGTAGACTTTTCAGTTTCAGTTTCAGGATCCTTTTGTTGAAACTCAGGAACTGTCGAGGGGACCAGTTCAGATAGCACTGCTTGCTGAGCAGGTTCAGCAGCCTCAGAAACTAGAACAGGCTCTACAGCCTCAGATAGCACTGCTTGCTCTACAACCACTTGGACATCAGGAGCTGATACAGAATCAGGCTCTACAGTATCTAGAGTTTCTGGAGCAGGTTCAGGTTCTGGCTCTTGGACAACTGCCACTACTTCCATTAAATCTGTAGGATTAGGAGTAAAATCTTGCTAAATGACATCTAGTAATCCCTTCCAGATATTCCCATACTAACATATCAATTAAGTAATCTACAAATTGGGAAAGAGACATACCTTCAGGATATTCTTCAGGGTGACCAAACTCCCATAAATCATCTAGAAAGGAAGTGATAATTCCTTCTAGGTACAGGGCAACTAAGGGAGTTGAGGATTCTTCCAGGTAAACTTTTACAACAAATTCAGTCAACATTACTGCATCAGATATTTCCTTTTCAGATGGAGGAGTTGAAACTTCTGCAAGATGAGCTGCTGGAGGGGAGGCCAAAGGCTGCTCTGAGATATCTTCATCGAGCATCTCCCCCTGCCTATTGCAGTAGAAACTAAAACCAGGCCCTTAGTAGAAGAGGGCTCAGCAGACTTTGAGAGTGCCTGAACAGCAGCAGTCAAAGAAGAGATAAAAGAGGCAAGGGGAGCAATTGCCACATCAATCATGGTTTTGATTGAGGGGGTAATTAACTCCACAATGCTAGAAATAAATTCTGGAGTAATTTCAAAAGGTGGTGGAACTGCAGTGGATGAAGGGGCAGCAGAAATGGTTGATGTGGCAGGATGAAATGTGGTGAGGACTGGAGATCGAACTGGAGAGTTAACTGGAGAGTTAACTGGAGAATGATGTTGAGAGACATGAGTGGATGCAGGGTGATCAAAGTGATCTGAAGGTAGAATTGGAGAGTGAGGAGGAGTTGGAATGGGAGAATGAACTGGAGAAGAAATATCAGACGCCAACAAATCAAAGCTGGGTTGAGAAATCCCAGCAAGATCAGTCGGGAGAGAAGATGCAGGAGGAGAGGCAGAATATCGTACTTCAGTTGAAGTTGAAGGAACTTCAACTGCAGTAGACGGCAAAGTTGAGGAAGAGGATGGAAGGGATAGAAAAGCTGAGCCAGCTTCTAGAGGGCGAGGAGCGACTGAAACAGTCCTGGTGCTCTCAGATGCAGCTGGAGCAGCCCCTGCAGGAGCGGGCTTCAGGAATGTCCTTTTCCATTTGGAGAACAGATTGGGATCCATCTTTTTGCTGGCATTTATCGATGTAGCAGCTGAAATCAATAGGTGGGGATATCTTTCCTTCAGAAAAATCCCAACAACCCTTCCTAGGGTAACTTCCTTCTTGCTATTCTTCTTCCTTATCAAGTCAAACAGAACACCTGCCCAATTGATCCTTTTCTTGTTGACAATTGCACACATTAGTGCAAATTGTTGTCTTGTAATGTTATCGTGGGCAGAGTGTTTGCCTAGCAACACTTTTCCGACAATCTCAGCAAGAAATTTAATCTTAAAAGGAAAATTTATCTTGAGCAGCTTTGAGGGAATGCCTTCTGCATGTCCCAGCTCAATCAACATTCTTCCAAATTCTGGAGCATCGTGCTCATATTCTTCTTCCCCATTAATTAATCCAAATACATCAGTCAAAACGGCGGGAGTCAAAATCACCTCTTCTCCGCCAATAGTTCCTATCATCGAATCATCAGTAGAAGACGAGGTGAAAGCCCACTCTTTTATCTCTTGAGGGTTTATCTTGATCCTTGTTGACATGAGCCTTTCCAGACCTTGATCTTTGCAGAGCTGAAGAATTTCCACGATACCGGGTTCGCAGCAGCTGAATGCGTCAAAATCCACACTGAATCCTGCGTCAAACTTTACTACCGCTAGAAGCGCTGGAGAAATCGCCATGGAAATGCTAGAGAAGGCGCGAGAGAAACGGAGAAGACGAATCGGCAGAAAATCGCAAGACACGGAGCAAGCGGGAAGATGGAATGCGAAAAGACGCTCTCCGTCGACGATATAAGCAAAGATCTTTTAACCTAGGTCGACTATCGGCTTTATATTAGACCGGAGATAGTCGATCTATTTAAAAAATACCGGACACGATGGTCGAACGGTCGTTCGACGATCGGTCCTGAAGCAGAGTAGTCGATCAATCGTTCGACTATTTCTGTCTTCACAAACAACAAGCTGTCGTCAACCAT
This sequence comes from Platanthera zijinensis, assembly GCA_039513925.1. Classification (NCBI taxonomy): domain Eukaryota; kingdom Viridiplantae; phylum Streptophyta; class Magnoliopsida; order Asparagales; family Orchidaceae; genus Platanthera; species Platanthera zijinensis. Next base: position 61,100,340 of record CM077094.1, on the reverse strand, counting down.
AGATCGACGATAAGCTCGACCTGTTCGACGATCTTCGAACGCCGGTCGACGATCTTCAAACAGATAAGCTATCATCAACCAGAAGTCGACGATAGGCTTGATCCGTTCGACGATCTTTGAGCATCGTTCGACGATCTTCAAGCAGGTTTCAACATTGGCAGATATAGTCACACTTAGTCTCTTCCATTGATCATGCCTAGTTGAACTAAAAAGAACAGATGCTTCTGTTCATCTAAGGGCTTGGTGAATATATCACCTCTCTGAAACTTAGTGGATATGAACTCAAGACAAATCTTGTTCTTTTCCACACAATCTCTCAGGAAATGGTGCCTAATTTCAATGTGCTTCGTTCTAGAGAAGTGCACAGGATTTTGTGCAATTGAGATAGCACTGGTACTATCACACATGATTTTGGTGTTCTTGTGTGAGTAACCATAATCCACAAGCTGGTTTTGAATCCACAGGATCTGTGAACAACAACTGACAGCTTCTATATATCCAGACTCTGCAGTTGAAGTTGAGACAGAAGCCTGCTTCTTACAGATTCAAGAGACCAATCTCTCTCCCAGGAACTGACAAGTTCCTGAGGTGCTCTTCCTATCAACTCTGCAACCAGCATAATCAGAATCAGTATATCTAATTAATTCAAATTCTGACTCAGCTGGGTACCAAAGTCCTAGATTTGGACATCCCTTCAGGTATCTCAGGATTCTCTTGAGAAGAATCAGATGAGATTCCTTGGGGTTGACCTGCAATCTAGCACAGAGGCATGTAGCAAACATTATATCTGGCCTACTTGCAGTTAAATATAATAGGGAACCAACAATAGCCCTATAATTCTTTTGATCAACTGGCTTGCCGTGATCATCAGAATCAATAACTACATTAGTAGCCATAGGTGTAGGCATTGCTGAAGCATCAGCCATCCCAAATTTCTTTACCAATTCCTTGGCATATTTGGATTGGGAGATGAAGATGCCATCAGCATCTTGCTTAACTTGGAGACCAAGAAAGTAAGACAGCACACCCATACTACTCATCTCAAACATAGAGTGCATCAGGTCAGAAAACCTTTTGCAAAGTTTGGGATCAGTGGAGCAAAATATAATGTCATCCACATACACTTGAACTAACAGGATTGTGTCCTTGTGGTGCTTGATGAAAAGGGTTCTATCAACTACTCCCCTAGTAAAGTTGTGCTCTAACAGGAAACTAGCTAGAGTCTCATACCAGGCTCTGGGTGCTTGTTTTAGTCCATAAAGAGCTTTCTGCAACTTGAACAAATGAGAGGGTTGAGTTGAAGAAACAAACCCTGGTGGTTGTTCAACAAACACCTCTTCCTTAAGCTCACCATTTAGGAATGCACTTTTGACATCCATCTGAAAGACCTTAAACTTCATGTAGGCTGTATAGGCCAAGAAGATCCTTATTGCTTCTAGCCTTGCAACAGGAGCAAAGGTTTGGTCATAATCTATACCTTCCTCCTGTCTGTAGCCCTGAGCTACAAGCCTAGCTTTATTCCTTACAATAATTCCATTTGCATCCAACTTATTTCTATACACCCACTTGGTGCCTATGATTAGTTGGCCTTTAGGTCTTGGAACCAAAGTCTAAACTTTACATCTCTCAAACTGATTGAGTTCCTCTTGCATAGCAATGATCTAGTGGGGATCTAGCTCTGCATCTTTAAAGGTGAGGGGCTCAATCTATGAGAGGAAACAAGCATGCATCACATCCTGTATTAATTGGTGTCTTGTTTGCACACCAGCTGATATGTCTCCAATTACTTGAGATGTAGGATGATCTCTAAGTGTGACAATATCAGCAGGTGGGATGTGATCTTCAGCAACAGTTGGGATTAATTCCTCAGGAGGAATTTGATCTACTATTGGTGGTACAGCAGCAACTTCTGCAATGTCTTCATCACTGTCTGATTCAGTGATCTGAAGAGTTGATAGTTGAAGAATCTCTTGAGTAGCATCAGGTACCTGCAGTGAACTTGAGGAAGGAGAAGTTTCCTTGTCCTTGTAAAACATCTGAGACTCATCAAAAGATACATGCACAGATTCTTCAATTTTATAGGTTGATTTGTTATAAACCCTATAAGCTTTGCTTACTTGGGAATATCCAAGCATAATTCCCATTGAAGCTTTTGCTTCAAATTTTCTAAGGTATTCTTTATTGTTATTATGAATGTACACTACACAACCAAATACTCTAAAATAATTAATTTTAGGTTTCTTTCCTTTAAGCAACTCATAAGGAGTTTTACACTTAAGCTTGTGTATCAGACTTCTATTCAAGACATAATTGGCTGTACTAACAGCTTCTGCCCAATAGGAGAGAGGCATATTAGCATCTGCCAACAATGTACTAGCAGCTTCAATGAGTGTTCGATTTTTCCTTTCAACTACCCCATTTTGTTGGGGAGTTTTAAGAGCTGAGAAGCTATGTTTGATACCTTCTCTCTCACAGAATTCTTGCATGAGAAGAGAGTCAAACTCAGTACCATGATCACTTCTGATCAAGGCCACTTGAGTAGAGTACTCAGTCTGCACACATAATAGAAAGTCTGTAAGGGCATTGAAGTTATCAGCCTTAGTTCTCAAAAAGAACACCCAACTGAACCTAGAGAAGTCATCTACAATGACTAGGGTGTAATACTTCCCTCCTAAACTCTGTACATTTATTGGGCCAAATAGGTCCAAATGTAATAAATACAAGATTCTAGGAGAATCACTTTTATTTACTGATTTAAAAGATTCTTGGTTTGCTTGCCTAGTTGACAAGCCTTGCATAGGCTCTCCTTCTTGTAGGGGCAAGAAGGTAAACCTCTAACAAGGCTGTGTTTAGATAACCTAGATATATTTTTAAGGTTAACATGACTAAGCCTCTTATGCCACAAAAAATTGTTATTAAGTGTTACTTCATTAAACAAGCAGATTTCAGAGTGAGTTGAGTTAAAATCTACTAAATAAATATTACCTAATCTAATGCCTACTAAAACAACATTATTATTTAAAGTAATATTACAAGAAGAGTTAGAAAATGAAACCTGGTAGCCAGCATCACATAGCTGGCTGACTGAAATCAAATTGTGCTTCAGTCCTGTCACATATGCAACTCTCTTGAAAGTAACAGCTCCAATAGTGATTCTGCCATAGCCTTCTGTCTGACCACAGCTTGAATCTCCAAAGATCACCTTTGGGCCGAGCTTGGCTTTGAACTTTGATAGTTGACCCTTATTTCCTGTCATATGCTTGGAGCATCCACTATCCAAATACCACTTATTTTGAGTGATAGGATAGGCCTTCACCTGCAAGAAATTCATTTAGACATTGTGGACCCAGGTAACCTTGGGTCCCTTGTTTTTCACATAAGAGAAGCTGGAAATAAATGAGAATGCAGGCTGAGGGTGATAACCTAATGGGTGAGATCTCCTAGGTGGGATTCTCCATGCAGATGATGGGTCAACGAACCTAGGGTTTCTATTTTCATTTAGGTTTCTATGGTACTGATGATAATTTTGAAAATCATATTGAAAACGTCGATCGACGTTCGACGATGGGCGCTCAGATCGTCGAGCTTTGTTCGACAATTGAGCTTCCGATCGTCGAGCAGCGTTCGACGCTCTTTGTATTTCTTTAAAAAATTTCTTCCTCTTTTCTCTCTTAGCTTTATTTTAAGTTTTATTAACTTGATTTACTTGCTCAGTGTTCCTCATTCCACTAGCTGAAACAAAGTTCACTGAAGTTGAAAGATTATTTTTAAGAATAATGGGTGGTTCACTGGGAGAAGCTCCTAAGCCTAATTTGTTATTACCTTACCTAGTGTTAGTCATGCTGGTTATCTCTAACAGCTTAAGGCTTCTACCATTTAGTGATTCTTCTAACCTTTTAGACTTAGCTAACTCAATTTTAAGAAACTTAATTTCTTCACTATAATTAGTGAGATCTTCCTTTAACTTAATATTTTCAGTAGATATGATTTCTGATTCAGCTAGCCTATGTCTAAGTTCTTTAATCTCTTTTTCAGAACTAATTAAATCTAAGCATAAAGATTTAAAATCTAATTTGAATTCTGCTGAAGTAAAATCATAAGACGATAGTACCTCATCTTCTGTTGGCATTTCTTCCTCTGAATCTGAACTCTCTGCAGCTGAATGATTGCTGCAGGCATCTATTGCCATCAGGCAAACTTCCTTTGCCTTCTTCTCTTCCTCATCCTCACTGGAGCTAGAGGAGGAAGATTCTTCATCAGAATCGCTCCAGGTTTCAGCAATGAAACCTCTCTCCTTCTTTTTGTTCTTGTAGGAGGATGGCTTGGAGTGCTTCCTGTGCTGTTCCTTTTCTTTCCTCTTATCTTTGTTCTTCTCCTCTGGAAAATCTAGTAAGATATGTCCAGGCTTCCTTCAACCATAGCAGATAATTTCTTTAGCAGGAGAACGATCATACCTTGGTTTGTCTTCATAGCGTGAAGACTTCTTTCTGAATTCCTTTCTCTCCATCTTGAGAAACCTCTTGGCAAATAATGCCATTAGCTCCTCATTGGATTGGCTGCCTTCAGAAGCATCAGCAGCCTTAAGAGCTAGAGATTGCTCTTTTCTTGTTGGAGTAGGGGTCTTTGCTTCAGCTTCTGCTTCCCTTGTCTTCAGCACTTGCTCAAAGGATTTGAGCTTGCCGAGAAGAGCTTCAGTTGAAATTTCATTTGTGCTTCTGGCTTCCTTGATAGGCCAGATCCTTAGATCCCATGTGCTAGGGAAGCACATAAGAATCTTATCATTGACCTCTGTCAATGATATGTCCTTGTCAAGTGTCCTCAGCTCATTGATGATTGAGCTGAGCCTTGTGTACATGGCTTCAACTGATTCAGCATCAGTTTTCTTGAAATTCTCATATTGTGAGATAAGGTTGGACCTCCTGTCCTTCCTTTCATCAGCTGAACCAGCTACAATCTGGTTCAGTGTATCCCACATAGCTTTTGCTGAGGAGCAGTCAGCAACCTTCTAGAATACTTCATCAGACATTGTTTGAGCCAGAATATTCATTGCCTTGGCATCTGTTATTTTTTCCTTTTTGTACTCATCATTGTAGTCTGGAGGAGGCACTGCACTCATATCAGATGATGAGGCAGTAGCAGTAGTAGGTGCTCTTGGGGGTCCTGACAAAATAGAAGCAAAAATACTTTCATCAATAGAATTCATATATAATTTGATCGTTGCCTTCCAGATGCCAAACTTATCTAAGTTGCATGCTGGAGGTCTGGTGCTAGAATAATCCTTGGACTGGGCCATGATAGGGAAAGTGAATATCTATAAACTTTGGTATCTATCAGGATCTTGTGACTTAGGTGTTAGCCTATACAGTCAGTCAACCTCCCTTTGATACCAATTGAAAGTGAAGGGATAGATACTACTCTAGAGGGGGGTGATTAGAGTTATCAAAATTTGACTTAACAAACTTGATAGTCTTCCCAACTCCCTTGGAGTGAAATGCAGAATGAAAAGATTATAGATATGGAGATAACCCTAAAGCCTAACACAAGTGATGTGCACAGACTCAAGCTAACTGTAATTACAGTTAAGGCATGGATATCCTAATCAGTAACTAGCAAACCTAGTTACATCTAATCACAGCCACAATGCAAGAATTTGAACAAGGCAATCCAGACTACACAAGGAATTTAAGTGGTTCCCCAAACAACTTGGGTACGTCCACTCTTCTACCAACAAGGTAGGAATCTGTTGGAACCCTGGTTCTGATTTGGGCTAGGATCTCTATTAGGTTGTTTTAGTTTAGTTTATTTAATTCTTGTTATTTTAGTCTTTGAAAGACTTAACCCAAATAGGGGGAGATTGTTGGTACCCTAGTTTGGATTTGAGTTAAGCCTTTCCTTTTAGTCCTTGACCCAAGATTTATCTATGGTCAAAGTCTTGTTGTAGAGCTTTCTCTTTTCCAGTAAAATTCTGGCTAAGGGATTTTCGGGTTCGACTATCGTCGAACGCCGATCGACTATCGTCGATCAGCCGGTCGACGATCGTCTGTCTCTGGTCAGCTCGACGTTCTGCTAGATCGTCGAGCTCTGGTCGACTATCTCTTGATAGTTCGACGCTTTCTGTCTTGTCTTGAGTCGGTCGACTATCTGCCTGGATAGTTCGACTATCCGAGCTCTGGTCGACTATCTCTTGATAGTTCGACACTTTCTGTCTTGTCTTAAGTCGGTCGACTATCTGCCTGGATAGTTCGACTATCTGCCTGGATAGTTCGACTATCTATTGATAGGTCGACGATCTCAGCCGGTCGTTCGACTATAGTCGAAGGTCGTTCGACGATCGGCTGTCTGCATATACAATTTTATATGCGTTTTATTCTGTGTTTTATTTCTTATTTTATCTGATTTATTTAATAGATATTATCTGATAGATTTACTTCATATACTTCAAAGCAATTCTTGCTATTCTTATGCTTAAGTCTTTCCTATCAGATAAAGTGTTTTTGTCTTATTAGTTGACTCTCTGACTGCTTTATTAATGCAGATGTCCTTTATAGCCGTTGGCTGTAAAGAGTTATTTCTGATATCTTTCTTTATCAGATTTTATACTGCAGCTTCTTATGAAGCTTTATTTCTTTATATAGAAATATATATCTGCAAGATATGTTTTATCTTCATGTTAATTGCAGCCCAGATTCAAGATCTGAGAAGAAGACAAAAGCTCATATTAGAGCCGTTGCTGCTGCTCCTATTTAAAGAGTTCTTTTGCAAAAAGAACAGGAGCTGCTGCCAGTAATATACAGAAGTAGAAGAAAGAAAACAAACAGCTGCTCTCAGGATTCAACTGAGAAGATACAGCTGCTCTCAGCAATTATCCATCTATCTGAGAAGATATCTCTTCTGCTCTTCTTCAACTTGAGTGCTCCTGTTCCAGGAAGATACACTCAGAGATATTGAAGAAGAAGAAGAAGGGAGCTGAAGAAGAACATCCATTCCAGATCTCTAGTCTTCTTCAAGCTTTTCCTTCAGAACTTCAAGACAGTATTCTGTCTTGAGTTCTGAAGAGATTCGTGTGCTTCTCTAATCTATTATAAAATAGAGAAGACATTCTAACCCTCTTCCCCCCTCCTGTAAAGGGTTGTTTACTCCCTTCAAAAGTAAAGCTTTGTTTTTAGACACCTGATCAAAAGTCTAAAGGGTCTCTAGATCTACCTGAAGCAGATCTTGTTGGTGGCAGGGCACCTGATCAAAAACCTGTAGTGGATTCCTACCGTGTGGGTAGAAGAGTGGACGTACCCAGTGTTTGGGGAACCACTATAATATCTTGTGTCGTCTGGTTGCTTGATTTAATATTTGCATTGTGGCTGTGATTAGTTTTTAACTAGGATTGCTAGTTGCTGATTAGGATCCAAGCTTTAACTGTAAATACAGTTAGCTTGAGTTTGTGCACAACACTTGTATTAGGCTTTAGGGTTCTTATCTCTCAATATCTATAATCCTCAATTCCGCAATCGTATCTATCCCTTCACTTTCAATTGGTATCAGAGGGAGGTTAACTGACTGAATAGGCTAACACCTAAGTCACAAGATCCTGATAGATACCAAGAGCTTATAGATATTCTCACTCACTTTCATGGCCCAGTACAATGATTATTTTAGCACCAGACCTCCAGCTTGCAACTTAGCTGAGTTTAGCATCTGGAAGATAAGAGTCAAATTATATATGAACTCTTTTGATGAAGAAATTTTCTCTTCTATCTTAACAGGTCTTCCAACTTCGGCAACAACAACACAAAGTGCCAGGCTAGCTAATGCCAGAGCAATGAACATTCTTGCAGAATCAATGTCTGATGACATTTTTCAAGAGATTGCTGAATGTTCATCAGCTAAGGAGATTTGGCTGTCCCTTCATCAAATGGCTTCTGAACCATTGGATGCAATATCAGAAGGAAGCCACATCATCTCATCTGAAGGAGAAGAATCAACATCCCTAGATGTTATCTGGGATGTCTCAGATGATGTCTCATCATTTGAAGATGAAGAGGAGGAAGCAAGGGCCAAAGCATTTTGCATAATGGCCATCAATGCCTCCTGCAGCAATTCAAAAGCTGAACTAACAGAAGGAAAATCAAAACCTGAAAAGGTTCAGGTAATATCAAAATCTGTTTTTAGTTCAGTCAATTTAAATATTCAAAATTGCTGCCAAATTTTAACTATACCTGAGAAGGAACCAACACTTCTCAGAGAAATGTTTTCTTTATATTTTAATAAGTTCAGTTTTGAGAACTCAGTTTGCTTTTTCATAAATCTGCTTTATAAACAAAAGGATAAATTACTTAAAATATCTTTAAATCCTTTTATTATTTGGAACAGATTTATTAGGAAGCATTTTCTTTTCTTATAGCTAATTATATCTGATTGATATTATGTTCAAATATTGTATTCAGATTTCTGTATAAAGAAATTCTCTGTCAGATAACTCTATTTCTTATAGATCCTTTTCTAATTTCATTTAGATTGAGTCCTCTACTCTAGTTGCATTGGTCAGCTGAGTTTGAATCTCGTCTAATGAAAAGAAATTCTATAGGAAGGAAGATATCTGATTTTGTTTTTCAGATCCAGAATCTTAATTAAATTTGCTGAACAAAATATCATTTTTTTGCTGCTAACATATCCCTTTTTCAAGGAGAGAGCAATCTCTACCATAGCTTTCTGCAGGTACTATTTACAAGAGTTAGCTGGATGACTCAATCAAAACTCAAAGTCATCTCAGCTCTCTTCAATCACAAGTACTGCATCAACATAGGGGGAGATTGTAAATGCCAGCAGCAGCCAGCTAAGCAAAGTTTCTCTTTATATATTTTATGCTTTGCTTCATTTTTATTTTTTTGCTAATAGGATCCTCACCCAAATAGGGGGAGATTGTTGGAACCCTGGTTCTGATTTGGGCTAGGATCTCTATTAGGTTGTTTTAGTTTAGTTTATTTAATTCTTGTTATTTTAGTCTTTGAAAGACTTAACCCAAATAGGGGGAGATTGTTGGTACCCTAGTTTGGATTTGAGTTAAGCCTTTCCTTTTAGTCCTTGACCCAAGATTTATCTATGGTCAAAGTCTTGTTGTAGAGCTTTCTCTTTTCCAGTAAAATTCTGGCTAAGGGATTTTCGGGTTCGACTATCGTCGAACGCCGATCGACTATCGTCGATCAGCCGGTCGACGATCGTCTGTCTCTGGTCAGCTCGACGTTCTGCTAGATCGTCGAGCTCTGGTCGACTATCTCTTGATAGTTCGACGCTTTCTGTCTTGTCTTGAGTCGGTCGACTATCTGCCTGGATAGTTCGACTATCCGAGCTCTGGTCGACTATCTCTTGATAGTTCGACGCTTTCTATCTTGTCTTAAGTCGGTCGACTATCTGCCTGGATAGTTCGACTATCTGAGTCGGTCGACTATCTATTGATAGGTCGACGATCTCAGCCGGTCGTTCGACTATAGTCGAAGGTCGTTCGACGATCGGCTGTCTGCATATACAATTTTATATGCGTTTTATTCTGTGTTTTATTTCTTATTTTATCTGATTTATTTAATAGATATTATCTGATAGATTTACTTCATATACTTCAAAGCAATTCTTGCTATTCTTATGCTTAAGTCTTTCCTATCAGATAAAGTGTTTTTGTCTTATTAGTTGACTCTCTGACTGCTTTATTAATGCAGATGTCCTTTATAGCCGTTGGCTGTAAAGAGTTATTTCTGATATCTTTCTTTATCAGATTTTATACTGCAGCTTCTTATGAAGCTTTATTTCTTTATATAGAAATATATATCTGCAAGATATGTTTTATCTTCATGTTAATTGCAGCCCAGATTCAAGATCTGAGAAGAAGACAAAAGCTCATATTAGAGCTGTTGCTGCTGCTCCTATTTAAAGAGTTCTTTTGCAAAAAGAACAGGAGCTGCTGCCAGTAATATACAGAAGTAGAAGGAAGAAAACAAACAGCTGCTCTCAGGATTCAACTGAGAAGATACAGCTGCTCTCAGCAATTATCCATCTATCTGAGAAGATATCTCTTCTGCTCTTCTTCAACTTGAGTGCTCCTGTTCCAGGAAGATACACTCAGAGATATTGAAGAAGAAGAAGAAGGGAGCTGAAGAAGAACATCCATTCCAGATCTCTAGTCTTCTTCAAGCTTTTCCTTCAAAACTTCAAGACAGTATTCTGTCTTGAGTTCTGAAGAGATTCGTGTGCTTCTCTAATCTATTATAAAATAGAGAAGACATTCTAACCCTCTTCCCCCCTCCTGTAAAGGGTTATTTACTCCCTTCAAAAGTAAAGCTTGGTTTTTAGACACCTGATCAAAAGTCTAAAGGGTCTCTAGATCTACCTGAAGCAGATCTTGTTGGTGGCAGGGCACCTGATCAAAAACCTGTAGTGGATTCCTACCGTGTGGGTAGAAGAGTGGACGTACCCAGTGTTTGGGGAACCACTATAATATCTTGTGTCGTCTGGTTGCTTGATTTAATATTTGCATTGTGGCTGTGATTAGTTTTAACTAGGATTGCTAGTTGCTGATTAGGATCCAAGCTTTAACTGTAAATACAGTTAGCTTGAGTTTTTGCACAACACTTGTATTAGGCTTTAGGGTTCTTATCTCTCAATATCTATAATCCTCAATTCCGCAATCGTATCTATCCCTTCACTTTCAGAATCCACTCAGGTTTTTGATCAGGTGCCCTGCCACCAACAAGATCTGCTTCAGGTAGATCAAGAGACCCTTTAGACTTTTGATCAGGTGTCTAAAAACCAAACACAGGTTTTTGATCAGGTGCCCTGCCACCAAGGGATACTTTTGAAGGGAGTAATAACCCTGTATAGGAGGGGGAAAGGGGTTAAGGTGTCTTCTCTATTTTACGATAGATTAGAGAAGCACAATAACTTGCACTGAGCTAGACAGCTCTAAAAGAATCAAGGCTCCCCCTGGCTCAAAGAACGTCCAGGTGAAGTCTTGCTTCAGTGCAGAAACACTTCAGTAAAAACTGAAGGAAGAACTACAAGAAGATATAAAATAATAAAAGAAAATCTTCTAGCAATTATCTTCTTCTTCTTCTTCTTCAAAAGATCTCTGAGTCTGAACTTCCTGGAAACAGGAGAACTCAGGTTGAAGAAGAGCAGAAGAGCTAACACTTCTCAGTTGAATGAAGATTGCTGAGAGCAGTAAACTTGTTCTTGCTGAAGGCTTGCAGAAATAGTATTGTCTAAGAACTAGTTAATTTCTTCTTCAAAGAAGTCTTTATATAACAGCAGCAGCAACGGCTCTAATTGAGTTTGAATTTTGTCGTTTTCTGAACTCTACAAGCTGGGCTGTAAAAAGCATAAAGCAAAACAAACTCTGCAGACAAAATATTCTATAAAAGGGATAAACTTTTTTCTAAGAAGCTGCAGGAAGTAATCTGATAACAAAGTACTAAATAAAATCACATCAGAAACAAATCTTTATAGCAGAAGAAGACTCTTCAGTCTAACGGCTATAAAGGACAGACTGGCAGATAAAGTAGAATACAATGTCAACTAATAAGACAAACGACTTTGTTAGAAAAGATTATCTCATGCATAAAGAATAGAACTGATATAGCATGGAAATAATATCACAAATCTTTTATAAAATATGCCAGAATAAATAAGAAATTAGTCACATCACAGAAGACGATAAACTAAATATGAGCATACAACAAAACGTCGAACGACCTTCGGAGATCGTCGAACGGCGCACGGAGATCGTCGATCTATTAGACAGATAGTCGAACGATCCAGATAGTCGAACTATCAAAGAAGATAGTCGAACTACCTCGGCAGATAGTCGACCTATCAGAACTGATAGTCGAGCTATCAGATAGTCGATCTATCCGGACAGATAGTCGAACTACCAAACAAAAATAAATAGTCGACCTATCAAGCAGATAGTCGACCTATCACAGAAAAACAGATAGTCGACCTATCAATAGATAGTCGAACTATCAAAGCAAAACAGATAGTCGATCTATCAACAGATAGTCGAACTATCAGATAGTTGAACTATCCAAGCAGATAGTCGAACTATCAAAGCAACACAGATAGTCGACCTATCAACAGATAGTCGAACTATCAAAGCGACACAGATAGTCGATCTATCAATAGATAGTCGAGCTATCAGATAGTTGAACTATCAGGACAGATAGTCGAACTATCAAAGACAAGCAGATAGTCGACCTATCAACAGATAGTCGAACTATCAACACAGACAGAACGTCGACCAACTGATAGACGATCTTCGTTCAGCCGATAGACGATAGTCGAGCGGCGTTTGACCATAGTCGAACGAACACACAACTTAACCAAATTCTTATCTAGATAAGCTGGGAACTCTACAGCTAGATACCTGACCTTTGACCATAGATAATTCATGGGTCAAGGGACTAAAAAAGACAAGACTAAACTCAAATCAAACTAGGGTACCAACACTGCCTTCCGCCGTGTTGCTGAAACCGTGGAGGTGGAGGTTATGATGGCGGTTGTGGAACCGGGCGCTCCTCTCCAAAGTTCTGGGTAAAACGCCCGCCACCCCTCCGATATCCTCTTCCTCTTTTATTTTCAAACCTCCTTCTGTTGCTGGGGCCGGCTTCCATCGCGCCCTCTGCTGGCCTCTTACCACTTCCCAAGTGGTCCGCTTCCAATCTCTTCGCCATATCAATAATCTCCGCCAGACTATAGTCCGCTATAAACAAAAGGGCTTGCCTTAGGGGGTCTCGCAAGCCTTTGTAGAATCTTTTGGCGTACCCTCTATCATCCAGCTCATAGGAGTAAGCGAATCTTGCCAGGTGCTGAAACTCCCGTTGGTACTCCGTCACCGACATGGACCCTTGCTTAAGTTGCAAAAATCTCTCTTCCAGGCCATCCCGAGCGGCCGGGGGGATGAAATGCTCTAAGAAGGCTTCGGAGAATTCGCTCCAACTAATGTCCGTGTACACTCTTCCACGAAAAGTGAAGCCCATGAGGGACTTCCATCACCTTTTGGCGTGCAGCTCTAAGAGTGTCACCACAAGGGTCACCGCCATGTTGTTTGGACATCTTATTCCTGCCAACAACTCTTGTATAGTGTCGAGCCACTCTTCCGTATGCACTACCGACTCTGTCCCAACATAAGCGGGAGGGGAGAGAGCTCGGAAAATGCTTAACCAACTAGATCCCGGACCCTGTTGTTGTACAGGTGTCTGCTAAGATTGGGACCTAAAGGCGTCCAGAATAGCTGTGAGCGTCTGCCCCAGCTCTGATTGTTGGAATTGTGTAGGTACGGACGGGGCGGGGGTGCCCCTTACTGGCTCAACAAGTGCTGGGATCTACACATAAGGTACAAACTTAGGGTTAGGTTGGCTAATCTAAGGTTAAAGATGGACAACTTAGTGTGAATTACATATGGGCACACCACTGCTTCCGCTAAGTCAGCTTGTCCCCAAACTGACCAATCAAACGGGGTGGTACCATTGTTAAGTGACTTTCGCCTTGGAGGATCGTAGCAAGCTGATACCATTTGTAAGACCCCCCTCCCGGAACACAAGACACAGCACGAGAGGGGTCTTATGCCCAGAACAGCCGCCTTGCGGGAACACTAGCACCCAGGCTAGCCTGTACCACAAGACGCCTATTCTGCCGGCTACCAACAATATCAACAGATAAATGCCAACCCAACCATAATAATATGAAAGTCAAATCCTCACCAAGCATATGTCCATAATATCATAAATAAAGAAGCTACAACAAGCTTCTAATATCAGAGTACGTAAACAGAATTGCCCCGAAGGGCTAAAACAAAATCTCTCTCTCACTCACATCTGTAACCGACGGTAGCGACGGTACCGTCCCTTCAGGCCCTGTCACCCTAGCCTGGCTGTCCGTCTACATAGCTTGCTGCTCCACCTGCGGGGTTTCCTCCTAAAAAGGAAGACGTAGCAACCGTTAGTCAAAAGACTAAGTGGTTTCACATCCGCTCCCCCGGCGACTCCTCGGCACCGGGCGGAGAAAGGAACAGGTACAATATATAAATAACAGTAGTACAACAGGTGAAATGAGTATACATGATATAAGCAGCAACATCAGCAGTGTATAATAAATAAGCTCTTATTTCAAATCTACGAACTACAGCAGCAAGAGAGTATATAACTAGAACAGTAAGTAACTCAACTTATATGGATGCCCATACAAGCATATAAGTTGAGGGTCGTTCAGCAGAAAGTAACTCATCGTATAGGAGTGCCCATACAAACTTATACGATGAGGGTCTTGTGTATATAATGAAGTGCGATGCTATGTATGCAATGCAATGATACACCCATGCTCAAGAACATGCAATCGCTACGTCGACACAGACTTATAGTTCCCACTATTCGAGCAGGTAGCTAACCTCTCAGGCATCAACCGTCGTGGCCAAATGGTGACAGTAGAGCGGGCATCTCCACTACTAGGCTGGTCTCCACACTACCTGGCCTAGGCCTCCGTACGCCTCAACGCTAAGAACATAGCAGCGGAGCTCACCTGCGTACTACGGCTCAGCGGGTTCTCTCGGGTAAATATGCACCAAGATCCTAGCCCCTGACTGGCCTATGGTATGACACGGAAGGAGCCTCAGAAATAAGCACGAGGACCAAGCCCAACCGTTCACTTGGCACGGAAGGAGCCTCAAGACGTGAACACCGAGGACCAAGCCCAACCGCCCAAGGTCTAACTGTTAACTCCCATCGGTGTGACGATTGGCGAGCCCGTAGACCTGCCACACTATCCTTAACCCGGGATCACGACACCGCGTGTCGACTCACACCACATGCAATTCCACAATTCATGGCATGGAAGGGGCCTCGGAGTAAGCACGAGGACCAAGCCCAACCATCCAACAAATACGGATGGAGCCTCGGGACGTGAACACCGAGGACCAAGCCCAACCGTTCACTTGGCACGGAAGGAGCCTCGGGACGTGAACACCGAGGACCAAGCCCAACCGTCCAATTTTTATCCAACTCAACCTCATTTCCATTAGTGACGGTCTACACCGCACTTTTTAACTTCCACAATGCTACCCGTGGGGAGACGACACTCTAAGCATTGGACTATCCATTCCCTTCCATCAATCCATTATACATCCTGGCCATGGTTTTAATCATTTACAAATCCTTCCAAATGAATTCAACATATTATAGATGATGCGCATAACGGTGATCTACCAAATACATCAAAGCCTTTCATTCTCTTAGGCTTGATTCATATCTCGGCATAGGAATTCAAGTCCTCAAACATCAATCTTCACCTTACCTCGGTGATTAACACAAAAGAATTCGCCCAACCTCGAGATGAATTGCAACATCTATTCCCTCGAATCCAAGTTCATATTATAATCACCTAGAAATGAATATAATCTGGTCAACAACTTTAACTGAGGATTCCCGTGGCTACAGGTATCGCCTGAAAACGTGCCACCACCCGTTGGAAAGATAATTTTAACAGCTACGACTTTCGTGTTTAGTCAAAGGCCCAGATCTGGTCACATCATACCAGAAATGCAACTCGAAGTCTGCTGCGTACAGGATACAGATTTCCTGGGCATTAACTTCCAACCGCAGCGAATTCAAACGGACTTTCCCGTGGCTACAGGTATTGCATGGAAACGTGCAACCACTCGTTGAAAAGGTAATTTCAAGGGCTATAACTTTCGTGTTTAGTCTAAAGCCTAGATACTCCCCCTGCTTGCTTAAAAATAGCCAAGAAGGTCGCTGCGTGCAGAATACAGATTCTGCACGCATCTTGAAGCAAAGTGAACGGCATCCGTTCATCTTCCTCCTCAAGCGATTTTTCCCAAATCACAACCAGAAGTTCCTCCACCCTTATTCTCCCTCTTGAGGCCATTTCCTCTTCACAAGACCACCCCTATCATCACTCTGAAGCGAGGGGAGGTTGAAGACGACTAAGCTTTAGAGCACAAGCTCTAGCATGGCCTTCCTAGAAAGCTTCATCTCACACATCAAGACTCGTTTGAGTCGATGTCTCGCCTAAGAATAACTAAAGATCTAGCACCAAGGGAGAGGGGAGGAAACTCACTTCATTTTCGGCGTTTCCTCCGTTGCCGGCCATGGATCGCGTTATTCTCCGTGGCGGCATCCTTGGCTTCGTTAGCAGTGTTCTTCCACGGAAACGGCGGAGCTTTTCCTCCAGAATCCGTCTCCGGCGACCCGCGATATCTCCTCTTCCACTCCCGTCGGTTTGCACGGTGACGGCTTGGCAAGAACGATCGGCTAGGCTTTGGTTTACTCCCTTTTATATTACATATTAGGCTAAATCCCTTCCGCCGCGTGTCACTCTCTAATTGGATCGCCCAAATTAGGTTTCATTTGAAGTGACCGGTCCAAGGATCATTCAGCACGAATCCCGAAGTCCGGTTCAGTCCGCCTATTCAAGCCGGAGAATCTGCCTGGGCGAAGAAAACGCCCAAGTAAAATTCGGCAGAAATCAGACGTCATTCTCGCCGATCGGCGAGAATCGTCAGGTCATTCTCGACGATCGGTGAGAACCGTCAGGTCATTCTTGACGATCGGTGAGAACCGTCAGGTCATTCTCGACGAATTCGTCGGGAATCAACAATGATTCCCGACGATTTTCCCTTAGCCTTTTTACTGGACATCCTGCGTTGATTGCGTTGAGTATTCTCAGCAATACTCGACGATCGGTGGGTATAACAGGGGATTCTCGACGATCGGCGAGAATCGCCGAGCATTCTCGCCAAATTTCCCTTAGTCTACTTGTAGCTCTGTGTCCGGCGGGTATCGACCACCGATACCCGTCGAATCGGCGAGAATCAGTCCTCCATTCTCGACGATCGATGAGCATCAACCTCCATTCTCGACGACTTTTACTTAGCCGAGTTCCCTCATCTCGGCTACTGGTTGGGGTAACCTTGAACCCAACCCTACACTTATTCTATGCACCTGACACCTCGCGTCGGTGCACCCCGATCCCGAGTTGAGTCTCTTGACTCAGAACACGTGCGAGGGGCCTAGCGCGAATTGGGACGTTACACTGTAACGCCCCCGATTTTTCTGCGATTATTTAATTCTTGTTTGGCGTTACGTTGACGTGTTTTCTTGGCTTGTGTCATTTGTGGAGTTTGGTCTTAACTCCTTAGAACTGGGTGGCCTATTTTGTAGCCTATTGGCAAGATCTCCCTAGCAAGCAGAGTCGTTTTGGGTGACCCAGTGTGGCCTCTCGGGGGATGCTTGTGTTTTGGCTTCGGGTGGGTATAACTCGAGTTCTGTTCATCGAAAATTAATTTCGACTTCGTCGTTGTGTTCGTAGCATGGATAATTAGCTACGGTGCGAATTTCATCGGATTTCGAGGTGGTTAGGTTTTCACGTCGTTTTTGTGTGTCAATAATATTAAATGCAATTAAGTAATTAATAAAGCTATAAAATGAAATCCAGCGGTCAAAATCTAGGTGATTTAATCCTGCGGGCAGTAGATAAGCAGTTATTGCTTTTGTGCGTGAAAAGGTGACAGCATGCATGGCTGGCGGCGTTTAATAGGCTAGCTTGAAATGAATCCTGCGGTTCTTTAGGTTACAGTTAAGGCTGAATAGACGTGTCTATGTATATATAGCCTTAAGTAAAAAATGAGACTATTCATCGCCTCCTTCCGTGAAAGAAAACTGCTATCCTATTCGTGAGCGGAATAAAATCGGCGGGAAGTTGTGCCTTCCACCGTCGATTCCCAGATTTCTAGCGGTCGGATTTTCGTTCCGAGGGTAGATCTTGACTGTTCTCCCCTAGATCTCCATTTTGACGGTAAGCTTTCTCCATTTCGTGCCCTTCTATGGTGTTGTAGAATTTCGTTTGACCCCTCTCCCTCTCTGAAATATGTCCAGTCAAGCTCGGTTAGGTGTTTGCTGCCAGATCCGTGGGGAAGCAGAAAAGTCGGTCGTGACCTTTCTGGAAATCGAGGCAAGTAGTGCTCCTAGCCCTTTCCAAGTAGAAATTTCTTGCTTTTATCTCTGTTTTCCACCATTAATGCTTCCAGGTTCTCGTTAAAACCCGATTTAGCCATGACAAATGTTGCTTAAGCACGCTAATTATACTCTTGTCAAGATTTTTTCCTTTTAGAAGTTCTTTCTTTTTACATCTTAATTTGAGATTGTTCTAATCCCTGCTCTTAGAACTAGGGTTTGCTGTTAAACTTGTAGGAATACGTAGTTTCAGCACTGCTAAGTCTATAACTAGGTTCCCGATGAATATATGAGCCGAGTTTTGCTTGATTAGGCTCGGGATGAGTAGATTCGGCCTGAGAGTAGAGGAAGCAGCAGCAGAAAAAATTTTCTCCTCTCCTAACTCTTGTCTAATAAAGAGATTCTGGGGTAATGGTAGTGGTCTGTTGTGATAGGATGAGTGTGAGAGTTAATTTTCAAGTTACTGTATTTTAGCGATGGAGGATTCAGGGCGTGGCGTTGAGTGTGGTGCACACACTCAACGCCGGGTCTGCTGGGACTTTGGCGTTGAGTGTGGTGCACACACTCAACTCAATTGCCCCTTGATCTGTTCTTTTGCGGCTAAGTAGTGTGGCGTTGAGTGAGAAAATTCTTCTAAGTCAAAATCGACGGGAATCACTTAGTGATTCTCGCCGACTTCGAAGAGAATCGTTAGTGATTCCTGCCGATTCGGCGAGAATCAATCTGCATTCCTGCCGATTCGGCGAGAATCAATCGGCATTCCCGCCGACCTCTTCCGGATGGCATTGAGTGAGTGGGCCTCACTCAACGCCATGGCGGTTTAGGTGCTGAGTGAGGCGGGCTCACTCAACGCCGCAGCCCTTTCCTTGGGGTAAGTACTTTGGCGTTGAGTGAGTTGACCTCACTCAACGCCAATGCTATTTTGGCATTGAGAGAGGTGGACTCACTCAATGCCACAGTCTGGTTTTGTGGTTAAGTGCTAAGGCGTTGAGTGAGTGGACCTCAGTCAACGCCGTAGCTATTTTGGCGTTAAGTGAGGTTAGCTCACTCAACACCACAGCCTGTGTTGCTGAAGGTGTTGAGGGAGTGGACCTCACTCAATGCCATAGCGGTTTTGGCGTTGAGTGAGGTTAGCTCACTCAACGCCACAACCTGCTTTGCTGAAGGCGTTGAGGGAGTGGACTTAACTCAATGCCATAGCTGTTTTAGCGTTTAGTGAGGTTAGCTCACTCAACGCCACAACCAGTGTTGTAGAAGGCGTTGTGTGAGTGAACCTCACTCAACGCCATTGCTGTTTTGGCGTTGAGTGAGGCTAGCTCACTTAATGCCACTGTGTGTTTATACGTTGAGTGAGTGGGGCTCACTCAACGTCATTCCGTATTGAGTCATCTCAACGCTTTTCCCTTACCTTGATTTTCTCCACTGAGTGAATTCCTTGATATTAGGTTCCTTGTCGGCTATTTTCTTTTTTAACAAAAAAGGCCGAATCGTGGGTCGTGGTTAGTAGTGGTGGTTTGAAGCTCTTAATTGGGGAGGTGTTGTGTAATTTAGCCAAGGCCACCCTTTTTTCTTTTATCTTGCTCCAGGTACGGGCTGGGCAAGGGGGTGGGAGGTCCCTAGTGCTTTCACATGTAGACCCTTGAGATTTGTTTCTTGGAAATTGTGGTTGGGGGACTGAGTTTGCCTCCAACCCGGATCCAAGTTGTTTTTGGTACTACCATCTCTCACAGCTTTGGGTGTTAGACATTTCTTCCTTTGTAAATTTGCAATGTTTGGGCTCATGGTAGCCTGGTAAACTCTACAGGATTTACTTTTTGGGTAGGGTTGTTGCTGTTTCCTCACACTTAGTGCTTTTCTTTCTGTCTTGCCTTGGACAGTGGTGCTTGTTTTCGGTTTACTTACTCTTCTTGCTTACCTTATAACCTAATATTTTCGTACAGCTTACTTGTTTAGCTTACTGAGGTATTCTTTTCTTCTTTGAATGCCTCAGGTTCTGGTTAGTAGCCGATTAGGCGACTAGTTGTGATGTGCTGTTGCTGGCTGTCTCTCGTTCTGTAGAGATTAGTTCCTTGGTCTTGTGAGGTAGTTTTACTGTTTTCCTTACAGGCATACATATTTTCTAGTGGGTTCGTGTCAGTTTGTTGGCGCCCACTGGTCGTTTTACCTTGATACTAGATGTGTTACTTTTTGCTGCTACATTTCTTGAGTTTGTCTACTTGCTCTTGGGATGATTTGTTCTAGGTTTCTAGTTACTTTTAAACCTAAAAATACTATTATAAGTATGCCTCATGATCAGCATGTTTTATAAAACTCATCACTATTTTCCAAATAACGTAAAAGGTCATTTTCCTATATATATAATATAAATCAAAAGTAGGGTCCTGCATAGTATAAGTTGTCCTCTAGGGACACTTATGCACTCTTTTAGGATGTCGAACATGAATAAAGTATTTTTCACAGCGTATAAGTATAACTTTTAAATTGTGGACTAGGTGATCCACCGAGCCGAGGGATACGGCCTTTAAAAATATAACTGATTTTCTAATCATATAACTTATGAATTTTCATAAAGTATAGTTGATAGTGGTTTTCCTTAGCGTCGACAGTTATACCCTGCTCGACGTGGAATCATGACGCGTGTTTTCTCCTACTCTGATAATCCGTTTTCTTCGGAGAAAATGCGGGTTGTGAAATTAGGTATCTACTTAGACAGATTTTTTGGCTCGGGCGTTGAGTGCGTGGAGTGCACTCAATGCCACATGCTGGTGGTATTGAGTGCATTCAGTACACTCAATGCCATGGCTGAATGGCATTGAGTGTGTTGAGTGCACTCAACACCATTTTACTTAGAAAGAATTTTGAGCTCGGGGCATTGAGTGCGTTGAGTACACTCAACGCCATGGGCTGAATGGGGTTGAGTGCATTGATGCACTCAACGCCATTATACTTAGAAGATTCCTGGCGATTTTGGCATTGAGTGTGGAGGCGTGTCTCAACACTTTTTCCTTAGAGAAATTCTCACCCTATTTCCTGGCTCGTATAAATAGGCTGAACCGGGATCTTTTTGGGATTTGCGCCAAGATGAAATAATTGGCCCCAATCCTTTTATTAGGACTTATTTAAACAATAATAAGCGGTCCAGTTGTAGGGTGCCACATGGCAGACGGTTTAACCCAAATTCCATTAATGGAGGAGAGAGAGAAAAGAGGGAGTAGGCTATTCATGGCTTTAGGAGTTACACCCTCTCCCACCCCAATTTGAATAATCTAAAAGCATCCATGGACTCAGGGCTACCTTTTCCACACCTTACCTGAAGGAGCCGGGCTACTTGGCCGTGCAGTTGTAGAATTCGGAAAAGCTTCACCTTCGGCCGTGGCAACTCGAAGATCAACCCGCCTCCAGCACTCTATGAAGGTCCTCCTCTACTCCTCCTATGGATAGATCTTAGGAATCTTTTAGGATAGAAATAAGGCTCAAATGAGCCAGATTGGATGATGATTTTTCCATGGTTTTTCCGAAAAAAAATGGGTGGTCGGGTTCGCCGGAAACCACCCCTCCGGCGGCCGTGCCGCCGCCCGACGATAGCACCAACCTCAACGAAGGCTGTGGCGGTGGTGGCCGGCCAGGGAGGTGGCCAGGTGGCAAGGAAAATGTCTTGGAAGAAGCTCCAGGTCGGGCTTATCACAGCCCTTGGCTGGAGGAAGAAGATGACCAGGATGCATTGGATTTTCTTAAAGATCCGTGCTGTATCATTTCTTTTATTTAGTTATGATTTCTGAATTTTTTACCTGTTCACTGGGCTGTCTTAAATTAAATATTAAAAATACGTAGGGTCACCTACAGAAAAAGTATCCAATATGAAAGTTGTAGCCCGTGAAGTCTTGTTTTATTTTAAATTTATTTCAACTAATTAGGGTAAGTGGTTTGACCACAACACTAATTTGGTGAGTTTTATACCTAGTCTAGACCAGAGATTATTTTGAGTGCTTCCATCAATCCAACCATACAAATAACTTGAAATTTTGGATGTGGGTCACTATTACCTATA
Organism: Platanthera zijinensis; assembly: GCA_039513925.1. Taxonomy (NCBI): domain Eukaryota; kingdom Viridiplantae; phylum Streptophyta; class Magnoliopsida; order Asparagales; family Orchidaceae; genus Platanthera; species Platanthera zijinensis. The sequence goes on along the minus strand of CM077094.1, from coordinate 61,078,290 downwards.
CCTAGAACATATCCAAAAATGGGAATTTGTGGAGAATATTTACTATAGTTTTTGTAATTATTTAATAAACCATGATTAAATTAATTAAGGGACCTAATGACCTCCAATTGCTCCCAAATTTTGGTGAGAGGTTCTTTGTGTCTGTATAGGTTTTTGTATAAATGTTCACCTCATTTAGAGATGATTTGTTTGGAATTTTGTAAACTCTAACCTTGGCACAAGAAGGGGTATTTAGGTCAAAAGTGTACTTTGAGGATTGAGTTGTCAAATCACCTCAATTGAGGTTGGGATTTGGGCCACTGGTTTGGCATGACATATAACACCCTCATATGGGATATGGGGTGGTTTGGGATTGAATTTCCTTAGGACCCAAGTTCAAACCCTATGTTTGGACTTTGGGGGTTTGAGAAGGGCATGTGCTCAAATGCCCTTATATGGACTTGAAATTTGGTAGGGAGGATACTAGTGTATCTAAAGTCCTCTGGTAAAAATTTTAGAGGATTTGGAGATGGGTTGACCCCTAAAAACCCTAATCCTAGCTTAGGGCACAACACTTATACATGCAAGATAAGCCACTAAAACTTAAAGAAAAGCCATGAAACTTGGGTAGTATAGTTAGAGGGCCATAAAGGCCCTTTTGTGATTTTATTGTTAATTTTGGTTCAATACATTTAGCACGTTCTTTGTAGTAAATGAAATTGCCCTTATTAATCATTCAATTTTTATGATCACTCTATTGAGTAGGAAGTTATGAAAATTGTTCAGAGGGTGTTTTATATCAATATACTCTTACATGAATTTTATTATAATTTTCAGATTTATATTTTCAGTACTTTGTTCACAAGATTTTAAAAATACAAATATGATAAATAATAAATTGAGAGCTCTACACTTGTTGAAAAATTGCGAAACTTGATCAGTAGTGATTATAGGTCAACATGCTCTTGTGGAAATTTTATTACAATTTTTAGATGAATAATTTTGTACTTAGTGCATTAAATTACCAATTTGGGATATTGATCAAAAATAGGTCGACAAAATATCGTATTTCCTATAGAGAGAGAGAGATAAAGAGTCAAAACACATTAGGATTAGATCTAGAGTAATACTAAGGGATCAGGAATCGTGTATTAACCAATAATAATAAGTGCCTTGTGAAATGGAGCTTTGGGATTCAACCCATCGTAGTTCCTAGTGCCCTTTGAGAGCCCTTCATGGGGTATGCTGGGGGCAGTCCTGGGCTAACCTAAACTGTAGGTAAAATTAAATTGCAAGAGTAACTAGAATAAATAAGGATTCACTTTTACTCACCTTGATATCTCGGGAAGTTAGGTTGGGTCACGTGGGCTGTAGGATCGGTGGATTTGGTGATGGGTAGGTTGGCCCGACGTGCTTTGGCTCGGTTGTTAATTGTGACGGACGAGATGGTCCAGGGAGCTTTGGCTCGGTAGCTGATACATAAGTTGCATGTGCATAAAGTATAAGGTGGTGGGTCTTCTGTATTGGAGGGTCGATGCACCGACGCCAATACGTAGACTCGGCAAGTGTGGTTTAGCACTTTGCCATAAAAGTTCGGTGTGCCAGCCGGCAAGAGTACGCAGGAGCTCCGCTTAGTGCACAAGCATTGAGGCATACGATAGGTCGGACTGGTAGTGTAATTACCGGTTTAGTGGTGGGCGAGGCCCAACCCACCACTTCCGTTTGCCACTACGGAGGTATCCTGGGAGGTTCGGCTCCAGAAAGGGGGAACTAAAGGTCTATGTACATAGAGTCGAGTGAGTGAGTTGCACTTGCATGTTCACATTATGACATAATTGCATGTCATAGCATGACCATTACATATAACCCTGACACCTATTATATAAAGTGGTATGAGACGCTTTATACAATAGGCCCTGCAAAACAACCTCTTGTCTTATAAGTTCGCGCGAGCGTGCTTATAAGTTAAAGTTTTTATTCAGTAAATATATATGTATGCTTGCTAGAACACCGATACCCTATCGTATAAATTGGTATGGGACTTTTTATACGATAGGAGCCTTGTAGAAGATCCCTTAGCTTTTGTGTTTTCATATAAGTTAAGGTTACTTATTTCTTGTTCAGTTTTCTTGCTTTTATTACTGCCGCACATACTTATAGAACTGCTAGACTAGTTCCACCGTCACCTGATACTTGTTATTCTCCACCTTCATTTCCACTTCTTTACTCCTCCCCGCTCGGTACCTAGGAGCCATGGGGGAAGGTTAGGGGGATGATAGGACTTAGTCTTTTAGACTAAAAGTTTTCGAACCACATCATTTTAGGGGACCGTGGAGCCCAGCAAGGAGGAGTAGCCCCGGAGGTTGGCACGCTTGGAGATGGGATAGTCTAGTACCAAAGTTCAGACAGCTGGTACTGTGAGTCCCGATCGTTATTAGATAATTAGTTTTGCTTCTACGCTTAGTAATATATAGTGAGCATATTGATGTACCGGGCATGAGCCCTATTTTATGTACTTTTATTATATCTTTGGACACTCCCTTCGTGGAGATTATTATTACTATATATGTGATATTTGTGGACTTTCCCTTTATTATATTACTATTGTTGTGATCGAATCGGCCAGCAAGATCGGCGTTTTGTAGTGGCGACCTTCTCGGGTGTAAAGGTGTCACCGCAAAACGGCGGTTCTGGGCCTAAAACCACGATGCTGTAAAAAAGGGGTCTTACAGATTCCGTGCTGACAGGTTTTGAAAAGTGGTAGCAGCCACATTTTTGATAGGGGGGATGTAGCACCAAAAATAAATGGTCAATGATGGGCCATTTGAATTTCTTCATGGACAGCCTTAAAGGCACTTACCTGGCTATGTCTTCCATAATGGATGAGAATATCTTTTGTTCTACTTCTGTAAGCACCATTCATATAGTGACCATATATACTTTCCTATTCATACCTATTTGAAGGGAATATCACCCTCTTGAATGGGATAGGTGGCCTAGATGCCATATGCACAACTAGAACGTCCCCTTTCTCTTTGGGATGGGCAAGTCTTGTGTTACCCTTGAAACCCAACCCCTTCTTACCCATTTGTGAGGGGAAGAAGTCTATCAAGGACAACACTGTATCGGGCTGAGAGAAATTGGCCACAATACCTTTCACCCTCTGGAGATTTTCCTCAAGATCTCTAATTAGACTATTTTTTCTCTTGATAGTCTCCATATGGATGCCTGACAGGGTTTTCAGTTGACTGAGTTCCCTCATTTGCTGATTCAGCACAGAAGCTATTTCAGCAAGCTGAGCAGTAGCAGGCTGAAGAGACAAAATCTTCTTAGCCAGCATCTTTGTCAACTTTTTGCACTTCTTGAAGAAATCCAGAAGTTCACTATATCTGTCAATAAGTTGATTGACATCACCTTCTGAGCAAGAATCATCTTCACTATTAGGTGAAGAGGCTTCTTTATAGGGACTTGTCTCATACCCATACATAGAACTGGATAGGGAGTGTACCTTACTTTGACTAGGCTAATCCTTGCTTCCCTCTTCATCAGTCCTTTCCATCAGCCCTCTGTAGCCGTGGGCATCTTCATCCACATCTGAGTCACTGTCTGATAGTGTCAGAGGGGCCCTGATTCCTATCCTTTTTGGAGGATAGACTTCTCCTGCTATAACAGCTTTATCTTTAGCAATAACAGGAACTAGCCCAATATAGGCTTCCTTATATTAAGACTCAGACGATGATGAGTCTATCTAGCTCTTTTCTTTCTTAGCCACAAGGGACTTTTTTTCTTGACCTTGTGCTTTTGGTGAGATTTCTTCTCACTATCCTCCCTTCTCTTCACTGGGCAATCAGCAATGACATGCTTTGGCTTGCTGCAGCAGTAACAGATAATATTAATAGAATTCTATTTTCTAGGTTTAGATCCATACCTGTCCTCCTTGGAGGATTTCTTCCAGTGATGTGCTGAGGAGGAGGGTCTGCACTTCCAGTGCTTCTTCTTCATAAGCCTATGGAGTTGCCTGGAGAAGACAATAAAGTCCACATCAAACATGTTGCTGTCTGATGCTTCTGTTTCTGAGCAGTTTGAATTTGCTGGTTTATTCCTCTTCCCTGACAAGCTGCTCGCAAAAATATGATTGGAAGGCCACAGATTTCTCTTTGGCAAGAGACTTATAGTTGGTCTCTTCCTCTTTATGGACAGTTAATTGCATCTTATATAAGAGCAGTTTTCCAAATAGGGTGTGGGGTGGAGTGTTACCCGCCTTGGCCACTTCTCTGATGACACATATTTTTGTGTCCCGGTCTCTGGTGAGAGACTTAAAGAACTTGTCATTCAGCTCATAATGACTAAAGATCATTCTATAGGTCCTTAGTTCATTCACAATCCTGAAAAAATTTTCATAGCAGGTGGCTATGTCTTCTCCCTTGGATTGTCTGAAATCTTCATACACCTTGTTGAGCATGGACTTTCTATCATCCTTGACTTCCTCTGTACCTTCCATATAGATCACCAGAGTGTCCCACATTTCCTTTGCATTTGTGCAGTGAATCAGATTCAGAAGGGTAGAATCATCAATTGCAATGACAATGATATTTTGAGCCCTCTTGTCCATGGTGGCAAGAATGTCTTCATCCTTTGTCATCTCAGCCTAAGTCTTAGGTGTCTGGATGTTTGCATCCAGGATATACACTTTCATAGGGATGAAAGGTCCTTCCATAACTGTTATAAAGATTCAAGGGTCAGCTGCTTCCATGAACAGCCTAACCCTTTCCTTCCAGATACCAAAACCTTCTTTCCTGTAGATAGGAAGCTTCATGACACCTAGCTCCATATAGTTCACTCCTAAACCCATAAGGACTGTCTGTAGCTACCTTGGAGAATCACGCAGATGGTTTGATACTTTTTGAGTAACCTCCCTCTAATAGCACTTGAAAGTCTTTATTTTCAAAGTTGCTAACAACCTAGGGGGTGAATAGGTTATCTCACTGTTATTATTCTATTTTTAGTTTTTTTTCCATTAACACAAAGTGTGTGGGTAGTAGTTTGCTTTCAAGAACCCCCACAAAGAAAACAATACAGAAAAGCACACAAAGATTTATATTGGTTCCCAAACTTATGTGTACAACCACTCTCCTCCCACCTTGGCAACTTCCTATTAGTGAAGGCACTTCTCCAAAACACTGCTCCAAGAAGCTTACACATCAGATCCCTCAGGATCTCTCAGTCTCCTCCAATACCTACAACTCAGCCACAAGGGCCTACAACTCAGTTATCAGCAGATCACCTACCAAAGGCCAAAGGCGCTACACTCAAGCTGGGAGGATGACCCTACCTCAGATCCAAGGGATCCTACCTCAGAGAGTTACACTCTCCAACAATCTCAGGCATATTGCCCTACCTCAGGCCAGTGTCCCTATGACAAAGATCCAGTTGGATATTATAACTCAGAGAGCTTTTCTCTCCTACAACTCAGGCAATATTGCCCTACCTCAGGCAAGTGGCCCTACAAATCAAATCCAGTTGGATCCTACAGAAAAATAAAAATTTGAATGTTTTGAAGCAAAGAGATCTCTTTGTGTCAAAAGCTAGGGCTAAGTTATCTCAACACTATCTTGCTTCACAGCATCAAGAAGAATTTCTCCCTCTACTGGATGAATCTCAGAATGAAGATTCTTATCTTACTGAAGAAGAAGGTAAACTTTTGTTATTCAATCAGCCAACTGGGCCTACTGGAGAATGATGGATATACTTTCTTCCTTTATCAGAGATATTTCAGATTATACTATAGCAAATGAATAAGAAATTGCTCGCTGAACTTTTTATTCATGCAGGAAGACTTCAAGCTCTTTCTCGACGATAATGGCGAGAGAGATGAAGTCCAACCGCAACCTTATTGAAATTGATAAAGCCCTAAAAGTTTTTTTTCCATCTTGTCCCATCTCTTCCTATTGTAATTCATCGATCAACAGCTCTTAGAGATCAGTGGGGCCCACCTGCAGCTTCTAGCTGTACCTTGCTTTAATGGAAGAAGACGTATAGTAGCTTCTCGGTAGAGTTTATCATGTTCTATAGCTTCTCCGTACTTGATTTGAATCGAGTTTACTTTGTCGATTTTGCTGACGTCAGCACCTATGGACTTAGCCAAAATCGAGCATACGTAGAATAGGCATTGAGTGAATACGCTTCACTCAATGCCAAAACACTTAGACAGAATTCTATCCATCTAGGCATTGAGTTAGTAAGCTACACTCAATTCCAAAATCGTTAGGCAACCATTCTGCCATTAGGCGTTGAAAGCATTGAGTGAGCAAGCCTAACTCAATGCCAAAACACTTTGTCAATCTTTCTGTCATTAGGCATTGACAGTGTTGAGTGAGAAAGCCTCACTCAATTCAAAAACACATAGGTAATCTTTCTGTCATTAGGCGTTGACAGCGTTGAGTGAGCAAGCCTCACTCAACACTTTTTGTCTTAGCTTATTCTTCAGCCTCTTAGCATTGATTGTGTAATATCAACTCAATGCCAAACTACTTAACGGATTTTCTTCAGTTATCTGGCATTGAGTGAGTTAGCTACACTCAACGCATTTGGGATTAGCCAAATTTCTGTGTCTAAAAACACTAGCTTTGAGAATTAGTCAACGCATTATCACTTGACATTGAGTGAGCTTACCTCACTCAATGCTTGTGGACTTGGAAAATATTCAAAGTTTTCCTTTGGAGTTGACTGACTGACCTATACTCAACGATTATGAAGTTATGGCATTGTGTGAGTGATCTTCACTCAACACCTGTGGACATAGTCACTTTTCTTCTCATTTCTCCTTATGTTTTTACTGCATTAGCCTGTCTCATAGTTTTTCGCTGTATAACATTGAGTGAGTTGACCTCACTCAACGCCAGTGGACTTAGCCACATTTCTGTCTAGCCAATATTTAGGCTAAGACTAACAATCTATATTCAACAAATTTACTCACCTGGCATTGAGTGAATAGACCACACTCAACGCATGTGGACTTAAGAGATTTTCAGCCTATCCAGCATCTTCACCTTGTGACCACCTGTCACACTAGTTGGAATTCCTACCTTGTCAATGTTATAAGGACTAACCTGCATGTATGAAATTTAATATATATTAAATATACCATTATGTTTTCTCATTGACATTTTTGACTTCTTCAAATCTAAGACATTATGGGAAATGGACCCAACAGGTCCCGCCATGGTGGCGCTGCCGAGAAGAACATGACTGACCCTGAAATGGGTAAGAGAGAGGAGGATGAAGGGCCTTGCCGTGACCCGGAGCTTGAGAGATTGGGGAGATCATATTGAAGTTTGACTTGGGGATGTCCCTAACACCTCCCCCTGTGAGTAGAGGGTCAGTGGTTGGAACCCATGACAGCTCACGGGCTGGAAACTTTATTAGTAGCGAGCCTAGACCAGTAGCGCTGAAGGGAGGTGATGGCCTTTTGGCACAGCCTTTAGGAGAGCGTTGGGGTCGCGCGTCGCTACGAGGGGAACCAGCTCACGGTACAGCAGTTCCGGTACCATTGTGGTGAGCATCCGAGTCGGCGGGAGGGTTGATGACTTCTTTCCCATTTATTTTGGCGACTGGCTTAGAAGTGGAAGCGAGGCGATGATTTGGGGTTGAGGCCAGATTATGGTGGATTGACTCGGCTGTAAGACCCCATTTTTTTGCTTTCAGGGTCTTATGCCCAGAATCGCCATTTTGCGATGACACCAACACTCGGGAAGGTCGCCACTACAAAACGTCGATCCTACTGGCAAAAATGATCACAAAGGAATAGAATTATATAATTACAACAAATAAGTCTATGTCCACAATTACATGTAAAATAAGAAAGCTGAAACACAGCACAGTCCATATAGAAATGAAACAAAAATTACAAAGATAAACGGGCTCATGCCCGGTACATCATGCACTCACTTCAACACTCTTGTGGAAGCAAAATATACTAATAACTCACGGATCCTAAACCTGGTGCTCCTGTGCTAGACAAGCCCGCCTCTATGTGTACCACACTCTGCTTGTTTATTATCTCCTACTACTGTTACTGTCTCCCATCTGAAGCCCCAAAAATGTTTGTTCTACAGACCGTTAGTCAAAAAGACTGCCTGATTTCCCCCACCCCTCTCCCAGTGGCTCCTAGGCACCGTGTAGGAGGAATGATAGGAAAGCTATGATTGTGGAGAGTAAACAAGAGCAGGTGACGATAGACCTAATCTAGCAGTTATATTTTAATATTCACAGTGCGACAAAAAATGCAAGCTAGCAATACTATAGTAATAGAACTATAAAGAGTAGAAAGTAAAGTGCACCATAAAGAAAAGTAACAGATAACCCCAAGGAAAGTAACCATAGCTTATAAGCACGCCCACAATAACTTATAAACTATGAGGTCGTTTTACTAGGCCTAAAATATAAAAAGTCCCATACATATTTATACGTTAGGGGTAATGGTTGAAGTATGATGATGACATGAAAAGCTATGTTATGTGGGTTTAATGATATGTTCATACAAGTGCAACACACACAGACATGAATCTATTCACACAGACCTTTAGTTCCTCGGTTTTGGAAGCTAGCTTCACTCCCAGGAGCCTCCATAATGGCGAATAGAGATAGTGGGTTGGGTCACCCCACTCCTAGGCGGGTATCCATACTACCAGGCCTGGCCCTTATGTACGCCTCTAAAGGATGCACTAGAGTCACAACGTACTAATGCTGACAAACACGCCAGTCTTTTCCTTGGCTAAGTGTAAAAACACCACCTACCGAGTCGTCGTATCGATGTCGGTATGAACGAACGTCAAATACCGAATACCCACCACATTATGCACATGCAGACATGAATTTACGACCCATCGGCTCCCCGGACTAACCTGTCCGTTTCAACTACCTTCCGTTCCTTCGGCTCACTGGGCTAACAAGCCAATTTCTACAACCACCGAGCCTACCGCTCGGATAACCCAACCAATCTAATCTCTCGAGTCATCGGGGTGAGTGAAAGTGAAGCCCTAGTATTTAATAATGGCTCTTTGACATTTTATCCTTACGGTTTAAGTTAACCTTGGAGAACCCAATGCATTCCCTATGAAGGGCTCTCGAGAGCACTAAGAAATACGATGGGTTGACGCCCAAAGCTCCCTTTTGCTAGGTACTTATTATTGTTGGTATCTACCCATGTCCGATGTCTCCTAATCTTACACTTGAACTAAACTTAAGTATAATTAGACTTCCACCAAGGAAGTACGATCCATCGTCAATCTAGTGCACGACCTTAACTTAGCAAATCAGGCTCTCATAACCTGACTCATCTTCCACATCCAAACTAGACCATGTACACCATCTATCCCACATTCCTATTCTAAGGCTTACATGTTATCTTATTTAAACTGCTTACTATATATAGACCTAATAAGCTATATGAGGTGCATGAATGATGACCCCCTGCAAATATTCATCCAAATGACCTAAGATTATTACTGAGAGCCTAACATGATATTTTAAAGATAAAACCAGAATATAATATTTTTCCTAGTTCATTTGGCATTTATTTAATTTTATACAAAATCAGGTCAACTAAGTTTTTGAACACCAAGAACAATTTTCTGACATGATATGGCCTTAAAAAATTTATGACACGTGTATAACCTAAACATAATAGTAAATACTTAAATTCACAATTTTCTAAAGAAATGTTATCCACCAAACTAATTATTGACTAAATAACCTCATTAATAGGGTAAAGCAGGAAATAAAAGAACTAATTATCCAAAAATTATATCAAAATTACCAAATGCCAAAAGTGACCAGAAAAGTCTTGGACAAAAACATAATTCTCTAAGCATGTTTGGTCACCCAAATAAATCATTTAAAAATATTCTACAAAAGACACTTTATGAAACAACCTATATAAAAGACACTCAATAATTTTATAAAAATTCACAGACCATGATGAAGCCTTATAAAGTCCTCAAACCAAATTTCATAATTTTCTAGTGAGTAAATAACTCATAATAATTTTTATTACAATGAGGGCAAGTACTAGGTTTGTTAATGAAGTATTATAAATGTAATCCAAAAGTTCATACCAAAATTTTCAGAGGTTAACAATAAATATATATGATCACTGCCTAAGTTTCAGGAACATCCAAGATCATATAGGAATGCAATAAAATTTGAGTAAAAGTACCCTAATTGGTCCTAAATTGTTTTAGAGGGGTTAAATGCTCCTGAAAATTCTAATAAAATGTCTTAGGGCTTATTTCCACCCCATGAACTCATATACCAAGTTCTAAGACAATCCATGGACATAAGGTCTCATGTACTTCAATAGGCTCAATATCCAACCCTAGGGTTCACACTACGGTTCGCACTAGGCATTCCAACCCTAAACCACCCAAAATCTCTTGTGGGTGTGTTTTATATGAAATTAAGATAGTGGCAAAAGATACATCCATTTTGGATTAGGATTGCCCACTCAAACCACCATGTGCACTTTTGACCTAATCTTTCCCTTATGAGGCAAAAATTTGGTCACACAAATTCCTAATCAAATCAACCCAAAATGGGATGAAATTTTTACCAGGGTCATAACATGACCCTAATGGTTAACCGCCAAAATATTGGAGGTATTTGAGGTTAATAGACCCTCCAATTAAATCATATATGATTTATTAAATTATTACAAAAAACTATAGGAATATATTTTTCAAATATTCCCATTTTTGGATAATATGAGTTTTTTTTGTATAATTACCTATGGTCCAAATTTCAAGGCATCTGCCTGACTGGTTTAGTTGGGGCACTCAAATTAGTCTCTGGTCAAGCCTCTGTATAGATTTCACCATTGTGAGCTGTGGTCCAACCACTGGCCCAAATGGCTTGAAATCAATTTTAAATTAAGCTAGACATCCAGGGCTACAACTTTTATATTGATCATTTTTTCAGTAGGGTGCTCTATGTATTTTTAATATTTAATTCAAAATACTGTGAATAGTGTGACAAAATGAAATGATAATAATATTAATCATATTAATATAAAGGCGCGACACGAATCTTGGTGCAATATTCGACGACATCCGTTCATCTTCCCCAGTTCGCCGATAGCCCAGATTAACTCGTCCTGGACCACTTTGGCTGCTGATTTCTCGGCCACCCACGCCCTTTCCCAACTGGCCACTTCGACCACCACCTCCATTGAAGTGGTGGCCGACGATTCACGGTGGTGGGCCGGCCGGAGGTTGCCGGAATAGTGAATTGTGAATGGAATAAAATCTTGAAAAATCAATCTCACGGCTTCCTTGATCTGGGGCCAATTGGAACCAAACCTTGGGGCCAATAAATGAAGATCTATCCATAGAGAGAGAGGAGGAAGACATGACCTTCTGGGGTGGCTGGAGTCGACCCGATCGCCGTGTCGCCATTGCCGGTGGTGGAAGTTTTGGGTGCTCTGCAACAACACTACTAGAGGGATCAACTTCTTCAAGGAAATGGTGGAAATGGCTGCTCTGGGTCTGGGGAAGCTTTTAAAATATTCAAATGGGGGAGGAGAAGGGTCTAAGATCAATGACCATTAATGGCCATGAAGGAACTTTTTCGGCCAACAAAAAATCCTTGAATTCATACACCAAGGGGCCGACCATGATTGTTGATCTCCTCATAACTGATCAGGGAAGATGGACCAAGTTATTGGAATTGAAGAGAGGAGGCCCTTGGCCTTCCTTGGATATGAATGGCCTCTTTCTCTCTCTTTCTCTCTCCTTCATTAAAGGAAAAGTGAGGTTTCTCTCTCCTAGTCACCCCTCCAGAATTTTAGTGGCATTTTAGGTAAATATCAGCCTCCTAAAGCTTGTGGACCACTCCAATTGGGCTTAGCCCAAGTGAATTGTGCTTGGTTAGGTCAACTTGGGTTAATTTTACCCATTTTAGGGTTGAGTTGACTTTGGTCAATTTGACCTTTTAGGTTGACCTCAATGGGTCCTTAGTTACCCATTGACCTCCTCTAAGGTCTAGGGAGACTTGAGTAGGGTTGGTTTGACACCTTGGTGGTCACTTGACCAATAATAGGGCACTTTGACCACTTAAGGGTTAGGGTTGACTTTTATCAACTTGACCACTTAGGTTGCCCCCAATGGGTCCATAGTGGCCCAATGGATCTCCCAAGGGGTTATGAGTGCTAAGGTGGGGTCATGAGCTCAAGTTAATGCCCTAAAGTCAAACCCTAGGGTTGGTACTTGGATTATGCTATTTGTAGACCAAGGTGATTTTCACCTTCATGCCTTGGTTCACTTGGTCTTCTTGAACTTCCTATGGTTTTGTCATGACCTAGTCATGACAAAACCACTCTTTTAGGTATAGTTGTTTGAGGGATGTTATAAATCCCAATGCATAAAAAAAATTTCGCCCCCAAAATTAAAGTTAGGCCTACGGGATTTTACTAAAATTAAAGCATGTAACATCCCTAAGATAGTTAAAGGTATACCTGACTCGAAGAGATCGGGATATTTTTGGTGCATTAGATCCTGTGGCTCCCAGGTATGCTCCTTCTGCCCATGATTCCTCTATAGGACCTTGACCGGCGGAACCTTCTTGTATTGCAAGACCAGCACTGCCGTATCGTCGATCATGAATGGCTCAAGGCTGACTGATCGATCAGATGCTACTTGGCCATGTGTGATAGAAATCTACTACTCAAGCCGTAGTAGAGCCCTCCGAAGGGAGGACATGTCGAAGACGTCGTGAAATCCTGCCAACTCCGGTGGTAGCTCTAGTTTATAATCCAAGGGACCGATCCGCTCATGGATCTTGTAGGGCCCCATGTACCTCAGTTTGAGATTCTTCCGCCCCCGTACCTGTGAGATTCTATGCATCAGACGTATCTTCAAGAAGACCCTATATCCAACCTGGAACTCCACCTTACGATACAGCGCATCGTAATATTTGGCCTGCCTGCTCTAAGCCTCCAACATCTTATCCCGAATCAGTCTCACCTGAGCATTTGTGTCCTCTATAAACTCCGAGCCGAGTGCCTTTGGATCCTCGTCCTGGATACAAGATAGTGGTGTCTTATACCTTCGTCCATACACTGCATCGTAAGGGGCCCTGCCTATACTAGAGTGATTATTGTTTTTATATGAGAACTCGATCGATGGAAATAATCTCTCCCATGGCTCCCCGCAGTCCAGGATGCATAAGCGCAAGATATCCTCCAGTGTTTGGTTGGTACGCTCTATCTGTCTGTCCGTCTGAGTGTGGAAGGTTGTACTAAATGTCAACCGGGACCCTAGGTAATCCTGGACTGACCTCAACTCTCTAGACATAAACCTTCCATCTCTAGCCGACACGATCGACCTTAGCACGCCATGATAGCGGACAAACTTCTCCACAAACTTCCGTACCAAATCACCAACCAGAGTGTCCTTCTTGACCGGAATGAATCTGGCCACCTTCATCAACCTGTCGATGATCACACATATCAAATCATTTCCCTCATATGATCGAGGTAGACCATGAAGGAAATCCATAGCTATGTCGTCGAACTTCCACTCCGGCACCGTTAATGGATGCAATAATCTGGCCGAACTCTTACACTCTTCCTTTACAAGCTAACAAGGCCCGCAGTGCATCACAAAATAAGTGATATCATTCTTCATGCCAGACCAATACATAGTCCACTTCAGGTCAGCTATCATCTTCATAATCCCCAAGTGTACTGAATACCTGCTGCTATGTGCCTTTGCCCTAATATCCTCCCATATCTAGCCCATTGCCGGTATATAAACTTTTCCTCTAAATCTTAGAAGCCCATCCCTCATAGAGTAGTCCCTAGTCATGCCTTCCTCCAAGGCCCTGAATATCGGCTCTATCCTCGCAAACAACCTCTGTTCATCTATGATGCGATCTCGTATGTTGTCTGTCGCACTCATCGAGGCCAGGTACTCCTCATAAAGCTTTAGATCATCCTTGGATACCAGAGATATCTTCAGGTCCTCCAACATCAATATCAACTCTATGGCCATTAGCTGGGGCTCTTCTCCTAATTTGGTGTCTCTCCGGCTCAGTGCATCTGCCACTATGCTTGCCTTCCCAGGGTGATAATGCATGGTGGAATGATAATCTTATAGGAACTCCACCCATCATCTATGTCTGATATTCAGCTCCTTCCGCATATCCACATAGTTCAAATTCTTGTGATCCGAGAAAATATCGCAGTGGACACCATAGAGGTAGTGCTGCCAGATCTTTAGAGAAAAGATAACCGCACCAATCTCTAGGTCGTGTACCGGGTGGTTCTGCTAATGTTTCTTTAACTAGCGGGAGGCATAAGCTATCACATGCCCGTTCTATATCAGATTGACGCACATCTCCTTGTACGACACATCTTTGTAGACCTGAAATCCTTCCTTCCCAGATGGAAGGGCAAGGTTAGGGGCCAAGGTAAGCCGACACATCAGCTCCTGGAAAGCAGCCTCGCACTACTACGTCCAAACAAAAGGAGTCTCCTTCTTTGTCAGGGACTTTTGAGGAAGGGAAATCCAGGAGAATCCCCCCACGAACTTCCGGTAGTAATAGGCAAGTCCTAGGAAACTCCGTACATCGGTGGCCAATCTCGTACCGTCTGGATCTTCGCCGAGTCTGCTGCTAGTCCTGCTCCACTGATAATGTGGCCAGGGATAGTCACCTCCTTTAGCCATAATTGGCACTTACTTAACTTGGCATACAAACGGTATTCTCGGAGCCTCTCTAGAGTCAGTGCCAGATGACGAGCATGCTCATCCTCCATCCTCAAGTAAATGAGGATGTCATCAATAAAACCAATGACGAATACATTGAAATAGGACTCGAACACCCGGTTCATAAAACTCATGAACGCGGAAGGTGTGTTCATGAGCCCGAAGGGCATCAAGGTGAACGCATATAGTCCATATCTACTGCTGAAAGCAGTATTCGGGATGTCCTCCTGCTAAATACGTAGCTGGTAATAACTTGACCTTAGATACAACTTCAAAAACCAGTGAGCTCCCTCCAACTGGTTAAATAGCTCATCGATCCTCGGCATTGGATACGTGTTTCGGACCATCATTCAGTTAAATGCTCTATAATCGATGCACAATTTGAGCGTCCCGCCCTTTTTCTTCACAAAAAATATTGGAGCTCCCCATAGCAAGGAGCTCGGCCTGACAAACCCAGCTTCCACTAACTCATGTAGCTGGCTTCGAAATTCTACCAACTCCTTCGGGGCCATATGATACATAGCTTCTGGATACCGGCTTAGCCCCCGACACGAGATTTATCAGGAAGTCTTTCTCCCGATGCGGTGGTAGCCCTGACAACTTCTCTGAAAACACATATGCAAAATATCGTACCACCAGAATTCTAACCATAGGGTATTGGGTCTCGGTTATCTCGAACAACACCGGATAGACCTCGTCCCCCTACAGGTGGACCTTGACGGCCTGAACAGATGAATGTAGATGGCAGGAGACTGGAATAGTACCTTTGAAGGTCACATAAGTGTTGTCGTATCTGAGTATGACCTTTCTCGCCGGGCAGTCAATCTAAGCGTTGTTCCAAGTGAGTCATGACATTCCTAGAAAAAGATCGAAATCTGGCAAGCTTAAGATTATCGCCGGAGCTTCGAGGGTTAACCCATCAGTGGTCACCCTTAGAAGGCATTTTGCCGTAGACCGGACCTCCATCCCATTGGGGAGACCACCCTCCTGGTGAATCCCTTGTAATATCTGATGCCCTCTAGATTCTGTATAAAGTCCTCCGAGATGAAGTTGTGCAAGTCCCTCGTATCGATTAAGGTATGGCCAGGCTTGCCGCATACCATCACTACCCCTGAGTTTATTGAATATCTTAGTTGTCTACTTATTATTTCTTTCCTATTTCTAGTGATTCTACATTCATATAGCTTCTAGGAAAGAATTTAAAATTACTATTGTACCTGTTATCACCCTTTCTAGGTTCCGAGGCTGAGCCAAGTCTAGGGCATACACCTGTCCTCTATCTTGTCTGCGGTCACCACTATGAAATTTACGTCCTCGGCCACGTCCTTTATCTCCAAGCTATCGAGCAGGTGGGAAATCCTATCATGCTTGAGGTGGAGCTTCCCTCACGGGACAGTTCCTCCGAATATGTCCTAGCTGGTTGCACTGATAGCATATCGGTGCCTCCTCCACAGGCCTTGACATATCCCATATTTGTAAGAGTTGGGGAGCTAGCACCACCGGGTTCCTCTGCTCCTGCCGGTCCTCCTGGCGGGGCTGGTCCCCGTTCCTCCTTTCTTGAATAACCCGAACACTCTGCTAGTCTCTCCTACCACCAATCACGACGTAGTCCACTGATCTTTTCCTGCCCCGAACTATGAGCTGGTATGACTCTAGCTTCTTGGCCATCTCCAAGATCCTGGCCAAGATCCCATCAGAAATAAAAAGGAGGGTCTGCCTCATGTCATCGTGAAGGCCCTTATAGAACCTCTTCGCATAACCGGCATTGTATGGCTTGTACGAGTCCGCAAAGCGGGCTAAATGTGTGAACTCCCGATAATACTCCAAAACTGTCCTGCTACACTACCTCAACTGTAGGATTTTATCCTCCAACTCGTGCCTTGCCGACTGTGGTACAAAATGCTCCAGCAGCGCTGCCATGAATTCCTCCTAAGAAATGTCTGCATACTCCATCCCAGTGAAGGTAGTGTCAAATAGTGACTTCCACCATCTCTTCACATGGAACTCCAAGCAAGAGACTATTAATGCCACTGCCTCCTTCGTCGGGCATTGAATCCAGACCAATATCTCGTAAATGATATCAAGCCACTCCTCTGTATGAACTGCTGACTCTGTCCCGAGGTAGGATGGCGGAGAAAAACCTCAAAAGACGCTCAACTAGTTTGCCTTGGGGTTTGTTTGATGAGCCGAAGCTTACCGAGTCTTGAATGCCTCCAAGATGGCCGTCAATGTCTGTCCCATCTCTGTTTGTTGAAACGAAGTAGGAGCCGGCGGGGGTGGAGCAACATTCTGAGCCTGAGGTACACACTATCGAGGGGTAGGGTTTGTTGCAGGCTACAAAGGAGAATCCAATTGTTAGTTGGTTTACGAAGATATTCGTTGGAAAGAAAATGGACTATTACATGTGATTTCCCTTATAGACACACCATTGCTTCCGCTACTAGTTTGTCCTCAAACTAAGCTCGTGCGGGGTGTCCAAGGGTTTTTGTAGACTTCTTTTCTTCGGATCACGATTTCCTCTGATACGAGTTTGTAAGATAACAAATTTTTTCGCCTCCGGGGTCTTATGCACAGAATTGTCATTTTGCAGTGACACCAACACTCGGGAAGGTTGCCACTACAAAACGTCAATCCTGCCGGTAAAAATGATCACCAAAGAAATAGAAGTATATAATTAGAACAAATAAGTTTATGTCCATAATCACATGTAATATAAGAAAGCTGAAACACAGCACAGACTATATAGAAATGAAATAAAAATGACAAAGATAAACGGGCTCATGCCTGGTAAATCATGGCCTCACTACAACACTCTCGTGGAAGCAAAATATACTAATCACTGACGGATCCTGAAGTTGGTGCTCTTGTGCTAGATTGGCCCACCTCCATGTGCACCGTACTCCTCTGGTGTTGTATCTCCTACTGCTGCTCCCAGTCTCCCATCTGGATCCCCTAAAATTTTTGGTCCACTGACCGTTAATAAAAAAGACTAAGCCTGATTTCCCATACCCTCCCCTAGTGGCTCCTAGGCACCGTGCGGGAGGAATGATACGAAAGCTATGATGGTGGAGAGTAAACAAGAGCAGGTGACGGTGGACCTAATCTAGCAGTTATACTGTAATATTCACAGTACTACAAAAAGAAATACAAGCTAGTAATACTATAGTAATAGAGCGCTAAAGAGGAGAAAGTAAAGTGCACCTGTTGGGTCCATTGCCCACAATGTCCTAGATTTGAGGAAGTCAATCTTGTCAATGATATACAAAAAGTTATATTTGATGAGTGCATGAGTTCATGCATACAGGGATGTCCTAGAAACATTAATGAGACAGGTAGGCTAAGTGGCTAGGCCAGGTAAACACTGACCTAAGATGCGGATAAACAGAAATCTGTCTAAGTCCAGAGGCGTTGAGTGAGAATTACTCACTCAACTCCAGATGACTTATAGCCTGAGTGGAGTCTATACAGTCAAATCCAAAGTAGTGTCAAGGTAAGAAAGTGGTTAAGTACATAGGTGTTGAGTGACGTCAACTCACTCAATGCCATATAACAAAAGGCAGTGAGACAGGCTAATGCAGTAAAAGCCTAAGAAGAATTTGGTAGAAAAGTGGTTAAGTCCACAGGCATTGAGTGAGTATCACTCACTCAACGTCATACTCTATATTCATTGAGTATTGCCTTAAAAGTCAAAGCCACGAAAAATCTGTGCTGATATTTGACTAATTCCATAGGCATTGAGTTATGCAAGCTCACTCAACGCCATATGATAAAGCATTGACTGACCATCATTCAGTCAGAAATTGTGTTTTCAGACATAGAAATTTGGCTAACTCCAAATGCATTTAGTGGAGGTTACTCACTCAACGCCATGATTCAGAAAATATGGCTAAAGAAAAAAGCGTCAAGTGAGACATGCTAACTCAATGCTCTCAACGCTTAAGTTGTTGAAGAAGCAGGAAATTGATCAAGGCAGAAAGCATTGAGTGAGGAGTGCTCACTCAACGCTCTCAACGCCTAAAATACAGAAAGCATGGTTAAGGCATAAGGCGTTGAGTGAGGTGTTGTCACTCAATGCTTTCAATGCCAAACATGCAGAAAAGGCTGAAGAATAAGTTAAGGAAAAAAGAGTTGAGTGAGGCTTGCTCACTCAACGCTGTCAATGCCTAGATAGACAGAATTCTGTCTAAGTGCCTTGGCATTGAGTGAAGCTCATTCACTCAACTCCTATTCTACTGATGCCCGATTTTGGCTAAGTCTACATGTGGTGACATCAGCAAAATCAGCAAAATCTACAAAGTCAACTAATTTCAAATCAAGAACGGAGAAGCTACGTAACATGAAAAACTCTGCCGAGAAGCTACTGTACGTCTTTTTCCGTTAAAGCAAGGTGCAGCTGGAATCTGCAGATGGGCCCCACGGATTCCTAAGAGCCATTGATCGGCAAACTACAAAAGGAAGAGATTGGCAAAGACGAAAACAACTTTTAGGGCTTTATTGACTTCAAAAGTTACGGCTGGACTTCATCTTCCTCGCTATTGCTGCCGAGAAAAAGCTTGAAGTCCTCCTGCAAGAACCAAAAGTTTAGTTAGCTGGTGTCATCTTCTCCTGCACCAAGATGTTTAGAAGGTCTTCCTTCTGAGGGAGAAGC
The DNA here is from genome assembly GCA_039513925.1 of Platanthera zijinensis. NCBI lineage: Eukaryota > Viridiplantae > Streptophyta > Magnoliopsida > Asparagales > Orchidaceae > Platanthera > Platanthera zijinensis. The sequence goes on along the minus strand of CM077094.1, from coordinate 61,058,904 downwards.
AGAAATAGAGAACAAGTTTCTGCATATCAAGTTACTTCTCAGTTCAGCAAGCTCAAATCTGAAGATCTACTTCTTAAGCTGAGAAGAAGAAAGAACAAAGTTGTTGATTCTGTCCTGTGAAGGACCTCACAACCTACATTTTCCCCTAGGTTAAGAAGCATCAGAGTACGAGAAAACACACATTGTGATGCCACGTCGAGCAGGGGATAACTACTGACGCTCAGGCAACGCACTAAGACTTCAAATCACAAGTTTTAAAATAGAAGAAAACCTGTTTATTTAAAGGCCGTATCCCTCGCCACAATGGATCAGCTAGTCCACGATAGGAAAAAATATATTTGTTTGCAGCGGAAAAATACTTTGATTTAGTTGATTTGACATCCTAAATGAGTATAGTATTTATATATGAAAGATATTTCTCTACGCTTAAAGAAGATAGTGTTTTAACTTTGCAAATATGATATGCATGAGATACATATAATAGTTTTGGGTTTTTAAATACCTAACATTCAACCTAGCATAAAACCTTCCCAGAAGCAAGTAAGCAACCCTAGGAGGGAAAAACAGCAGTTTTAATTCATATTCAGCAAAACAAGTAAGCCACCAGTGGGCATCGACAACCCGACACGAACCAACCGGTGAGTGTGCATGTCCATACAGAAAAGAAGAATAACTACCTCACAAGGTTAAAGATCTGCAACTCAGCTACCCTGAAGGCTATCAGCAAAACCCACTAAAAGGAAACAGCCGCTCTATCGGCTACTATCTGTACCTGAGGCATTCAAGAAAGAATGCCTCAGCACAATATCAAAGCATGGAGAATATAAGATTTAAGTGCGAGTAAAAACGTTTTACCAACCCGGTAACAAAAGCAACAGTTAACATTACGTGAAAAGTATGATGGTAAGAAGAACAATACTATCAAAAGGACAGTTAAGGTAAATCATGCCAAGTGTGGGCACAAAAGCTACCTGCTCGGCAGAAAGAAACAACCTGCAATAGTAAAGCATCAGTATACTAGCAGGAATAGCCAAAAGCAGGAAAAGAAAGAGCTAACAGTCCTAATTTTGTGGGCAAATGACCGGGGTGTAAATAATAAGGGGCTGGAGTGGGTGGCAGTACCAACACCAACAACCATACCCCAAAATAAATACTCAAGGGTGAACACAACCGGTGGTAGCATTAGGGTCCACACACCTAAACAAGTTAGTCCTATTGTCCAGACTTCGTGTTGTCCACAACGTTGAGTGAGGTGCAGTCACTCAACGCTTTTGACTTAGCCTGCAGAAAACAAAGCTGGCATTGAGTGAGTGCACCACACTCAATGCCAGAGGCCTATAAGTCTAGGCATTCAGTGAGGTGCACTCACTCAACGCTTTTGACTTGGCAAGAAATTCTAAAACTAAGCCCACAGCCCTCTCAATGCCTGAAGATAAAGAGTTGGAAATCAATTCCAACTCTCTCTCCTACCTTCCCTACTCGACCTCAACAGCAAAAATAACTTAGCCCACCACTTAAATAATACTAAAACTTAACTCCAGCTATAACCTGGACCCCAAACTGAGAACGAGAAAACAGAGAAAAACAAAAAAAGAAAACTAGGGCTCGATATGGACGGTTTCTTGGAGCTGAGGAAGAGAAAGGGTTGTTGCAAGGGCAACGCTGATGCTCCATCTCCTAGAGGCCAGGGCAAACAGCTATTTACAGAGATCTAACAAATGTAAAAGGAAAAAAAGATTTAAAACTGCAAGGGCAAGGAGCCACTTGCCTTAATTCGGGCAAGGAGAAAATCCGCTAGAACACCAGGCTTGGCACTAGTGGCTCGGCCTGCTGCAAAACCAGTAACCTAGAAAACAAGCTCTCGGGGAGAGTAGCTCGGATCCACCGTCGTCGGAGAGAAACGAGCCCTAAGCTAGCGGCCACTGCCGGTCAACGCTCCAGCACCTCCGCCCGAGCCCCTTTTGCAGGAAACCTACTGATTTCTTGGGAAGGAGTAGAAATGAGGCTCGATACCAGCTGGCTTCCTATATAACTCCAGCCACCTTCTCTAAAAGATAATATAGAATAATCTAAGCATGGGGAGTTTTGGCCACCAGCTACAGTAATCCTACCTCTTCACCCGCTAGCTAACAGCCACTTCAAGCTTAAGCACACTTATATATATATACATGTATACTTATCTTAACCTCACCTCAGCTAACCGAACTCCGACCACCTAGCTGACCCTGCCCGAGCTAAGCTAGGAACAAATATATATAAAAACTTTTATATATTCCAATATATATATAAGCTGAAAGAAGGAAAAGGGCTAACCGCACCCCATCATTACAAGCACCAATAAATAAATATATATATATATATAAATATATATTTATACATGTACATATATATATAATAAATGGCTAACATTTTAGCCTAAAACCAATGCACAAGCCTTACCAGGCTCGGCCACACAAGGCTACGCACAACAAAGGCAACAGCATGGCTACACACTACCGACTAATAAACGAATGTCGAAATAACGCGAAAAAACAAACGATCACAGATTTCGACAAAACTCACACCGTAGCTAAACACCCAAGCTACAAACACAACGGCGAAGTCGAAAACTACATCCGACGATCAAAACTCGGGCTAAAACTACCCAGAGCCAAAACACAAGCATAACCTAAGAGGCTCAGCCGAGTCACCACAACAGACTCTGGCTAGCTAGGTAATCTTGCAAACAAGCTACTAATGGGCCACTAAAGGAACCTAAAGAGCTATGACCATTCTCTAACAATGGCAAAAAGTTCGGAAACACATCATCGTAACGCCAAATATCTATCAAACAAAACACAGAAAAGCCGGGGGCGTTACAGTCACCCCCCCCTAAAAGAAAGTTTCGCCTCGAAACTTTACACAAAACACTTCTATCAAGAAGGAATAGAAATAGCTAAGCCAAAGCTATGAAAAAAAACAAAGTCACCCCTGAAATCAAACTTTATCTTTCAACCAGCAACGGGCCGCATCATGCCCCTTCTTTACGCACAATGTACACACCACATCCCCTCTGGGAGCACCATGAATAGCATGGACTTGCTCTTTCTTCTGTGCCGCGAATCACTTGAATCACTTCTCCAAAGGATGGCTCGGCCGGCCAGAGAAGCTACAAGTCCCCTTGGTCTTCTTCCTTGAAACTGCAACAGGTTCCTGGGGGCCTTTCCCACTAACAGACTTCCTCTTATCTTGCCTCGCCTGCTGGCCTCTATTCTTAGCATTCTCAATGGCCTCGACCTTCAAAGCAGCTTAAACCACACCGGCATAACTGACTGCTCCGTAGGCATTTGCTAACTATTGAACGTCGCTTCTTAGCCATCCCAAAAACCGCTTAACCCAGTCTGCTTCAACACTCACAAGTCCAGGAGAAAACCGACTCGGCTTGCTAAATTCAACCGTATACTCATTGATCGTGAGTTTCCTTTGCTTCAAATGTAGGAAGTCGTTCATCAACCGGTCCCGCTCGACCGAGGGCACAAATTTACTTAACATTGTTACCTTAAACGACTCCCAAGTGCATCCTGTCACTCAACTTTCTTTCTCCCTTAGCCACCAACTTTTCGCCAATCCCTTGAGCTGGTAGGCAGCAAGCATTACCTTCTGATCATCCGTAATCCCAGAATAGGAGAACATCTCCTCTATGGAAATCATCCAGTCATCCAAAATCATGAAATCTGCTTGCCGATCATAAGTAGGGGGCCTAAGCCGCTGAAACTTGGATATGAAGGCCATCTCCAGGGGCACCACAACTGGAGGCACAAGAGGAGCAGGAGAGGGAGGAACAGCTACACCCCCAACGGGGTCCTGAACTCTCTGAGCCTGTCTTGCCACTACTGCAACCAAGGACTGAATCTGTGTCTGTATGTCCACCATCTGCCTAGATAAGGCTTCATTACTTAGCCCCAAACTTTCAATCAGAGCCTCGCTTTGCCCTCCTGAAAACTCGCCCTTAGATTGGGGAGTCGATCACGTCGCAGGACGCTTCGTCATCCTATAATCGCACCAGCTATAGTTAAAACCCAGCCCAACAGCTAGAACAAAACTACCTGGTACAGACAAGCATACTTAAATATGAATTTCAACTGCAAAACTTGCTCTGGGATTTATTTTATACTGATGTTGTTATTCTTAGCCTAAGATGGTTCACCACCATCATACTAACTCATGTGCCTAAACCATGAATGCATGCTTTTATATTCGTTTTTACTCAAAACCATGTGTGTACATATGTCATCATGCAAATCATTAGCTTGACACGTTGTGCTTATGCAATGACATGCTATGCATATTGTGCTATGCACCCTAAAAAAACCTTTAATGCATGCCATGGGCGGCGAACACATGAAAATATTATGCATCCCATATATATAACATTCCCATGCAACGAAAAAATAGAAAACGTGCTAACCGCATTCATGTGGTGAAGTTATGCATCCCATACTACATAACCCTCACTTGTTGCCTCCTATGGTGGATCCATATACAAACACATATTATGCATTATGCATCACATACTACATAATATGCTCCGTATACTTCTTTAAGCTTATAAGTGTAGTGTTCGTGCTTTGACCAAGACGTTTTGATGACATATCGGTGTGTGTATGCTTATGAAGCTAAATTCTAATGCAATCAAAAGGAAAGGTTACCCGACTAACTTGTCAAGCAACCTCCCTCTGATACCAACAGTCACAACCCGCATTTTCCCTGAGGTTAAGAAGAATCGGAGTATGGGAAAACACGCGTTGTGATGCCACGTCGAGCAGGGGATAACTGCTGATGCTTAGGCAACGCACTAAGACTACAAATCATAAGTTTTAAAATAGTAGAAAACTAGTTTATTTAAAGGCCGTATCCCTCGGCATAGTGGATCAGCTAGTCCACTATAGGAAAATATATTTGTTTGTAGCGGAAAAATACCTTGATTTAGTTGATTTGACATCCTAAATGAGCATAAGGGCCCTCAAGGGACCACTTATGGTATGCGCGACACCTAAGATGAGTATAGTATTTATATATGAAATATATTCTTTACGCCTACAGAAGAAAGTGTTTTAGTTTTGCAAATATGATGTACATGAGATACATATAATAGTTTAGGGTTTTAAAATACCTAACATCCAACCTAGCATAAAACCTTCCCAGAAGCAAGTAAGCAACCCCAAGAGGGCAAAAAAGTAGTTTTAATTCATATTCAGCAAAACAAGTAAGCCACCAGTGGGCGTCGACAACCCGACACGAACCCACCGGTGAGTGTGCATGTCCATACAGAAAAGAAGAATAACTACCTCACAAGGTGGAAGATCTGTAACTCAGCTACCCTGGAGGCTATCAACAAAACCCACTAAAAGGAAACAGCCGCTCTATCGGAAACAACCTAGACCTGAGGCATTCAGGAAAGAATGCCTCAGCACAATATCAAAGCGTGAAGAATATAAGATTTAAGTGCGAGTACAAAGGGTTTACCAACCCGGTAACAAAAGCAACAACAAATAGTAAGTGAAAAGTATGACAGTAAGAAGAAAAAGATACTATCAAAATGAAAGTAAAGGTAAATCACACCAAGTGTGAGCACAAAAGATACCTATCTGGCAGAAAGAAACAACCTGCAGCAGTAAGCATCAGTATACTAGCAGGAATAGCAAAAAGCAGGAAAAGAAAGAGCTAACAATCCTATCTTTGTGGGCAAATGACCGGGGTGTAAATAATAAGGGGCTGGAGTGGGTGGAAGTACCAGCACAAACAACAAGACCCCAAAATAAATACTCAAGGGTGAACACAACCGGTTGAAGTCTTAGGGGCCACACACCCAAACAAGTCGGCCCCATTATCCAGACTTTGTGGTGTCCACATCTCAGCACACACATTTCACCCCTCCAGAGTCCAGAAAACACACCCTCCGGCCATAGTCCATGAGTCGGCATGCAAAAACTAGCCGAACACCCCAACATCCCCCTTAGGAAGGAAAAAAACTCCTATAACAGTCCTAAATAAGCACACTTCCTAAGGCTAAAGACTTAGCCTAAAAAAACAACGGCGTTGAGTGAGTCTGTCTCACTCAACGTGAAAACAGCCACGGCGTTGAGTGAGGTACCCTCACTCAACGCTAAGGACTTAACCGCAAGCTCTGGCTATGGCGTTGAGTGAGTCTACCTCACTCAACGCCAAACATGCCTTGGCGTTGAGTGAGGTCGACTCACTTAATGCCTCGGCACCCTTAGCAACAAAAACAACCATGGCGTTGAGTGAGTGCACCACACTGAATGCCATAAGCTTATCAGTCTAGGCATTGAGTGTAACACCCCAAAAATCTCAAAACTGAATTTGAGGTGCACGCTGTTTGACACGGCCTGGGACACGGGCGTGTCCCAGGGCGTGTCGGGGGTACACGGCCTGGGACACGGGCGTGTCCCAGGGCGTGTCACTCAAGAAATGGGCGGATTGAGTTAGGGAAGTACACGGCCCGGAACCAAGCCTTGAACACGGCCGTGTCAGATTTGACACGGGAGTGTCCGATGCCGTGTGCCTACCCGTGTACTGCTTGTTGGTTTTGGAGCTCGATGAGGCATGGGTGACACGGGCGTGTCACATGACTGACACGGGCGTGTCAGGTCTGACACGGGCATGTCGATGCCCGTGTTCTGGTAGATTTCAGTCGGTACGAGTACCGCGTGTGCCGCTTAAGGGTACACGGCCTGTGACACGGGCGTGTCACAGGCCGTGTCAGGCAAAAAAAATGTAATTTTGGGAAAATTGTGGCCGTTCCTTTTCTCTATTTGGATCCAAAGGCTCAGATGAGTCCTTGCTGGATTAAATCATCAGGGGCTAGATGAAGAGGTCATTCTTCATTTGGCTAGATCAAGCCACCGGTAGAGCTCCCGTGGTCCGATTCGAGATCCGAGGCCAGCGCTGTGAAGGCAAAGCTGCTGCGGTGCTTTCTCACCGGCTAGATTTCGATGGCTCCCAAGAGATCGTCAAGGGTAACGATCTCCCTTCTTGGACATGTGAAGTCCTTCTTTTCTGCATTGCATAGGGAAAACCCTTCCCCGCGAGTGTGCGGTGGGTTGTGGCATCCCTTGGGGTAGATATGTGAAGTCCCCCTTGTTAGAGTCCAGAATTGGAGTACGGATCTAGGCATGCTGTGTGAAGCCCATCTGGACATGTTGTTCTGGATTGGTGATGCTTGTTTGCATATCGGAGAAGACTCCGTGGTTATGGCTTGTTTGCCTTGTGCCTACCTGTTGCTTGGTGCAGCAGGAAGTACTGGATGAAGTCCAGGAAATGAAGAGGGTTGGATGCAACTCTTGTGTCCGTGCGTTGCCACTTTGTGTGCGGTTAAGCCGTTAGGCTGCAACTCGATGAAAAGGTAGAGTGCCGAACAGGAAAGGTAAAACCAACCCGCGCCTATAAATTGCCATGGATACTTCCGTATTCGAGGTGGCACGACGACTTGAGCAATGGGGGGTGGCTGATCCGTACCTGCGTTATGTCCATCCGACTAGTAAGCCTGGTTATAGGTTTCATTGGAGCGCATTATGAGAGTCTTAGGGCCGCGCGCCAAAAAGACTAGAATGCTCAATACCGTATAAACGGTGGTGTTGACCCTGGTTTTCCGGTGCACCAAGAATGTGCCCTGAGTGCACGGACTGTAGGGCCGTGTGGCCGACGATTGTGATGTCTTGAGTGTGCCTGCGAGCACATATTTGCTATTGTTGATACCATGCTGTACAGGGAAGGAATGCTACTGCCCCGAGAAAGGGGTAGGATTGTTATAATTTGGTCAGCTGAATGCTGACCGTTGCCGTGTTTGCCACCGTTTGGGTGAATTGTCCCTATGCAGGTCCTGGAGAGCCAAGTGGTAAATGAAGGGTTGAAGCCCTTACTACTGTTGCTGCTGCTGCAGCTGGCCCTTGAAGGCTATGTGAGTGTTTTTGTTTGTTTTGCTTTTGCTCATGTATGGCCGGCCTGCGCGCCGATGTTTGTAATCCATACGGTGTGGAAAGAGGAACTGTAAGGCCTTAAGGCCAAACCCTGTGTATTTGTTGTACATTCCGTGGCTGTATATATAACTGTGATTTATATATTGGACATTCCTGGTTAGAGTTCAATTTACAACTTAAAGCTTCCGCTAGTATGCTCTGAGTTAGGATGCGTGTATGGTTTGGTATTATCCTGTGACCTCACCGTCTGTTTGTGGCATATAGTGTGGGGCCCCGGCCGGACCTTCTACTAGTACGTCGTCAGGCTGTTAAGGATCCAGCTCAAGTAGTAGAGAATGATCGGGTACCGGTCGAGTATGGGCTAACGACGAGGGTTCGACCCATTCAGATCGAGGATCGAGCCGAGAAACAGTTGCGGAACAAAGTGATCGTGATGGTCAAGGTCCGATGGGACAATTGTGGCCGTGAAGAGCTAATATGGGAGACAGAGCAGACCATGCGAGCTGAATTTCCTGAGCTGTTTGTTTAAATTGTAGACCGTGTACCTTTTGTTATAACAGAGTTATCAAGTTATAGCATTGTATTTTCTAGTTCCTTACCGTGTCAAATTTCGGGACGAAATTTTATTAAGGAGGGGAGGATTGTAACACCCCAAAAATCTCAAAACTGAATTTGAGGTGCAGGCTGTTTGACACGGCCTGGGACACGGGCGTGTCCCAGGGCGTGTCGGGGGTACCCGGCCTGGGACACGGGCGTGTCCCAGGGCGTGTCACTCAAGAAATGGGCGGATTGAGTCAGGGAAGTACACGGCCCGGAACCAAGCCTTGAACACGGCCATGTCAGATTTGACACGGGCGTGTCCGATGCCGTATGCCTACCCGTGTACTGCTTTTTGGTTTTGGAGCTCGATGAGGCAGGGGTGACACGGGCGTGTCACATGACTGACACAGGCGTGTCAGGTCCGACACGGGCGTGTCGATGCCCGTGTTCTGGTAGATTTCAGTCGGTACGAGTACCGCGTGTGCCGCTTAAGGGTACACGGCCTGTGACACGAGCGTGTCACAGGCCGTGTCAGGCAAAAAAATGTAATTTTGGGAAAATCGTGGCCGTTCCTTTTCTCTATTTAGATTCAAAGGCTCAGATGAGTCCTTGCTGGATTAAATCATCAGGGGCTAGATGAAGAGGTCATTCTTCATTTGGCTAGATCAAGCCACCGGTGGAGCTCCTGTGGTCCGATTCGAGATCCGAGGCCAGCACTGTGAAGGCAAAGCTGCTGCGGTGCTTTCTCACCGGCTAGATTTCGATGGCTCCCAAGAGATCGTCAAGGGTAACGATCTCCCTTCTTGGACATGTGAAGTCCTTCTTTTCTGCATTGCATAGGGAAAACCCTTCCCCGCGAGTGTGCGGTGGGTTGTGGCATCCCTTGGGGTAGATATGTGAAGTCCCCCTTGTTAGAGTCCGGAATTGGAGTACGGATCTACGCATGCTATCTGAAGCCCATCTGGACATATTGGTCTGGATTGGTGATGCTTGTTTGCATATCGGAGAAGACTCCGTGGTTATGGCTTGTTTGCCTTGTGCCTACCTGTTGCTTGGTGTAGCAGGAAGTACTGGATGAAGTCCAGGAAATGAAGAGGGTTGGATGCAACTCTTGTGGCCGTGCGTTGCCACTTTTTGTGCGGTTGATCCGTTGGGCTGCAACTCGATGAAAAGGCAGAGTGCCGAACAGGAAAGGTGAAACCAACCCGCGCCTATAAATTGCCATGGATACTTCCGTATTCGAGGTGGCACAGCGACTTGAGAAACGGGGGGGGGTGGCTGATCCGTACCTGCGTTATGTCCGTCCAACTGGTAAGCCTGGTTATAGGTTTCGTTGGAGCGCATAATAAGAGTCTTAGGCCCACGCGCCAAAAAGACTAGAAAGCTCAATACCGTATAAACGGTGGTGTTGACCCTGGTTTTCCGGTGCACCAAGAATGTGCTCTTAGTGCACGGACTGTCGGGCCGTGTGGCCGACGGTTGTGATGGATTGAGTGTGCCTGCGAGCATATATTTGCTATTGTTGATACCATGCTGTGCAGGGAAGGAATGCTACTGCCCCGAGAAAGGGGTAGGATTGTTATAATTGGGTCAGCTGAATGCTGACCGTTGCCGTGTTTGCCACCGTTTGGGTGGATTGTCCCTATGCAGGTGCTGGAGAGCCAAGTGGTAAATGAAGGGCTGAAGCCCTTGCTGCTGTTGCTGCTGCTGCTGCGGCTGGCCCTTGAAGGCTATGCGAGTGTTTTTGTTTGTTTTGCTTTTGCTCATGTATGGCCGGCCTGCGCGCCGATGTTTGTAATCCATACGGTGTGGAAAGAGGAACTGTAAGGCCTTAAGGCCAAACCCTGTGTATTTGTTGTATATTCTGTGGCTGTATATATAACTGTGGTTTATATATTGGACATTCCTGGTTAGAGTTCAATTTACAACTTAAAGCTTCCGCTAGTATGCTTTGAGTTAGGATGCATGTATGGTTTGGTATTATCCTGTGACCTCACCGTCTGTTTGTGGCATATAGTGTGGGTCCCCGGCCGGACCTTCTACTATACGTCATGTAACGGATGGGGTCGTTACATTGAGTGAGGTACACTGACTCAACGCTTTTGACTTAGCAGAAAATCCAGGAAAAATTCCTGAAGCTAACCCAACCCAGCTCCCTTAGCCCCTCCTAACCCGAAAGCTGGAATTTATTTCCAGCTCTCACTCCTACCTCTGTTACCCAACCAAAGCAGCCCTAATCTTGCTTACCACTAAGCTAAGCCTAATCCTAATACTAACCAGCAACCTTGGCGCCAGCCAATACAAATGTACAATCGAGAAAAGGGGAAGAAAACCTGGAGCTTTAGGCTAGCAAAAGAAAAAGAGCAGCACAAGCTAAGATTAGAAATAAAAACAGTAAGGGGTAAGGGAGGCACTTGCGTCACCACCAAGCTCAAGCAGCAGCCTTCACTTCACTGGCTCGACATTGGCAGCAAGGCTACCTAGGAAGAAACAAAATCTGGAGCTTTTTAGAGAAGAGGAAGAGGAGAAAACTGAAACCTTAACTCCTATGGACGGCCCGAGAGGTTTAAGAACAAACCTAGGGAGGAAGACAGCCAGATCGGCCCTTCCCGAGAAGAAAAACTGCCTACCCAGCTTAGCAAACCACCGGCTGAAAGCTCCAGCACCACCATCCGATTTCTTCCTTCCGCTGGAAGCCAACCAGCCAGCTTCTCAGGAAAAAGAGGATGGAAGCTAGCTGGCATCTTATAAAAACCCTCCACTAACCACTAAAACTGAATAAAATAGAAGCCTAGCCTATGCAGTAACTAATTAAAATAAAAGCTACGCCTGTTGGATGGACTCGGGTCATTAAAACTTCTCTACCTAACCCGCGCCCCTCTAAAAACAAATATATATAAACTTATATATATACCGATATATATATATATATATATATATATATATATATATATATATATAAGCTGAAAAAGAAAAGGGCTAACCGCACCCCATCATTACAAGCACAAATAAATAAATAAATATAAATATATATACATGTACATATATATATATATATATATATATATATAATAAATGGCTAACATTTAAGCCTAAAACCAAGCACAAGCCTTTCCAGGATCGACCACACAAGGCTACGCACAACAAAGGCAACGACCTGGCTACACACTACCGACTAACAAAACAAACGTCGAAACGACGCGAAAAACAAACGATCGCGGATTTCGACAAAACTCGCACCGTAACTAAACACCCAAGCTACAAACACAACAACGAAGTCGAAAACAACATCCGACGATCAAAACTCGGGCTAAAATTACCCGAAGCCAAAACACAAGCATTCCCTAAGAGGCACAGCCGAGTAACCACAACAGACTCCGGCTAGCTGGGGAATCTTGAAAATAGGCTACTAACAGGCCACTAAAGGAAACTAAAGAGCTATGACCACGCTCTAACAACAGAAAAAATGGCAGAATACGCGTCATCGTAATGCCAAACATCTATCAAACAAAACACAGAAAAGTCGGGGCGTTACACATGCACCTAGGACCAAATAAGAATTGGGGGCCTAAGGATAGATGATTTATTTTTTTGCAAGTGATTCCAAGTTGCCATACCCCTATATGGTACTTGGATAGTGGTTGTTCCAGGCACATGACTGGAATAAGGAGCATGTTGTTAGAGAACACTCTAGTAGAGAATGGACCCAAAGTCATCTTTTGTGGTTCAAAAAAGGGAGTAATCAAAGGGTTTGGGAAGATATAAAATGGTATAATCACTATCACACAAGTAGCTTATGTGAAAGGGTTGCAACACAACCGGATAAGCATAAGACAACTATGTGATCTTGGCTATGAGTGACAAATTAGGATGAGTGACAAATTAGGAGGTCAAGTGACCAAGGGGTCATCTTGACAGGCATTAGGAGAGGAAATGTCAATTGTTTAAATTTTGTTTCAGAGAGTAAGGACTCTCCGATATGCCTAGTTATAGATGAAAAAGCCTCACATTGTGTCCAATGGCATAAGAGGCTAGCTCACCTGAATTACAAGACTATAGGAAAACTCTTTAGTGAAGAGTTGTGAGAAATCGACCTAAGGTTAAGTGCACCAAGGAGAGTATCTACTCAGCAAGCCAAAGGGGCAAGCAGACCAAGACCTCCTTCAAGAGCCTTGTTACCAAAGACTCAGTGAAGTGTTTGTACCTCCTGTATATGGATCTACTTGGTCCTATGCCAATTTAGAGTCTAGGTAGGAAAGTCTACACCCTTGTAGTTGTTGATGACTTTTCCAGATTTGCCTGGGTGTTCTTCCTAAGGAAGAAATATCAAACCCTTGATGTCTTCGAGACATTTGTTTAGCAAATTCAGAATGAATTTAAAAGTATTGTGGTCAAAATCAGAAGTGACCATGGAGCTGAGTTTCAGTCTGACTGCATGAAAAAGTTCTGTGAAGAGCGTGTGATTCATCAAGAGTTCTCCTCTCCTAGAACACCCCACCACATTGGAATTGCAGTGAGGAAAAACAAAACCCTCATAGAGGCTGGTAGGACATTGTTAAGTGGCACATCTCTCCAAAAATATTTCTGGGCTCAGTCAGCAAGCACTGCATGTCATGTCCTCAAAAGGGCTTCACACACCAAAAGCCACAAGAAGACTTCCTATGAGATTTTGAATGGTAGAAAACCAAACTTATCCTACTTCCGGATTTTTGGTAGCAAGTGCTATATACTGAATAATGGTAAGTCATAGAAAAGAAGCAAGAGCATCAACACAACTCTCTATTCAAGCTTCATATCTCAAGAAGAGCCCAAGATGCTTGAAGAGGCTATCAAAGACCCATTCTGGATTAGAGCAATGTAGAAAGAGGTTAACCAGTTTAAGAGGTGTAGTGTCTGGAAGCTGGTTCCCATACCTAAGGGACAAAATCTCATAGTAACTAAGTCAATCTATAAGAACATGTTAGATGAGAATGGCATTATTGTCAAGAATAAGGCTAGATTGGTGGCAAAATGATACAAGCAAGAAGAAGGAATAGACTTTGACCAGGCTTTTGCCCTAGTAGCCAGGGTTGAAGCAATATGGCTATTCCTTACATTTGCTACCTATCAAGGATTCAAAGTCTACCAGATGGATGTGAAGTCAGCATTCCTGAATGGGGACTTAAAGGAGGAAGTATATATGGATCCGCCACCAGGTATCAGGTCTACCCTTAAGAATCTCATTATTCTGCTACAAAAAGAATTTTAGATTTTGCATGCAGCAAGGAAGACAGGAAAAGTATTACTTGTACATGTAAATTCCTAAGTGGAAGACTGGTGTCATACAACAGCAAGAAGCAGACCAGTGTTACTATCTCAACTACAGAGTCAGAGTACATTTAAGCAGGCAGCTATTATGCTCAATTACTGTGGATTCAGCATCAGCTTGAATATTATAACATTAAGATAAGTAGAACTCCTCTTTATTGTGATTATACTAGTGTTATTTCTATTGCTAGGAATTCTGTCACACACAGCAGGACTAAGTACATAGAAATTAAGTATCATTTTATTAGGGAGCATGTGGAGAAAGAAGACATTATCCTAGAGTTTGTCTCCACTGACAAGCAAGTGGCTGATATCATCACTAAGCCACTAGATGAAGCCAAGTTCAACACCTTCAAGATTGAATTGGGTATATTTAACAAAGAATAGCTTCAGAAAATACCTAAGGTATTTTTTTTGGGTACATGCTTGTTCTTTTTGCAGGTGATGCTTACCAAGTGGAAATCAAGAACAACATGAGAGTAGATGCTTTTATTGAGGGGGAGCAAGTCCAGCAGCTACAAGACTAAAGTTAACCTTGTATAATGTGCAAGATGGCAGCTGCACTACTGGCCTTATCTACATCATCTAGGGGGAATCCACAAGGGGATAAAAAAAACTTGTGTACCTCCCTGACTATCTGAAGAAGTCAAAAGGGGGACAGAGGAGATTGATCTTGTTTAAGTAGTTTCAAGGGGGAGAGACAAGCTCAAGAAGGATCAAGCTGAGAGGTAAAACTCTAGGTAACACACACCCTGCATCAATCAGGGGGGAGTAGGTAAAACTTCATCTAGGTAAAAACTCATCTCACTGAATTTAATAAGTTTTTTACTGCCTATGTGATGTGTATCTAATTAACTAAGGAGGTTGATCAATGGTTTTGATATCTTCAAATTGGGGGAGATTGTTAGGTCCATTGATCCCAATGGCCCGGATTTGAAGATGTCAAACAGGTCAATGAGATAAACATAGTTGTATTTGATGTGTGTCTAAGTTCATGTGTGCAGGATAGTCCTTGTGATAATTATCAGGCATGTTGACTCAAAGAAGTGGCTGGAAGGGTCTAAGATTTGCTTAAGTCCACAAGCATTGAGTGAAGTCTATTCACTCAATACCAGGTAAGTAAAATCGTTGAGTATAGTCAGCAAAACATGTTGGATAACAAGAAAATCAGCTAAGTCCACGAGCGTTGAGTGTGTTGAGCTCACTCAACACCATATAACAAAAGGAGCTGTGACAGTTAAATCCTAAATAAAAATAAGCTAAAATGTAGCTAAGTCAATAGACGCTGAGTGTAGTCTATTCACTCAACGCAATACAACAAAAAGCTGTGAGATATGATGAGAAAATCAAAGCCTAAAATGTAATGAGCAAAAAACTGGCTAAGTCCACAGGCGTTGAGTGTAGCTCACTCACTCAACGCCATAGCCCAGTCAGTAAAAGCCACAAAAATTTTTGTTAGAATTTTTGACAAAGTAGTTAGGCATAGAGTATAGCTTTCTCACCTAACTTCATGAGACAAAAAATCTGTCTAAGTAGTTAGGAGTTGAGTGTAGTTTTCTCACTCAATTCCATAAGATAAAAAATCTGTCTTAGTAGTTAGGCATTGAGTGTAGCTCACTCACTCAATTCTATGAGAAAGAAAATCTATCTATGTAGTTAGGCGTTGAGTGTAGCTCACTCACTCAATACCAT
Source organism: Platanthera zijinensis (assembly GCA_039513925.1). Lineage (NCBI taxonomy): Eukaryota > Viridiplantae > Streptophyta > Magnoliopsida > Asparagales > Orchidaceae > Platanthera > Platanthera zijinensis. The sequence continues at coordinate 61,043,386 of CM077094.1, read as the reverse complement.
GGAACAAATTTTGTCCAAGTAGCAAGGCATTGAGTGATGTTTACTCACTCAACGCCATGGGGCTATAGAGTTGATTGAATCTTAGTCAGTCAGAGCCACTGTGTTCTTCTTGACAAAGAAATTTGGCTAAGTCCAAGTGCGTCAATTGCTTTTACTTTCGTCGAGCTAAGGTCAGAGTTTGTTCAACTGAAGTTCAGAGTTCGTCAATCTGAGCTTATACTTTTTCGTCGAGCTGAGCTCTGCGTTTGTCGAACTATGTTCAGAGTTTATCGAATTAAGCTTTCATTTTTTCATTGTGCTGAACTCTGAGTTCGTCGAACTGACCTCTCACTTTTCGTCGAGTTTAGCTTTAAGTTCATTGAACTGCGTTCTGAGTTCGTCGAATTGAGCCTTCACTACTGATGCTTGAGTATGTCTATGTCCAGAGAGATGGTGACATAAGCAAAGTCAACAGTTCAAAGCAGGTTCAAATGTTGCAGGAATGATGCTAGAGGCGCTGGGGGGCCAACTATCATGATTTTCTACAGTAAGAAAGAGATTACTCGCTTGGGCCCACACAAAGTAAAGGGCCATTAAATCAGCCATCAATAGAAAGTAGGTGGCTAAATCACAGCCACAAATTTTGGTGGGGCTCATGCACAATGTGACACTAATTGGCTGTCTATAGAAGGATCAGGATTAGATTAAAATAACTAACATGTAATCAGTCATAGTAATCACAATAAAAATCAAGAAGAGACGTCATTAGGGTTCTTTGGGTTTGCAATCTTGCGACTAGATGACGTCTTCTTCCTCGTTTTCTCACAGATCCAGATGAAGGAGTTCAGATTAGAGAACCTGAATGCGAAGAGAGTTAGCTACCAAAATACTCATATGCAACATAAAGATTGGGATTAATTTCTAAATAAGAAGCAAAGTTTTCTGCAAGTTACTTCCAGAACAAGCCGGGATTCAATAGAAGATTTCTTCCTCAACTTGTTGCTACGAATAAGAAGATAGGGTTAATATCTTCTCAGTCCAGGAATACAGGCACAAAGAACTTTCTCTGGTGTCTGAGTAATTCATCTCTTTGACATTCACGATAAGATTCAATTTGGATCTGAGGGTAGGATTCTTTGGGGAATCTGAGTGTAGGCCTGTGTTATAAAGGTTGTGGTAGGATTCTTGTTAGAATCTGAGTGGTAAGGATTAGTGCCTGAGTGTAGGCTGGGGTTATAAAGGCAGAGGTAAGATTCTTATTCGAATCTGAGTGGTAAGGCTTAGTGCTTGAGTGTAGGCCTATGTTATAAAGGCCGAGGTAAGATCCAATTGGGATCTGAGTTGTAGGGCATAGTGCCCAAGTTATAGGCCTTGTATAAGACTGAGTGGTCCTGCAGGATCGTGCTGTAAGCTCTAGAGGAGCCGAGGAATTGGTGAAGAGCCTTGTCTAACACACTGTAAGAAAGGAGGAGAGAGACAGTGGACTTACCCAAGATTGGGGAACCATTATAAAATTTCTGAGTCGTCTTTGATTGTTCTTGAAAGCACAAATCAATTAATCAATAAACATCAGGAATTGAGATATAAATCAGAGTATTTAAAAAGAAGGCTAAAAACCTATTCACCCCCCTCTAAGTATTTAGTTGTCCTTGAAACCAAAACTTTCACTACAGCATAGTTATCAATTGACCACCTACCTCGGATCCAAAATGGATCCTACAACTCAGGCAAATTTTCCCTACCTCAGGCTCAGAGAGCCCTACAACTCAGATCCAAAAGGATCCTTGAAGAGTGAAATAGATTTATATTTATCACAGAGAAATTTTTCTGTGATACCCCTTGAGTTTAGTTTTCTCGGCTCTAATTCTCTTCACAACTACAAGGATCTTGAGCTGGAAGTAACTAGTTGTAAACTGCACTGCTTCCTCTTCTTTTGTAATGCCCCCGACTTTTCTGTGTTTTGTTTGATAGATGTTTGGCGTTACGATGATGCGTTTCCGGCCTTTTTCAATTGTTAAAGCATGGTAATATCTCTTTAGGTTCCTTTAGTTGCCCATTAGTAGCCTGTTTGCAAGATTCCCCAGCTAGCCGGAGTCTGTTGTGGTGACTCGGCTAAGCCTCTTAAGGAATGCTTGTGTTTTGGCTCCGGGTAGTTTTAGCACGAGTTTTGATCTTCGGATATTGTTTTCGACTTTGCCGTTGTGTTTGTAGCTTGGGTGTTTAGCTACGGTGCGAGTTTTGTCGAAATCCGCGATCGTTTGTTTTTTTTGCGTTGTTTCGACGTTCGTTTGTTAGCCGTAGTGTGTAGACATGTTGTTGCCTTTGTTGTGCGTAGCCATGTGTGGCCGAGCCTGGTAAGGCTTGTGCATTGGTTTTAGGCTAAAATGTTAGCCATTTATTATATATATATATATATGTACATGTATATATATATATATTTATACATATAATTTTTTATTGGTGCTTGTAATGAAGGGGTGCTGTTAGCCCTTTTCCTTCTTTCAGCTTTTATATATACAGGGTTGCTTATATATATGTATATATCGGAATATACAAAAGTTTATATATATATTTGTTCCTAGCTTAGCTCGGGCAGGGTCAGCTAGGTGGTCGGAGTTTGGTTAGCTGAGGTGAGGTTAAGATAAGTATACATGTATATATATAAGTGTGTTTAAGCTTGAAGTGGCTGCTAGCTGGCGGGTGAAGAGGTAGTATTACTGTTGCTGGTGGCCGAAACTCCCCATGATAAGATTATTCTATATTATCTTTTGGAGAAGGTGGCTGGAGTTATATAGGAAGCCAGCTGGTATCAAGCCTCATTTCTCCTCCTTCCCAAGAAATCAGCAGGCTTCCTTCAAAAGAAGCTCGGGCGGAGGTGCTGGAGCATTGACCGGAGGTTGCCGCTACCTTATGGCTCGTTTCTCTCTGGCGACGGTGGATCTGAGCTGCTCTTTCCGAAAGCTTGTTTTCTAGGTTGCTGGTTTTGCAGCAGGCCGAGGCACAATTGCCAAGCTTGGTGTTCCAGCGGATTTTCTCCTTGCCCGAATTAAGGTAAGTGGCTCCTAGCCCTTGTAGTTTTAAATCTTTTTTTTCCTTTTACCTTTGTTAGATTGCTGTAAATAGCCATTTTCCCTTGCCTCTAGGAGCTGGAGCATCAGCGTTGCCCTTGCTCCAGCCCTTTCTCTTCCCCGGCTCCAAGAAACCGTCCAGATTGAGCCCTAGTTTTCTTTTTTTTTTGTTTTTCTCTCTTTTCTCATTCTCGGTTTGGGGTCCAGGTTATAGCTGGAGTTAGGTTTTAGTATTAATTAAGTGGTGGGCTAAGTTATTTTGGCTGTTGAGGTCGAGTAGGGAAGGTAGGAGAGAGAGTCGGAATTGATTTCCAACTCTTTGTCTCCAGGCATTGAGAGGGCTGTGGTCTTAGTTTTAGAATTTCTGACCAAGTCAAAAGAGTTGAGTGAGTGCACCTCACTCAACTCCTAGACTGATTGGCCTCTGGCGTTGAGTGTGGTGCACTCACTCAACGCCAGCTTTGTTTTCTGCAGGCTAAGTCAAAAGCGTTGAGTGAGTTGATAACTCTAATTATTTCCTATTTTTATTATGCTATTTTTTAATTAATAGTTAGATATTATATTACTTTTATAATATTAAGTTTATAATTAACTTATTTCTGTATTTTATATTTATTTATTCTAAGAAAGTAACTTTTGATTTTGCAGGGTTAATTTACAAAATATTTGGAGCAAAATGGGAGATTTCACGTTTACTGGCCTAGACACGCCCTGTGACATGCCCTACCTGGGCGTGACATAGGGGTGTGATACACAAAAATCATGTCTGCAGCTGAAGATCGTCGACCCACGCCTGAAGATCGCCGATCGGACCTGACACGCCCGTGTCGAAATATGACACGCCCGTGTACCCTTTACACGGGGCGTTCCAGCCTGTGGAAGAACTGTTGGCCGTGCCACGTCGGATTAAATTGACACGCTTGGGTCACGGGCGTGACCAAGGGCGTGTCACGGGCATTTCCAGCCAATTGCTCTATCGTTCGAGCCATTGCCGCCAGAAGCCATTCCAGCTTAATACTCCCCTAGTCACGGGCGTGACTATGGGGCGTGACACCTCCTTGAAGACCAATTTTACTCCTGCTGTTTTCAGCTTCCCGCCATTTTCAAGAAACAACCTTAACACGCCCTAGGTCACGGGCGTGACCTAGGGGCGTGACCCGTCAGTTAACAGATTTTGACGGTTTCTCCTCTAACGTTCCCGGGGTTTCAAGACGACGGTTCCGAGCCCGACACCCCCTAGGTCACCAGCGTGACCTAGGGCGTCACTAAACAGAAATTTTTCCTATAAATTCAAGACAACTTCAGATGTTTAGGAGTCGAATTTTGGGAGTTGGAGTCTTGTAATTTTCTGTTTTCTTTTGCAGTATTTCCATTACTAGTATAGATTACTATTGTTGTAAGCTTTAATTCTACTTGTTTTTAATTCAAGCATGTCTCTCTCTACATTATTTTGTAATTCCCTTATCATGATGAGTAGCTAACTTTCTTTTAGCACTTGACCATGATGAACCTTGGAATAAAATAAAATCTTCTCATTCTTTTATCATTTGTCTTGTTCTTAATCTTACTCGCTATGATTTATCTTTGATTTTTATTTCATCAAATTCATATTAGGTGGATATGATTTTTGATCTTAGATCCGTATCCTAAATGACCGAGAGGTTGCGGATACGAGGAGATCACTCAAATATAAAAGGAGTTGAATGCACTCCTCGAGAGAGGACGACGTAAATCTTCCGGATTGGAGTCAAATCCAATAGAGGGGTTCACCGCCTAAAGCAAGCTTAGGGGTTTCGACTGGCCAAAAGGTCTTAATCGATCAACCTAAGGTTATTCAGAAGAATGAGCTCGACAAAGACGCTTTTGTACTTTAGGAACCTCCACGGTTGAGTGAGTAGATAAGAACTTGCATTACTTTATTTTTCAAGAAGATTTATTTTAGTCCAAGGGGATTCTAGATCAAGTGTTAGCTTCCTCATAATTGAATTTCTCTTCTCTAGTGTAACACTTCGTTTTCCGTTCATCAAAAACCAATTTTTCCTTCCGATAAGATAATAGTTTCCCTTGTGAGTACAAGTAATCGACAGCCCCGAGTTTAAATATGACACGTGATTCTATACTCCGAACGATAGGATTACTTGCCTCATTAATTGGAAACACGCGCTAGCGTGGGGAAAATATCCATCAAGTTTTTGGCGCCGTTGTCGGGGAGTTTTCTTTGTATATATTTTGAAAGCAAGGATCTATTACTTTTATCATTTTTCTTTTAGTTTCAAAAAAAATTTTACAAAAAAAATTTGTTTTATTTGAAAGTTTTATTTTTAAAATTTTTATAATTAAAATTTCTTACGAAAGGGCCGTGCCGGGTTTTCATCCAGCAATACCGCCTAGTACCTTGCGAACCCGTCACTGGGTAGCCCTTGGGAAGTCCGAGAAATTTTATTATATAAATTTTTTAAATCTTAAAACTTGTATCTTTTGTTTTATTTTTTTGTATGACCCGAGGGAATCCGTGAAATTTACTTGATTTGGATATGGAGATCGAGCAAAGCTTACGGTGACGCTTAAGGCTCCGCGATCTCAATTCTCAAGATTTGGTTGAGGAATCCGTAGGTGACATCTCTTCTTTTTCTTCTTCTTCTTCTTCTTCTACTTCTCTTCCTTCTCACTTTTCTTCTAATTTGGGTAATCAACATCCAAATATGGCCAAAGAACGGACTATGTCCTACTATGCCCGACCAAATGTTGATGAGGCGCAATCAAGTATTGTTCGACCCGCTATTGCGAACAATAACTTTGAATTGAAGCCAAGCATCATTCAAATGGTACAACAATCGATACAATTTTATGGGCTTCAAGATGAGGACCCAAATGCGCATATTTCAAACTTTTTAGAAATATGCGATACTTTTAAAATCAACGGGGTTTCCGATGATGCAATTTGGCTTAGGCTTTTTCTTTTCTCTTTGCGCACCAAGGCTAAGTAGTGGTTGAGTACTCTACCAAGAGCCTCAATCACTACTTGGGTCGAGATGACGGAAAAATTTCTAACGAAATATTTTCCGCCCGCTAAAACGGCCAAATTGCGCAATGATATTACTTATTTCTCCCAAGTCGATACAAAAACGTAATATGACACTTGGGAGCGATTTAAGGAATTGCTTCGCCGTTGTTCACATCATGCAATCCCTGATTGGTTGCAAGGGCAAACCTTCTATAATGGCCTCAATCAACAAATGAGGAAACATATTGATGCCGCTGCCGGTGGAACTTTAAATAACAAGACACCGGCGGCCGCCCAAGAACTTATAAAAGGTATGGCCATGAATACGTATCAGTGGAGTACACCTCGGTCTCGTCCACCTAAACCGGCCGGGATGTACGAAATAGATACGGTTTCTAGTTTATCTCTCCAGGTTGAGAAACTACAAAAATAAATGAACGAGATGAATGCTTCCTCGTCTACACCTACCTGTGAGCCCCAATATTGGGAGCCTTCTACTATTGCTGAGCATGTGGATTACATAGGTAATTCGAATCGGCCACCTTATAATCCGGGTAATAATTTTTGTAATACCTATCACCCGGGTATATGAAACCACCCCAACTTCTCTTGGGGTAATCCGAGGAACGCGGCTCACCCACCTAACACCATCTCTCCCGATTATTTTCCACCACAAGCTCCAAAAGCTGCCAATCTCGAGGAGTTGTTCACCAAATATACAACTACAAATGATGCCAACATCCGGAATCTCACCGGAACTCTTTGTAATTTGGAGAACAAAATTGGGCAAATCGCTAAAATGCTCTCCGATTGCCAACAAGGAGCGCTACCGGGCAATACAGAGCCCAACCCAAAGGAGCAAGCTAAAGCCATCATTTTACGTAAAGTGATGGGAGCTTTTTGGCTTATATAAATTTTGTTAACAACCCTAATATTGAATAAATTCATGATGAACTCATTTCCTTTATCATCATCATTATTGTGTCCACACATGCTTAGGTTGTATCATATTGTATGTTACCTTGCTAGTTTTAATGAACAAACTTCTAATAGTTTTTCTCGGTGTTTATCGATAAAATATAAGCATTGCTTGTCTTGAATCTGCGCTCAATTTCAATTTTGCACTATGTATATGGTTGTGGGTTTGAATTGGGATAGTTTGACAGTAAACCCTAAGAGTAATTTGCTTGAATTGGGAGAATTTGATGAGAAATTGTGATAGTTGCAAAACTAGCACTGAGTAACATTTACTTATTTTAACATCTTTATCCATGGTATCAACTGCTTCTTGTAGGATTGTAAAGGGGACCTGTAGAGACCCAATTCCTGGGCTCTTCAAAGGATTCAGCGATCGGACAACAGTTTTGAATAAAAAGGGTCGCATCATTTAATACCACAGTACAAAAAACATAAACATCAGTATTATTTTATTCATTTATTTCTCGTTACATTATTCGATAAAAAAGAAAATTAACATCAGTATTACTTATATTCTATACAGAAGTCACAATACGGATCTCTACACGAGTCCTTATGCTTTTGATGAACTTCTCCAATGCCTATGAAGATCTTTAGCCATATCTTCGTTAATTCTTCTGGAGGAATCCTCTTAGGAGCGCTGGGAGACGCTCCTGTTGCCTAAAAAATAGGTCCACAATAGGTTAGTCATAAAAATTATGACTATGTGAGAATAGTATTTCGTGAAACAGTTATAAATGCAAACAATGAGGATGATAACAATATGCATATATTACAATAAAACAAAATTTCACTAGTATAACAATATCCATACGTAAAGTGATGAGAGCTTTTGGAAGTGGTTACCTCCTTCCCGCTCCGTAAAGTGATTGCTTTAGCTTGCTCCTTTGGGTTGGGCTCTGTATTTCCCAATAGCGCTCCTTGTTAGTTATCGGAGAGCATTTTAGCGATTTGCCCAATTTGGTTCTCCAAATTACGAAGAGATCCAGTGAGATTCCGAATGTTGGCATCATTTGTAGTTGTATATTTGGTGAACAACTCCTCGAGATTGGGAGCTTTTGGAGCTTGTGTTGGAAAATAACCGGGAGGGATGGTGTTAGGTGGGCAAGCCGCGTTCCCCGAATTACTCTACGAGAAGTTGGGGTGGTTTCTTATACCCGGGTGATAGGTATTACCAAAATTATTACCCGGATTATAAGGTGGCCGATTTGAATTACCCATGTAATCTACATGCTCGACAATAGTAGAAGGCTCCCAATATTGGGGCTCACAGGTAGGTGTAGATGAGGAAGCAGTCATCTCGTTCATTTGTTTTTGTAGTTTATCAACCTGGAGAAATAAACTAGAAACTGTATCTATTTCGTACATCCCGGCCGGTTTAATTGGACGAGACCGAGGTGTACTCCACTGATACGTATTCATGGCCATACCTTCTATAAGTTCTTAGGCGGCCGCCGGTGTCTTGTTATTTAAAGGTCCACCGACGGCGGCATCAATATGTTGCCTCATTTGTTGATTGAGGCCATTATAGAAGGTTTGCACTTGCAACCAATCGGGGATCGCATGATGCGAACAACGGCGAAGAAATTCCTTAAATCGCTCCCAAGTGTTATATAACGTTTCCGTATCGACTTGGGAGAAATAGATAATATCATTGCGCAATTTGGCCATTTTAGCGGGCGGAAAATATTTCGTGAAATTTTTTTCCTTCATCTCGGCCAAAGTAGTGATTGAGGGTCTGGGTAGAGAACTCAACCCTTCTTAGCCTTGGTGCGCAAATAGAAAGGAAAAATCCTAAGCCGAATAGCATCATCGGAAACCCCGTTGATTTTAAAAGTATTGCATATTTCTAAAAAGTTTGAAATATGCGCATTTGGGTCCTTATCATGAAGCCAATCAAATTGTACCGATTGTTGTACCATTTGAATGATGCTTGGCTTCAATTCAAAGTTATTGTTCTCAATAGCGGGTCGAACAATACTTGATTGCGCCTCATCCAAATTTGGTCGGGCATAGTAGGACATAGTCCGTTCTTCGGCCATATTTGGATGTTGATTACCAAAATTAGAAGAAAAGTTTGAAGGAAGAGAAGTAGAAGAAGAAGAAGAAGAAGAAGAAAAAGAAGAGATCTCACCTACGGATTCCTCAACCAAATCTGGAGAATTGAGATCGCGGAGCCTTAAGCGTCCCCGTAAGCTTTGCTCGATCTCCGGATCCAAATCAAGTAGATTTCACGGATTCCCTCGGGTCATACAAAAAAAAAAACAAAAGATAAAAGTTTTAAGATTTAAAAAATTTATAAAATGAAATTTCTCGGACTTCCCAAGGGCTACCCAGTGAAGGGTTCGCAAGGTACTAGGCAGTATTGCGGGATGAAAACCCGGCACAACCCTTTCGCAAGAAATTTTACTTATGAAATTTTAAAATAAAACTTTCAAATAAAACAAATTTTTTGTGTAAATTTTTTTTTGAAACTAAAAGAAAAATGATAAAAGTAATAGATCCTTGCTTTCAAAATATCAACAAAGAAAACTCCCCGACAACGATGCCAAAAACTTGATGGATATTTTCTCCACGCTAGCGCGTGTTTCCAATTGATGAGGCAAGTATTCCTATCGTTCGGAGTATAGAATCAAGTGTCATATTTAAACTCGGGGCTGTCGAGTACTTGTACTCACAAGGGAAACTATTATCTTATTGGAAGGAAAATTTTGTTTTTGTTGAACGGAAAAAGAAGTGTTACACTAGAGAAGAGAAATTCAATTATGAGGAAGCTAGCACTTGATCTAGAATCCCCTTGGACTAAAATAAATCTTATTGAAAAATAAAGTAATGCAAGTTCTTATCTACTCACTCGACCGTGGAGGTTCCTAAAGTACAAAAGCGTCTCTATCGAGCTCATTCTTCTGAATAACCTTAGGTTGATCGATTAAGACCTTTTGGCCAGTCGAAACCCCTAAGCTTGCTTTAGGCGGTGAACCCCTCTATTGGATTTGACTCCAATCCGGAAGATTTATGTCGTCCTCTCTCGAGGAGTGCATTCAACTCCTTTTATATTTGAGTGATCTCCTCGTATCCGCAACCTCTCGGTCATTTAGGATACGGATCTAAGATCAAAAATCATATCCACCTAATATGAATTTGATGAAATAAAAATCAAAGATAAATCATAGCGAGTAAGATTAAGAACAAGACAAATGATAAAAGAATGAGAAGATTTTATTTTATTCCAAGGTTCATCATGATCAAGTGCTAAAATAAAGTTAGTTACTCATCATGATTAGGGAATTATAAAATAAAGTAGAGAGAGACATGCTTGAATTAAAAACAAGTAGAATTAAAGCATACAAAAATAGTAATCTATACTAGTCATGGAAATACTGCAAAAGAAAACAGAAAATTACAAGACTCCAACTCCCAAAATTCGACTCCTGAACATCTGAAGTTGTCTTGAATTTATAGAAAAAATTTCTGTTTGGTCACGCACTAGGTCACGCCCGTGACCTAGGGCATGTCGGGCTCGGAACCGTCGTCTTGAAACCTCGGGAACGTTGGAGGAGAAACCGTCAAAATCTGTTAATGGATGGGTCACGCTTCTATGTCACGCCCGTGACCTAGGGTGCGTCAAGCCTATTTCTTGAAAATGGAGGGAAGCTGAAAACGGCGGGAGTAAAATTGGTCTTCAAGGAGGTGTCACGACCCATAGTCACGCCCGTGACTAGGTGCGTGTAAAGCTAGAACGGCTTCTGGCGACAACGGCTCGAACGACAGAGTAATTGGTTGGAAATGCCCGTGACACGCCCTGGGTAACGCCCGTGACCCAAGCGTGTCAATTTAATCAAACGTGGCACGGCTAGCAGTTCTTCCACAGGCTGGAACGCCCCGTGTAAAGGGTACACGGGGCGTGTCATATTTTGACACGGGCGTGTCAAGTCCGATCGGCGATCTTCAGGCGTGGGTCGACGATCTTCTGCTGTAGACATGATATTTGTGTTTCACGCCCCTGTGTCACGCCCAGGTAGGTCATGTCACAGGGCGTGTCTAGGCTAGTAAACCTGAAATCTCCCATTTTACTCCAAATATTTTGTAAAATAACCCTGCAAAATCAAAAGTTACTTTATTAGAATAATTAAATATAAAATACAGAAATAAGTTAATTATAAACTTAATATTATAAAAGTAATATAATATCTAACGATTAATTAAAAAAATAGAATAATAAAAATAGGAAATAATTAGAGTTATCAACTCATTCAACGATTTTGACTTAGCCTGCAGAAAACAAAGCTAGCGTTGAGTGAGTGCACCACACTCAATGCTAGAGGCCTATCAGTCTAGGCGTTGAGTGAGGTGCACTCACTCAACGCTTTTGACTTGGCCAGAAATTATAAAACTAAGCCCACAGCCCTCTCAACGCCTGGAGACAAAGAGTTGGAAATCAATTCCAACTCTCTCTCCTACCTTCCCTACTCGACCTCAACAGCCAAAATAACTTAGCCCACCACTTAAATAATACTAAAACCTAACTCCAGCAATAACTTGGACCCCAAACCGAGAACGAGAAAAGAGAGAAAAACAAAAAAAGAAAACTAGGGCTCGATCTGGACGGTTTCTTGGAGCCGAGGAAGAGAAAGGACTGGAGCAAGGGCAACGCTTATGCTCCAGCTCCTAGAGGCAAGGGCAAATGGCTATTTATAACAATCTAACAAAGGTAAAAGGAAAAAAAGATTTAAAACTGCAAGGGCTAGGAGCAACTTGCCTTAATTCGGGCAAGGAGAAAATCCGCTGGAACACCAAGCTTGGCAATGGTGGCTCGGTCTGCTGCAAAACCAGCAACCTAGAAAACAAGCTCTCGATGAGAGCAGCTCGGATCCACCATCACTGGAGAGAAACGAGACCTAAGATAGCGGCCACCTCCGGTCAATGCTCCAGCACCCCCGCCCGAGCACCTTTTGTAGGAAGACTGCTGATTTCTTGGGAAGGAAAAAAAATGAGGCTTGATACCAGCTAGCTTCCTATATAACTCCAGCAACCTTCTCCAAAAGATAATATAGAATAATCTAAGCAAGGGGAGTTTCGGCCACCAGCTACAGTAATCCTACCTCTTCACCCGCCAGCTAACAGCCACTTCAAGCTTAAGCACACTTATATATATACATATATTTTTATCTTAACCTCACCTCAGCTAACCAAACTCCGGCCACCTAACTGACCCTGCCCGAGCTAAGCTAGGAAAAAATATATATATAAACTTTTATATATTCCGATATATACATATATATATAAGCAACCCTGTATATATATAAGCTGAAAGAAGGAAAAGGGCTAACCGCATGTAAGACCCCCCTCCCGGAACACAACACACGGCACGAGGGGAGTCTTTTGCCCGAAATAGCCGCCTTGTGGTAGCACTAACACACGGGTTAGCCTTTACCATAAGACGCCTATTTCGCCAGCTACAATCCATATCATAACATATACTATGCCAACCCAACCATAACAGAAAAGTAAAGCAGTTCAATTCACAGCTAAGTTTAAGTCCAGAAGAGCGGAAGATAACAAGCACAGCAGGCTTGTACAAAAGAACAAGAGTCTAGAAATGTTTTGCCAAACGGCTACATGAAAACACTCACGACTGTCACTGACGGTGCCGATGGCACCACCACCTCAGGTCCTATCGTCCGGGCCTGGCTGTCCTGCTGCATAGTCCGTTGCTGCTCTACCTGCGGGGTTTCCTCCTAAAAAGGAAGACGTAGCAACCGTTAGTCATAAGACTAAGTGGCTTCACATCCGCTCCCCCGGCGACTCCTCGGCACCGGGCGGAGAAAGGAACAAAGGTACAATATATATATATAAGCAAGTAAACAAGCAGGTGACTGTAAATATGGTGGAGTACAAACTACGCTACACAACTAGCAGTTCTACAAATATCAATAATATATGACAGCAGGTATAAGTAATCAGAATAGTAACTTAACTTATAAGAGTGCCCATACAAACTTATAAGTTAAGGATCGGCTTAACAGTAAAGTAACTCATCGTATAAGAGTGCCCATACAAACTTATACGATGAGGATCTTGTGTATGCAATGAATGACATGATATGAATGTTATGGTATGACCGAATCATGTGCACGCACATGCAAGTTGCTATGTCGACACAGACTAGAAGTTCCCACTTTTCGAGCAGGTAGCTAACCTCTCGGGCGTCGTCCGTCGTGGCCAGACGGCGATAGTGGAGCGGGCGTCTCCACTACTAGGTGGTATCACACTACCTATCCTAGGCCCCCGTACGCCTCAACGCTAAGAACACAACAGCGGAGCTCACATGCGTACTACGGCTCAGAAGGGGTCTTGGGTAGATGTGCACCAAGAACACAGCCCAACCTGGCCTTCGATTTCGAACCGGATGGAACCTCGGAAACGCACGAGGTGCAAGCCCAACCGTTCTCATGGCGCGGAGGAGATCTCGGGTTATGGACACCAAGTATCTAACCCTACCGCCCAAGGTCTACCCATTGGCTCCCATCGGTGTGACGACTGGCGAACCCGTAGACCTGCCACAGTCATTATCTCAATATCGCGACACGATGAATCGTCGCACATCACATGCCCCAAAACAACTCACTCGATGCTACCTGTAGGGAGACTTCAACTCTAAGCATCGGTTGTTAATAATCCCCTTGGGCTCGGATTACGGTTACAAAGTACTCTTCACATAGTGTTCATCATATTCACGCCCACCTATTCAATGAATTCATCTAAACACTACGCATAATAGATATATTCAACTCCCAACTATATAAATATATTTTATACCACTCTCAACCCTTAGTTTCTAGCCTTCTCATCCACTTCATTTCTCTACCAATACATGGTTATACCTTATTACACAACCAAATGAGTAATCATGCTAAACTATGGTAACAACAACATTATAGATATATGGGAGCAAGACAACAAATGAGCAAATCACAAACATTGCAAGAGTGCTAGCATTATAAATTAACAAGTGCATTAACATAGGATAGCCCGATACTAAAACTGGGATTCCCGGAGCTACAGGAATCCGATCACAATGCACAACCCCTCGTTAAAAGGTATTCGCGAGGGCTACGACTTTCGTGTTGAGTTGATCGCCCAGATCTGGTCGCAACATACCAGAAATTCAACTCGAATACGTACAGGAAACAGTTTCCTGTACAGGAATTTTCCCGAACGCAGCGGACTCGAACCAGCTTTCCCGTGGCTACGGGTATCGCATGGAAACGTGCAACCACTCGTTGGAAAGTTAATTTCAAGGGCTACGACTTTCGTGTTGAGACGTTCACCCAGATCTGGCCAGAACACCTCCGAAATTGGCCACAAAGGTCGCCGCGTGCAGAAATCAGATTTCTGCACGCATCTTAAGGCGAGATGAACGACATCCGTTCATCTTCTTCCTTGCAACGACCTCGCATAAACTTCTCCAGAAATCACACCCAACCTTATTTCTCCTTTCAAAGCCAAACCCTCAACGAAAACCCCTCTCATCTCCACTTTGAATGATGAGAAGGTTGAGGGAGACTAAGCCTAGAAAACCTAGGCATGGCTTATCCTAAGAACTCTCCTCCTCACCATCAAGACTCTATGGAGTCGATGTCTCTCCTAAAATAACTATAGATCTAGCACCAAGGGAGAGGGGAGGAAGCTCACCTCAAGTCCAGCGGTACCACCATGGCCGGCCATGAGCCTCGCACTCCTTCGCGGCGGCATTGTTTTTCCCTTGACGGTGGCGGCGTTTTGATTCCTCCAAGGATGGCTCCGGCAAGCTCTTCCTCCTCCAGCCAAGAGAACTCCCTCAGAAATATCGGGGCTGAAGAAAGGGGATGAAATGCTAGGGTTTCACAACTTTTTCCTTTTTATACACCGCAGACACGGGTAGGCACACGGCCGTGTTCCTACCCGTGTACAGGTGACACGGCCGTGTCGCCTGTCGTGTTTAGGGCCGTGTTCATCCCAGAACAACTTTCTGTCGTGTCGGGGTTGCGGCACACGGGTAGAGACACGGCCGTGTCTCGACCCGTGTCCTTGGCACACGGGTAGGGACACGCCGTGTCCCAATACCCGTGTACCTCTCTGACTGAAAACTCAATATTGGCATGAGGCACACGGGTATGGACACGGCCGTGTCCATACCCGTGTCGGCCAAAAAACACCGTTTTGCCTTGTTTTCCTCATTTCCCATACGTCCGCACCTGTTCACCCACACCCCCATTGGGCTCGCCACAGCCCCTCTTGACTCAAATACGCAATCAGGGGGCCTAGCGCGAATTGGGACGTTACACCGCACTCCATCATTACAAGCACCAATATATATATATAAAAATATATATATACATGTACATATATATATATATAATAAATGTCTAACATTATAGCCTAAAACCAATGCACAAGCCTTACCAGGCTCGACCACACAAGGTTACGCACAACAAAGGCAACAGCATGGCTAGACACTACCGGCTAACAAACGAACGTCGAAACAACGCGAAAAAACAAACGATCACGGATTTCGACAAAACTCGCACCGTAGCTAAACACCCAAGCTACAAACACAATGACGAAGTCAAAAACAACATCCGACGATCAAAACTCAGGCTAAAACTACCCAGAGCCAAAACACAAGCATTCCCGAAGAGGCTCAGCCGAGTCACCACAATAGACTCCGGCTAGCTGGGGAATCTTGCAAACAGGCTACTAATGGGCCACTAAAGGAACCTAAAGAGCTATGACCATACTCTAGCAATGGCAAAAAGGCCGGAAATGCATCATCGTAACGCTAAACATCTATCAAACAAAACACAAAAAATTCTGGGGCATTACAAAGGAAGAGGAAGCAGTGCAGTTTACTACTAGTTACTTGCAGCTCAAGATCCTTGTAGTTGTGAAGACAGTTAGAGCCGAGAAAACTCAACTCAAGGGGTTATCACATAAAAATTTCTCTGTGATAAATATAAATCTATTTCACTTTGCTAGGATCCTTTTAGATCTGAGTTGTAGGGCTCTTTGAGCCTGAGGTAGGGAAAATTTGCCTGAGCTCCAGATCCATTTTGGATCCGAGGTAGGTGGTCAATTGATAACTATGCTGTTGTGAAAGTTTTGGTTTCAAGGTCAACTAAATACTTAGAGGGGGGTGAATAGGTTTTTGGCTTTCTTTTTAAATACTCTGATTTATATCTCAGTTCCTGATGTTTATTGATTAATTGATTTGTGCTTTCAAGAATAATAAATGATGACTCAGAAATTTTATAATGGTTCCTCAATCTTGGGTAAGTCCACTGTCCCTCTCCTCCTTTCTTACAGTGTGTTAGACAAGGCTCTTCACCAATTCCTCGGCTCCTTCAGAGCTTACAGCATGATCCTACAGGACTACTCAGTCTTATACAAGGCCTATAACTTGGGCACTATGCCCTACCACTTAGATCCCAATAAGATCTTACCTCGGCCTTTATAACATAGGCCTACACTCAGGCACTAAGCCTTACCACTCAGATTCTAACAAGAATCTTACCTCGGCCTTTAGAACCCCAGCCTACACACAGGCACTAATCCTTACCACTAAGATTCTAACAAGAATCCTACCACGGCCTTTATAACAAAGGCCTACACTCAGATTCCCCAAAGAATCCTACCCTCAGATCCAAATTGAATCTTATAGTGAATGTAAAAGAGATGAATTACTCAGACACCCGAGAAAGTTCACTGTGTCTTTATTCCTAGACTGAGAAGATATTAACCCTATCTTCTTTTTCGTAGCAACAAGTTGAGGAAGAAATCTTCTATTGAATCCCGTCTTGTTCTGGAAGTAACTTGCAGAAAACTCTGCTTCATATTCAGGAATTAATCCCGATCTTGCTGTTGCATATGACTATTGCGGTAGCTAACTCTCTTCGCATTCAGGTTCTCTAATCTGAACTCCTTCATCTGGATCTGTGAGAAAATGAGGAAGAAGACGTCATCCAGCCGCAAGATTGCAAACCCAAAGAACCCTAATGACGTCTCTTCTTGATGTTGATTGTGATTACTATGATTGATTACTTGTTAGTTATTTCAATCTGATCCTGATCCTTTTATAGATAGCCGATTAGCATCACATTGAGCAGTGGGCCCCACCAAAATTGGTGGCTGTGATTCAGCCACCTACTTTCTATTGATGGCTGATTCAATGGCACTTAACTTTGTGTGGGCCCCAACGAGTAATCTCTTTCTTAGTGCAGAAAATCATGATAGTTGTCCCCCAGCGCCTCTAGCAGCATTCCTGCAACATTTGAACCTGCTTTGACCAATTGACTTTGTTGACGTCACCATCTCTCTGGACTTAGACATAATCAAGCATCAGTAGTGAAGGCTCTGTTCGACAAACTCAGAACGCAGTTCAATGAACTTAAAGCTCAACTCGACGAAAAGTGAAAGGTCAGTTTGACGAACTCAGAGTTCAGCACAATGAAAAAATGAAAGCTTAATTCAATGAACTCTGAACTTAGTTCGACAAACACAGAGCTCAGCTTGACGAAAAAGTGTAAGCTCAGTTTGACGAACTTTGAACTCAGTTGAAAAAACTCTGAGCTTAGCTCGACGAAAGTAAAAGCAATCGACACATTTGGACTTAGCCAACTTTTTGTGTCAAGAAGAACACAGTGTCTCAGACTGACTAGGATTAAGTCAACGCTATAGCCCCATGGCATTGAGTGAGTAAGTATCACTCAATGCCTTGCTACTTAGACAAAATTTGTCCCATGGTATTGAGTGAGTGAGCTACACTCAACACCTAACTACTTATATAGATTTTTTGTCTCATGGAATTGAGTGAGTGAGCTACACTCAATTCCTAAATACTTAGACAGATTTTCTATCTCATGAAATTAAGTGAGAAAGCTACACTCAACTCCTTACTACTTAAACAGATTTATTGTCTCATGACGTTAAGTGAGAAAGTTATACTCTACGCCTAACTACTTTGTCAAATATTCAAACAAAAATTTTTATGGCTTTGACTGATTGGACTATGGCGTTGAGTGAGTGAGCTATACTCAACGCCTGTTGACTTATCCACTTTTTTGCTCATTACTTTTTAGTCTTTGATTTTCTAAGCCTATCTCACAGCTTTTTGTTGTATTGCGTTGAGTGAGTAGACTACACTCAGCGCCTGTGGACTTTGCTACATTTTAGCTTATTTTTATTTAGGCTTTAACTCTCTCAGTTCCTTTTTTTATATGGTGTTGAGTGAGCTAAACACAATCAACGCTCGTGGACTTAGCTAATTTTCTTCTTAGCCAACATGTTTTGCTGACTAGACTCAACGATTTTACTTACCTGGCATTGAGTTAATAGACTTCACTCAATGCTTATGGACTTAAGCAAATCTTAGACCCTTCCAGCCACTTCTTTGAGTCAACATGCCTGATAATTGTCACAAGGACTATCCTGCACACATGAACTTAGACACACATCAAATACAACTATGTTTGTCTCATTGACCTGTTTGACATCATCAAATCCGGGCCATTGGGATCAATGGACCCAACAATCACCCCCTGTTTGAAGATATCAAAACCATTGATCAACCTCCTTAGTCAATGAGATACACATCACATAGGCAGTAAAAAACTTATTAAATTCAGTGAGACGAGTTTTTACCTAGATGAAGTTTTACCTACTCCCCCTAGATTGATGCAGGGTGTGTGTTACCTAGAGTTTTACCTCTCAGCTTGATCCTTCTTGAGCTTGTCTCTCCCCCTTGGAAACTACTTAAATATGATTAATGTCCTCTTTCCCCCTTTTGAATTTTTCAGATAGTCAGGGAGGTGCACAAGTTTTTTTTCTCCCCTTGTGGTTTCCCCCTAGTTGATATAGATGAGGCCTGTAGTACAACTGCCATCTTGCTCTTTATACAAGGCTAACTTTTGTCTTGTAGCTGCTGGACTTGCTCCCCCTCAATAGGAGCATCAACTCTCATGTTGTTCTTGATTTCCACTTGGTCAGCATCACTTGCAAAAAGAATAAGCCGTTACCCAAAAAAAATACCTTAGGTATTTTCTGAAGCTATTCTATGTTCAATATACCTAATTCAATCATGAAGGTGTTGAACTTGGCATCATCTAGTGGCTTAGTGAAGATATCATCCACTTGCTTGTTAGTGGAGACAAACTCTAGGCTAATGTCTTCTTTCCCCGTATGCTCCCTAATAAAATGATACTTAATTTCTATGTACTTAGTCCTTCTGTGTGAGATAGAATTCCTAGAAATAGAAATAACACTAGTAGAATCACAATAAAGAGGAGTTCTACTTATCTTAATGTTATAATACTCAAGCTGATGCTGAATCCATAGTAATTGAGCACAATTACTGCCTGCTTAAATGTACTCTGACTCAGTAGTTGAGATAGTAACACTGGTCTGCTTCTTACTGCTGCTAGTCTTCCACTTAGGAATTTACATGTACTAGTAATACTTTTCCTGTCTTCCTTGCAGCATGCAAAATCTTAAAATTCTTTTTGTAGCAGAAAAATGAGATTCTTTAGGGCAGGCCTGATACCTGGTGGCTGATCCATATATACTTCCTCTTTTAAGTCCCCATTCAGTAATGTTGACTTCTCATCCATCTGGTAGACTTTGAATCCTTGATGGGTAGCAAATGTAAGGAATAGCCTTATTGCTTCCAGCCTGGCTACTGGGGCAAAAGCCTGGTCAAAATCTATTACTTCTTCTTGCCTGTATCATTTTTCCACCAATCTAGCCTTGTTCTTGACTATAATGCCATTCTCATCTAACATGTTCTTATAGATCGACTTAGTTCCTATGAGATTTTGTCCCTTAGGTATGGAAACCAGCTTCCAAACACTACACCTCTTAAACTAGTTCAGATCTTTCTACATTGCTCTAATCCAGAATGGGTCTTTAATAGCCTCTTCAAGCTTTTTGGGCTCTTCTTGAGATATGAAGCTTGAATAGAGAGCTGTGTTGATGCTCTTGCTTCTTGTCTAGACTCCATGTCTTGCATCACCAATGATTTGGTGTGCTGGATGGTCCCTCAGATGTCTCCCAGCTGGAGACAATCTTGCTTCATCTTGATGTTCTTCATTGTCTTCAGCTTGCAGTTCCTTATTGTCTTCAGCTGGCTGTGCTTAATCCTCAGCTTGTGAGTCTTGAGCTCCCCTAGACAACACCCATCTTCTTTCATATATTGTATTGCTGGATTACCTTCCCCGATGGTAAGCTTGTCCATCACCTCCTTTAAACCTGTAGAGCTAGAAGAGGAAGCTAGGTAGCTTACAGTTAATCAAGTTTGACTCATCAAAGTTAACACAGACTGATTCTTCTATAACTTGACTGGTCAAGTTATAGATCTTATATGCCCTACTATTATTATTGTACCCAACAAATATCTATTCTTGGGACTTGGTAGCAAACTTAGTCATATTGGACTTACCATTGTTCAGTATATAGCACTTGCTACCAAAAATTCGGAAGTAGGATAAGTTTGGTTTTCTAACTTTCAGAATCTCATAGGAAGTCTTCTTGTGGCTTTTGGTGTTGGAAGCCCTGTTGAGGACATGACATGCAGTGCTTGCTGACTTAGCCAAGAAATATTTAAGGAGAGATGTGTCACTTAACAAGGTCCTACTAGCCTCTATGAGGGTTTTGTTTTTCCTCACTACAATTCCATTTTGCTGGGGTGTTCTAGGAGAGGAGAACTCTTGATGAATCCCATGCTCTTTAAAGAACCTTTTCATGCACAAAGACTGAAACTCAGGCCCATGGTCACTTCTGATTTTGACTACAATACTTTTAAATTCATTCTGAATTTGCTAAATAAATATCTCGAAGACATAGAGGGTTTCAGATTTCTTCCTTAGGAAGAACACCCAGGCAAATATGGAAAAGTCATCAACAACTACAGGGGTGTAGACTTTCCTACCTAGACACTCAATTGGCATAGGACCAAGTAGATCCATATATAGGAGGTACAAACACTTCACTAAGTCTTTGGTACCAAGGCTCTTGAAGGAGGTCTTGGTCTGCTTTCCCCTTTAGCTTACTGAGCAGATACTCTCCTTGGTGTACTTAACCTTAGGTCGATTTCTCACAACTCTTCACTAAAGAGTTTTCCTATAGTCTTGTAATTCAAGTGAGCTAGCCTCTTATGCCATTGGACACAATGTAAGGCTTTTTCATCTATAACTAGGCATATGGGAGAGTCCTTACTCTCTCAAACAAAATTTAGACAATAGACATTTCCTCTCCTAATGCCTGTCAAGATGACCCCTTTGTCACTTGACCTCCTAATTTTTCACTCATCCTAATTTGTCACTCATAGCCAAGATCACATAGTTGGCTTATGCTTATCCGGTTGTGTTGCAACCATTTCACATAAGCTACTTGTGCGATAGTGATTATATCATTTGATATCTTCCAAAACCCTTTTATTACTCCCTTTTTTGAACCATAAAAGATGACTTTGGGTCCATTCTCTACTAGAGTGTACTCTAACAACATGCTCCTTATTCCAGTCATGTGCCTGGAACAACCACTATCCAAGTACCATATAGGGGTATGACAACTTGGACTTACTTGCAAAAAAAATAAATCATCTATCCTTAGGACCCCAATTCTTTTTTTGTCATAGGTGCATGTGTAACACCCCGACTTTTCTGTGTTTTGTTTGATAGATGTTTGGCGTTACGATGACGCGTTTCCAGCCTTTTTTTTGTTGTTAGAGCGTGGTCATAGCTCTTTAGTTTCCTTTAGTGGCCTGTTAGTAGCCCGTTTGCAAGATTCCCCAGCTAGCCGGAGTCTGTTGTGGTGACTTGGCTGTGCCTCTTAGGGAATGATTGTGTTTTGGCTTCGGGTAGTTTTAGCCCGAGTTTTGATCGTCGGATGTTGTTTTCGACTTCGCCATTGTGTTTGTAGCTTGGGTGTTTAGCTACGGTGCAAGTTTTGTCAAAATCCGCGATCGTTTGGTTTTCGCGTCGTTTCGAGGTTCATTTGGTTAGCCGGTAGTGTGTAGCCAGGTCGTTGCCTTTGTTGTGCGTAGCCTTGTGTGGCCGAGCCTGGATAGGCTTGTGGTTGGTTTTAGGCTAAAATGTTTGCAATTTATTATATATATATATATGTACATGTATATATATTTATATATATATATATTTATTTATTTATTTGTGCTTGTAATGATGGGGTGCGGTTAGCCCTCATCTTTTCAGCTTATATATATATAGGTTTCTTTATATATATATATATATATGAATGTGTTTATATAACTGTTCTGGATATATATATATATATATATATATATGTATATATCGGTATATATATATAAGTTTATATATATTTGTT
This sequence comes from Platanthera zijinensis, assembly GCA_039513925.1. NCBI lineage: Eukaryota > Viridiplantae > Streptophyta > Magnoliopsida > Asparagales > Orchidaceae > Platanthera > Platanthera zijinensis. The sequence continues at coordinate 61,020,982 of CM077094.1, read as the reverse complement.
TTAAGAGGGGCTCAGGTTAGGTAGAGAAGCTGTAATGGGCCGAGTCCATCCAACAGGCGTAGCTTTTATTTTAATTAGTTAGTGCTTAGGCTAGGCTTTTATTTTATACAGTTTTAGTGGTTAGTGGAGGGTTTTTATAAGATGCCAGCTAGCTTCCTTCCTCTTTTTCCTGAGCAGCTGGCTGGTTGGCTTCCAGCGGAAGGAAGAAATCGGACGGTGGTGCTGGAGCTTTCAGCCGGTGGTTTGCTAAGCTTGGTAGGCAGTTTTTCCTCTCGGGAAGGGCCGATCTGGCTGTCTTTCTCCCTAGGTTTGTTCTTAAACCTCTCAGGACATCCATAGGAGTTAGGGTTTCAGTTTTCTCCTCTTCCTCTTCTCTAAACAGCTCCAGATTTTGTTTCTTCCTAGGTAGCCTTGCTGCCGGTGCCGAGCCAGTGAAGTGAAGGCTGCTGCTGGAGCTTGGTTGTCAGGCAAGTGGATCCCTTGCCCCTTGCTGTTTTTATTTCTAATCTTAGCTTGTGCTGCTCTTTTTCTTTTGCTAGCCTAAAGCTCCAGGTTTTCTTCCCCTTTTCTCAATTGTACATTTGTCTTGGCTGGTGCCAAGGTTGCTGGTTAGTATTAGGATTAGGCTTAGCTTAGTGTTAAGCTAGATTAGGGCTGTTGTGGTCGGGTAGGAGAGGTAGGAGTGAGAGCTGGAATTAAATTCTAGCTCTCGGGTTAGGAGGAGATGAGGGAGCTGGGTCGGGTTAGCTTCAGGATTTTTTCCTGGATTTTCTGCTAAGTCAAAAATGTTGAGTGAGTGTACCTAATTAAACACCTAGACTGATAGGCTTATGGCGTTGAGTGTGGTCCACTCACTTAACGCCATGGTTATTTTTGCGGCTAAGGGTGCCGAGGCGTTAAGTGAGTCGACCTCACTCAACGCCAAGGCAGGTTTGGCATTGAGTGAGGTGAACTCACTCAACCCTACAGCTAACACTTGCAGCTAAAGTCTTTGGCGTGAGTGAGTAGACCTCACTCAACGTCGCAGCTATTTTGGCGTTGAGTGAGGTAGAATCACTCAACGCCACAGTATTTTCAGCAGTCAAGTCTGATGGCGTTGAGTGAGTCGACCTCACTCAATGCCAAAGCAGGTTTGGCATTGAGTGAGGTAGACTCACTAAACGCCACAACAAGAGCTTGCGGTTAAGTCCTTGGCATTGAGTGAGGGTACCTCACTCAACTCCGTGGCTATTTTGGCGTTGAGTGAGGCATACTCACTGAACGCCGCAGTTTTTTTAGGCTAAGTCTTTAGCCTTTGGATGTGTGCTTGTTTAGGACTGTTAGAGGAGTTTTTTTCCTTCCTAAGGGGGATGTTGGGGTGTTCGGCTAGTTTTTGCATGCCGACTCATGGACTATGGCCAGAGGGTGAGTTTTCTGGACTCTAGAGGGGTGAAATGTGTGCGCTGAGCTATGGACACTACGAAGTCTGGACAATGGGCCGACTTGTTTAGGTGTGTGGCCCCTAAGGCTTCCACCGGTTTTGTTCACCCTTGAGTATTTATTTTGGGGTCTGGTTGTTTGTGCTGGTACTGCCACCCACTCCAGACCCGTATTATTTACACCCCGGTCATTTTCCCACAAAGTTAGGATTGTTAGCTCTTTATTTTCCTGCTTTTTTTAATTCCTGCTAGTATACTGATGCTTACTGCTGCAGGTTATTTCTTTCTGCCAGGCAGGTAGCTTTTGTGCTCACACTTGGTGTGATTTACCTTTACTGTCCTTTTGATAGTATCTTTTTCTTCTTACTGTCATACTTTTCACTTACTGTTAGTTGTTGCTTTTGTTACCGGGTTGGTAAACCCTTTTTACTCACACTTAAATCTTAAATTCTTCATACTTTGATATTGTGCTGAGGCGTTCTTTCCAGAATGCCTCAAGTCTAGGTTGTAGCCGATAGAGCGGTTGTTTCCTTTTAGTGGGTTTTGCTGATAGCCTCCAGGGTAGCTGAGTTACAGATCTTCCACCTTGTGAGGTATTTATTCTTCTTTTCTGTATGGACATGCACACTCACTGGTGGGTTTGTGTCGGGTTGTCGATGCCCACTAGTGGCTTACTTGTTTTGCTGAATATGAATTAAAACTACTGTTTTTGCCCTCTTGGGGTTGCTTACTTGCTTCTGGGAAGGTTTTATGCTAGGTTGCATGTTAGGTATTTTAAAACCCTAAACTATTATTTGTATCTCATTTATATCATATTTGCAAAACTAAAACACTTTCTTCTTTAAGCGTAAAGAATATTTTTCATATATAAATACTATACTCACCTTAGGTGTCGCGCATACCATAAGTGGTCCCTTGATGGCCCTTATACACATTTATGATGTCAAATCAACTAAATCAAGGTATTTTTCCGCTGCAAACAAATATATTTTCCTATCGTGGACTAGCTGATCCACTGTGCCAAGGGATACGGCCTTTAAATAAACTTGTTTTCTACTATTTTAAAACTTGTGATTTGTAGTCTTAGTGCGTTTCCTGAGCATCAGCAGTTATCCCCTGCTTGACGTGTCATCACAACGCGTGTTTTCCCATACTCTGATACTTCTTAATCTCAGGGAGAATGCGGGTTATGATAGTTGGTATCAGAGGGAGGTTGCTTGACAAGTTAGTCGGGCAACCTTTCCTTTTGATTGCATTAGAAGTTTAGCTTTATAAGCATACACACACAGATATGTCATCAGCACGTCTTGGCCAAAGCACGAACACTACACTCATAAGCATAAAGAAGTATACGGGGCATATTATGTAGTATGTGATGCATAATGCATAATATGTGTTTGTATATGGATCCACCATAGGAGGCAACATGTGAGGGTTATGTAGTATGGGAAGCATAACTTCACCACATGAATGCGGTTAGCACGTTCTCTTTTTTTCGTTGCATGGGAATGTTATGTGGTATAGGATGCATAACATTTTCATGTGTACGCCGCCCATGGCATGCATTAAGGCTTTTATTTAGGATTCATAGCATAACATGCATAGCATGACATTTCATAAGCACAACGTGTAAAGCTAATGATTTGCATGATGACATATGTACACACATGGTTTTGAGTAAAAACGAATATAAAAGCATGCATTCATGGTTTAGGCACATGAGTTAGTATTATGGTGGTGAACCATCTCAGGCTAAGTATAACAACATCATTATTAAACAAATCCAAGAGCAAGTTTTGCAGTTGAAATTCGTATTTATGTATGCTTGTCTGTACCGGGTAATTTTGTTCTAGCTGTTGGGCTGGGTTTTAACTAGAGCTGGTGCGATTATAGGATGATGAAGCATCCTGCGACGTGATTGACTCCCCAATATAAGGGCGAGTCTTCAGGAGGGAAAAGAGAGGCTCAGATTGAAAGTTTGCGGCTAAGTAATGAAGCCTTATCTAGGCAGATGATGGGCATACAGACACAGATTCAGTCCTTGGTTGCAGTAGTGGCAGGACTTGCTCAGATAGTTCAGGACCCCGTTTGGGGTTTTGCTGTTCCTCCCCCTCTTGCTCCTCTTGTGCCTCCAGTTGTGGTGCCCCCGGAGATGGTCTTTATATCCCAGTTTCAGCGGCTTAGGCCCCCTACTTATGACGGGTAAGCGGATTTCATGATTTTGGATGACTGGCTGATTTCCATATAGGAGATGTTCTCCTATTCTGGGATTACGGATGATCAGAAGGTAATGCTCGCTGCCTACCAGCTCAAGGGATTGGCAAAAAGTTGGTGGCTAAGGGAGAAAGAAAGCTTGGTGACAGGATTCACCTGGGAGTCCTTTAAGGTAACGTTGTTAAGAAAATTTCTGCCCTCGGTCGAGCGGGACCTGGTTGATGAACGACTTCCAAAATTTGAAGCAAAGGAAACTCACGATCTGTGAGTATGAGGTTGAATTTAGCAAGCTGAGTCAGTTTGCTCCTAGACTTGTGAGTGTTGAAGCAGACTGGGTTAAGCGGTTTCTAGGATGGCTAAGAAGCGACGCTCAAAAGTTAGCAAATGCCTACGGAGCAGTCAGTTATGTCGGTGTGGTTGAAGCTGCTTTGAAGGTCGAGGCCATTGAGAATGCTAAGAATAGAGGCCAGCAGGCGAGGCAAGACAAGCGGAAGTCTGTTAGAGGGAAAGGCCCCTAGGAACCTGATGCTATTTCAAGGAAGAAGACCAAGGGGACTTGTAGCTTTTGTGGTCGGCCGGGCCATCCTTTGGAGAAGTGCTTCAAGAGATTGGCGGCGCAGAAGAAAGAGCAAGTACATGCAATTTATGGTTCTCCCAAAGGTTATGTGGTGTGTACTTTGTGCGGAAAGAAGGGGCATGATGCGGCCCGTTGCTGGTTGAAAGATAAAGTTTGCTTTCAGTGTGGGCAAAAGGGCCATCTCAAAACGAGGTGCCCTCAGGCACCGCCCGTTCTCCCAGCAGTTCCTTTGCAGGCGTTTCCGCCACCCCCGTGGGTGGATGAAGGCAAGGGGAAGCTGAATTTTATCTCTTCGGAGGAAGCGTTGACCTCGACCCAGGTTATTTCAGGTTAGATTTCTTCCTAACTTGAATATTTTACTTCTTGTATAGTTTAGCTTTTGTTTTCCCTTAGTTGCGTGGGCTAATTTATAGGGAGATTTAAGCTAAAGAACTGCTGGGCGTCCGTTCTTTTCGATTCTGGCACAACCCACTCTTTTGTTGCTAGGGCTTTCGTGGAGTGATTCTGCTTGGGCCTAGATCGTGTTGGTGGGGCTTTCTGCATCAAGTTCCCTTCTGGTGACTCTGTGATTTCAAATTTGGGTATTCAGGGCTGCCTAATCTTATTGGGGGACTTTCTAGCAAAGGCGGATCTGAAGGTGATTGACCTGGAGGACTTCAATGTTATCCTAGGAATGGACTGGTTGTCCAGATATGATGCGGTTATCCAGTGCAAGGGTAAGCGCTTGGATTTCGTGAAGAACAACGGTCAGCTCGGGAGCATTTATGCCGATCCACTCCTAGAGTCTCCGGTTATTTCTACGGTATGTGCTCGCAAGTTGCTTGATTCTAGCTTTTTTGCCTGTTTGGTCTCTCTGGTAGGGACAGATGTTAGTGTGCCGCGGTTGGAGGAGATTCCTATTGTTTGTGAGTTCTCTGATGTTTTTCCTGACGATCTTCCCGGTCTTCCACCCGATAGATATGTCGAGTTTGTTATAGATTTGGTGCCGGGTACGCATCCTATTGCTAAGGCATCGTACCGCATGGCCCCGTGAGAGCTGGAGGAGTTGCGGATCCAGCTAGATGAGATGTTGGCAAAGGGTTTTATCTGGCCGAGTTCGTCGCCCTGGGGTGCGCCTGTGCTGTTCGTAAAGAAGAAAGATGGGTCGATGAGACTATGCATCGACTACAGAGGGCTGAACAAGGTTACAATTAAGAACATGTACTCTCTGCCTCGGATTGATGATTTGTTTGACCAGCTGCGTGGTAGTGCTGTATTTTCCAAGATAGACCTTCGTTCGGGCTATCACCAGTTGAGGATGTTCCGTGGATGGCATTCCGTTCTCTGTCAGATGTTCCACGGACGGCATTCCGTTCTCGTCATGGGCATTTTTAGTTCTTAGTCATGTCATTTGGTTTGACTATGCGCCTTCAGTTTTCATGGATTTGATGAACTGTGTGTTCAAGGATTACCTAGACAAGTTTGTGATTGTCTTAATTGACAACGTTTTGGTGTACTCCCGAAATGAAAAAGAGCATGATCGAAATTTGTGTCTGGTCTTGGCGACACTGAGAGACCATAAGCTTTACGTCAAGCTGAGCAAATGTGAATTTTGGCTTCCTCAAGTATCTTTCCTCGACTATGTGGTTAGCAAGGAGGGCATCTCAGTGGACCAAGAAAAGATCACTGCGATTATGGAATGGGCGAGACCTGTTACTCCTCGAGAGATAAGAAGCTTCTTGGGCTTGGCGGGCTATTACAGAAGATTTGTGGAGGGATTCTTCACCCTGTATGCGCCGTTGACCAAGTTAACGCAGAAGAATGTATCCTTCGTATGGGATGGAAAATGTGAAGAGGCTTTTGAGGAGCTAAAGAGAAGGCTATGTTCAGCTCCTGTTTTGTCCTTGCCTACTGAAGGTGTTGAGTATGATGTATATGTGGATGCATCGCATATCGGGCTGGGATGCGTACTGATGCAAGACGGGAAAGTGATTGTGTACGTGTCGAGATAGCTGAAGACTCATGAGAGGAATTCCCTACGCACGACCTGGAGTTTGCTGCCGTGATCTATGCTCTGAAGTTGTGGAGGCATTTGTTGTATGGTGTGCAGTGCAGGATTTTCACTGATCATAGGAGCTTGAAGTATGTCTTCGCGCAGAAGGAGTTGAATCTACGTCAGTGGTGATGGCTATAGTACATGGAAGACTATAAGGTCGAGATTCAGTATCATCCAGGCAAGGCCAATGTGGTGGCTGACGCCCTGAGTCGGAAATCAGGGAAGATTTTTAGTCTCTTAGCCAAGTTGTTAGTAGAGGAGTTTCTATTGATGGGCATTTCTGTGGGTAGCTGCGATGTGCAGAGCAACCTGGCAGTGGCAAAACCTTCATGGATCGCGCTCACGAGATTACATCAGAAGGATGATCCTGACCTTCTGCATTTGTATCTTCGAGCTGAGAGAGGTGAAATGCCAGATTTTTCTATAGATGATTCAGGTACTTTGAAGTACCGTGGCAAGTTTTGCATTCCCGCGGTTGGAGACATCATGGTTATGGTGTGCAGGGAAGCCCATGAATCTTGCATTTCCTACCACCCAGGATCCACCAAGATGTACCACGATTTGAAGCAGATTGCCTGGTGGTATGGGATGAAGGGAGACATAGCCAGATTTGTTTCTGAGTGCCACACTTGCAAACGAGTGAAGGTTGATCATGGAAGACAAGGTAGCAAGCTTGACTCCCTTGGAGATTCTGACATGGAAGTGTGAAAGCATCTCGATGTATTTCATTACAGGCTTGCCAAGATCTCCTACGGGCCATGATTCAGTATGGGTGATCGTGGACAGACTAACGAAGTGTGCTCACTTCGTGCCATTCAAGATCGATTACCCGATGAGGAAGATAGTAGAGCTGTATTTGGAGAAGGTCATCAGACTGCAAGGTGTACCCATGAGCATCATATCGGGTCGAGACTCTAGGTTCCTGTCTCGTTTTTGGAAGAGTATTTAAGAGGGGTAGAGGACAGATTTGAGGTATTCCACAGCTTATCACCAGCAGACCAACGGTCAGATGGAGCGGGTAAATCAGATTGTGGAAGATATGATCTGATGCTATATTCTGGACCACGGTGTGGCGTGGGACGAGCGGTTGCGGCTTATGGAAGTTTGCATATAACAACAGCTATCAAGAAATATTGAAAATGGCTCCTTTCGAGGCTTTGTACGGGAGGCGCTGCAGGACTCCTTTATTTTGGGCTGAGTTGGGCGAGATACCCTTGTTGTGTCCAGAAGCACTCGAGAAGATGGAGATTTCGGTGAAGCTTATTCGTGAAAAGCTTCGAATAGCCGAGGAGAGATATGAAAAGAATGCCAACCGGCGTAGATAAGATTTGGAATTTGCTGTGGGGGACAAGGTGTTCTTAATGGTTTCCCCGATGAGTGGGATTAAGAAGTTTGGCAAGAACAGGAAATTTGACTCGAGATACGTGGGGCCATTTTTGATTACTAAGAAGATTGGAGTATCAGCTTACAGGTTAGAGTTGCCTGTAATTTTTCCTAGCGTGCATGATGTCTTTCACGTCAGTCAGTTGCGGAAGTGTGTGTAGAGTGACAGGCATGTTTTGGATTTTGTGCCCCACTTGGAGCCAAACCTTTGTTTTGTATAGGTGCCTGTCCGCATCTTGGATGCTCGGGATCGCGTGTTACGGAGGAAAACCATTCCTATGGTTAAGATTTTGTGGAAGAACAAGGATGTGGAAAGCGCGACTTGGGAGCTAGAGTCGACGATGAGGAAGGCTTACCCTCATCTGTTTCCCTGACCTTTTGCCTGGTATATATTGTGTTTTTTTCATAGCTTTGGCTTAGCTATTTCTTTTTCCTTCTTGATAGAAGTGTTTTGTGTAAAGTTTCGAGGCGAAACTTTCTTTTAGGGGGGGGGGGGTGACTGTAACGCCCCTAACTTTTCTGTATTTTGTTTGATAGATGTTTGGCATTACGATGATGCGTTTTCGGCCCTTTTTGCCATTGTTAGAGTGTGGTCATAGCTCTTTAGTTTCCTTTAGTGGCCTGTTAGTAGCCTGTTTGCAGGATTCCTTAGCTAGCTGGAGTCTGTTGTGGTGACTCGGCCGTGCCTCTTAGGGAATGCTTTTTTTTTTGGCTTCGGGTAGTTTTAGCCTGAGTTTTGATCGTCGGATGTTGTTTTCGACTTCGCCGTTGTGTTTGTAGCTTGGGTGTTTAGCTACAGTGTGAGTTTTGTCAAAATCCGCGATCGTTTGTTTTTCGCGTCATTTCGACGTTCGTTTTGTTAGCCGGTAGTGTGTAGCCAGGCCGTTACATTTGTTGTGCGTAGCCTTGTGTAGCCGAGCCTGGAAAGGCTTGTGCTTGGTTTTAGGCTAAAATGTTAGTCATTTATTATATATATATATATATTTATTTATTTGTGCTTGTAATGATGGGGTGCGGTTATCCCTTTTCTTTTTCAGCTTATATATATAGGTTTGCTTATATATATATATATATATACGAATGTGTTCATATAACTGTTCTGGATATATATATATGTATATGTATATATCGGTATATAAATATAAGTTTATATATATTTGTTTATAAAGGGGCTCGTGTTTGGTAGAGAAGCTGTAATGGGCCGAGTCCTTCCAACAGGCGTAGCTTTTATTTTAATTAGTTAATGCTTAGGCTAGGCTTTTATTTTATTCAGTTTTAGTGGTTTGGGGAGGGTTTTTATAAGATGCCAGCTAGCTTCCTTCCTCTTTTTCCTGAGCAGCCGGCTGGTTGGATTCCAGCGGTAGGAAGAAATTAGACGGTGGTGCTGGAGCTTTCGGTTGGTGGTTTGCTGAGCTAGGTAGGGCCGATCGGGCTCTCTTCCTCCCTAGGTTCGTTCTTAAACCTCTCAGTCCGTCCATAGGAGTTAGGGTTTCAGTTTTCTCCTCTTCCTCTTCTCTAAAAAGCTCCAGATTTTGTTTCTTCCTAGGTAGCCTTGCTGCCCTGAGCCAGTGAAGTGAAGGCTGCTGCTGGAGCTTGGTGGTGAGGCAAGTGGCTCCCTTTCCCCTTGCTGTTTTTATTTCTAATCTTAGCTTGTGCTGCTCTTTTTCTCTTGCTAGCCTAAAGCTCCAGGTTTTCTTCCCCTTTTCTCAATTGTGCGTTTGTCTTGGTTAGTGCCAAGGTTGCTGGTTAGTATTAGGATTAGGATTAGCTTAGTGGTAAGCTAGATTAGGGCTGCTGTGGTCAGGTAGGAGAGGTAAGAGTGAGAGCTGGAATTAAATTCCAGCTCTCGGGTTAAGAGGAGCTGAGGGAGCTGGGTCAGGTTAGCTTCAGGAATTTTTCCTGGATTTTCTGCTAAGTCAAAAGCGTTGAGTGAGTGTACCTCACTCAATGCCTAGACTGTTAGGCTTATAGCATTGAGTGTGGTGCACTCACTCAACGCCATGGTTGTTTTTGCGGCTAAGGGTGCTGAGGCATTAAGTGAGTCGACCTCACTCAACACCAAGGCAGGTCTGGCATTGAGTGATGTGAATTCACTCAACGCCACAGCTAATACTTGCGGTAAAAGTATTTGCCGTTCAGTGAGTAGACCTCACTCAACGCCGCAGTTGTTTTGGCGTTGAGTGAGTTAGACTCACTCAACGCCGCAGTCTTTTCAGCAGTTAATTTTTATGGCGTTGAGTGAGTCGACCTCACTCAACGCAAAAGTAGGTTTGGCGTTGAGTGAGGTAGACTCACTCAACGCCACAGCCAGGGCTTGCGGCTAAGTCCTTGGCATTGAGTGAGGGTACCTCACTCAATGATGTGGTTGTTTTGGCGTTGAGTGAGGCAGACTCACTCAACGCCGTTATTTTTTTTAGGCTAAGACTTTAGCCTTGGGATGTGTGCTTCTTTAGGACTGTTAGAGGAGTTTTTTCCTTCCTAAGGGGGATGTTGGGGTGTTCGGCTAGTTTTTGCATGCCGACTCGTGGACTATGGCCGGAGGGGGTGTTTTCTGGACTGTGGAGGGGTGAAATGTGTGTGTTGAGCTGTGTACACCACGAAGTCTGGACAATGGGGCCGACTTATTTATGTGTGTGGTCCCTAAGGGTGCCACCGGTTGTGTTCACCCTTAAGTATTTATTTTTGGGTCTGGTTGTTGGTGATGGTACTGCCACTCACTCTAGCTTCTTATTATTTACACCCCGATCATTTGCCCACAAAGTTAGGATTGTTAGCTCTTTCTTTTCCTGCTTTTGGCTATTCCTGCTACTATACTGATGCTTACTGTTGCAGGTTGTTTCTTTCTGCCGGGCAGGTAGCTTTTGTGCTCACACTTGGTGTGATTTACCTTTATTGTCCTTTTGATATTATCTTTTTCTTCTTACTGTTATACTTTTCACTTACTGTTAGCTGTTGCTTTTGTTACCGGGTTGGTAAACCCTTTTTTACTCGCACTTAAATCTTATATTCTTCATGCTTTGATATTATGCTGAGGATTTCTTTCCTGAATGCCTCTGGTTTAGGTTGTAGCCGATAGAGCAGTTGTTTCCTTTTAGTGGGTTTTGCTGATATCCTCCAAGGTAGCTGAGTTACATATCTTCCACCTCGTGAGGAAGTTATTCTTCTTTTCTGTATGGACATGCACACTCACTGGTGGGTTCGTGTCAGGTTGTCGACGCCTACTGGTGGCTTACTTATTTTGCTGAATATGAATTAAACTGCTGTTTTTGCCCTCTTGGGGTTGCTTACTTGCTTCTGGGAAGGTTTTATACTAGATTGCATGTTAGGTATTTTAAAACCCTAAACTATTATATATATCTCATGTATATCAACAAACAAATATATTTTCCGATCGTGGAATAGCTGATCAACTGTGCTGAGGGATACGACCTTTAAATAAACTGGTTTTCTACTATTTTAAAACTTGTGATTTATAGTCTTAGTGCATTGCCTGAGCGTCAGCAGTTATCCCCTGCTCGACGTGGCATCACAACGCGTGTTTTCCCGTACTCTGATACTTCTTAACCTCGGGTAAAATGCGGGTTGTGACAGCATGTTAGGTTGAAAATAAATATTCCTGCCTACAACTCTTCTGATTGGTAAGCCGACATTAGCTCTCTCTACACTATTATTGTTCCAGCATTCAATGGCATAGTGGCCCACTCTTCTACAGCACCAACACTCATAGATGTTGTACCTTTTTTTAAGGGTTTGTTTGATAGCATTGTTGTCAACAGCTCTCAGTACAGCAGGTACAGCAACATCATTTTTCTTATGTCTTCAAACTATAGCCTGATTTGGGATATGTCTCGAAGCAAAGGTACTTGGGTTGAGCCTTACTAGTAGCTACCTTCTATTCAGAGAGCATAATCCTAATGGATTCAGATATGCCCAAATCTGGTTTGCTAACAGACTTTACTTTAGTCTGATTGTGGACTAACAGATTTAGAAAAGGGGTCGCAACCTCATTCTTGAGTATTAGGGATGGTACACCAAACACAAATGGTCTAGGATAAGCCATTTGAATTTCTTCATGGGCTGCCTTATAGGAACTAGCAACCTTGCCCTTCCTACCACCATAGTGGTGAACAGCTTTGTTCTTATGGGGGAAACCATCATTTTCCCAGTGACCATAGATGCTCTCTTGGCCATACCTGTTAGATGGTAGCAACACTTTCCTAAAAGGAATAGGAGGCTTGGAGGCTAGTGGCTACATTGGACCTTTGCCCTTCCTTTTCGAATTGGCAGCTCTAGTGTTCCCTTTGAATCCTAACCCCTTCTTATCCTTTTGGGAGGAGAAGGAATCTAGCAAAGGCAACACAGAACATGGCTTTGAAAACATAGCCACTAGCTCCTTCTCCTTTTGGAGTTTGCCTTCAAGATTCCTGATGTGGTCATTTTTGAAGGTTATTGTGCCCATCTGAATAGCAGTGATGTTTTTTGGTTACTGACTTCTTTTATCTTCTGGTCCAGCATGTTTGTTGACTTTGAAACAGCAAGCTATAGAGAGGCAATCTCCTTAGCCTGCTTTTTGGCTAGGAGCCTGCTTCTCTTCAGTGCTTGTAGGAGTTCACCATAGTCATCAATCAATTCATTGATATCTCCTTCAGATTAAGAGCCATCTTCATCTCTTGATGCAGATGCCTCTGATTCTTCACCTATCAAATAATATGACACAGAAGGTAGAGAATATACTTTGCTTGGACCAGGCTGCCCTTGGTTGGGTTCTTCCATAGTCAAAGCAATCTGCCCAAGGTAATGGCTGTCTTTTTCATCTTCAGTCCAAATAGCATCATCAGCTTCTCCAGCAATAGCAGCCAGCATCTCTAAGAAATCTACCTCTACAGCTTCTTCTTTAGTCATGAATAGCCCAATATAGGATTCATCTTCATCTTCCTCTTCTGACTCTGATGACGAGGTGTCAGTCCAGCTCTTTTTCTTCTTAGTAATGCAGGATTTCTCCTTCTTGCCTTTTTTCTATTTTCCTTCATTTCACCAGCACCCATTCTATTGACAGGGCAGTCAGCTATAACATGCCCTTTCTTATTGCAACAATAATAAACTATTTTAGAAGAAACATGTTTATTTTGTTTAGAGCCATACCTGCCCTCTTTAGAGGTTTTCTTCCTTCCCTTGCAGGAGTCTTCTTAGGGATAAGAAGAAGAGGAGGGCCTGCTTCTCTAGTGCTTCTTATTCAAGAATTTTTGGAGAATGGAGCAAAGTATTCATCAGATATGTGGCAGTCTGATGTGCTGGTTTTTGAACTTTCTGAATCAGATTCAATATCCCTCCTTAGTGGAGAAGGTGTTTTTCTCCTGCTACTCCTTATGGCTTTATCTTTGAAGAACATTGACTTATCCATAACTGTAGGATTGCTAATTTTCTCCTCCTCCTTTCTGGGTGTCAGTTGCATTTCATAGGACAACAACCTTCCAAATAGAGTTGGTGGTTGTGTGTCTGGAAGTCTTGCCACTTCTCTGATGGCATAGATTTTTGTGTCCCAGTATTTAGTTAGAGACCTGAGAAACTTGTCTTTTAATTCATATGTGCTGAAGATTCTTCAATATGTCCCCAGCTCATTTACAATCCTAAAAAACTTTTCATAACACTCAGCTATGCCATCTGTCTTATTCTGCCTGAATCTTTCATACTCTTGATTGAGCAAGGACTTCCTGTCATCCCTCACTTCTTCTGTCCCCTCCATATAGATAACTAGTGTGTCCCATATATCCTTAGATGTCTTGCAGTGAACTAGGATTTGGAAGGTGGAGTCATAAATAGCACTGACTATTATATTTTGTTCCCTCTTGTCCATTTCGGCATGGATGACTTCATCCTTAGTCATTTCAGAGTATGTCTTTGGAGTCTGGACATTAACATCCAAAGCTAAGACCTTTATAGGGATGAATGGTCCCTCATGGACAGTAATAAAAATTCTAGGGCCGGCTGCCTCCATAAACAGCCTAACTCTCTCCTTCCATATGCCAAACCCTTCCTTGCTACAGATAGGAAGCTTCATGGCCCCTAGCTCTTTGTGGTTCACTCCAGAACCCATAAGGGATGTCTTTCCTTATTGAACTTGGAGATCTACTTAGACTGTTGAGTCTTTAATGAGTAACCTCTCTCTGATACCACTTGAAAGTCTTGATTTCAAGGTTAACAAAATACCTAGAGGGGGTGTGAATAGGTTTTTTGCCTTCTTTTTAAATACTCTGATTTATATCTGAGTTCCTGATGTTTAGTAATTAATTGATTTGTGCTTTCAAGAACAATCACATACGACTTTGAAAGTTTATAGTTGTTCCCCAATCTTTGCTACGTCCACTGTCCCTCTCCGCCTTTCTAACAGTGTGTTAGACAGGGATCTTCACCAATTCCTCGGCTCCTTAAGAGCTTACATCATAATCCCGCAAGGCCACTCAGTATTATGCAAGACCTACAACTTGGGCACTAAGCCCCACCACTCAGATTCAAACTAGATCCTACCTCGGCCTTTATAACACAAGCCCACACTCAGGCACTAAGCCTTACCACTCATATTGATGTTTTTAGTTGCCTTCCTAAATCACCTAGGGGGTGTGAATAGGTGAGGTCTGCGTCTTTTTACGGAAGAAAAACTTGAAAGAATGTCGTGCAAAAAATAAACAAATAAGGAACGGAAGACAAAAGATCTATAGTGGTTACATAACCTTGGGTACGTCCATGCTCCACCTCACTGGTCTTGCACTACGCTAGAATTGGCTACTTCACTATTATCTCGGATTGAAAACCAATCCTACAACTCAAAGCAACACCCCTACAAATCGGAGTCAAAACACGCCTACAAAAATCTCAGAGAACAAAGCTCCTACAACTCAGAGAAGAATCTCCTATAAGATTAAAATGTTTTACAGAAAATTATACAAACAAAAATAATTCCATATCTGAGTCTTCTGCCCTTCTTCCTTCTTAAAACTTGAGGCTCTGTCAGAAATAGATCGATGAAGACTGCAGTGAAATCTCTTGATCTAAAAATATTAAGATCAGCACGATCAAGAAAGAGATCTGTAGAAGTTGAATTCCTTGATCTGTTGATCACTTCTTATTTTGAATCGCTTGGATCACAGAAGAGCAGCATCGAGAATGGCGATGAGGAGCGGCGGTTTTCCCGATTTAGAATGAAAAAAATGATTCAAAATTCTTGATTTTGTGTGTTAGGGTTAGTCGATTTTGATAAGACCTTTTATAGGAATTGCTTAATGGTCATAATCATCAATGACTGCACATGTGGACCAATAGGAATCGAGATTAAATTTGAAAACATTTCTGTCTGGGCATAACGATAATTCAAGAAATAACCTGCATTTCTCGAGTGAATAACAGACTACTCGAGAATAAAAGCTATTTCTCGAGAAGTGGATATATGGTTCTCGAGAACAAGTCCTTAAGGAAAACATGGGAAATGATTTTTTGCTTCTCGAGAAATAACTTCTATTACTCGAGAACTAGAGAAAGACTTCTCGAGAACTAACTAGACTTCTCGAGAACAATTGGACTTCTCGAGACTTCTTCTTACTCGAGTACTAGTCTTCTGCTTTCTCGAGACAAGGCTTGGCCTTCTCGAGTAATGGATTCTGTTACTCGAGTACAAAACTTAGAAAGATTCTGAAAAGATTTTTGAGTAAACTCGAGAAGGAGGTAAGTAGTACTCGAGTACTCCATGGCTTTCTCGAGTATTAGATAAATCCTTCTCGATAATAGTTTCTGCTACTCGAAAACTATACAGATCTAACACGAGAAATCACTCCAACACTACTCGAGAACAAGATATCCTTCTCGAGTAATGGACTTGGAAAAATTTTGACTTTCTAAAAAAATGTTTTTCTTCAAGATATTCAGCAACAAGTCTTTCTCCAATAACTTTAGTACTTGAAAAAGAAGTGTGTCCCAATAGAGAGACTACATATGAGTCGACACCATGGATCACACAGTGAGGGATTAAATTATATGGTACTGTGTTTGGTGACTCATTCTAGTCTGATATTGGTCTACACTTGACAATTATAACCTGCAAGTACTCAACTTGAAAAGAGCATAAAATACAAACTTAATTCATCTTAGTTCAAGGGAGACTTCATACAAATCTAGATTATTATGGATACAATACCCAACAATCTCCCTCTATTTGTAGAAGTAAGAATTCTCTATAATAAGGTGAATTACATCAAGATAAACAAATAAAATAACTAGTGAACAAGGTAATAAAGAGAAATGCTATGCAATGAAAAATCAGATAATCAGAATTAAAAGATTTATATTTATGGATAATGTCCAAGAATAATTCAATTTCATAAAATCTTATAAAGAAACTTCTAATCTTCTTTTATTACTGCTTGCTTTGCTGATGTTGCTGTTTCTCCTTCTTCTCTTGTTGCCTCTTCTGGTAACTAAAGGGTTTAGGACAATATTTGGCAGGCTTAGGAGGAGCCTTATGATTGTTCTTTCCAAACTCTCTATCATATATTCTTCTCTTAGTAAGTGATTTCTCAAATAAGTCCCATTCATGTGAGCTTTATTGATCATGTCTATTCTCATTAAAGTCAATAAAAAATTTTAGAGTCTCAAGGATTAAGGATTTGGAAGTTGGAATCCATATTTCCGCAAATTCTTGAGCTCTTCCCTTTTCAGCTTCAGGATTAGGATCTGACCGGTTAGCAGAAGCACCGTCACAATATTTTCTTTTCTTTTGTGCTGGAATTTCTTAAGGAGGAACCTGAGGCATTTATGTTTCTGACCAAACTTGAGAGTATTCAGCAAGAGGAGTATCTTGATCTTCTGGTCTATTAGTGAATGTTGGCATTGTTGGCATTGGGTCAAAAGGATGCTGAGCAGTTGGATTGAGATTATGTGGAATAACATTAGGATCAACTTGAAATTCAGGAAATATCTGGTTTTGCATCCACACTACTGTATCATATGTATGAAACTTGACACCATCAATCTTGTTTTGAACATCAACATGTATTTCTTTTATCTTTCCTTCCCAAAGTGTTTTCATGTTACCATCAGATTTCTCTAGATATTCTTTTACTAAGCTCTCCCCCTTTCTGACTTCTATGGATAGGGAGCCTATGACATACTCTTTGAATTTTCCAACTTCTTTACATGTTTTGAAGTTATGTTTTTCATCATTCTTTTTCAGTTTGATCTGATTATTTGCCAGAGTTACTGATTGATCCATCACCTAACCAATGCTGGTAATGGTGTAGTCTAGAGCTTTCCCGCCTATTTGGAACAGGTGTTTAAGTTCATCAGTATTGTGCTGAATTTCAACAAATCCTCTGCTCATTTCTTTCTCTAGTAGAGTTACTTTCTCAGTTACAACTTTCAGAGAGTCTTCAAAATAAGTTCTTTGTTGGGCTAGCATTTACACAATTTTACCTAGAATTTTATCAACAGAATGTACTTCAGCTTGAGGAGGTGGAGGAGGGAGATGGGGTTGTGTTGGAACTGACCAAAGTGGTATTTCTTCAATGACAACTGAGCTTTGGCCTCTTGTTGTATGAATCATGACATCTCCTTCCTCACCAATCATTGTAGGAAGGGAGAAGTCTAGGATTTTGAGGGGTGCTTCAACTTGTTCAGGAGTAGCTTCTTCTTCATCTGAAATCAAAACTATTTCTTTTTCATGTACATCTGTAGCAGGAGACTTAGGGTGAGGGGATTTTAGTTCAAAAGGATTGTATGATGGAGATGTTCTTGGAGGAGGAGATTTCTCTACATGTAGAGGGGAAAGAGGTTCTTTGGAAGTGAGTTCTTCAATCATTTTGTTGATATTATCTTCTGTAGATAGAACTTGTTCTTGTACTTATGCTTCAGAAAGAATTTCATCAAAAGGCCGATCAACATCAAGAATGCATATCATCTGGTTGGGTAGAATTGTTCTTAGTAGCAGCATCTTAAGGAACATTTGGAGGAAGAGAAGAATGACTTTCCTCTGGGGTTGCAGGAGCACACTCCCCCTCAGTAGCTGCACCTGAAGTGTCAGCCACTTGATGCAAAGGGGAAGATGGAGTCCTGTCCTCGTCTTCTTGGAGATCATGGTGTTTGGCAACTTGTGCATGGTTCTGAAGCTTGAGTTCCCATCTTTGAATGGAAGAGATGGATACTTTCTTCATATGATGCAGAGAAGTACCTTTAGAGAGATCAAAAACTCTTGGCTTGAGTTCATGAAGGATAAGAGAGACAATTCTACCAATGTTTGGTGCCATGATGCTGCCCTTGATTTTATGAAAAATCATCATGCCCCACTGAGATTTCTTCCTGCATATCACTGCTGTAATCATGTCAAAGAAGTCATTTATAATGAAGCTAATTGAACTGGTGTGTCATAGAAGAATTTTTCCAAGATTGTCTACAAGTAATTTGCTCTCTACATTGAGATTAAGGCGACAAATGGTTCATACAACAACAGACACACCACAAAATCCGCAAGCGCGACCATAATATTCCTCAGTTAGGTCATCTTCTTCATCAATGATGGGTAGGCAAAATAGCTTAGAGACTATTAGAGTAGTTAGCTTAACCTTGATTGCATGAACTTTGGACTTGAGAATCTTCCCATTCCTCTTCAATTTGGCATTTTGGAAGAATTCCTCAACATCTGGAAGTAAAATTTTGCACGGGTATTCCAAAACAAATGAAAGTACGGTGACTTCCAATAAAAGTAGAACGTTGCGGAAATTATCTGACAGATCGGCAATTCAAGTAGAAATGACTTCATTGCCGATTCCAACCTTCGACGGAGGGGCCATTGACCGAGAGAGATGAAATGAAGTCCTTTTTCTGAGAGAAAACACTGTGCGATGGCAAGAGGGCAACGATGACAGAGAAGACGAAGAGTTTTCCTTTTTCTCGAGAGAGGGTTTTGAAATTTGTGAATTTGGATTTTTCGGACTTTAATCTATTTATATAAGTCTTAAATCATGATGATTAAGGAAATAATAATAATATACCTGAAAATATGGCGGTAGTAGAGTACGTGTGCAAATATAAAAAATTTGAACTTCAGGATTAAAAACAGCATCAGACTTCTCGAGAGGTAGGCTATTTTTCGAGAGAAGACGCCAAAGTTCTCGAGTAGGGAAGTACTTTCTCGAGAAGCAGACTTGAGGTTCTTGAGAATCAATTTAGTATTCAAGACGTAGACTTGAGGTTCTCGAGAATCAATCTAGTACTCGAGATGTATTTCTCGGGAGTCAACCTTTTTTCTCTAGTAATAATCTGTAGTACTCGAGTAGTAAATGTCTTCTTAAGAAATGAAGTCTAGAGAAGTATTTTCTTGATATCTTGAAGTGTAGACCGATCCTTGAACTTTGTTGTGAGACCTTTTTCTTCGTTCTTCTTTGTTGAGCATTCCAAGTTCTGTTTTGAAGATCGAGAACTTGGCCTCGTCCAGTGGCTTCGTGAAAATGTCTGCAACTTGTTTGTCAGTTGGAACATACTAGAGATTAATGTCTCCATGCTCCACATGTTCCCTGATAAAGTGGTACCTCAGCTTTATGTGCTTTGTCCTACTGTAAGAGACTGGATTGTTGGGGATTATAATTGCAATAGAGGAGTCGCAAAACATTGGAATGTTCTTGAACTTCATATTATAGTCTTCAAATTGGTTCTTTATCCATAACAATTATGCACAACAACTACCTGTAGAGATATACTCTGACTCGGCTGTTGAAATTGAGACACAATTCTGCTTCTGGCTGCTCCATGAGATAAGCCTTCTTCTTAGGAATTGACAAGTCTGGGAAGTGCTTTTCCTGTCATCTTTGCTTCCCGCAAAATCTGCATCTGAGAAACCAATTAGTTCGCTATCATTACTTCTTGGGTACCATCAGCCAAGATTTGGTCTACCTTTAATGTATTTCAAAATCTGCTTTGCGACAGCGTAATGAGACTCCTTAGAGTTCACTTGAAATCTAGCACATACACATGTTGAAAACATTATGTCTGATCTACAAGAAGAAAGATAGAGCAAGGATCCAATTATGCTTCTGTACATGGTTTCATCAAAAGGTTTCCCTTTCTCATCCTTATCCATAGACATTGCTGAACCCATTAGAGTCCTCATAGAGATTACAATCTCCATTCCGAATTTCTTAATTAACTCCTTGGTGAATTTAGTCTGAGAGATGAAAATTCCATCTTCAGATTGTTTCAACTGAAGTCCTAAGAAATACATCAGCTCTCACATACTGCTCATTTCAAACTTCCCTTGCATAAGTTTGGAAAACTTTTTGCAAAGGTTGTCGTCAGTAGAGACAAATATGATGTCATCGACATAGATTTGCACTAGCAAAATCTTGCCTTTTATTTCCCTAAGAAATAATGTCTTATCTATCTTTTCTCTTGTGAACTTGTTCTCAAGAAGAAAGCTAGACAACGTCTCATACTAAGCTCGAGGAACTTGTTTCAAACCATATAAAGCTTTAAATAAAAGATAAATGTGCTCAGGATGGTTAGAATCAACAAAACCTGGATGTTGTTCCACATTCACTTCTTCCTTTATGTCACCATTAAGGAAGTCCGACTTCACGTCCATATGATAAACAATGAAGCCCTTAAGAGCTGCATATGCTAGGAATAACCCGATTGCCTCCAGCCTTGCCACTAGAGCATATGTCTGATCAAACTCGATTCCTTCCTCTAGTCTGTATCCCTTGGCGACGAGTCTGGCCCTGTTCTTTATAATTATTCCATCTTCGTCCATCTTGTTCCTGTAGATCCACTTTGTTTTGATAACATTTTTACCTTTGGGTCTTAGAACAAGCTTTAATACTTGGCAATGCTTGAATTGAATTAGTTCTTCTTCCATTGCCATTATCCAAGATGCATCTGAGTTTGCTTCCTCAAACTTCTTCGGTTCAACCTGCGAGAGGAAACTTAAATATAGATTTTCATAAGTTGTACCTTTACGAGTTCTGAAACCATCCCAGTGATCTCCTATGATTTGATAAATTGGGTGATCGTTCAAGTGTTTGAGCTCTAAGGTTCTTGCATCTGGATCTTCCTCTATCACCGGAGTGACTTCATCAACCAGGATGATATCTTCATCATGGTGACCATCCTCTCCAATTGGGGTTGGATTGGTGATCTTGATGAACTTTTAAGCTAATTCTTTAGTCATCTCATCCAAGTTTAATTCCTTTAGCCTTGAACCTGAATCTTCAATAAACACACTAGAAGAGATTCCTTGCGGCAAGCTCGTCTCATCAAATACAACATTAATAGATTCTTCTACAACCAGGGTTTTCTTGTTAAAAATGATGTATGCCTTACTATGGCTACTATAGCCTACAAAAATACCTTCAAAACTTTTTTCACTGAATTTAGTCATGTGATACTTCCCATTGTTAAGTACGAAGCATTTATTACCAAAGATTTTAAAATATGAAATAGTCGGTTTCCTTCCCTTTAGTAGTTCGTAAGGTGTCTTATTATTGTTCTTGTTTATGAGTGCTCGATTTTGCATGTTACAAGCAATGTTGGTGGCTTTAGCCCAGAAATATTTCGGTAGCGAGGCATCACTTAACATGGTTCTGCAGGCCTCTATGAGTACTTTATCCCTTCTCTCAGTGAGTCAGTCCTTTTGAGGAGCACGAGGAGAGGAAAACTCATGAAAGATACCTAGGCTTTCAAAAAATTCTATCATGGCCCTTGACTTGAACTCTGTTCCATTGTCACTTCTGATTTTGAAAACGGAGCAGATGTATTCATTCTCAACTTGCCTGACAAAATTAGTAAAGATATCAAAAGTATCTGACTTGTGTTTTAGAAAGAATGCCCACGTAAAGTGAGAGACATCATCTATAATAACCAATGTATAATCCTTACCTCCCAAACTTCTAATTTGTAGTGGACTGAACAAGTCCATATGAAGTAGGTGTAAACACCTATGAGAATCTTTGCCACTAATGCTTTTAAAGGTAGCCCTTATTTGCTTGCCTTTTACACATGCGTGACAAGGTCTATCTTTAATGCACTTTACGTTGGGTGCATCATGTATTAAATTAAGAGAAAATAATTTATTAATAGTTTTGTAATTTATATGTGATAATTTCTTGTGCTATTGGTCACCAAGAGATGCACTATCTTTTGCCAAAAAGCACACTGGTGTAGAAGAGTCTATGCAAATATAATTTAAACAAAATATATTTTTATAACGAGTGCCTGATAGAATCGTTTCTAAGTTATTGACCGATTTTATCAAACACTTGTTTGCATGAAGAGTGATCTCCTGAAAAGGTGCTTTGAAGAATCTTTCACAAAAGTACTGGGGACGGTTCTATCCTTGGTACCTAGATTTGGGCTCTACATAAGTAGGCCTGACAAAGTGACCGTAGGACGAATCAAATCTAACTCGTTTGTTGGAAAGATAACATTTTAAAATGAAGTTTGGTCTTGAGGAGCTTTTCCCTTTTCATTGGCTAGAACTTTCTTGGCAGCCTTATTTCTCCTTTGGGCTTTATTTCTCGTAGAAAATTTCCTCGGGGCAGCCACAAGGCCTAAGCAAGCTTCTTTACTCTGAGCAGAGAATTCACCACAAGTGGAAGACTGTCTTGGGCTTGGAGAAACTTTCAACAAGCTTCTTTTCAACAGCAAGTTGTTCTTCCAGCTTGTGAATGAATTTCTCCTTTAGGTTCAGGTGCTCGAGAGATTTATTATATTCTTCCATCGCATCATGGAATTTCTTTGTGAGTGAGTCCATCAATATGACTTCCTCCCTCAGATTACTCCCCTTTTCCTTAAGTGATTTAATCTCCTTGGCTTGAGCTCTTGCAACTCTTCAACATTTGTCGTAAGCCTTGATTAACTCTTTCTATTGAATCATGAGTTCAGATTCATCATCAGACGAACAGTCCTCATGATCATGGTCAGAAGCATCTGATTCTTAGAGAGGGGTATGAGAGTTTACCATCCTAGTGAACTGGGGTTCTTATTCTACATCTGTATATACCATGAGCCCAAAGTAGGCTTCCTCATCAACACCAGACTTAGATGATTTTGTGTCACTGAGGGTCTTGGCCTTCTTGGTATCAGGGCTTCTTTCAGTTTTCTTCTTATTATAAGAATATTTCCTCTCTTTTCTTCTTCAACCATCTTCTTCTTATTAGGGCAATCAGCTATGACGTGTCCTGGATTATTGCAACAATAACAAACAATGTTAGAAGAAATATGTTTGTTAGATTTTGAGTAATACCTATCTTGTTTACTCAAGCCTTTCTTGTTACGATCACCATCATGACATGATCTTCTGGATGAGGCGTCTTTGCCTCTCCACTGTTTCTTTTTATTCAAGAACTTCTTGAACTGTCTTGAAAGAACAGAAAACTCTCCTTTAGATAGCTCTGAGCCCGAGGTACTTGTCTCTAAATCTTCTTCTTCACTCTCTTCCTGTGCGGGAGCAGGAGATGCTGCTTTTGACTTCCTTGAGAAATCTGCCTTTAGAGCGAGAGACTTCTCCTTGGATGAAGACCGACTTTTCTCTTCTTCAGCTTTTCTTGAGTTTATTTGGAGTTCATCTGTAACACCCCTATCCGTCACATAGCATATAGCAGTAGGTCTGGCCGGGGCCCGACGCCATATACTACGGACAGACCGGTTGGTTACGCGTTGAAACCATTCAACCAATCATGTCGTCCTACACAACACCTAGCGGAAGCAATTTATTAGGTTGCAAAAGAAATAAGAACCCAGCCACAACAGCATGAATGTCCACTACAAACTCAGGAATGTATACATATCACAAAGGAGAAATGGCCTTAAGGCCTTACACTGTTCACTTAACAAAAGAAGTGTTTTCATACTTCGGCTCGCAGGCTAGCCATACATGAAAAATGGGAAAGAAACATAAGCAATTAGGCCTTCGAGGGCCGGCACGGCAACAAGGGCTTTAGCCCGCTATTTCCCGCTCTGCTCCGCAGCACCTGCAAGTAATAAACCAGCGCCCGGTGGCAAACAATAGCAACGGTCAGCAATGCTGACCAAATTATAACGATCCCGCCCCCACATTCGGGGAGGCGATGCTCTTTCCCTGCACTTTATTAGCATAGGCATTTATATAATGTATTTGCACTTCACCACAGGCGTAGGATCGCACGGCCACACACCCCGTGCACTCAGGGCACATTCTCGGCGAATCGGCCAACGTCACGTCAATTCAAGCCATAGACGTTCCCAATCCACCACCGCCTCTTGGACGGTCATCCATATGAGCATTTTGTCTTATTGGCCTTGGTCACGGCCATTTAAGCCATAGACCGTCGAAGACCCTCATCCATGCCAACGGTCCTACCGAACGACATAGACCGGGTACGGTTCCGCCTGACCCGTGCTCATACCGTAACGACAATTTAAGCCATATGCGCAGGCCAAGACTCACCGAGTCCCGTTTCCACCACAATAATCACAAAACCCGGTTATGTTCACGTTGGCCCCCGGCCACCGTGTTGGCAAAACCCTCTTTTGCCCAGTTTTCCGAGTGCACCTTAGAGTTAATCTCCAAGGCTCCCTGATGCAATCTACCACGTAGAAAACCCGAAAACACCCAAACATCCGGATTCTTGCCCGGTACAAATGCAATGCAACATCACCGATCCGGACCAACATGTCCGAATAGGCTTCACACACAATGCCTACGTCTATTTTCGCACACAGACTCTACACAAGGGGGACTTCAAATATCTACCCCAAGGAACGCTCCAACTCTTCGCTCACTCGCGAGAGAGGGCTTCCTATGCAAAGGAAAAGAGGGCTTCACATGCCCGAGGATGAGAAATCGTTACCCTTGCATTCTTCTGCGGCGCCATGAAAATCTATGCGGATGAAAAGCACCGCAATCTCCTTGCCTCCGCGGATCCGAAGACGGCTCGCGATTTGGAGCTCCGAATCTCCACCGGCCGCCGGAGTTGACCTCCTTCTTCCTCCTCCAAGCTCTCCCTTCTCTCTAGGTTTTAGAGAGAGAGTGCCCAAGTGAAATAAGGGTTTCAAAACCCTATTCCCGGCTAAAACCACCCAGGAGCAGCCCCCCACCGTCGGATCCAAAGCCAAGGAAACGAACGGCCAGGATTAGATCTGAAATCCCAAAAACTGGGCCGAACACGGGTTCACACACGGCCGTGTGCCTGGCCGTGTAGCTCATTCGCCGTCTCGCCCAAAAATTGAAAACCAGTAACACGGCATGTGACACGGCCTCCGACACGCCCGTATCGCCTGCGACACGCCCGTGTCGGGACCCGTGTCACGCCCCCCGTGTGCAATTTATCAACACTTCGCAGTCAGAGAGGTACATGGCTTGGTGACACGGCATCCGACACGCCCGTGTCAACCTAGACACGCCCGTGTTCGTGCCCGTGTCATAACCCGTCTACCTAACCGCACAACCCAGGTGTTACACGGCCTGGGACACGCCCGTGTCCTAGGCCGTGTTCCACCACATGACCATCGTCGACCTTAACTGGTCGACTACACGGCCAGCTCGACGGCCCAAGCTCGACACGCCCGACACGGCCTCCGACACGCCCGTGTCGGGGCCCGTGTCACCTGCACCAAAATCTTGTCTTGGACAAAATCGATCCCCGTCGCTCCTACAACATTTTGGGGTGTTACAATTCTACCCCCCTTAAAGAATTTTGTCCACGAAATTAATAAAGGAAAAACAGGACTTAACGTAAAACAGTACCTGAGCGGAACAATTCCGGGTACTCCTCGAGCATAGTCTGCTCCCGTTCCCAAGAGAGCTCCTCACGCCCGCAATTATCCCACCGGACCTTAACCATCCGGATCTCCTTGTTATGAAGCCTCTTGACCTCAACATCTTCAATACGAATGGGATTGACCCTAGTCGTCAACCCTTCGTCCACCGGCACTTGATCAGCCGCGATCACCTGCAAAGGCTCTTGCACCGCCTTCTGCAACACAGAAATATGGAACACATCATGTAATCCACTTAACTCCACCGATAGCCTCAAACGGTATGCCGCTTCGCCGACTCGCTCCAGAACCTCAAAAGGTCCAAGGTATCTTGGGCTCAGCTTCTTCAAGCGTCTCACCCGCGAAACCCCCTTGAACAGCTTCACTTTCAGATATACCCAATCGCCTACCGCGAACTCCACGTTCCGGTGCTTGGCATTGTAATACATCGCCTGCCGGTACTGAGCGATCAACAAGCGCTCCCGAATGATCCGCACTAACGAGGTAGCACTCTCCACCTCCTGCTTCTTGTACAACCTTGCCTCACCCGTTTCAAGCCACGATAACGGCGTGCGACACTTCCTACCATACAGGGCCTCGAAGGGCGTCATTTGTATACTTGCTTGGTAGCTGTTGTTGTACGCGAACTCCACCAAATACAGGTGGTCTTCCCACTGCTTACCGAAATCCAGAACACACATGCGTAGCATGTCCTCCATCGTTCTATTGACCCTCTCGATCTGCCCATCCGTCTGGGGATGGAAAGCTATGCTGAACTTTAACTTTGTTCCCAGCATTTGCTGCACCAACCTCCAATCCTTTGACGTGAACCGCCCATCGCGATCGCTCACAATGCTACGGGGCACACCATACAGCCTAATAATATTGTCAACATACAACTTTGCCAATTTCTCCACTGGATCATCTTTCCTATGCGAAATGAAGTGTGACACCTTTGTTAGGCGGTCTACGATCACCTAGATGGCGTCGTTCCCTTTCTGCGACCTTGGCAACCCGTGCACAAAGTCCATAGATATGTCGTCAAACTTCCACTCCGGTATAGGCAAGGACTTCAGAAATCCTCCCGGCTTTTGGCATTCCGCCTTCACCAAGGCACACGTTTGGCATTTAGCCACGTACAACGCCACATCTTTCTTGAGCCCCGGCCACCAAAACAACTTTTTGAGATCACGATACATCTTCGTGCTCCCTGGGTGGATTGAGTACTTGGTATGATGAGCCTCGTACATCAACTCCGCCCGGAGGTTACCCCCACTCGGGATGCACAACCGATGATCCTTCCTTAATAAACCATCTTCCACCGAGAATTGGGAATTTGACCCATCCAGAGCGGCCTCCATAAGCTCTTTCATGGAGTCATCTAACTCCAATGCCTGCCGAACCCGGTCAGCCAGGTCATACTGCACCTCTGTCTAGTTTAACATTGCTTTGGTGCTCGTCTGCTTGTCAACGCAACAGATCTCAAGCTCCTCCAACTCCCGTACTAGCCGCTCATCATGCACCGACAACCAGTTGGCTTGGGCGGGAGCCCTGCGGCTCAGCGCATCCGCAACTGCGTTGCCGTTCCTGGGTACATAATGTATTTTTAAGGTGTAGTCCCCTAGGAACTCCATCCACCTCCTCTGCCTCATATTAAGGTCCTTCTGTTCCAACAAGTATTTTAGGCTCTTGTGATCGGTGTATATATAGACCCTTACGCAGTAAAGGTAGTGCCTCCACAACTTGAGTGCAAATATCACGGCCGCCAACTCCAAGTCGTGCACCAGATAATTCCTTTCAAGCACCTTCAACTGACTCGATCCATATGCTATCACGCTCCCATGCTGCAACAACACGCAGCCCAAGCCACTACCCGAAGCATCGCTATACACCTCGAAGCCCTCGGTCCCACTCGGCGAACTAAGCACTGGCGCCGTGGTCAACCGTCTCTTCATCTCCTCAAAAGCTTGCACGCACTCTTGCGTCCACAAGAATTTCTGATCCTTCCTTGTCAACTTCGTGAGAGGTAAAGCTATCCGCGAGAAGTTCTCTACGAAGCGCCTGTAATATCCGGCAAGCCCGAGAAAACAACGGACTTCCGCGACAGAAGACAACGCAGGCCACTCCCGTATCGCAACAATCTTCGTTGGATCCACCGCTATACCTTCCCCACTAACAATGTGACCAAGGAACGCTACCGAGGGTAGCCAGAACTCGCACTTGGAGAACTTCGCATAAAGCCCATTCCTCCTCAAAGTCTCCAACACCAAATGCAAGTGCTTGAAGTGATCTTCTTCGCACTGCGAGTACACCAATATATCGTCAATAAAGACGATCACAAAGCGATCCAGGAAGTCTCGGAACGTCCTCTTCATCAAATCCATAAACACTGATGGCGCATTCGTCAGTCCAAACGGCATGACCGTGAACTCGAAATGCCCATACCTCGTACTGAACGCCGTCTTCGAGATATCACACTCCCTGATCCTCAACTGATAGTACCCCGACTTCAAGTCCAACTTGGAGTATACCGACGATCCGACTAACTGATCAAAGAGATCATCAATCCTCGGGATCGGGTACTTATTCTTCTCCGTCAGCTTGTTCAATTCTCGGTAGTCGATACACAGCCGCATACTTCCGTCCTTCTTCTTAACGAAGAGGACCGGTGCGCTCCAAGGCGACGAACTTGGACACACATAACCTTGCTCCATCAGCTCCTCCAGCTGAACCTTCAACTCTGCCATCTCCTTTAACGCCAACCTATAAGGAGCACATGACACGGGCTTGGCACCCGGCACGAGCTCGATGGTGAAATCGATCACCCGCTGTGGTGGGGCTCCGGGAAGACTATCCGGGAACACATCGGGGTATTCACAAACCACGGGAATCTCAACCAAAGTGGACTTTGGCTCCATAGTTCCCACTATCGCGAAGAACAGCTCTGCACCAGCACAAAGTGCCTTCACCACCTGAAGAGTAGACATCAGTGTCTTGCTCGACCCCTTCAGCCCCTCGAATGTAGTCTCCCGCCCTACACCCAGCTTGACCTCCTTCTGGTCACAGTCAATCCAAGCTTTCTGCTCCGAAAGCCAATCCATTCCAAAGATCACGTCGAACTCTACTAGCGGCAACAATGACGCTAGCAAGTCGAACTCTTGGCTCCCAATGCGAACCTTCACTGCGCACACTCTGTCCGCACGCATCGAGCACCCATTTGGTAGCAGCACATCCAACTTGTCCTTCACCATCGAAGAAGGGACTCCGATGCGCGATATAAATCTTTCGGACAAGAAGGAGTGTGAAGCTCCCGTATCGAACAGTGCCCGTGCCGGACTATCACTAATCACAACAAAGCCTATACAAACAATATTAGGCTAACAAGCAATAGATTACGGTATTAAAGCTAACTTGCTATAAATTAACTCATACCTGTCACCACATCCGCTTGCTTGATGGCCTCCTGCTGGCCCAAGTTATAGACTCTAGGCTGAGTCGGAGCATAGTGGGATGCGGTCGACTCCACCGCTTTGCCCTTCTCCTCGTAGGTAGCTCCTTGTTTCCTTTTGGACTTTGAGCGTCCACTACAGCAATCACGGGTAAAGTGCCCCGTCTTTCCACACGTGAAATAAGTGCCCGGGGTTCGATTGGTAGTTGCCCCCGAGGCACCCGTAGAAGAAGCTGGACCTGACGTCCTAGCCTTTTTGAAGAATTTTCGATAGCCCGACTTCGACGTAGTCGGCGCTTTGAACTCCGCTTTCTTACTACCAGATTCCTTCTTCGCTTGGACATTCTTCATGTCCTTCTCCAAGGACCGGGCCGAACTGACCAGGGTCATGAAACCCTGCGCCTTGGGCCCCGACAGTAGCAACCTTAAATCATCTCTTAGCCCTTCATAGAAGTGGCTCGTCTTGCGCTCCTCGTCTGCGAAGGTAGCGCCGGCATATCTCCCCAACCGAGTAAACTCGTGGAGGTACTCATCAACGGTGCAATCCCCTTGCACCAACTTCTGAAATTCGCTTTCTAGCGCAATTCTCTGCGCCGAGGGGAGGTATCGAGCCATGAATAGTCTCGCAAACTCCTCCATCGAAACTTCGGCCAATGGCCTTCCCTGCAACTGATGTAGCTCTAGGCCTTCCCACCATAGTCTTGCGTCCCCATCCAAAAGGAAAGTCGCTATAGTGGTCTTCTGCCACTCTTCCGTTTCCGTCGCAGTCATCACCCTGTTGACCCTTGAGAGCCAATCCTCTGCTTGGGTTGGGGTTTCTGCCCCCGTGAATACCGGTGGATGAAAACCCATCACGTGCTTCAGTTGTCTTTCAGTTGATCTCCTAGGCAACTCTGGCTCCAAAACTACTTGCTCAACCCTCCTTTGCTCTACCGTCTGAGGCGGTACTTGCTCCACAGTAGGAGCAGGTTGCTGCACCTGCCTTGTAGGCTGCGCATTGATCATAGCAAAGACAGCTTCTGCCCCCAATCTAATGGTCTCGACAGACGGAGGTGTTGCAGGCGCATCGCTTGGCGCACTATTCGCCTCAGAACCTGGCCGTTCAGACGGCCCAGCACCACTCCTGGTCACCTATAATCGTGCAAAACATCGATAAGCGACCAAAAATTACTGCAAACAGCAATAATAGGAACTCGTAGGTTCCTCAAACATGTGTATTTTCATTCCTAAGTGGACATTCATGGGTTCTTTTCTTGTTATAACGATGACGCACACACATGTGCTCACCACCCCTTAAAGTGAATTTGCCCACGAATTCATTTAAGCTTGACCGAAACCAGAAGTCTAATACCAATTTGTAACACCCCTATCCTTCACATAGCATATAGCAGTAGGTCCGGCCGGGGCCCGACGCCATATACTACGGACATACCGGTTGGTTACGCGTTGAAACCATTCAACCAATCATGTCGTCCTACACAACACCTAGCGGAAGCAATTTATTAGGTTGCAAAAGAAATAAGAACCCAGCCACAACAATATGAATGTCCACTACAAACTCAGGAATGTATACATATCACAAAGGAGAAATGGCCTTAAGGCCTTACACTGTTCACTTAACAAAAGAAGTGTTTTCATACTTCGGCTCGCAGGCCGGACATACATGAAAAATGGGAAAGAAACATAAGCAATTAGGCCTTCGAGGGCCGGCACAGCAACAAGGGCTTTAGCCCGCTATTTCCCGCTCTGCTCCGCAGCACCTGCAAGTAATAAACCACCGCCCGGTGGCAAACAATAGCAACGGTCAGCAATGCTGACCAAATTATAACGATCCCGCCCCCACATTCGGGGCAGCGATGCTCTTTCCCTGCACTTTATTAGCATAGGCATTTATATAAAGTATTTGCACTTCACCACAGGCGTAGGCTTGCACGGCCACACACCCCGTGCACTCAGGGCACATTCTCGGCGAACCGGCCAATGTCACGTCAATTCAAGCCATAGACGTTCCCAATCCACCACCGCCTCTTGGACGGTCATCCATATGAGCATTTTGTCTAATTGGCCTTGGTCACGGCAATTTAAGCCATAGACCGCCGAAGACCCTCATCCATGCCAACGGTCATACCGAACGACATAGACCGGGTACGGTTCCGCCTGACCCGTGCTCATACCACAACGACAATTTAAGCCATATGCGCAAGCCAAGACTCACCGAGTCCCGTTTCCACCACAATAATCACATAACCCGGTTATGTTCACGTTGGCCCCCGGCCACCGTGTTGGCAAAACCCGCTTTTGCCCAGTTTTCCGGGTGCACCTTGGAGTTAATCTCCAAGGCTCCCTGATGCAATCTACCACGTAGAAAACCCGAAAACACCCAAACATCCGGATTCTTGCCCGGTACAAATGCAATGCAACATCACCGATCCGGACCAACATGTCCGAATAGGCTTCACACACAATGCCTACGTCCGTTTTCGCACACGGACTCTACACAAGGGGGACTTCACATATCTACCCCAAGGAACGCTCCAACTCTTCGCTCACTCGCGAGAAAGGGCTTCCTATGCAAAGGAAAAGAGGGCTTCACATGCCCGAGGATGAGAAATCGTTACCCTTGCGTTCTTCCGCGGCGCCATGAAAATCTATGTGGATGAAAAGCACCGCAATCTCCTTGCCTCCGCGGATCCGAAGACGGCTCGCGATTTAGAGCTCCGAATCTCCACCGGCCGCCGGAGTTGACCTTCTTCTTCCTCCTCCAAGCTCTCACTTCTCTCTAGGTTTTAGAGAGAGAGTGCCCAAGTGAAATAAGGGTTTCAAAACCCTATTCCCGGCTAAAACCACCCAGGAGCAGCCCCCCACCGTCGGATCCAAAGCCAAGGCAACGAATGGCCAGGATTAGATCTGAAATCCCAAAAACTGGGCCGAACACGGGTTCACACACGGCCATGTGCCTGGCCGTGTAGCTCATTCGCCGTCTCGCCCAAAAATTGAAAACCAGCAACACGACATGTGACACGGCCTCCGACACGCCCGTGTCTCCTGCGACACGCCCGTGTCGGGACCCATGTCACGCCCCCCGTGTGCAATTTATCAACACTTCGCAATCAGAGAGGTACACGACTTGGTGACACGACATCAGACACGCCCGTGTCAAACTAGACACACCCGTGTTCGTGCCCGTGTCATTACCCGTGTACCTAACCGCATAGCCCAGGTGTGACACGGCCTGGGACACGCCTGTGTCCTAGTCCGTGTTCCACCACACGACCATCGTCGACCTGAACTAGTCGACTACACGGCCAGCTCGACGGCCCGAGCTCGACACGCCCGACACGACCTCCGACACGCCCGTGTCGGGGCCCGTGTCACCTGCACCAAAATCTTGTCTTGGACAAAATCGATCCCCGTCGCTCCTACAACATTTTGGGGTGTTACATCATCGACATAAGCTTTCCAATGATATTCTGAGGGTCAGTCTCTGCCAGCTTTTCAAAATCCCGGATTGCACAAACTTTGTTGTCTCATTCCTTAGTGAGGGATCTCAGAAATTTGTCATTCAGTTCTCCATTAGTGAAGACCCTACCATAGACTCTTGAGCCGTTGACAATCTTGAAAAAGCATTCAAAAGTATCAACAATAGAATCCTTGGGACCTTGTCTAAATTCTTCATATTTCTTATTTAGGAGGGATCTTCTGTCATTCTTTACCACTTCAGTACCTTCCATCAGGACGATGAGAGACTGCCACATTTCCTTGGCAGATTGGTAGTGAATTATATTCTGCAACATTGAATCATCGACTGCACTTGCAATAATATTCTCGTCTTTCTTGTCTAAAGAGATAAATGCAATCTCATCTTTGTCAATATCCAAAACCTTCTTTGGAACTTGCTTTGTTGGGTCAATGGTGCAGGCTATCATAGGAACATGGGGTCCTTCTTCCACTGTCATAAAAATCCTTGTATCCATAGCTTCCATGAAGAATTTTATTCTTTCTTTCTACATAGGAAAGTTAGGCTTTGTACATAAGGGAAGTTATACAAATCCTTAGCTCTATCCATGCTTCTATCCTCTTAAGACAACTAGGAGCAGATCTGTTCAAGGTGTTAACCTTTTTGACGAACAACCAGTCCCTCTGATACCAATTGATGTTTTTAGTTGTCTACCTAAATCACCTAGAGGGGGGTGAATAGGTGAGGTCTGCGTCTTTTTGCGAAATAAAAACTTGAAAGAACGGAGCACAAAAAAGTAAAAAAAGAAGACACAGAAGACACAAGATCTATAGTGGTTCCCCAACCTTGGGTACATCAACTCTCCACCTCACCGATTTAGCACTGTGCTAGACTCGGCTACTTCACTATTATCTCGGATTAAAAACCAATCCTACAACTGGTAGCAATGCCCCTACAACTCGGAGTCAAAACGCTACTACAAAAATCTCGGAGAATAAAACTCCTACAAATCGGAGAAGAATCTCCTACAAGATTAAAATGTTTTACAAAAAATTATACAAATAAAAATAATTCCAGATCTGAGTCTTCAGCCCTTCTTCCTTCTTAAAACTTGAGGCTCTGTCAGAAATAGATTAAAGAAGACTGCGGCGAAATCTCTGGATCTGAAAAGCTTAAGATCAGCATGATCAAGAAAGAGATCTGTAGAAGTTGAACGCCTTGATCTATTGATCACTTCTTATTCTGAATCACTTGGATCAGAGAAGAGCAGCGACGAGAATGACGATGAGGAGTTGCGGCTTTCACGATTTAGAATGAAAATGAATGATTCAGAATTCTTGATTTTGTGTGTTAGGGTTAGTCGATTTTGATAAGACCTTTTATAGGACTTGCCTAACAGTCTTAATCATAAATGACTACACACATGTACTAATAGGAAACGAGATTAAATTTGAAAACTTTTTCGTCTGGACTTAATGAAAATTCAGGAAATCAACTGCATTTCTCGAGTGAATAACAAACTACTCGAGAACAATATCTGTTCTCGAGAAGAGGATAAATGGTTCTAAAAAATAAGTCATTAAGGAAAACATGGGAAATGATTTCTGGCTTCTCGAGAAATAACTTCTTTTACTCGAGAACTAGAGAAAGACTTCTCGAGAACTAACTAGACTTCTCGAGAACAATTAGACTTCTCGAGACTTAACTTTTTCTTACTCGAGTAGTGGTCTTCTTATTTTTCGAGACAAGGCTTGGCCTTCTCGATTAATGGCTTCTGTTACTCGAGTACAAAACTTAGAATGATTTTGAAATGATTTTTGATTAAACTCGAGAAGGAGGTAAGTAGTACTCGAGTACTCCATGGTTTTCTTGAGTATTAGATAAATCCTTCTCGAGAATAGTTTCTGCTACTCGAAAACTATACAGAGCTAACTCGAGAAATCATTCCAACACTACTGAAGTACAAGATGTCCTTCTCGTGTCATGAACTTAGAAAAATTTTTACTTTCTGAAAAATATTTTTCTTCAAGGTATTCAGCAACTAGTCTTTCTCCAATAACTTTAGTACCTGAAAAAGAAGTGCGTCCCAGTAGAGAGGCTATACATGACTCAACACCATGGATCACACAATGAGGGATTACATTGTATGGTCCTGTGTTTGGTGACTCATTGTAGACGTACATTGGTCTACACTTGGCAATTATAACCTGCAAGCACTCAACTTGAAAGGAGCATCAAATAAAAACTTAATTCATCTTAGTTCAAGGGTGACTTTATACAAATCTAGGTTATTGTGGATACAATACCCAACAGAGATTCTAACAAGAATCTTACCTCAGCCTTTATAACACAGGCCTACACTCAGGCAGCAAGACTTACCACTCAGATTCTAATAAGAATCCTACCTCGACCTTTATAACACAGGACTACACTCAGATTGCCTAAAGAATCCTACCCTCAGATAGAAATTGAATCTTATAGTGAATGTCAAAGAGATGAATTACTAAGACACCAGAGAAAGTTCTCTATGTCTGTCTTCCTGGACTGAGCAGATATCAACCCTTTCTTCTTCTTCGTAGCAACAAGTTGAGAATGAAATATTCAATTGAATCCCGTCTTATTCTGGAAGCAACTTGCAGAAAACTCTGCTTCTTCTTTAGGAATCAATCTCGATCTTGCTATCACAGATGAGTATTGCGGTAGCTAACTCTCTTCGTATTCAGGTTCTCTAATATGAACTCCTTCTGGCTCAGCGAGAAAATGAGGAAGAAGAAGTCGTCCAACCGTAAGATTGTGAACCTAGAGAACCCTAATGACGTCTCTTCTCGAAGTTGATTGTGATTAATTTGATTGATTACTTGCAAGTTATTTATATCTGATCCTACTCCTTTTATAGACAGTCGATTAGCGTCAAATTGAGCTGTAGGCCCTACCAGAATTGGTGGCTGTGATTCAGCTACCTACTTTCCATTAACGAATGATTCAATTGCCCTTTGCTTTGTGTGGGCCCCAACGAGTAATCTCTTTCTTAGTGCAAAAAATCATGACAGCCGCCCCCCAGCGCCTCTAGCAGCATTCCTGCAACATTTGAACCTGCTTTGACTTGTTGACTTTGCTGACGTAGTCATCTCTCGGGACTTGGACAAAATCAAGCATCAGTAGCGAAGGCTCAGTTTGACGAACTCAGAACACAGTTTGATGAACTCAAAACTCAGCTCAACAAAAAGTGAAAGCTCAGTTCGACGAACTCAGAGTTCAGCACAAAGAAAAAATGAAATCTTAGTTCGACGAACTCTTAACTCAGTTCGACGAACGCAGAGCTCAGCTCGATGAAATAGTGAAAGCTCAGTTCGACGAACTCTGAACTCATTTCGGCGAACTCTGAGCTCATCTCGATGAAAGTAAAAGCAATCGATGCATTTGGACTTAGGAAAATTCTATGTCAAGAGGATCATAATGGCTCTAACTGAGTACGATTAAGTCAATGCTATAGCCCTATGGCATTGAGTGAGTAAGCATCACTCAACACCTTGCTACTTAGATAAATTTTGTCTCATGGCGTTGAGTGAGTGAGCTGCACTCAATGCCTAACTACTTAGATAGTTTTTTTGTCTCATAGCATTGAGTAAGTGAGCTACACTAAAATCCTAATAACTTAGTTAGATTTTTTATCTCATGGTGTTGAGTGAGAAAGCAACACTCAATGCCCAACTACTTAGACGAATTTTTTTCTCATGGCATTGAGTGAGAAAGCTATACTAAATTCCTAACTACTTAGTCAAAAATTCAACACAGAAATTTTTGTGGCTTTGACTGACTAGGCTAAAACATTGAGTGAGTTAGCTACACTCAACACCAGTGAACTTAGCCACTTTTTTGCTGATTACTTTTAGGCTTTGACTATCTCAGCCTATCTCACAACTTTTTGCTATATCGAGTTGAGTGAGTAGACTACACTCAATGCCTGTGGACTTAGTTGAGTAGACAACACTCAACTGTCTCAGCGCCTTTTATTAAATGGCATTGAGTGAGCTTAACACACTCAACACCTGTGGACTTAGCTGATTTTCTTACAAGCCAACATGTTTGGCTGACTATACTAAACGATGTTACTTACCTGACGTTGAGTGAATAGACTTCACTCAATGCCTGTTGACTAAGGCAACTCTTCTGCCCTTCCAGCCACTTCTTTGAGTCCACCTGCCTGATCATTGTCACAAGGAATATCCTGCACACATGAACTTAGCCACACATCAAAAAAGATATGTCTATCTTATTGACCTATTTTACATCATTAAATCAGGGCCATTGCGATCAATGGACCCAATATATAGGAGAGGAATACTCTCTGAGAGTAGGACCTTTGGGTCTGCGGTAGGATCCCTAGTGGATCTGAGGTAGGGCTATCCTCCAAGCCTGAGTGTAGGGCCTTTGCCTTTATGTACGTGATCTGTTAATCATTGAGTTGTTGGCCCTTATTGTTGATTTGTAAGTCTTGGAGGAGATTGAGAGTTCCTAAGGGATCTGAGGTGTAAGCTCTTTGGAGCAGTGGTTTTGAGAAGTGCCTTGACTAACATGAAGTTGGCAAGGTGGGAGGAGAGTGGATGTACCCAAAAGTTGGGAAATCACTATAATTCTTTGTGTACTTTTTTGTGGTGTTTTCTTTATGCATGTACTTGAAAGCTAATTACTGCCAACACACTCAGTACTGAAGGAAGATAAAATTAAAAGCTAATAATATCAGTGAGAAAACCTATTTACCCCCTAGGCTATGAGCAACCTTAAAAAAAAAACTTTCAAGTAGTATTAGAGGGAGGTTTCTCAAAAAGGATCTTACTATCTGAGAGATCTTCCAAGATAGCTATAGACTGTCCTTATGGATTCAGGAGTGAACTATAAGGAGTTGGGTGCCATGAAGCTTCGTATCTACAGAAAGGAGGGATTTTACATTTGTAAGTAGATGGTTAGGCTATTGATGGAAGTAGCTGACCCTAGAATCTTTATAACTGTTAAAGAAGGACCTTTCATCCCCATGAAAGTGTCTGTCCTTGATGCAAACATCCAGACACCCAAGAATTATGATGAGATGACAAAGGATGAAGTCATTCTTATCACCATGGACAAGAGGGCTCAAAATGTCATTGTCAATGCAATTGATGATTCTACCCTTCAGAATTTGATTTACTACAAAACTACAAAGGAGATGTGGGACACTCTAGTGATCTACATGGAAGGCATAGAGGAGGTAAGGGATGATAGAAAGTCTATGCTAAACCAGGAGTATGAGGCCTTTAGACAGTCCAAGGGAGAGAACATAGCCACCTGCTTTGCAAAATTCTTCACGATAGTAAATGAGTTAAGGACCAATGGAAGGGCCTTTAGTCATTATGAGCTAAATGATAAGCTCCTCAGGTCTATCACCAGAGACTTGGACACAAAGATATGTTCCATCAGAGAAATGGCTAAAATGGGTGACACTCCACCTAATACCCTATTTGCAAAACTGCTCTCTTATGAGATATAACTAATAGTCAGGAAAGAGGAAGATACGAACTGTAAATCTCAAGCCAAAGAGAAGTCAGTGGATTTCAAAGTTGCAGACACAAGTAAAAGCAGGAGAAAGACCCCTTCTCCTCCAAGAATACAAGAAGATTTAGACTGCTCCTAATTAGAGGCATCAGAAAACATCATGTCTGATGAGGACTTTACTGTTTTCTCCAGGCAGCTCCATAGGCTGATGAAGAAATAGCATTGGAAGAGCATGCCCTTAACCTTAGCTCATCACTGAAAGAAAACCTCCAAGGAGGACAAGTATGGCTTTAAAACTAGTAAACAGAATTCATCTAATATTGTCTGTTACTACAGCAGCAAGACCGGGCATATCATTGCTGATTGCCCTGTGAAGAGAAGAGAGGATGGTGAGAAGAAATCTCACCAAAAGTAAAAGGGCAAGAAAGAAAAGTCACTAGTGGATAAGAAAGAGAAGAGCTGGAAAGACTCATCATCATCAGAGACTGAAGAAGAGGAAGCCTACAATGGGCTAGTTGTTGTTGCTGCTGAATAGGAAACTGTTTCAGCAGATGAACACTATCCTACTATAAGGATAGGAGTCAAGGCCCCTCTAACACTGTTGGATAGTGACTCAGAGGTGTATTATGTTGAATAAGATGCCTATAGCTGCCATGAACTGATGGTAATGACTGATGAAGAGGGCATCCAGGATTAGCTTGGTCAAAGTAAGGTACATTCCCTATTAAGTTATGTGTTTAGGTATGAGACAAGTCCCTATGAAGAAGCCTCTTCATCTAATGGTAAAGATGATTCTTGCTCAGAAGGTGATGTCAATTCACTGATTGACAGATATAGTGAACTTATGGATGCCTTTAAGAAATGCAAGAAGTTGTCTAAGAAGTAAGCTAAGGAGATTTTGTCTCTTCAACCTGCTGCTTCTCAGCTTGCTGAAATAGCTTCTATGCTGAATCAAACAATGATGGAATTCAGTAAACTGAAAACCCAGTCAGGCATGCAGATAGATACTATCAAGAGAAAAAATAGTCTCATTAGAGATCTTGAAGAAAAGCTCTAGAGGGAGAAAGGTATTGTGGCAAGTTTCTCTCAGCCCAATACAGTGTTGCCCTTGATAGACACCTCCTCACAGAAGGGTAAGAAGGGGTTAGACTTCAAGTGTAACCCAAGACTAGCACATCCCAAAGAGAGAGTGAAAGTTTCAGTTGTGCCTATGGCATCTAGGCCACCTATCCCATTAAAGAGGGTGATATTCCCTTTAAATAGGTATTACCAGGAAAGTATATATGGTCACTATATAAATGGTTCTTCCACAAGTAGAACAAAAGATGTTCTCAGCCATTGTGGAAGGTATAGTAGGGTAAGTGCATTTAAGGCTACCAATGAAGAAATTCAAGTGGCTCATCATGAACTATTTGTTTTTGTTGTTACAACCCCCCTCTCAAAAATATGGCCGCAGAAAATTTTAAAAACCTGTCAGCATAGAATCTGACTAAGGGTCAGTCTGTCAGCTTGCCTAAAATGGCTTTTTCTGATGCTATCAAGAGCATGTTGTTTGAAAATAAATGTGCTGCTAATGGGATTCAAAATAGGACACACAAGCCAGCAAGCAGACTAACCTTCGGTCAAATCTATGCTAAAAGGAATAAGAAAATGGCTTTCACACATCTTCCTTCTGTCAAGACTGCAGTCAAACCAACTGCATGACCTATATTGAAAAGAAGATACAACATACATGACTGCTGGTGCTGTGGCAAGGTAGGCCATTGTGCCATTAACTACTAGCATAATCCTAACATTGTCAGAGCTAGAGTCAGTTCACCTGTCAGAAAACTTACTGGTGGACATGTTCGGTTTCAAACTGTTGGAACCCTATTACTTATTTGGGTTACGATCACTACATTTGTTTAGGATGATTAGTTGGACCCACTTTGTATAGTCTAGGGTCATAGGATATTTCCAGGGTTTCTACCTCAAAAAAATTCCAGAGAAATGCATTTCGAAGATCGCAGAATTAAGTTCGACGAAAGCTGAGCGCAGTTCGACGATCTCCGATTTCAACTAAACAAACTCAGAGTTCTACCTCTGAGTTTAGCATGACGAAAGCTGAGCTCTGTTTGACGAACTCTAACTTAAACTCTGCAACTCAGCTTGATGATTGCCAAGCACAGTTTGACGAATGACATATTTAGTTCGACGAACTCCAAGCTCAGGTCGACGAAAGTTTGGCTGAGTTCGACGAATTATTTGCAGTGTTTAGGATGTTATATTTATTCAGAGACAGAATGATTTCAAGCTTTATTTCAGGCTGTTACACTCTAATAATTAATGCTAAATATTCTTAATGAATATAGCCATTCCAGGCATAATTAATTATTTATTCATCACAGATTTTAATTCTAGTCAATCTCCAAGGAAGTTACAATTCTCCAGGAATGCCTCAGCCATTTCAGAGTTAATGAATTCAAATTTTTGAATTCTCCTCAGGCATTCTATATATACTTTCAGAATATTTCTTCTAGAGGGTTAATCAGCAAATCAACGAATCAACGGATTAATATAAATCAACATATTTTCTAACAGATTTTCTGCTTCAGTCTCTGCTAATGCAAAGTCTTCAATCAGTTAATTTCAAGAAGGCCTACACCCTGAAGAAAAGTCTCCCTCTCCTGATCATAATCTCTACACAAATAAGGGGGAGCTTTTTTTTGCTTATAATATCCACTAGTCTTCTCAGAGATTCTTGACAGAGAAGACATCAACACCTTTTTAGTTTTTTTTCATAAATTGTGTACATGGATTTTAACTCTCTTCAAAAGTTATCTTTTGGTTTCTAAGTCTCCTGATCAAAAGAATTAAGCTTGGTTTTTGGGCACCTGATCAAAAGCTTAAAGGGTTGCTAGATCTCCCTTAGAAAATAGATCTTCTAGTGGCAAGACACCTGATCAAAAACATGTAGTGGATTCCTACAAGGGTGGTAGAAGAGTGGATGTACCAAGATTTATTGGGGAACCACTATAAATTTGCTTGTGTCATCTGTGTTTGCTTTACTTTCTTTATTTATGTGTTGTGATTTTTTGTTTTATATATATATATATCACTTACTTTAAATCCGCTATAAAAATAAATTAAAGTTTTTAAAATACACTATTCACCCCCCCTGCTAGTGTAAATCAGATCTATCCCTCACTTTTAATTGGTATCAGAGGGAGTTCTTTGGTTTTACAGGCAAACACCTGAACCAACAGATCTGATAGATCTCATTTTCTCTAGTTTGGTTTTCTTATCATGACACAAAATAAAGAGTATTCAAGAACCAGACCTCCTGTGTGTAACCTTAATAAGTCTGCACTATGGAAGACAAGGATTAGATTATACATGAACTCTATTGATGAAGATATCTACAACTCTATTTTGACAGGTCCACCTCTACCAGTGGCAACAATAAGTACCAGTGCTGTACCAAATCCAGAATGGACAAAAGCCCAAAAGAAAGAAAAAATTGCTGATGCAAAAGTAATGAACAACATTGCTCAAACAATGTCAGATAAAATCTTCCAAAAGGTTGTTGAATGCATTTCAGCAAGGGACGTCTGAAACTCCATCAATACAATGGTTGCTGGATCTATTGATAAGAGATTAGATAGAAGATCACACCTTATCTCTCAATATGAGAACTTTAAAAAGGGAGAATCTGAATCTATAGCTGAATTATACACAAGGCTCAGTCTCATTATTAATGAACTGAAGGCCTTGGAGAAGGACATCACATTGACAGAAGTCAATGATAAGATCCTCATGTGTTTCCCTAGCACATGGGATTCAAGGATCTAGCCAATAATACAAGCCAGAACTTAAAATGAGATTACAACAGAGACCTTGTTGGGCAAACTCAAATCGTATGAGCAACTCATCAGAATAAGAGAAGCTGAACAAAGGTCTTCACCTTTAGTTAGGAAAGAGAAGAAGATAGCTTTCAAAGCAATAGAAGAAGCATAAGTTCTTACAGAGAATGAAGATCTTATAGGTCTGTTGGTTTAGATATTCTATAAAATGGCAAGAAAAGACTTCAGTAGAAGATCATTCAAAAACAATGACAAAACAAGGATGAAAAAACACCAACTAAAGAAATTATGTGTTATGGTTGCAGGAAACCAGGACATATTCTTGCAAAATGTCCTGATAATCAGAAAAAGGATAAGAAGAAAGCAAAGACTACAGGAAGAACTCCAACAAACCATCTTCTGGTAAACACAAACAAAATGAGAGAGGTATTGTATTTGAAACCTGGAGTGAATCAGATGATGAGTCTTCATCTAGCACAAGTGAAGAAGAAGAAGAAGAAGCAAAGGCTAAGGAAGTCTGCTTGATGGCAATCAATGCATCATGCAGTAATTCTGACTCTGAATCAGAATATGAGGAAGATCAGGTAATGTCAACATATGATTTTACTTCAGAATAGTTTAAAATAGATTTCAAATAACTTTGTTAAGACTTTATACAATCTGAGAAAGAAATAAAATTTCTCAGAGAGAAATTAGCTGAATTAGATAATCTATCTTCTGAAAACATAAAACTTAAAGATGATTTGAAAATCTCTTATAAACAAATAGTATCTTTAGAAAAAACATTATCTTAGGCTAAAAAGTTTAAAGAATAACTTAATGGGAGAAGCATCAAACTGATGAATATCACAAGCACCATTAATTCCATGCTAAATGACAAACAAGGCTTAGGGGCTTCATCTAGTAAACCTCATCTTTTACATAAAAATATTTTATATACACATATAAAATTTGTTTCTGCCAAAGGAAAAGAAGTATTACAAATTACAGATAAAGACACTAAAGTTTTACAAAAGAATAAACAAAATTAGAATAAAAATTATGTTCAAATAATTCGTCTAACCGAGCTCGACGAAATAATCATCATTCATTGAACAGAGCTGGACGAACTATGAAGGCAGAATTTGGGTATAAATATTCAAACGGTG
Organism: Platanthera zijinensis; assembly: GCA_039513925.1. Taxonomy (NCBI): domain Eukaryota; kingdom Viridiplantae; phylum Streptophyta; class Magnoliopsida; order Asparagales; family Orchidaceae; genus Platanthera; species Platanthera zijinensis. Next base: position 60,978,162 of record CM077094.1, on the reverse strand, counting down.
CTCGATGAAATCAATATGATTCATCGAACTGTGATCGACGAACGTGGAACACAAAAAAATAACATTATTATTCTGTGAATGGAGCTCGACAAACTCACTTTCATTCGTCGAACTCATCTCGATGAACTCAATATAATTCATCGAACGCAGATTTTCAAACCAGAAATTTTAATACTTTTCAAAAGTATAATAATAAAAAATAATTTATAAATCCTTTTACTCAATGGATCATCCCTCATAAAAGATATCATCCACATGGTTATAAGGATCAACCTGAGTGTTCTTATATTTCAACCTGAGTGTTCATAACATTTACTTAGTTAATTTTAACTCTACTAAATCTGAAATTTTCCTATTCAATCAAATGAGTAAACTAATGATCTATGGCATAAAAGGTTAGGATATATAAACCTTAGGACTATTGCTAAACTATCTAAACACAACCTTGTGAGAGGACTACCTTCTAGTTCTTACAAGAAGGAAGGACTTGTAGGGCTTGTTAATTAGGCAAGCAAACCAAAAATAATTTTAAATCCATTTCTAAAAGTGATTCACCTAGGATTTTGTATTTGCTACATATGGACCTTTTTGGATCTATTGTAGTACAAAGTTTGGGAGGAAAGTCATATATCTTAGTTATTGTTGATGATTTCTCAAGATTCACTTGGGTGTTCTTTTTAGAAACAAGTCAGATAACTTTAAAGTTCTTACTGACTTTCTTAGGAACATCAAGATTAAGTAGTCTACTCAGATTGCATTGATCAGAAGTGATCATGACACTGAGTTTGAATCTCTTCTGATGAAAGAATTCTGTGAGAAGGAAGGTATCATGCATTGTTTTTCTGCTCCTAGAACTCCTCAATAAAATGATGTAGCTGAAAGGAAAAATAGAACCCTAATTGAATCTGTTGGAACATTACTTGTATATTCTCAAGGTTACTCAAGGTTACTCACAGGAGGAAGGCATAGACTATGATCAGACATTTTCTCCTATTGCAAGATTAGAGGCTATCAGGATTTTTCTTGCATTTGCTATATCAAGAAATTCACCGTATATCCGATGGATGTGAAGAGTGCTTTTCTAAATAGAGAAATCAAAGAGAAAGTTTATGTTGAACAACCACCAGGTTTTATCTCTCCAACTCATTTTACCCATGTCTTTAAACTTCATAAAGCCCTTTATGGTCTTAAACAAGCTCCAAGAGCTTGGTATAAGACTCTTGCTAGTTTTCTTCTAGAAAATAAATTTAGTAGGGGCACAATAGATAAAATATTATTCTTTAGACATCATAAATCTAAAATCATACTAGTTCAAATATATATAGACGATATAATTTTTGGTTCTACTAATTCCAAACTATGCAAAAGGTTTTCTGACCTAATGCATTCTAAGTTTGAAATATGTAGCATGGGTGAACTATCCTACTTCCTTAGTTTATAAGTTAAATAAACTCCATATGGTATTTTTATATCCCAATCTAAATATGCTAAGGAGTTAATTAAAAGATTTGGCATGTTAGATGCCTCAGCTATGAAAACACCCATGCCCTCTAATGTTGTAGTTGATAATGATGAACAGAGCAAACCTGTTGATCAGAAAATATATAGGATGATCATTAGGTCTTTATTATAATTAGCAGCTTGTAGACCAGACATAATGTTTGCTACCTATATTTGTGCTAGGTTTCAAGTAAATACTAAATAATCTCATCTAATTTTAGTAAAAAGGATTTTAAGATATATAAAGGGTTGTCTAAATCTCGGACTCTGGTATCCAATTGAGTCAGAATTTGAATTAACTGGATTCTCAAATGCTGACTATATTGAATGCAGAGTTGATAGAAAAAGCACATCAAGAACTTGCTAGTTTCTTGGTAATAGGTTTTTGTCATGGTTTTGCAAGAAGCAAAATTCTGTGTCTGATTCAACTGCTGAAGTTGAATACATTGCAACAGGTAGTTGTTGTTCACAGATTTTTTGGATTCAAAATTAGCTGCTAGATTATGGTTACAACTTAAATAATTCAACAATATTTTGTGATAATACCAGTGCAATATCAATTGCACAAAATCCAGTCCATCATAGTAGGACTAAGCATATAGAAATAAGATATCATTTTCTTCGAGATAATTTAGATAAAAATAAAATTAATCTTATTTTCATTTCTACTAATTTACAAAGGGAAAATATTTTCACTAAACCCTAAAGTGAAAAGAAACATCTTTTCTTCTTAAATTAGTTAGGCATGATTAATGGAGAGTCATTAATATTATTTTTGTTTTGCGATCGATGAATTGGACACTTTTCGTCTAACGGAGCTCGACGAACTGTGAACTTTTAATGAAACTTTCGTCGAACGGAGATCAACGAACTTTCTTTGAAAAACTTTTGTCGAATAGGGATCGACGGATTTGTTTCTAGTATTTTTCATCGAACGGAGCTCGATGACATTTATATCTTTCGCAAAACTTTCGTCGACCAGAGATTGATGAAAGTTTTTTCTTTTGAGAAGTTTTCATCGAACAGAGTTCGACTTTTCATTTTCTGAAAACATATATCTAGGTTATCATCGAACTCTATCCCGTGCTTTCTCTATTTTCCCTTGCACTTGATCTCACTATTTTGTAGGAAAATGGCTATTTATCAGGCGACTCTCTCTGCCATGAAATTCGGTGCTGGTTTCGACAACGACCTGGAATCTTTAAATCATTCAGACCAAATCTTCTAGGATATTTTACATCTCTTTGAAGCTCAAAATCTGCGATCTTTCATGACCACCAGAATAAAACTTTCAGTTGTAGAGATCAAAGAATGGTTGCATACAACCAAGATTTAATATTCTTCAAATATTATTGCATCTATTTAAGGAAATCAGTTTCCTCTCACTCCTGAAATTCTTTCTAAAGTTTTTGGTTTTGTTAATGGTGAAGATGACATCGAGTTATCTAGTTCTGAGTTTGATGAAATGCTAGAAATGTTGGGTCATTCACAAGGAAACCCTAACAATTTACTGAAAAAGATTTTTTCAATTGAATTTAAATTATTAGCCAATATTATTGGTAAGGATTTGTTGGGCAAACATTCTGCTCATGATTATGTAACCAAGCACCAATTTCTTTTGATGTATGCCTTGGTTAATCAGAAGTCTTTGAATTGGGGATCAATCTTGTTTAATTCCATTAAGAAAAAGATTAATAAAAAGGATGTTGGTTATGGCATAATCCTGTGGATTTTCTTACAGGCTATGTGTCCTGAACTTTTGGTCTCCTAGACCATTTATTTTAATGTTTCAAAGAGGCTAACCTCTGCCCTCTTTGGAATATGGGAGAGGGTAATCCCTAACCCATCCAGGGCTATCTCTTCTAGGAATACTTCTGAAAGCATAAGGGATGTTTCAGCCACTCTCACAACCCCAGAAGAGGTTCTAGCTCCTCAAAATTCATCACCTTTACCATCTCCACGCCATTATCCTAGGCAGTCATCTCCATCTCAACAACCTTCTCTATTTGAACAAATTCCAACATCAACTCCACATGATGATTCCTTTCTTCCTCTGTCACCTCTACCACCTAATTTATCTGAAGATATTCCATCCATAATCATCTCTATAGAATCTCTAATTCATCTGTCACAACCTACATCTCCACTACTCTCTTTTCCTCCTCACTTCTCTCACATTCATCTCCACCTCAATCTCATATATCTCCACCATATTCACCAATCTATGAAATCATTCCTGATGACATTCCTCCTATCATCCCTCCTTCATCCATTCCTCAAGCATTCACTATCTGTCAAATATGTGCAAACATATCTACTCCCTCTTCTTCTACTCCAAATCCAACATCAACATCTGCTCAAAATCCTACTGAGTTTATGTTTTTGGATTTTTCTTCCATTGCTTCAAATCTAATTGAATTTATTACTCCCACTCTCAAGAAACTAATTGATGAAGCAGTGGATCCTCTAGTTGAAACTATCTCTGCCCTATCTTCTCAGCTTCCCTCCTCCAATTTTGTCCCTTCTTCTAGGGGCCTAGATTCAGTTCTCCCTAGATCTAGGCAGGGGGAGATGTTTTATGAAGCAGCTCCAGCTGTTCTAGTTACAAGCAGCAGCCGAAGCTCCATGCAGTCCAGCAACAGTAGTTTTTGATGTTATTCAGGATTCAGAGATGATCAGTTCAACTGAAAAAGCAGAAGTAGTAGCAGTACAAGAAGTTTTTACTGTTGGTAATGCCTTTATTCATCCCACAGTAAAATTATATTCTTTATTCTCAGTTTTTGATACTTTGAATAGTCATTTTCCAGTTTTTGACAATGATCTTTCTAGATCTATAGTATGTTATACTACCCCTATTGATCTTTCCATTTTAGAACAGCTAAGGAACATCCTTAATGATTTTTCTACAAGTAATAATCCAGTCTTTAAAGCTGTAGTTATAGATAATATAATAGATATTATAGAGCAAGTTTCTTCCCCGCTTACTTTTGTATGGGATGAATCTCCAATGCCCAATTTGGATAATATTCTCTTTGAAGATTTGGAAAAAGAAGATGATAGTGTTCATTCACAAGCTAAAACAAATATTATACATAAACAGCCAGAAGTTCAAGTTAAGGATTATTCTGCTTTGATAAAATAGATAGATGATTTATATATTTTGCCTGTAGAAGAATTTGATGATTGTATAGAGTCTGATGAGTCAAAAGACTCTAATTCTAAGAAAAGAAAATCCAGGAAAAAGGCTCCAGTCAAGGTTGCTCCTCAACCTTCATCTACAGCTGATATTCCTTACTACACTCTGCCTGGAATTCCTCTCACTCCAGACCTTCCAAATTGGATGAGATTCTCTAAAAAAGAGCAAAAGAATAAGAAGAAGATGAGGAGATACTCTTCACCTCCAAAAACTTGGAGAGGACCTCCTTCTCCTCATCCTCCAGCAATAGGAGAAGAAGGAAAGGTTTCTCAAAGGCCCACTTCTCATCATCATTCTAGACCTTCTCAAGAAAGAAAAGATAGACCTTCAAGGTCAGGTTATCAAAGCAGTCAGTAGCAGCAAATAAAGCAAAGGAGTCAGCAGTCAAGTCAAAGCAGTTCACAATAATCAGATCAAGAGAGGCCACCTTCACCAGTTTATGATCAAGAGATGGATCCAAATTTCAGAATGACAAGGTTTAATTAGCTTGTTGCTCTATCACTGATTAAGAAAGCTAAAGTAGAAGGAATGGAAACCTCTAAGTTTTCCACCATGTCCTCTTATAGACAAAAGGAGCTTGATAGATATCAGGTGAAGAACTTGTTCAATGTGGAGAAGTACATGAGCTTGCACCCAGAGGAATTTGCGCAAAGGACTACCTTTTTGAAGATCATTGGCTCTCAGGATTTAAAGATGAGTCAAAGAGAAGCTGAAGATCCTAACAGAGAGTTGATCTTTACTAAATCATCTTCTAATTCTCTCTCTGAAGCTTCTAAGAAAGACACTTGATTTCTTATTTTATGTTTTTAAAACTGTGTTTATGTTTTTGAACTCTCAAAGCACTTTATTTTATATATGCTAAAAGTTTTTCTACTAGATATTTTCTTCTTTGTGTTTTTCTATTGTAAATAGTATCCTCTCCGAAATAGGGGGAGATTGTTGGAACCCAATTACTTATTTGGGCTAGGATTACTATCATTTGTTTAGGATGATTAGTTTGACCCACTCTATATAGTCTAAGGTCATAGGATATTTCTAGGGTTGCTACATCAGAAGAATTCCAGAGAAATGCAGTTCGACGATCGCAAAATTCAGTTTGACAAAAGCTGAGCACAGTTCGAAGATCGCCGAGCTAATTCAAGGAACTTAGAGTTATACCTCTGAGTTTAGCTCGGCGAAAGCTGAGCTCCGGTCGATGAACTCTGACCTCAACTTTGCAGCTCAGCTCGACGATAGCCAAGCTCAGATCGATGAATGACATATTTAATTCGATGAACTCCAAGCTCAAGTCGACGAAAGTTTTGTTGAGTTCAACGAATTCTTTGCAGTGTTTAGGCAGTTATATTTATTCAGAGGCAGAATGATTTCAAGCTTTATTTCAAGCAGTTATACTCTATTAATTAATATTTAATATTCTTATTGAATATATCCATTCTAGGAAGCATTAATTATTGATTATCACCGTGTTTAATTCTAATCAATCTCCAAGGCAGTTACAATTCTCAAGGAATGCCTCAGTCGTTTCAAAGTTAATGAATTCAAATATTTGAATTATCCTCAGGCATTCTATATATACTTTCAGAAGATTGCTGCTAAAGGGTTTATCAGCAAATCAACGAATCAACAGATTAATATAGATCAACATATTTTCGAATAGATTTTCTGCTTCAGTCTCTACTAGTGCAAAGTCTTCAATCAATCAATTTCAAGAAGGCCAACACTATGATGAAAAGTCTCCCTCTCCTGATCATAATCTCTACACAAATCAGGGGGAGCTTTTTTTCATACAACATCCACTAGTATTCTCAGTGAATCTTGACAGAGAAGACAACATCACCTTTTTAGTTTATTTCATAAACTGTGTACAGGGTTTTTAACTCCCTTCAAAAGTTATCTTTTGGTTTCTAAGTCCACTGATCAAAAGACTTACGCTTGGTTTTGGGCACTTGATCAAAAGCTCAAAGGGTTGCTAGATATCCCTTAGAAAATAGATCTTCTGGTGGCAGGACACCTGATCAAAAAACTATAATGAATTCTTACCAGGGTTGTAGAATAGTGGACGTACCTAGATTTATTGGGGAACCACTATAAATTTCCTTGTGTCATCTGCGTTGGCTTTACTTTCTTTATTTGTGTGCTAGGATTTTTGATTTATATATATATATCACTTACTTTAAATCCGCTATAAAAAATAATTAAAGTTTTTAAAATACACTATTCACCCCCCTCTAGTGTAAATCAGATCTATCCCTCACTTTTACAAACTAATGTGCACCTAGGACGTAATTGAAATTTGGGCCCTAAGGTATTGTAAACTTCTTAATGCAGGTTAGTTCAAGTAACCATACCCCAATATGGTAATTGGACAGTGGTTATTCCAAGCACATGATTGGGACGAGGAGAACTTGAAGGAGTTCACCCCAGTGAAAAATGGACCAAAGGTTATCTTTGGTGGTTCTGATAGAGGGGTAACTAGAGGCTATGGTAAGATTACCAATGACATAGTAACTATCACAAAAGTGGCTTATGTTAAAGGGTTGCAACACAACCTTATAAGCATAAGCAACCTCTCTGATATTGGCTATGTTATTGTCTTCTATAAGGATGAGTGCCTGATTAGCAGGTCAAGTGACCAAGAGGTCATATTGATAGGCACTAGGAGTGGAAATATTTACTGTTTAAACTTTCTATGTCTGGACTAAGATTCCCCTATTTGTCTTGTGGCAAAATGAAAAGTCTCATATTGTGTCAAGTGGCACAAGAGACTAACTCACTTGAATTATAAGACTATTGGCAAGCTCTTTAGTTAAGAGTTAGATAGGAATGGTCCTATTGTGAAATGCACCAAGGATATCATTTGCTCAGCTTGCCAAAACGGCAAGCAAACCAAAGCTTCCTTCAAGGGCACTAGTTCTAAAGACTCTGTGAGGTGCTTATACCTCTTGCATATGGACCTATTTGGTCCTATGCCTGTTCATAGTCTTGGTATGAAAGTCTACACCCTTGTGGTGGTTGATGACTATTCCAAGTTTACTTGGGTGTTCTTTCTCAAGAAAAAGAATGAGACCCTTTATATCTTCATCAAGCTTGTCAAGCAAGTTCAGAATGAGTTTAACAGTTCTGTGGTCAAAATCAGAAGTGACCAGAACTGAATTCCAATCTAAAGACATTGTAGAGTTTTGTGAGGAGCAAGGGATTCATCAAGAATTTTCTTCTCCTAAAACTCCCAAGCAAAATGAGATTGTTTAATAGAAAAGTAGAACTCTCATAGAGGTTGGAAGAACCTTGTTGTGTGACACATCTCTCCGAGAATATTTCTAGGCCGAGGTAGTAAATACTATATATCATGTCCTTAATAGGGCCTCTATCACCAAAAGTCACAAGATGACTCCCTATGAGATCTTGAAGGGAAAAAAACCAAATTTTGGCTATCTCAGAATCTTTGGTAGTAAGTGCTATGTTCTACATAATTGAAAGTCCTATGTGACTAAGTTTGTTTCCAAGTCCTTCGATGGGATTTTTGTTGGGTACAACAATCATAGTAAAGTCTATAGGGTATATAACTTGAAAAGCCAAGTTATAGAAGAGTATGTTCATGTATTGATGATTTCAGCATGATTAACAGGGAGCTGTCAAGCTCCTCTTCGAGTACTGTAGGTACAGAACAGATGATGGATATTCTGACCATCAAGGAAGAAGAACTAGATATCCAAAATGAAGTGGATACTCCAGAAGGTCTACCATACACACTTGGAGCAGAGGATGATCAACAAGAGGCTGTTCCTGAACCTGTTGCTGAAAGAATATTATCTCCAACAATTAGGCATTTAAGAGACCATCCTGTTCACCAAATCATTGGTGAACCAATCCATGGAGTAGTGACAAGAAGCAAAAGTCTGAATAAGGCTATGTATGCAATCTTCTTATCACAAGTGGAGCCAAAGAAGTTTGAAGAGGCCAACGTAGATCAATTCTAGATAGTGGCTATGCAAGAGGAACTGAACCCGTTCAAAAGATGCAATAAATAGAAGTTGGTTCCTAGACCTCGTGGACATAATGTCATTGGAGTAAAGTGGATTTTCAGAATCAATCTTGATGAAAATGCCATTATAATAAAGAACAAAGCAAGATTACTAGCTAAGGGGTACATGCAGGAAGATGGCATTGATTTTGATCAAACATTTCCCCCGGTGGCAAGGTTAGAGGCCATAAGATTGTTCCTTGCATATGCTGCACACAAGGGATTCAAGGTCTACCAGATGGTCTGAAGTCGGCCTTCCTGAATGGTAACATAAAAGATGAAGTCTATGTTAAGCAGCCTAAAGGTTTTGTAGTTTCTGACTCACCTGATTCTGTTTATAGACTTAGGAAAGCTCTATATGGGCAAAAGCAAGCCCCTAGAGCTTTGTATGAGACTTTGTCTAGCTTCCTTATTGAGAACAAATTCTCAAGCAAGAAGATAGACATGACCCTATTCCTATGAGAATCTAAGGGTAAGATCATCCTAGTTCAGATCTATGTAGATGACATCATCTTTGGATCTACTTATGATAACCTTTACAGGAAGTTTGCCAAACTTATGCAGGGGAAGTTTGAGATGAGTAGTATGGGTGAATTTAAGTACTTCTTGGGTCTTCAAGTAAGACAAACTGATGATGGCTTGTCCATATCCAAGTCTAAGTTCACTAGGGAGTTAATAAATAAATTTGGTACGGAGAATTCCTCCACCATGTGAACTCCCATGGGGTCAAGTATGCCATATGCAAAGATGAGGAAGGGAACCCTGTTGATAAAACATTGCATAGAGGGATAATTGGTACCCTCTCTATCTAACTACAAGTAGGCCAGACATTATGTATGCTACATGAGTTTGTGCTAGGTATCATGCTTGCCCCAAAGAATCTCATTACTCTACTACAAAGAGAATTCTGTTGTATCTTAAGAGCACACTAGATCTTGGCCTGTGGTAACCTAGGAATGAGGAGTTTGAACAAACTGGCTACTCAGATACAGACTTTGCAGGTTGTAAAGAGGACAGGAAGAGAACTTCTTGCACCTGCCAATTTCTAGGTGGAATACTAGTTTCATGGAGCTGCAAGAAGCAAATTAGTATTGCAATTTCAACTGTAGAGTCAGAGTACATCTCAGTTGGTAGCTGGTGTGCTTAGTTGCTGTGGATCTAGCATAAGCTCCAGGACTACAACCTTCAGATAAGTAGAAGTCCTTTTTTTGTGATTGCACTAGTGCTATTATAATTGCTAGGAATCTTGTCTCCCATAGCAAGACTAAGCACATTGAGACCAGATATCATTTAAGTAGGGAGCATGTGGAATGTGAAGATATCAACCTTGAGTTTGTCTCAACCGACAAGCAAGTCGCTGACATCTTCACTAAGCCACTAGATGAAGCAAAGTTTAACACCTTCAAGTATGAATTATTTATGTTAAACTTGGTATAGCTTTAGTTTCTCCTCATTTAGTTGCAGGTTATTTTGTATCTTGTAGATGGAATTGTTCTTCTGCAAAATGAAGACTCCCCAACTAATATACCTTCAGTGGCATCATGGTCAACTGCTGTCTAGACTAGTATAGACGAGATTGTCTACCAAGAAATATGACAGCTGATGCATCAGTTGAGGGGGAGCATGTCTAGCATTGCTCCAACACTCTCATGAGGATCAACTGTTGCCTATTTGTAATCAAAAAGGGGGAGCAGATGATCAGAACCTTGCTGGCTATTTGCTAAAGTCAAAAAATGGGAGGAAAAGATGATCAAGTGTATGATCAAGGATGGTAGCAGCAATTTAGGGGGAGCAGGTGATCAGGTATATGATCAAGCAATTTAGAGGGAGCAGGTGTGGTAACTATATATCATTCTCTAGTTATATGTTTTTTCTTTTAATTTTTTTTATTATTGCATATTAATGTGTATGTTATTGACTCATTTTCTTAAGAGTTTGACTTCCTCAAATAGGGGGAGATTGTTGGATCCATTGACCACCATGTCCTAGATATGAGGAAGTCAATCTTATCAATGAAATACATAAAGTTATATTTGATGAGTGCCTGAGTTCATGCATGTAGGGTTCTCCTAGCAACAATGATGGGATAGGTAGCCTAAGTGGGTAGGTCAGGAAAACACTTACCTATGATGTGGATAGATAGAAATCTGTCTAAGTCCACAAGCATTGAGTGAGAATTACTCACTCAATTCTAGATGACTTATAGCGCTGAGTGGAGCCTATACACCAAAGTAGTGGCAAGTTGAGAAAGTGGCTAAGTCTACAGGCATTGAGTGAAGTCAACTCACTCAATGCCATACAACAAAAGGCTGTGAGACAGGCTAATGCAGTAAAAGCTTAAGAAGAAAAGGACAGAAAAATGTCTAAGTCCACAGAGGTTGTGTGAGTATCACTCACTCAACTCCATACTCTATATTCGTTGAGTATTTCTTTGTAATTCAAAGTCACAGAAAATCAGTGCTGATATATGACTAAGTCTACAGGCATTGAGTGATACAAGGTCACTCAACATCATATGATAAAACTTTGACTGACCATTATTCAGTTAGAACCTGTGTTTTCAGACATAGAAATTTGTCTAAGTCCAAATGTGTTGAGTGGACCTTACTCACTCAATGCCATTATTAAGAAAATCTTGCTAAAGCAAAAAAACGTTGAGTGAGACATGCTCACTCAACGCTCTCAATGCTTAAGTTGTTGAAGAAGCAGGAAATAGATCAAGGCAGAAACCGTTGAGTGAGGAGTGCTCACTCAACGGTCTCAATGTCTAAAATACAGAAATCATGGCTAAGGCATATGGCGTTGAGTGAGGTGTGGTCACTCAACGCTCTCAACCCCAAGCATGAAGAAAAGGATGAAGAATAAGCTAAGGCAAAAAGTGTTGAGTGAGGCTTGCTCAGTGAACGATGTCAACTCCTTGATAGACATAATCCTGTCTAAGTGCCTTGGCATTGAGTGAAGCTCATTCACTCAATGTTTATTTTATAGATGCTTGTTTTTTGGTAAGTCCACAAGTGCTGACATCAGCAAAATAATAAAAATCTACAAAGTCAACTAATTTAAAATCAAGTACGGAGAAGCTACAGAACATGACAAACTCTGTCGAGAAGCTACTGTACGTATTCTTCCATTAAAGCAAGGTGCAACTGGAAGCTGCAGGTGGGCTCCACTGATTCCAAAGAGTTATTGATCGTAGAACTACAAAAGGAAGAGATTGGCCAAGATGCAAACAACATTAAGGGCTTTATTGACTTCAAAAGTTGCGGCTGTTCTTCATCTTCCTCGCCATTACTGTCGAGAAAAAGCTTGAAGTCTTCCTGTGTAACACCCTATCCGTCACATAGCATATAGCAGTAGGTCCGACCGGGGCCCGACGCCATACACCTCGGGCAGACCGGTGGGTTACTCATTGAAACAAACCAACCAATCACAACGTCCTACACAGAGCATCTAGCGGAAGCAGTTTATTAAGTTGCAAAGAATAAAGAACCCAGTAAAGCATGAATGTCCACTACTCAAAACAATAAGAACGTATAATACACGAGTACTGGCCTTATGGCCTTACAATAGTTTGCTCAAATATAAGTGCCTTCTAAACCTCGGCACGCAGGCCGGTCATACATGAGAATATAAGAAAAACTCTAATAATTAGGCCTTCGAGGGCTGGCTCAGCGACTTGGGTTTTAGCCCGCTATTTACCGTTCGGCTCCGCAGCACCTACAGGTAACAATCCACCGCACGGTGGTAAACAAAAGCAACGGTCAGCTATGCTGACCAAATTATAACGACCCTGCCCCCAACTCGGGGCGGCGATGCTCTTTCCCTGCATTTTGTTAGCATAATCAATCAGTATAGTGTAAACACACTTCATCACAGGTGCAGGCACGCATGGCCACATACCCCATGCACTCAGGGCACATTCACGGCAAACCGGCCAACGTCACGTCAATTTAAGCCATAAATATTTCCATCTCACCACCGTCCCTTGGACGGCCAACCTTATGAGCATTTTGTCTTCCTGGCTCGGGTCATGTAAATTTGAGCCATAGACCACCGGAGATACTCATCTATTCCAATGGTCCCATCGAACGACATAGAATAGGTACGGTTCCGCCTGACCCATTGCTCACACCGCAACATCAATTTAAGCCATATGTGCGGGTCAAGACTCCCGAGTCCCATTTCTATCACACAGTTCACATAACCCGGTATGTTCAAGTTGGCTCCCCGACCACCATGTTGGCAGAATCACGTATATGCCCAGTTTTCCGGGTGCACCTTGGAGTTAGTCCCCAAGGCTCCATGTTGCAATCTACCCCATAGAAAACTTCAAAAACCAACATTCGCACGGAGTCTTCTCCGGCCATATATGCAATGCAACATCACCGATCCAGACAGACTTGTCCAGGTAGGCTTCACACATCATGCCTATGTCCGTTCTAGAATACGGACTCTACAAAAGGGGGACTTCACATATCTACCCCAAGGATCCCCACAAACTCACCGCACACTCGCGAGAGAGGGCTTCCTATGCAAAGGAAAAGAGGACTTCACATGTTCTAGGATAAGAATCGTTACCCTTGCATTTTTCCTTAGCGCCATGGAAATTTATGTGGATTAAAAGCACTACAATCTCCTTTCCTCTGTAGATCCGAAGTCGACTCGCGATTTGGAGCTCCGAAACTCCGCTGGTGACTTGATCTAGCCTTCCTTCTTCCTCCTTGCTCTCTCCTCTCTCTAGATCTTAGAAAAAGATTGAATCCAAGCATATGAGGAATTTACACCCCTGAAACGGCCTTAACCCTAAGGTGGGAAGAGCCTGAACCATCAGATCCAAAAACAAGGAAATGAACGGATGTGATTCAGCCCGAATTTCCAAAATCTTGGCCGAACACGGGTTCCGACACGCCCGTGTTCAGGGCTATATCACCTATTCGCTGTCGAAACTATCGCGTCCTGAAAATAACACGGGTACCCGACACGCCCGTGTCAGGCTTGACTCGCCCGTGTCAGCCAGTACACGCCCGTGTAGCTGGGCGTGTTCCCTCAATGACATAGGTCAAAATCAACCCGAGAATAACACGGCCATGCAACACGCCCGTGTCATACACCGTATGCTAGACACGCCCTGGGACACGCCCGTATCCCAAGACTAGTAACATCCTTAGCAAAAACCACCACACGACCTGAGGAGGACACGGGTATTCGACATGCCCGTGTCAAATATCACATGCCCGTGTCAAACCCGAACATATATGGGCTCAGGCCGTGCGTCCCTCACTCAATGATCATTGAGTGCAAGGCTCTGAGTGATTGACACGCCCTGGGACACGCCCGTGTCCCAGGCCGTGTTCCCCCCCGACGATCGTTGACTTCAAAATCGTCGACCACGCGATAACCGCCGAACCCGATCACGACACGCCTTGGGACATGCCTGTGTCCCAGGCCGTGTCACCTCTACCAAAACAAAGATTTGGCTCGAAACACCACCTGTCACCCTTTTGAGTTTTGGGGCATTACAACTCTCTCCCTCTTAAAAGAATTTCATCCACGAAATTACCAAAGGAAAGATAAACAAAACCAAAAGCGTTACCTGAGTGAAATAACTCTGGGTACTCCTCCAGCATGGTCTGCTCCCGTTCCCAAGAGAGCTCCACATGACCGCAATTGTCCGAACGGACCTTGACCATCCTGATCTCATTGTTATGGAGTCGCTTAACCTCAAAGTCTTCAATATGAACTGGCTTGACCTTAGTCATCAACCCTTCATCCACCGACACTTGATCAACTGCGATCATCTGCGAAGGCTCTTGCACTGCTTTCCGCAACCTTAAAATGTGGAATACATCGTATAGACCACTCAACTCCACTGATAGCCTCAGACAGTAAGCCGCTTTGTCGATCCGCTCCAGAATCTCAAACGGTCCAAGGTATCTCGGGCTCAGCTTCTTCAAGCGTCATACCCGTGACACACCCTAGAACGGCTTTATCTTAAAGTACACCTAATCGTCGACCGCGAACTCCACGTTCCGATGCTTGGTATTATAGTACTTAGCTTGTCAATCCTGAGCGATCAGCAAATGCTCTCGAATGATCCACACCAAGGAAGTAGCACTCTCCACCTCCTGCTTCTTGTGCAACCTTGCCTAAACCCATCTCTAGCCACGACAACGACGTGCGACACTTCCTACCATATAGGGCCTCGAAGGGTGCCATCTGTATACTTGCTTGGTAGCTATTTTTGTACGCAAATTCAACCAGATACAGGTGGTCTTCCCAATGCTTTCTGAAATTTAGAACGCACATGCGAATCATGTCCTCCATAGTTCTATTGACCCTCTCGTTCTACCCATCCATCTGCGGATGGAAGGCTGTGCTGAAATTTTATCTAGTCCCCAGCATCTACTGCACCAACCTCCAATCATTGGATGTAAAATGTCCATCTCGATCACTCGCGATGCTGCGGGGCACACCGTGCAGTTTGACTATATTATCCACATACAGCTTCCCCAGTTTCTCCACCAAATCATCCTTCATATGTGGAATGAAGTGTGATACCTTTGTTAACCGATCTACGATCCCCCAGATGGTGTCGTTTCCCTTCTACGACCTTGGCAAGCCATGCACAAAGTCCTTTGATATGTCGTCGAACTTCTATTCCGGAATAGGCAAGGATTTCAAGAATCCTCCTGGGTTTTGGCACTCTGCCTTTATTAAGACGCAAGTCTGACATTTATCCACGAACAGTACAACATCCTTCTTGAGTCCTGGCCACCAAAACAGCTTCTTTAGGTCCCGGTACATTTTCGTGCTCCCTGGGTGGATTGAGTACTTGGTATGATGACCCTCGTACATCAACTCCGCCCGTAAATTTCCCACGTTTGGGATGCACAAACGATTGTCCTTCCTTAGAAGTCCATCTTCAAATAAAAACTAGGAATTTGACCCATCTAATGCTGAATCCATGAGCTCCTTCATTCCGTCATCCAACCCCATAACCTGCCGAATCTGATCAGCCAGTTCATACTGAACTTCCGTCCAATTCAATAATGCTTTGGCGCTAGTCTGCTTGTCAACACAACAGATCTCTAACACCTCCACCTCTCAAATTAACCTCTCGTCATGAATCGACAACCAGTTGGCTTGGGCGGGAGCCTTGCGACTCAACGCATCTGCAATTGCATTGTCTTTCCCGGGTACATAATGAATCTTGAACATATAGTCCTCCAGGAACTCCATCCATTTCCACTTCCTCAAGTTCAGATCCTTCTGATCCAACAGGTACTTCAAGCTCTTATGGTCGGTATAAATATCGACTTTTACACCGTACAAATAGTGTCTCCATAGCTTAAGCAAATATCACAGCCGCTAACTCCAAGTCGTGGACCGGATAATTCCTTTCCTGCACTTTCAGCTGACGCGATCCATATGCAATAACACTCCCATGCTGCAGCAGCACGCAGCCCAAACCACTGCTTGAGGAATCACTATAAATCTCGAAACCTTAGGTCCCACGCGGCGAACTTAGCACTAGCACCATGGTCAACCGACTCTTCAACTCCTCAAATGCTTGCGCGTAGTCCTGCGTCCATAAGAACTTCTTATCCTTCCTTGTTAACTTCGTGAGAGGTAATGCTATCCGCGAGAAGTTCTCTATGAAGCGCTTGTAATATCCGGCAAGCCCCAAAAATTTCCGGACTTCTGCTACCGAAGACAACACATCCACTCCCGTATCGCAACAATATTCGCTGAATCTACCGCTATTCCTTCAACGCTGGCAATATGACCAAGGAATGCTACTGAGGATAACCAAAACTCGCATTTGGAGAATTTTGCGTAAAGTTCATTCCTCCTCAGCGTCTCCAACACCAGATGCAAATGCTTGAAGTGATCTTCCTCGCACTGCGAGTACACCAGTATGTCGTCAATGAAGACGATCACAAATTGGTCTATGTATTCTCTGAACGTCTTGTGTTAGGTATTGTATCCATAATTACCTGGATTTGAAGAAGACTCCAGTCAAGCTAAGATGGATTCACAATGTATTTGATGATTTTCTATCAATTTGTGCTTGCAGCTATTCCACGCTAAGTACACAGCAATGTCAGGGTGTAGTAGGTCAATATACATGGGTCTGCACAACATAATCCCTCGTTGAGTAGATCAGTGTGTTAACTAACGTGTGCTCTCTCTATTGGAGTATACTTATTTTCAAGTACAGGGTCGAGGTATATCAAGAGCAGAAGAGGAGCAAAGATGGGTCAAAGACCAAGTTCATAGGAAGGAAGAGAGAAATTGTCTAAGTCAAAATCGACGGGAATCACTAATTGATTCTCGCCGATTCGACGGGAATCATTAGTGATTCTCGCCGAATCGTCGAGAATCTGTCAATGATTCCCGCCGACTTAATCTGGCTGACTGTCCTCCTACAAGAATTCTGCTAAGGAAGAATTGATGGGAATCACCAAGTGATTCTCGTCGATTCGACGAGAATCACCTTGCATTCCCGTCGATTCCCTCCGCATGACAAAATTTCCAACTTGAATTTTGCTAAGGCATAATCGACGGGAATCACCAGTGATTCTCGTCGATTTTGCCTTAGGCAAATTTCCCGTTCGCTGGACCGAACCAAGCTTGCTGTGCGCTGCTTTGACCGGGCATAGGGTTTCTCCTTGTGGGCCCCACAACGGTCATTTAGGGCTGGCTTACAGTATATATATACTCGCGTATTTTGAACAGTAAATCAGATCGAAGAACTAAAAATCAAAAGTAGGCCGAGCATGCCCTAGCCGATCACGGAACTCCACCGATCGCTATCGCCGCTCGCAAGCCAGTCATCGCTGTAGATCTCCGAGACTCTTTGATCTCCTGACGACAAGACTGAGGAAAGCCTAGCGTCTCACGCTTCTCTCTTGAGATCTCTTGTCTCTCGAATCATTGAACGAGGTTAGTTATTCATTCTGAATCGATCGAGATGACTGATCCAACTGAGATCGTTCGTAGACCTTGCTTGCTTCGTCAAGAAGTTTGGATCTACAAAGCATCGCCGCCGCAATCACTTGCGGCCGCTGATCTTGACAAGATCCTCTCCAAGAGAGTACTCCGGTCGTGGACTCTTTGTCTCTTTCAAGGAAGCTTCAACGAATGAAGAGGGACATTAGATTCTCCATAAGCGTTGTTTGTATTTCTCGTACATTCAATTTTTGTTTTGTAGTAAAGGAATTCTTATTCCTAGTTTTAAGGGTTGGGTGCAACCCGTGGTTGAGGAGTAGTGACTCCTTTGGTTGGAAGGGTTCCTTCCATAGTGTGAGGATTGGATTTCAATCCGGTTGGTGAAGTGACCGAGTCATCCCTTTGTAGGAGATAGGTCAAAGGGGGAGAGTGCACGTACCAAAATCGGGGAACCACTGTAATTGCTTGTGTGCTTTTCTTTGCTGTGTTTTATTATTTGTGCAGGTAATTTAAATTCCGCAAAAGACTGCACGACACCTATTCCCCTCCCCCCATAGGTGGATTTAGTTGACACTAGAGACTTTAAAGTGGTATCAGAGGGAGGTTACTCATCAATAAGGTTAACACCTTGAGTAAGATCCTGCATCTAGTGTCAAGAAGAAAACAAGACTCAAGCATGGAGCTATACACTAATGTTTCTCCCCTGAGACTGCCTGCCTGCACAAAAGAGTATTATCCCATCTGGAAAATGAGAGTTTAGATTCATATGGATGCCATTGACCCTCGTGCATCTTTCATTATGGAAGAGGGTCCATTTATTCCCATGAAGGCTTCCGGTTCTAGAAAAGATCTCCAAATCCCCAAGGGTCCCGAAGAGATGTATGAAACTGAGCTCTCACTATTTAACTTGGACAAGCTGGTTCGAAAAATCATCTCTGATGTTTGTTCTGGATCATCTCGTACGAGTTTGGATAAGTGCAAGACTGCAAAGTCCATGTGGGAAACTGAAAGTCTTTAGTGTCAACTAAGTCCACCTATGGGGGGGGGAATAGGTCTCGTGCAGTGTTTTGCGGAATTTAAATAACCTGAAAAAATAACAAACACAGCACAGAAAAGCACACAAGTATTTATAGTGGTTCCCTGATTTGGGTACGTCCACTCTCCCCCTTCGACCTATCTCCCACCAAGAGACGACTCGGTCACTTCACCAAACGGATTGAAATCCAATCCTCACACTACGGAAGGCACCATTCCAAACGAAAGAGTCACTACTCCTCCACCACGGGTTGCACCCAACCCTTACAACTATGAATCACTATTCCTTTACAACAAAATAAAAAGACAATATACAAGAATTCACGATTTGGCGAAGATGCCAAAGTTGCTCGCTCGATGTCTCCTCCGCTTTCTTCTTGATGTTCCTTGTTGTTGTTGACTTGAAAATTTAAATTCAAATCACCTATCCATACCTAAGGTGATTTGAATTTTTGTAGAGGAGCGGCAAATGGATCGTGGATGATGTTTAATTGCAATGGCTCCTCTTCTACATGAAAAGCGTTAGTATAAGGAAAATCAAAAGTAAGCGTGTCAGAAAAATCTTCGCAAGGAGGAGGGTCTTGCTAAGTCATAAGATTAGGATCCGGTTGTTTATTTTCTAAAAACAATTTTCCGTCCGAGAATTTATAGGAAAAAAATCATCGGACGCATCAGGATCATAAATTTTTGCTCCTAAAAAGTCATAAATTGTGCATGGGAATTCATTAATAGGAGAAAAATTTGGAGTCGTAGGAGGAGAAACATGTTCTTCTTTTACTCCTCTCAGCGCATCCATACACCTGACAAACTCTTGAAATAAGAGTTTTTCTTCTTCTTCGGTATAAATAACTACTGTGGTACATGAAGAGTCATGTTCCTCATTAGAAATATTATCCGAAGAAGGAGAAAAATCACTAATAGAAAAAAATTATCATCCAAATTTTGGGGAGAAGAATCACATGGAAATTGAGAAGGATCCCCAAAATTAGGAGAGAAGGCTTGTGGTGCGAAAGAAGAACAAAAATTTGGCTCCAAATAATTATTCTCAAAACTCGAGAAACCTTCTGGGTGATCTTGTAACCAAGAGAAGTTGACATCCGAGTTGGAAAAATAATTATTTAAATCGAAATAATTATTCTCATTATAATTTGAAATTTGTTTTTCATGAACATTAGAAAAATTAGTTTAATAAAAATTTGAACTAGAATTAGAATAATAGTGAGAAGAATTATTAACATAATTAGTACCAAAATTATTTTCATAAGAAAAGTTTTTGTAATAATTATAAAGATAACAATACTCGCTTCGATGATAACCACCACAATTATAATAAAAATTATGGCGCTTTTGTGCAGCTTTCAAACATTCTAGTTGATTTTGAAGCTTGGGAAGATCGGAGACCAATTTAGATAACATATTTTTAATAAAAGAAAAAAAAAACACAACCTTTAACTAATAGAAATAAATTTAAAAATAAAACAAAAGAGAATTGAGGTAGAGAAGAAGGTTGATAAAATTAATAAAATTTGCGCTTTCAAAATATCAACAAAATAATCCACGGTAACGACGCAAAAAACTTGATGAAGATTTTCTATAGTTTTAAAATATTATCCAAACGAAAATCTAAAATAGGCAAGTGTACCTATCGAAATATAGTATATGAAATGTCGTATTAGACTTGGGGCCTGTTGAGTAATTCTACTCACATAAATTAATATTATTTTATCTAAATATAAAAAGAGATTAATTTAATTAAATGAAGAAAATTAAATAAAAAGTAGCACTTGATCTAGACTCACTTTGAACTAAAATAAACAGTCATGAAATATTAAAAGTGCAAGCTCCTAATTACTTACTTCGACGGTGCAGGTTCCTAAAGTACAAAAGCATCTCTCTCGAGCTCATGCTTCTAACTAACCTTAGGTTGATTTATTAAGACCTCTCTGCCAGTCGAAACCCCTAAACTTGCTTTACGCGGTGAACCCCACTATTGGATTTGACTCCAATCTGGCAGATTTATGTCATCCTACCTCGGGGAGTGCATTAGACTCCTTTTATCCTTGAGCGATCTCCTCGTATTCAAAAACTCTCGGTCATTTAAGATACGGATCTAAGATCGAAGAACATATCCGTGAAATATGAATTCGATACAAAATAAATCAAAGATAAATTGATAGCGAGTAAAAATAGAGAGCTTGACATATTTTTGAGAAAATAAATAAAGTTTATTTTATTCAAAGATTGTTTTGATCAAGAGCCAAGAAAATTAGCTACATGACATGAAAAGGGAGGTACATAAACAAGAACACATGATTGCTAAAAGTAATTGCTTGAAAAGAAAACTAAGTAATAAATAAAAAGTCAAGGAAGAAATGCATAAAAAGAGTAAACTAAGCTATAACATAGGCCTAAAACTAGCTTCTAATCCTCTCCCTGAGCTTCTGAACTAATCTGAAATTTATATATTTTTTTGCTTGGGAGTCACGCCCTTGGTCACGCCCGTGACCTAGGGCGTATAAGGCTCAGAAACCGCTGTCATGAAAGCCCGGGAACGTTGAAGAAAAACCGCCAAAAGTCGCAGTTCTGCGGTTCACCCCCCTAAGTCACGCCCGTGACTTAGGGTGTGTCTAGTTTGTTACAGGAAACGACGTGAAGGGGAAACGGCGTGATGTAATTCTTGCGTTATTGAAGAGGTCTCGCCCCTAGTAATTGCTTGAAAAGAAAACTAAGTAATAAATAAAAAGTCAAGGAAGAAATGCATAAAAAGAGTAAACTAAGCTATAACATAGGCCTAAAACTAGCTTCTAATCCTCTCCCTGAGCTTCTGAACTAATCTGAAATTTATAGATTTTTTTGCTTGGGAGTCACGCCCTTGGTCACGCCCGTGACCTAGGGTGTATAAGGCTCAGAAACCGCTGTCATGAAAGCCCGGGAACGTTGAAGAAAAACCACCAAAAGTCGCCGTTCTGCGGTTCACCCCCCTAAGTCACGCCCGTGACTTAGGGTGTGTCTAGTTTGTTACAGGAAATGACGTGAAGGGGAAACGGCGGGATGTAATTCTTGGCGTTATTGAAGAGGTCTCGCCCCTAGTCACGCCCGTGACCTAGGGCGTGTACTGATCGGGTTAGCTAACGGCTTGAAACGGTACAATTTGGGATCAATTTGGCAGTTTCGGTTAGGTCACGCCCTGGGTCACGCCCGTGATAGGGGGCGTGTACTTGGGAAATGTTCCAGAATTGTCCCGGGAATACTTCTAGAGAAAACTCTTTTTTGACCTAAACACACCCGTGTTCACGCTTAGACACGCCCGTGTTTGGGGGCGTGTACTTATGAAACATTCCAGATTTGTAGAGGGCGTCGTCCTCTTTCCGTTGACTTGTTGCAGGTCCCGTAACTCTTCCTGGTTTGAAAGTTATGACCATTTGAATTTCATTTATCCGCGACCAAAAATCTTCATTTTTTCAAAAATATATTCAGATCATGGTCATGAACTTGAAATTGATATTCGAAGCCCAAATTGACCTGAAATATGAAAAGAAAGCATTTAGAAACATAATTACTACAATATAATTATAATCTTATTATTAATTAAATATAACAAAATAAAAATAACTATAATTAGTGACTTATCAAATACCCCAAACTTAATCTTTTGCTATTCCAGAGCAAAACTATGAGAAGTACTTATAAGAAATTATTATAATTTTTTAATTAAACTAAAAATTTATTAAACCAAAAGAAAGTTAAAAAAAAGTTTAGGGATTTCAAAATTAAGTTCTTAACTATGAAATTAAAATGTAAAGAGAAAGATATTTAGCCAAAAATTTCTCATATAAATTAATTAGAATTCCAAATTAAGTGATTTAGGCAACAAAATTAAATTAGAATTATTCACACTTTTTAACAAAAAAGAAAGTTGAAGGAAAAATTTAAACTACTACGTATGCTCTCTTAATATTTTAATTTAAGTCTAAAACAATTATATTGGCTAAAGGTTTTTAGGAAAAAGAACTATGAAGATGATTTTAAATTAAGGTGATGAATTTTATCCTCTCACCCCATGCCTTTTTTCTTTTTGATATTTGCATATGTTTACCAAGAAAATGATGAATTTTATTCCCTTATTTTCCATGACATATGAACAAATAAATATTTTTTTTCTTCTCTCTTCAAATAAAAACAAAATAATGAGTAATGAATTTTATCCTCTTACTCCATCTTTAAGTTTTTAGGGGTTAAATATGTGTACCAAGGAATGCTTGATTCCTATGACATATGATCTAACAATAAAAAGAAAAATGCATATGTGTACCAAGGGATAATGAATTTTATCCTCTTATCCCCATGACATATATTCTAACAAGAAAGTTTAAAACAAGGGAAATGCTAAACAAAATTTAGATTAAATTAAAATAATTAGAGAGCAACTGTAGTAAATTAAAATTTCCTATAAACTTTTAAAACAAAAGTGATTATAATTAAAATTTAAATATTGTTTAACTAAGCACTATAAAATGGAAACTAATTAAAATTAAGAGAAAAAGAAGTAAATAAGGTACTCTAAACAAAATTAATTCATAAGTTTATTTCTTAAAACAAAATCACCTAAAAATTAAATTTAACTAACTATGATGAAATAAAAGATTGGAAAATCAAAAAATATAAAAATTCTTATAAATAAACTCAAAATATATTTCTATAAATCACAAAAATTAAGTAGGGGTTTATTATATTTTTTTGTATTTTCTATTAAAAGCAAATCCTAATTTTTTTTGCTATTCTTGGACTTCCCAAGGGCTACCCAGTGACGGATTCGCAAGGTGCTAGGCGGTTTTGTGGGATGAAAACTCAACACGGCCCTATCCAAGAAATTAATTTTGATTTTCTATTTTTTATATTTTTGAAAATAAAAAGCATACTAATTTTTTTAGAATTTTTAAAGATTTTTATTTTATTTTATTTTATTAAGGATTCTTTAATTTTTTTTAAATTATTAAATAAAAGCAATAAGTAAGAATCCACCCCCATACTTAAAAATAAACATTGTCCCCAATCTTTACAAACCAAGTAGGAGGGGAACAAATAAACATGTTTTTAAAGATAAGAAAAAAAATATAATTCATAAAAATTAAAAGATAAGCAAGGGGTGTCTCCTAAGAGCGCTTTTCTTTTTCGCGTCTTTAAGCTAGACGGTTATTGTTAAGAAAATGGAAAATAAAAATTATAATGGACGGGCAGCTCCCTTAATTCACTTTGGCGAAGATGCCAAAGTTGCTCGCCCGATGTCTCCTCCGCTTTCTTCTTGATGTTCCTTGTTGTTGCTGTTGACTTGAAAATGTAAATTCAAATCACCTATCCATACCTGAGGTGATTTGAATTTTTATAGAGGAGCGGCAAATAGATCGTGGATGATGTTTAATTGCAACGACTCCTTTTCTACATGAAAAGCATTAGTATAAGGAAAATAAAACGTAAGCATATCAGAAAAATCTTCGGAAGGAGGAGGCTCTTGCGAAGTCATAAGATTAGACTCCGGTTGTTTATTTTCTAAAAATAATTTTTCGTCCGAGAATTTAATGGGAAATAAAATCATCGGACGCATCAGGATCATAAATTTTTGCTCCTAAAAGTCATAAATTGTGCATGGAAATTCATTAATAAGAGAAAATTTGGGAGTCGTGCGAGGAGAAATAAGTTCTTCTTCTACTCCTCTCAGTGCATCCATACACCTGACAAACTCTTGAAATAAGAGTTTTTCTTCTTCTTCGGTATAAATAACTACTGGGGTACATGAAGAGTCATATTCCTCATTAGAAATATTATCCGAAGAAGGAGAAAAATCACTAGTAGAAAAAAAATTCTCATCCAAATTTTGGGGAGAAGAATCACATAGAAATTGAGAAGGATCCCCAAAATTAGGAGAGAAGGCTTGCGGTGCGGAAGAAGAAGTACAAAAATTCGGCTCAGAATAATTATTCTCAAAACTCGGGAAACATTCCGGGTGATCTTGTGACCAAGAGAAGTTGACATCCGAGTTGGAAGAATAATTATTTAAATAAAAATAATTATTCTCATTATAATTTGAAAAATTCTTTTCATGAACATTAGAAAAATTAGTTTCATAAAAATTTGAAGTAGAATTAGAATAAAAGTGATAAGAATTATTATCATAATTTGTACCAAAACTATTTTTATAAGAAAAGTTTTTATAATAATTATAATGATAACAATACTCACTTCGATGATAACCACCACAACTATAACAAAAATTTTGGCACTTTTGTGCAGCTTTAAAACATTCTAGTTGATTTTGAAGCATGGCAAGATCGGCGACCAATTTAGATAACATATTTTTAATAAAAGAAAATAAACACAACCTTTACCTAATAGAAATGAATTTAAAAATAAAATAAAAGAGATTTGAGGTAGAGAAGAAGGTTGATAAAATTAATAAAATTTGCGCTTTCAAAATATCAACAAAATAATCCCTGACAACGGCGCCAAAAACTTGATGAAGATTTTCTATTATTTTAAAATATTATCCAAACGAAAATCTAAAATAGGCAAGTGTATCTATCAAAATATAGTATATGAAAAGTCGTATTAGACTCGGGTCCTTTTGAGTACTTCTACTCATGTAAATTAATATTATTTTATCTAAATATAAAAAGAGATAATTTTTACTAAATGAAGAAAATTAAATAAAAAGTAGCACTTGATCTAGACTCACTTTGAACTAAAATAAACCGTCATGAAATAGTAAAAGTGCAAGCTCCTAATTATTTACTTCGACCGTGCAGGTTCCTAAAGTACAAAAGCGTCTCTCTCGAGCTCTTACTTCTGACTAACCTTAGGTTGATCGATTAAGAACACTCGGCAAGTCAAAACCCCTAAGCTTGCTTTATGCGGTGAACCCCACTATTGGATTTGACTCCAATCCGGCAGATTTATGTCGTCCTCTCTCGAGTAGTGCATTCAACTCCTTTTATCCTTGAGCGATCTCCTCGTATCCGCAACCTCTCGTTCAATTAAGATACGGATCTAAGATCGAAGAACATATCTGCGAAATATGAATTCAATACAAAATAAATCAAAGATATATCGATAGCGAGTAAACATAGAGAGCTTGACACATTTTTGAGAAAATAAATAAAGATTATTTTATTCAAAGATTGTTTTGATCAAGTGCCATGAAAATTAGCTACATGACATGAAAAGGGAGGTGCATAAACAAGAACACATGATTGCTAAAAGTAATTGCTTGAAAAGAAAACAAAGTTATAAATAAAAAGTATAAGGAAGAAATGCATAAAAAGAGTAAACTAAGCTATAACATAGGCCTAAAACTAGCTTCTAATCCTCTCCCTAAACTTCTGAACTAATCTGAAATTTATAGATTTTTCTTCTTGGGAGTCACGCCCTTGGTCACGCCCGTGACCTAGGGCGTGTCAGGCTCGGAAACTGCTGTCATGAAAGCCCGGGAACGTTGGAGAAAAACCGCCAAAAGTTGTCGTTTTGCAGGTCACGCGCCTAAGTCACGCCCGTGACCTACAACGTATCTAGTCTATAACAGGAAACGGCGTGAAGGGGAAACGGCGGGAAGTAATTCTAGTGTTGTTAAAGAGGTCTCGCCCCTTGTCACGCACGTGACCTAGGGCGTGTAGTTACCGGGTTTGTAAACGGCTTGAAACGGTACAATTTGAGATCAATTCGTCAATTCCGGGTAGGTCACGCCCTGGGTCACGCCCGTGACAGGGGGCATGTACTTGGGAAATGTTCCAGAATTATCTCGGGAATACTTCCAGAGAAAACTCTTTATTAACCTAGACACGCCCGTGTTTACGCCTAGACACTCACGTGTCTGGGGGCGTATACTTATGAAACTTTCCAGATTTGTAGAGGACGTCGTCCTCTTTCCGTTGACTAGTTGCACGTCCCATAACTCTTCCTGGTTTGAAAGTTATGACCATTTGAATTTCAAATATCCGCGACCAAAAATCTTCATTTTCTCCAAAATATTTTCAGATCATGGTCATGAACTTCAAATTGATATTCGAAGCCCAAATTGACCTGAAACATGAAAAGAAAGCATTTAGAAACATAATTACTACAATATAATTATAATCTTATTATTAATTAATTAAAACTATATAAAAATAACTATAATTAGAGACTTATCAAATACCCCCACACTTAATCTTTTGTTATTCTACAGCAAAACTATGAGAAGTACTTATAAGAAGTTATTATAATTTTTTAATTAGTCTAAAAATTTATTAAACCAAAAGAAAGTTAAAAAAAAGTTTAGGGATTTCAAAATTAAGTTCTTAACTATGAAATTAAAATGTAAAGAGAAAGATATTTAGCCAAAAATTTCTCATATAAAATAATTAGAATTCAAAATTAAGTTATTTAGCCAACAAAATTAAATAAGAATTATTAACACTTTTTAACTAAAAAGAAACTTGAAGGAAAAATTTAAACTACTACTTATGCTCTCTTAATATTTTAATTTAAGTCTAAAACAATTATATTGGCTAAAGGTTTTTAGGAAAAAGAACTATGAAGTGGATTTTAAATTTAGGTGATGAATTTTATCCTCTCACCCCATGCCTTTTTTTCTTTTTGATATTTGCATATGTTTACCAAGAAAATGATTAATTTTATTCTCTAATTTTCCATGACATATGAACAAATAAAAATTTTTTTCTTCTCTCTTCAAATAAAAACAAAATAATAAGGAGTAATGAATTTTATCCTCTTACTCCATCTTTAAGTTTTTAGGGGTTGCATATGTGTACCAAGGAATGCTTGATTCCAATGACATATAATCTAACAATAAAAAGAAAAATGCATATGTATACCAAGGGATAATGAAATTTTTCCTCTTATCCCCATGACATATGTTTTAACAAAAAAGTTTAAAATAAGGGAAATGCTAAACAATATTTAGATTAAATTAAAATAATTTTAGAGCAACTATAGTAAATTAAAATTTCCTACGAACTTTTAAAACAAAAGTGATTATAATTAAAATCTAAATATTGTTAAACTAAGCACTATAAAATTGAAACTAATTATAATTAAGTGAAAAAGAAGTAAATAAGGTACTCTAAATAATATTAATTCATAAGTTTATTTCTTAAAATCAAATAACCTAAAAATTAAATTTAACTAACTATGATGAAATACAAGATTAAAAAATCAAAATTTATAAAAATTCATATAAATAAACTCAAAATATATTTCTAGAAATCATAAAAATTAAGTAGGGGTTTATTATATTTTTTTTGTAATTTCTATTAAAAACAAATCATAATTAATTTGCTATTCTTAGACTTCCCAAGGGCTACCCAGTGACGGGTTGACAAGGTACTAGACGGTTTTGTGGGATGAAAACTCAACACGGCCCTTTCCAAGAAATTAATTTTGATTTTCTATTTTTTGTATTTTTGAAAATAAAAAACATACAAATTTTTTTAAAAGTTTTAAAGATTTTTATTTTTTTATTTTATTAAGGATTTTATCATTTTTATTAGATTATTTAATAAAAGTAATAAATAAAAATTGACCCCCATACTTAAAAAAAAAACATTGTCCCAAATGTTTACAAACCAAGTAGGAGGGGGAAAAATAAACATGTTGTTAAAGATAAGAAAAAAAATATAATTCATAAAAATTAAAAGATAAGCAAGGGGTGTCTCCCAAGAGCCCTTTTCTTTTTCCCGTCTTTAAGCTAGACGGTTATTGTTAAGAAAATGGAAAATAAAAATTAAAAAGGACGGGCAACTCCCTTAATTCACGCTTTGACGAAGATGCTAAAGTTTCTCGCCCGATGTCTCCTCCGCATTCTTCTTGATGTTCCTTGTTGTTGCTGTTGACTTGAAAATGTAAATTCAAATCACCTATCCAATCCTGAGGTGATTTGAATTATTGTAGAGGAGTGCCAAATGGATCGTGGATTATGTTTAATTATAACGGCTCCTCTTCTACATGAAAAGCGTTAGTATAAGGAAAATCAAAAGTAAGCATGTCAGAAAAATCTTCGCAAGGAGGAGGCTCTTGCGAAGTTATAAGATTAGGCTCCGATTGTTTATTTTCTAAAAATAATTTTCCGTCCGAGAATTTATGGGAAATAAAATCATCGGACGCATCAGGATCATAAATTTTTGCTCCTAAAAAGTAATAAATTGTGCATGGGAATTCATTAATAGGAGAAAAATTGGGAGTCGTAGGAGGAGAAACATGTTCTTCTTCTACTCCTCTCAGCGCATCAATACACCTGACAAACTCTAAAAATAAGAGTTTTTCTTCTTCTTCGGTATAAACAACTACTGGGGTACATGAAGAGTCATGTTCCTCATTAGCAATATTATCCGAAGAAGGAGAAAAATCACTAATAGAAAAAAATTCTCATCCAAATTTTGGGGAGAAGAATCACATGGAAATTGAGAAGGATCCCCAAAATTAGGAGAGAAGGCTTGCGGTGCGGAAGAAGAAGAACAAAAATTTGCCTCCAAATTATTATTCTCAAAACTCTAGAAACCTTCCGGGTGATTTTGGGACCAAGAGAAGTTGACATCCGAGTTGGAAGAATAATTATTAAAATAAAAATAATTATTCTCATTATAATTTGTAAAATTATTTTCATGAACATTAGAAAAATTAGTTTCATAAAAATTTGAACTAGAATTACAATAAAAGTGAGGAGAATTATTATCATAATTAGTACCAAAATTATTTTCATAAGAAAAGTTTTTGTAATAATTATAAAGATAATAATACTCGCTTCGATGATAACCACCATAAATATAACAAAAAATTTTGCGCTTTTGTGCAGCTTTCAAACATTCAAGTTGATTTTTAAGCTTGGCAAGATCGGCGACCAATTTAGATAACGAATTTTTAATAAAAGAAAATAAACACAACCTTTACCTAATAGAAATAAATTTAAAAATAAAATAAAAGAGAATTTAGGTAGAGAAGAAGGTTGATAAAATTAATAAAATTTGCACTTCCAAAATATCAACAAAATAATCCCCGATAACGGCGCCAAAAACTTGATGAAGATTTTCTATAGTTTTAAAATATTATCAAAACAAAAATCTAAAATAGGCAAGTGCACCTATCGAAATATAGTATATGAAATGTCGTATTAGACTCGGGGTCTGTTGAGTACTTCTACTCACATAAATTAATATTATTTTATCTAAATATAAAAAGAGATTATTTTAATTAAATGAAGAAAATTAAATAAAAAGTAGCACTTGATCTAGACTCACTTTGAACTAAAATAAACCGTCATGAAATAGTAAAAGTGCAAGCTCCTAATTACTTACTTCGACCGTGCAGGTTCCTAAAGTACAAAAGCGTCTCTCTCGAGCTCATTCTTCTGACTAACCTTAGGTTGATCAATTAAGACCTCTCGGCCAGTCAAAACCCCTAAGCTTGCTTTACGCGGTGAACCCCACTATTGGATTTGACTCCAATCCGGCAGATTTATGTCGTCCTCTCTCGAAGAGTGCATTCAACTCCTTTTATCCTTGAACGATCTCCTCGTATCCGCAACCTCTCTGTCAATTAAGATACTGATTTAAGTTCGAAGAACTTATCTGCGAAATATGAATTCGATACAAAATAAATCAAAGATAAATTGATAGCGAGTAAAAATAGAGAGCTTGACACATTTTTCAGAAAATAAATAAAGTTTATTTTATTCAAAGATTGTTTTGATCAAGTGCCAAGAAAATTAGCTACATAATATGAAAAGGGAGGTACATAAACAATAACACATGATTGTTAAAAGTAATTGCTTGAAAAGAAAACTAAGTTATAAATAAAAAGTACAAGGAAGAAATGCATAAAAAGAGTAAATTAAGCTATAACATAGGCCTAAAACTAGCTTCTGATCCTCTCCCTGAGCTTCTAAACTCATCTGAAATTTATAGATTTTTCTGCTTGGGAGTCACGCCCTTGGTCATGCCCGTGATCTAGGGCGTGTAAGGCTCGGAAACCGCTGCCATGAAAGCCCGGAAACGTTGGAGAAAAACCGCCTAAAGTCGTCATTCTGCGGGTCACGCCCCTAAGTAACGCCCGTGACCTAGGGCGTGTCTAGTCTGTTAAAGGAAATGGTGCGAAGGGGAAATGGCGGGATATAATTCTTGAATTTTTAAAGAGGTCTCGCCCCTGGTCACGCCCGTGACCTAGGGCGTGTACTAACCGGGTTAGCAAACGGCTGGAAACGGTACAATTTGGGATCAATTCGGTAGTTTCTGGTAGGTCACACCCTAGGTCACGCCCGTGACAGGGGGCGTGTACTTGGGAAATGTTCCAGAATTGTCCCGAGAATTCTTCTAGAGAAAACTCTTTTTTAACCAAGACACGCCCATGTTCATGCCTAGACACGCCCGTGTCTAGGGGCGTAAACTTATGAAACTTTTCAGATTTTTAGAGGATATCGTGCTCTTTCCGTTGAATGGTTGCACGTCCCATAACTCTTCCTGGTTTGAAAGTTATGACCATTTGAATTTCAGTTATTCGCGACCAAAAATCTTCATTTTCTCGAAAATATTATCAGATCATGGTCATGAACTTGAAATTGAAATTCGAAGCCCAAATTGACCTGAAACAAGAAAAGAAAGCATTTAGAAACATAATTACTACAATATAATTATAATCTTATTATTAATTAAATAAAAACTATATAAAAAAAACTAAAATTTGTGACTTATCAATTACCCCCACACATAATCTTTTGCTATTCCAGAGCAAAACTATGAGAAGTACTTATAAGAAGTTATTATAATTTTTTAATTAAACTACAAATTTATTAAACCAAAATAAAGTTTAAAAAAAGTTAAAGGGATTTCAAAATTAAGTTCTTTACTATGAAATTAAAATGTAAAGTGAAAGATATTTAGCAAAAAATTTCTCATATAAATTAATTAGAATTCAAAATAAAGTGATTTAGCCAACAAAATGAAATTAGAATTTTTCACACTTTTTAACTAAAAAGAAACTTGAAGGAAAAATTTAAACTACTTATGCTCTCTTAATATTTGAATTTAAGTCTAAAACAATTATATTGGCTAAAGGTTTTTAGGAAAAAGAACTATGAAGAGGATTTTAAATTAAGGTGATGAATTTTATCCTCTCACCCATGCCTTTTTTTCTTTTTGATATTTGCATTTATTTTCCAAGAAAATGATGAATTTTATTCTCTCATTTTCCATGACATATGAACAAATAAATATTTTTTTTTCTCTCTTCAAATAAAAACAAAATAATAAGGAGTAATGAATGTTATTCTCTTACTCCATCTTTAAGTTTTTAGTGGTTGCATATGTGTACCAAGGAATGCTTGATTCCTATGACATATGATCTAACAATAAAATGAAAAATGCATATGTGTACCAAGGGATAATGAATTTTATCCTCTTATCCCCATGACATATGTTCAAACAAGAAAGTTTAAAACAAGGAAAATGCTAAACAATATTTAGATTAAATTAAAATAATTAGAGAGCAACTTTAGTAAATTAAAATTTCCTACGAACTTTTAAAACAAAAGTGATTATAATTAAAATCTAAATATTGTTAAACTAAGCACTATAAAATTGAAACTAATTACAATTAAGATTAAAAGAAGTAAATAAGATACTCTAAACAAAATAAATTAATAAGTTTATTTCTTAAGATCAAATCACATAAAAATTAAATTTAACAAATTATGATGAAATAAAAGATTATAAAATGAAAATTTTAAAAATTCTTATAAATAAACTCAAAATATATATCTAGAAATCACAAAAATTAAGTAGGGGTTTATTATATTTTTTTGTATTTTCTATTAAAAACAAATTTTAATTTTTTTTGCTATTCTAGGACTTCCCAAGGGCTACCCAATGACGGGTTTTCAAGGTTCTAGGCAGTTTTGTGGGATGAAAACTCAGCACGTCCCTTTCCAAGAAATTAATTTTGATTTGCTATTTTTTGTATTTTTTTAAAAAAACATACCAATTTTTTTAAATTTTTAAAGATTTTTTTTTTTTTATTTTATTAAGGATTTTTTCATTTTTTTAGATTATTAAATAAAAGTAATAAATAAGAATCCACCCCCATACTTAAAAATAAACATTGTCCCCAATGTTTATAAACCAAGTAGGAGGGGGAAAAATAAACTTGTTTTTAATGATAAGAAAAAAATATAATTCATAAAAATTAAATGATAAGCAAGGGGTGTCTCCCAAGAGCTCTTTTCTTTTTCCCATCTTTAAGTTAGACGGATATTGTAAAGAAAACGTAAAATTAAAATTAAATCGTCGGGCAACTCCCTTAATTCACACTTTGGCGAAGATGCCAAAGTTGCTCGCCCGATGTCTCCTCTGCTTTATTCTTGATGTTCCTTGTTCTTGCTATTGACTTGAAAATGTAAATTCAAATCACCTATTCATACCTGAGGTGATTTGAATTTTTGTAGAGGATCAACAAATTCATCGTGGATGATGTTTAATTGCAACGGCTCCTCTTTTACATAAAAAGCGTCAGTATAAGGAAAATCAAAAGTAAGCGTGTCAGAAAAATCTTCGCAATGAGGAGACTCTTGCAAAGTCATTAGATTAGGCTCCGGTTGTTTATTTTCTAAAAATAATTTTCCGTCCGAGAAATTATGGGAAATAAAATCATCGGACGCATCAGGATCATAAATTTTTTCTCTTAAAAAGTCATAAATTGTGCATTAGAATTCATTAATAGGAGAAAAATTTGGATTCGTAGGAGGAGAAACATGTTCTTCTTCTACACCTCATAGCACATCCATACACCTGACAAACTCTTGAATAAGAGTTTTTCTTCTTCTTCGGTATAAACAACTACTGGGGTACATGAAGAGTCATGTTCCTCATTAGCAATATTATCCGAAGAAGGAGAAAAATCACTAATATAAAAAAATTCTCATCCAAATTTTGGTGAGAAGAATCACATGGAAATTGAGAAGTATCCCCAAAATTAGGAGAGAAGGCTTGCGGTGCGGAAGAAGAAGAACAAAAATTTGACTCTAAATAATTATTTTCAAAACTCGGGAAACCTTCCGGGTGATCTTGTGACCAAGAGAAGTTGATATCCGAGTTTGAAGAATAATTATTTAAATTAAAATAATTATTCTCATTATAATTTGAAAAATTCTTTTCATGAACATTAAAAAAATTAGTTTCATAAAAATTTGAAATAGAATTAGAATAAAAGTGAGAAGAATTATTATCCTAATAAGTACAAAAATTATTTTCATAAGAAAAGTTTTTAAAATAATTATAAAGATAACAATACTCACTTCGATGATAACCACCACAATTATAACAAAAATTTTTGCACTTTTGTGCAGCTTTCAAACATTCTAGTTGATTTTGAAGCTTGGCAAGATCGGCGACCAATTTAGATAATAAATTTTTAATAAAAGAAAATAAACACAACCTTTACCTAATAAAAATGAATTTAAAAATAAAATAAAACATAATTGAGATAGAGAAGAAGGTTGATAAAATTAATAAAATTTGCGCTTTCAAAATATCAACAAAATAATCCCCAGCAACAGTGCCAAAAACTTGATGAAGACTTTCTAGAGTTTTAGAATATTATCCAAACAAAAATCTAAAATAGGTAAGTGTACCTATCGAAATATAGTATATGAAATGTCGTATTAGACTCTTGGCCTGTTGAGTACTTCTACTCACATAAATTTATATTATTTTATCTAAATATAAAAATAGATTATTTTAACTAAATGAAGAAAATTAAATAAAAAGTAGCACTTGATCTAGACTCACTTTGAACTAAAATAAACCGTCATGAAATAGTAAAAGTGCAAGCTCCTAATTACTTACTTCGACCGTGCAGGTTCCTAAAGTGCAAAAGCATCTCTCTCGAGCTCATGCTTCTGACTAACCTTAGTTTGATCGATTAAGACCTCTCGGCCAGTCGAAACCCCTAAGCTTGCTATATGCGGTGAACCCCATTATTGGATTTGGCTCCAATCCGACAGATTTATCTTGTCCTCTCTCGAGGAGTGCATTCAACTCCTTTTATCCTTGAGCGATCTCCTCGCATCCGTAACCTCTCGGTCATTTAAGATACGGATCTAAGATCGAAGAATATATCCGCGAAATATGAATTTGATACAAAATAAATCAAAGATAAATCGATAGCGAGTAAAAATAGAGAGCTTGACAAATTTTTGAGAAAATAAATAAAGTTTATTTTATTCAAATATTGTTTTGATCAAGCGCCAAGAAAATTAGCTACAGGACATAAAAAGGGAGGTACATAAACAAGAGCACATGATTGCTAAAAGTAATTGCTTGAAAAGAAAAGTAAGTTATAAAAAAAAAGTACAAGGAAGAAATGCATAAAAAGAGTAAACTAAGCTATAACATAGGCCTAAAACTAGCTTCTAATCCTCTCCCTGAGCTTCTGAACTCATCTAGAATTTATAGATTTTTCTGCTTGGGAGTCAAGCCCTTGGTCACGCCCGTGGTCTAGGGCGTGTAAAGCTAAGAAACTGCTGTCATGAAAGCCCGGGAATGTTGGAGAAAAACCGCTAAAAGTCGTCGTTCTGCGGGTCACGCCCATTAGTCACGCCCGTCACCTAGGGCATGTCTAGTCTTTTACAGGAAATGGCGCGAAATAATTCTAGCATTGTTGAAGAGGTCACGCGCCTAGTCATGCCCGTGACCTAGGGCGTGTACTGACCGGGTAAGCAAACGGCTGGAAATGGTACAATTTGGGATCAATTCGGCAGTTTTGGGTCGGTCACGCCCTGGGTCACACCCGTGATAGGGGCGTGTACTTGGGAAATGTTCTAGAATTATCCCAGGAATACTTCTAGAGAAAACTCTTTTTTGACCTAAACACGCCCGTATTCACGCCTAGACATGCCTATGTCTGGGGGCGTGCACTTATGAAACTTTCTAGATTTGTAGAGGACGTCATCCTCTTTCCGTTGACATGTTGCACGTCCCGTAACTCTTTTTAGTTTGAAAGTTATGACCATTCAAATTTCAGTTATCCGCGACCAAAAATCTTCATTTTCTCCAAAATATTTTCAGATCATGGTCATGAACTTTAAATTGATATTTGAAGCCCAAATTGATTTGAAACATGAAAAGAAAGTATTTAGAAACATAATTACTACAATATAATTATAATTATATTTTTAATTAAATAAAAACTATATAAAAATAACAATAAATATTGACTTATCAAATACCCCCACACTTAATCATTTGCTATTCTAGAGCAAAATTATGAGAAGTACTTGTAAGAAGTTATTATAATTTTTTAATTAAACTAAAAATTTATTAAACCAAAAGAAAGTTAAACAAAAGTTTAGGGATTTAAAAATTAAGTTCTTAACTATGAAATAAAAATGTAAAGAGAAAGATATTTAGCCAAAAAATTCTCATATAAATTAATTAGAATTCAAAATTAAGTGATTTAGCCAACAAAATAAAATTAGAATTATTCAGACTTTTAAATAAAAAGAAACTTGAAGGAAAAAATTATACTACTACTTATGCTCTCTAAATATTTTAATTTAAGTCTAAAACAATTATATTGTCTAAAAGTTTTTAGGAAAAAGAACTATGAAGAGGATTTTAAATTAAGGTGATGAATTTTATCCTCTCACCCCATGCCTTTTTTTCTTTTTGATATTTTCATATGTTTACCAAGAAAATTATTAATTTTATTCTCTCATTTTCCATGACATATGAACAAATAAATATTTTTTTCTTCTCTATTCAAATAAAAACAAAATAATAAGGAGGAATGAATTTTAACCTCTTACTCCATCTTTAAGTTTTTAGGAGTTGCATATGTGTACCAAGGAATGCTTGTTTCCAATGACATATGGTCTAACAATAAAAAGAAAAATGCATATGTGTTCCAAGGGATAATTAATTTTATCCTTTTATCCTCATGACATATGTTCTAACATGAAAGTTTAAAATAAGGGAAATGATAAACAATATTTAGATTAAATTAAAATAATTAGAGAGCAACTATAGTAAATTAAAATTTCCTACGAACTTACAAAAGTGATTATAATTAAAATCTAAATATTGTTAAACTAAGCACTATAAAATTGAAACTAATTATAATTAAGAGAAACAGAAGTAAATAAGGTACTCTAAACAAAATTAATTCATAAGTTTATTTCTTAAAATCAAATCACCTAAAAATTAAATTTAACTAACTATGATGAAATAAAATATTAAGAAAATCAAAATTTTTAAAAATTCTTATAAATAAACTCAAAATATATTTCTAGAAATCACAAAAATTAAGTAGGGGATTATTAGAATTTTTTGTATTTTCTATTAAAAACAAATCCTAATTTTTTTTGCTATTCTTGGACTTCCCAAGGGTTACCCAGTGATGGGTTGGCAAGGTGCTAGGCAGTTTTGTGGTATGAAAACTCAACACGGCCCTTTCCAAGAAATTAATTTTGATTTTTTATTTTTTGTATTTTTGAAAATAAAAAACATACAATTTTTTTTAAAATTTTTAAAGATTTTTATTTTTTTTATTTTTTTAAGGATTTTTTCATTTTTTTTAAATTATTAAATAAAAGAAATAAAAAAGAATCCACCCCCATACTTAAAAATAAACATTATCCCCAATGTTTACAAACCAAGTAGGAGGGGAAAAATAAACATGTTTTTAAAGATAAGAAAAAAAATATAATTCATAAAAATTAAAAGATAAGCAAGGGGTGTCTCCCAAGAGCTCTTTTCATTTTCCCATCTTTAAGCTAGACGGTTATTGTTAAGAAAATGGAAAATAAAAATAAAAATGGGCGGGCAACTCCCTTAATTCACGCTTTGGCGAAGATGCCAAAGTTGCTCACCCGACGTCTCCTCCGCTTTCTTCTTGATGTTCCTTGTTATTGTTGTTGACTTGAAAATGTAAATTCAAATCACCTATCAATACCTGAGGTGATTTGAATATTTGTAGAGGAGCGGTAAATGGATCGTTGATGATGTTTAATTGCAACTGCTCCTCTTCTGCATGAAAAGCGTTAGTATAAGGAAAATCAAAAGTAAGCGTGTAAGAAAAATATTCGCAAAGAGGAGGCTCTTGTGAAGTCATAGATTAGCCTCCGGTTGATTATTTTCTAAAAATAATTTTCTGTCCGAGAATTTATGGGAAATAAAATCAGCGGACGCATCAGGATAATAAATTTTTGCTCCTAAAAAGTCATAAATTGTGCATGGGAATTCATTAATAGGAGAAAAATTGGGAGTTGTAGGAGGAGAAACAAGTTATTCTACTTCTCTCAGCGCATCCATACACCTGAAAAACTCTTGAAATAAGAGTTTTTCTTCTTCTTCGGTATAAACAACTACTGGGGTATATGAAGAGTCATGTTCCTCATTAGCAATATTATCCGAAGAAGGAGAAAAATCACTAATTGAAAAAAAAATCTCATCCAACTTTTGGGGAGAAGAATCACATGGAAATTGAGAAGGATCCCCAAAATTAGGATAGAAGGCTTGCGGTGCGGAAGAAGAAGAACAAAAATTTGGCTCCAAATAATTATTCTCAAAACTCGGGAAACCTTCCGGGTGAACTTGTGACCAAGAGAAGTTGACATCCGAGTTGGAAGAATAATTATTTAAATCAAAATAATTATTCTCATTATAATTTGAAAAATTGTTTTCAAGAACATTAGAAAAATTAGTTTCATAAAAATTTGAACTAGAATTAGAATAAAAGTGAGAAGAATTATTATCATAATTAGTACCAAAATTATTTTCATAAGAAAAGTTTTTGTAATAATTTTAAAGATAACAATACTCGCTTCGATGATAACCACCGCAATTATAACATAAATTTTGGAGCTTTTGTGTAGCTTTCAAACATTCTAGTTGATTTTGAAGCTTGGCAAGATCGGCGACCAATTTAGATAATATATTTTTAATAAAAGAAAATAAACACAACCTTTACCTAATAGAAATGAATTTAAAAATAAAATAAAAGAGAATTGAGGTAGAATAGAAGGTTGATAAAATTAATAAAATTTGCGCTTTCAAAATCTCAACAAAATAATCGCCGGCAATGGCGCCAAAAACATGATTAAAATTTTCTATAGTTTTAAAATATTATCAAAACAAAAATCTAAAAAAGGTAAGTGTACCTTTCGAAATATAGTATATGAAATGTCGTATTAGACTCGGGGCCTGTTGAGTACTTCTACTCACGTAAATAAATATTATTTTATCTAAATATAAAAAGAGATTATTTTAACTAAATGAAGAAAATTAAATAAAAATTAGCACTTGATCTAGACTCACATTGAACTAAAATAAACCATCATAAAATAGTAAAAGTGCAAGCTCCTAATTACTTACTTCGACCGTGCAGGTTCCTAAAGTACCAAAGTGTCTCTCTCGAGCTAATGCTTTTGACTAACCTTAGGTTGATCGATTAAGACCTCTTGGCCAGACGAAACCCCTAATCTTACTTTACACGGTGAACCCCATTATTGTATTTTAATCCAATCCGTCAGATTTATGTCGTCCTCTCTCGGGGAGTGCATTCAACTCCTTTTATCCTTGAGCGATCTCCTCGTACCCGCAACCTCTCGGTCATTTAAGATACGGATCTAAGATCGAAGAACATATCCGTGAAATATGAATTTGATACAAAATAAATCAAAGATAAATCGATAGCGAGTAAAAATAGAGAGCTTGATACATTTTTGAGAAAATAAATAAAGTTTATTTTATTCAAAGATTGTTTTGATCAAGCGCCAAGAAAATTAGCTACATGACATGAAAAGGGAGGTACATAAACAAGAACACATGATTTCTAAAAGTAATTGCTTGAAAAGAAAACTAAGTTATAAAAAAAAGTACAAGGAAGAAATGCATAAAAAGAGTAAACTAAGCTATAACATAGGCCTAAAACTAGCTTCTAATCCTCTCCCTAAGCTTCTGAACTCATCTGGAATTTATATATTTTTCTTCTTGGGAGTCACGCCCTTGGTCACGCCCGTGACCTAGGGCGTGTAAGGCTCGGAAACCACTGTCATGAAAGCCCGGGAATGTTGAAGAAAAACTGCCAAAAGTCGTCATTCTACGGGTCATGCCCCTAAGTCACGCCCGTGACCTAGGGCATGTCTAGTCTGTCACAGGAAACAGAGTGAAGGTGAAATGGTGGGAAGTAATTCTAGCATTATAGAAGAGGTCTCGCCCCTAGTCATGCCTGTGACCTAGGGCGTGTACTGACCGGGTGAGCAAACGGCTAGAAATGGTACAATTTGGGATCAATTCGGCAGTTTCGGGTAGGTCACGCCCTGGGTCATGCCCGTGATAGGGGGCGTGTACTTGAGAAATATTCCAGAATTGTCCCGGAAATACTTCCTGAGAAAACACTTTTTAGACCTAGACACGCCCGTGTTCATGCCTAGACATGCCCGTGTCTGGGGGCGTGTACTTATGAAACTTTCCAGCTTTGTAGAGGACGTCGTCCTCTTTTCGTTGACTGGTTGCACGTCCCGCAACTCTTCCTGGTTTGAATGTTATGACCATTTGAATTTCAGTTATCCGAGACCAAAAATCTTCATTTTCTCAAAAATATTTTCAGATCATGGTCATGAACTTGAAATTGATATTCGAAGCCCAAATTAACCTGAAACATGAAAAG
Source organism: Platanthera zijinensis (assembly GCA_039513925.1). NCBI lineage: Eukaryota > Viridiplantae > Streptophyta > Magnoliopsida > Asparagales > Orchidaceae > Platanthera > Platanthera zijinensis. The sequence goes on along the minus strand of CM077094.1, from coordinate 60,937,756 downwards.
AAAGCTTTTAGAAACATAAATACTACAATATAATTATAATCTTATTATTAATTAAATAAAAACTATATAAAAATAACTATAATTAGTGACTTATCAAATACCCCCACACTTAATCTTTTGCTATTCCAGAGCAAAACTATGAGAAGTACTTATAAGAATTTATTTTAATTTTTTAATTAAACTAAAAATTTATTAAACCAAAAGAAAGTTAAAAAAAGTTTAGGGATTTCAAAATTAAGTTCTTAACTATGAAGTTAAAATGTAAAGAGAAAGATATTTAGCCAAAAATTTCTCATATAAATTAATTAGAATTCAAAATTAAGTGATTTAGCCAACAAAATTAAATTAGAATTATTCACACTTTTTAACTAAAAAGAAACTTGAAGAAAAAATCTAAACTACTACTTATGCTCTCTTAATATTTTAATTTAAGTCTAAAACAATTATATTGGCTAAAGGTTTTTAGGAAAAAGAACTATGAAGCGGATTTTAAATTAAGGTGTTGAATTTTATCCTCTCACCCCATGCCTTTTTTCTTTTTGATATTTGGATATGTTTACCAAGAAAATGATTAATTTTATTCTCTCATTTCCCATGACATATGAACAAATAAATATTTTTTTCTTCTCTCTTCAAATAAAAACAAAATAATAAGGAGTAATGAATTTTATCTTCTTACTCCATCTTTAAGTTTTTAGGGGTTGCATATATATACCAAGGAATGCTTGATTCCTATGACATATGATCTAACAATAAAAAGAAAAATGCATATGTGCACCAAGGGATAATGAATTTTATCCTCTTATCCCCATGACATATGTTCTAACAAGAAAGTTTAAAACAAGGGAAATGCTAAACAATATTTAGATTAAATTAAAATAATTAGAGAGAAACTATAGTAAATTAAAATTTCCTACGAACTTCTAAAACAAAAGTGATTATAATTAAAATCTAAATATTGTTAAACTAAGTACTATAAAATTGAAACTAATTATAATAAAGAGAAAAAGAAGTAAATAAGGTACTCTAAACAAAATTAATTCATAAGTTTATTTCTTAAAATCAAATCACCTAAAAATTAAATTTAACAAACTATGATGAAATAAAAGATTAGAAAATCAAAAATTATAAAAATTCTTATAAATAAACTCGAAATATATTTTTAGAAATCACAAATATTAAGTAGGGGTTTATTATATTTTTTGTATTTTCTATTAAAAATAAATCCTAATTATTTTTGTTATTCTTGGACTTCCCAAGGGCTACCCAGTGACGGGTTCGCAAGGTGCTAGGCGGTTTTGTGGGATGAAAACTCAACACGGCCCTTTCCAAGAAATTAATTTTGATTTTCTTTTTTTTGTATTTTTAAAAATAAAAAATATACAAATTTTTTTAAAATTTTTAAAGATTTTTATTTTTTTATTTTATTAAGGATTTTTTCATTTTTTTTAGATTATTAAATATAAGAAATAAATAAGAATCCACCCTCATACTTAAAAATAAACATTGTCTCCAATGTTTATAAACCAAGTAGGAGGGGGAAAAATAAACATGTTTTTAAAGATAAGAAAAAAATATAATTCATAAAAATTAAAAGATAAGCAAGGGGTGTCTCCCAAGAGCGCTTTTCTTTGTCCCGTCTTTAAGCTAGACGGTTATTGTTAAGAAAATGGAAAATAAAAATTAAAATGGACGGGCAGCTCCCTTAATTCACGCTTTGGCGAAGATGGAAAAGTTGCTCGCCCGACGTCTCCTCCACTTTCTTTTTGATGTTCCTTGTTGTTGCTGTTGACTTGAAAATGTAAATTCAAATCACCTATCCATACTTGAGGTGATTTGAATTTTTGTAGGGGAGCGGCAAATGGATTGTGGATGATGTTTAATTGCAATGGCTCCTCTTCTACATGAAAAGCATTAGTATACACTACAAGAAAAGTGACTTTTCGTGACAAAATTTTTTGTCACTAAATGTTATATTCTGGTCACTATTGACAATTAGTGACCAAATTTATTTCGTCACAAGTTCGTCACTAAAGCCCCGTCATTAAATTTCTTTAGTGACAAAAAAAAAATTTGTCACAAAATGTGCACATTTTGTGACCACATAAATTAAGTCACTAAAACCATCCAGTGACTAAAATAATTTGATCACTAAAACCATTTAGTGACCAAATCAATTTTGATCACTACTTGTTTTTTTTGTGACCATACTTGTTTGGTCACTGAATGATTTTACCGACCAAATAAATTAGTCATAAAATATGCATATTTAGTGACTAACAATTTTTGGTCACTAAAAATATTTAGTGACAACCTTGCGAATTTGGTCTCAAAAACGCTATATTTTTTTACAAAATTTTATTCAATTTCTTACTTAATATTATAGTCTTATTTTATTTACTATCAATTAAAATTCAATATTAATCATTCAAACAAAAGAATAAATAAAATACTCATCACAGGAAATATTTTTGCTAACATACATTATTTTATTAATTAAGATAAAGGAGGGTGGGAGATAGCCCAAACCCCTCAATACAAAATAAAAGAATCATCATCTCTTATTAAACTCAATACAAATTTTTATAGGGCACATGATTCTCCTTAGCCATTGAAAATATTGGAGCTCCATGCATCACTACACATGATTGGGCTCCAGTGAGATGACATAACACATGCTTAGGACCTGGAATTTCAAAAATCCAAGAAATTAAGGACATCATCATTCATGAACATATAAGTAAACAATTAAGGTCAGAATAATAGATATTCTAGAATTATACCTTGACTTGTAGCTGACGGAATTTCACATGGTCGATAATCTCATCAATAGTTGATGTCTTGTATGTACTGCATGATGTAAGAAATTTATTTATAAATAGCTCTCAAGTTAACAAAGAATAAATAAGATATAAATATCTCTCAAACAAAACTGATAAAAAGATGCAATAATATTTTTTATGCAACACAGAGTAATTTTCTATAAGGGAGACAAGGTTGTGTTTAACAATTCCAAACCACCCTAATAAGGAACAATTCATCCTTATACAGTTACTGGAGTTATTCTAATTAAAGTGATAAATTATCACCTAGTTAAAATGCAAAATGAAGTATGCTTGACAAAAGAAACTTCAATGCACGTATACACTTTCCAAGGCTGGTAAGTGACAGATTTTCAGCGAACCGGGTGCCTGGTTTGATAATTTTAAGGGGACCGGCTGCCCGATTCGCAGATTTTCAGGGGACCGGGCTCCCGGGTCACAGATTTTCATGTGATTAGGCGCCCGGTTCGCAGATTTTCAGCGGACCGGGCGCCCGGTTCGCAGATTTTCAGCGGACCGGGCGCCCGGTTCGCAGATTTTCATCGGACCGGGCGCCCGGTTCGCAGATTTCAGCGGACCGGGCCCCGGGTCGCAGATTTCAGCAGACCAGGCGCCCGGGTCACAGATTTTCAGCAAACCGGGCGCCCGATTCGTAGATTTTTAGCATCAAAAATAATTTTGCACAAATGAAATACCAGCTCGCTTCCTCATTCTCGATGATTCCCATTGATAAGGACCAAAAATAGAACTGGTCTGATGAAAAAATATATAACATGGTGTCTTCACTATCACTAAAACAATTACAGGATGTGTTATTTAATCAGTTACCTGGTGCTCAAGATTTGAACAATCATAAGCATCATCTATGCGGCTTTGCAGCCTCTGCAGACATTCTTCCTGAACCAAAATGTAGTAACAATAATAGTTAGCAATTTCCATTTTGCTAGAAGTAATGAACAATAATAGTTAGCAATTTCCATTTTCTTAGAAGTAATGAAGATCCAAAGCATGCATTGAGCACCGTAAATCCATCAAAATGGTAAAAAGGGCGAGTTTTATAGATAAGAAACATCAACAACAATAACACTCAATTCTTTATCCCACTATAGTGGGGTCATCTATATGAATCATTTGTCTCTATTGTACCCTATGTTTTGTCATAAGAAACATCAGAACAACAAATTGATCATGATAAATGGATGTATCCTTTTAAATTAGTTAGATGAGATTTATGGTGAAAATGTTATACTTCCATAATATGCTTTAGGATAAAATGTTATCCAAACAAAAATATAAATAATTTTGATATATGGTGAAAATGTTATACTTCCATAATATGCTTTAGCATGCATTTAATTTGTTCCTATTGCCGCATGAGGCATAGGAATTCTACCAATTTTACATTATTAATATGGTTTAACCTTTTTTGGTTCCTAATCATTCAAAATTATTTTAATCTATCTGGCTAACGAGTCATTTTCTTCCATCCATGGTATGTGTTCAAATAGCTTGTATGTATAATCTTCACTATCATATATTATGGTAATTGATACCTTTAGGAAAAAATGGCTATGAGCAAGTGAAAGATAACATCTTAAATCAACAGTTTGATAATTAAACAAATGGGCATATTTTTTTAACATATGCTTGCCATATTCAGAAAGTTATTACCATATTCAGATAAGTGATTATAACATAAATTGGAAGTGCAACATACTCCATCTCTCACACTTGAGCAAACTATATATGACCAATTTCTTTTCATAATGAGTATGTACAAACATTTTTGATATACATAGAGAATTTTCTAATAAATTTTTGTCATTTATATTCTTACATCCAATGATGTAAAAAATAGTACCTGTAAGGAGGTATGCTCAAATGATATTTGAGCATCAATTTCTTTTCTCTGAGCGCAAACACAATCCATGCAGTTGACCCTATGAAAATGTTGGTTATAGCATTTCACGCAAGATGATAATCAATGATTGTTTAGAGCCTCTATATCAAGCAAGAAACATTGAACTGTCCAGGGAACTTGATCCAGATAAAATCTTCCAACATCCTTAGGGTAAAGATGGTCCAAGTATTATACATGTCTTTAATACTCTATATTGAACCCCATAAAATATCTTTAATACTCCATCAGATGAAAAAATCCACAATTTTTGACACATGTCTTACTCTTCACAATAAATCTCCATGGAAATATTTTGACTATATATAAGAGATAATGATAGGTTTTTCAGTATATAGTGCTCGAGTTGTATTCAATTTTATTCCCACAGCCAATTCGTGTAAATATGCGATCAACTACTCTCAGCGATTCAAAACTAGCAGGAACATAACAACCAATTTGTGTGAGGATGATCAAAAGAAAAACTTGTTTAAGATAAGTGCTTTTTCCACTCCTGAGAACATAAAAGTAACAGTGTAGATGACTATTTTATACCATATATAAACAGAACTTTGTTCATACAGAGAACATTAATTGGGAAGGAAATTTGGCTAAAATAGATATCTGAATGAAAATAAGAACTAACATGTTTGGTCCCATGAAAATAGAAACTAACATGTTTGGTCAATCAACACATCTAAGGATTCAAACTTTGTGTGATGAAAATAAATATAATGACATTGAAATATGAGAAAACATACAATAAAGTCATTGTGCAAGGTCTCTAAGATAGGATGTTTGCCAGCATCAATTGCCATGGGCCCAGTTACTGCCAATCATTTGTAGCTAACTCATGATGAATTCTACACAAACTGTATTAATATCAAAATGTATATCTATTATATACCTACCAGTGAATTCTGGTCTTGAATAACAATCAAGTGGCTTTGTAGATATCATGTGTGCAAATGAATTCACTATCATTTCAAGAAGGCATATAACCTCAGCAAGTAATATTAATAAGGAAATATGCTCACTTACGGCGTCAATTAGGTCTGCAAAAAGAATTTACACACGTCAGCAAAAATTGCGGATTGATATTCACTAGGAAAAAGGATTTGTTTTTTACACCCCTTAATCTCTTTAAAAAATACTAAAAATTAATGTCATGTTAGAAAAATTAAACATCAAGTGCAACAAGTCTGTTACTTTTATAATCCAGTCAGTAAACAGAACAAAAATAATAAAAGGCCATTGAAGCCCTTTGAGGATGGTTTACCAATAGTGAAGAAAAAACTAAAAAGATATTTGATTACTTAGCATAGTTCTCATTGAATTTCTCTTCTTCAAACCGAGTGCCGATTTTCACAACCTCTTCTTGGTGTCCCTCTTTTCAGCAAACCGGGAGCCTGGTTCTAGGATTTTCAGCAGATTTTGGGTAGAAAAGTAAAACAATTTGGGGCACCAAATATCAATGAAAATCTGGTCAGATTTCACTAATCAATTTGATCTGGATCAAATTATCACCAAATTGATCTGTATTTGGTGAAAAGTCAGATTTCACTGATATTTTATTGAGCTCTGGCTCCCTGATATTTTAACTGTTATTTTACTGATATTTGAGGCACCAAATCTGTATTTGGTGCCCCGAATCTGCCCAAAATTTACTGATATTTGACATCTCAAATACATACAGATTTTTAGTAGATTTGGGGCAGGTTAGTGAGATATTGCCAGAAACCTGGTGATCAATTTGGTGCAGATTTTGGGCTTATTATGCCAAAAATATGGAGATCAAAATTAATATGGTAAGATCACCAGGTTTGTACAATGTTCAATTCAAAATGATCACAAGTTCTACTCATACTTACTAGTTAGAGAGCACAACATCCTTAAATCTCAAAACCATATTATGGTTACCAAGAAGCTAGCAGTCATCACGATATGCCAACAAGAACAAATGAAGAAAAATTAATTGTAGCAATGAATCATGGATAAATCATTGATAAATAATGTACCTTAGGCAAAATTGAGCAGAAACATCTTGATCGAATACGCCCAATGCTATGATGGGAAGCAAAGTGAAAAGAACATTATACAGCGATAGAAACCAATCATCATAAGCAGATTGCCCCGAGAATGTCGTATAGGCCTCATACAAGAAGATGGTAAGCCCAAATGTGATGTTCCTGTAGAAAAAGTAGTACATCTGGACACAAGCAAGCTAAAGTTTCAATATCACATGGAAAATATTGGTTAAAAATAATAACAAATGTATAGTAATTAATAGTCAAATAAACACCATTGATGAAATCCTCCTGTAACACCAATTCCCATGCACAAGCAGTAAGTGCTCTAGAAATCGAAATTGGGCAATAGATATATCACCTGCCATAACAGCCTATAATTTTATCATGCTCGAAGATTGATAATGTTTGCTTCTTGGAGCATGCCCATATCTTTGGCGCCATTGCCAATCGCTAATGTTACTCTCTGAGTACTGGTCTTAACAAGTCATGTGACCTAGATGATTTTAGTGGCAGACCATCGTCAATCAAGATCCATCTAATTCTAGAACTTCGTGAAATAGTACAAACTGATGGCGTTTACCCCAACCTCACGGAAGGAACACTTCCTGAGTAAGATGAGGATCAGATGCAAACTCCACCCCTAAAGCATAAAGAAAAAGTTAACAAAACTAAAGCCTTTATCCCACTATAGTGGGGTCGGCTATATGGATCCTTTTTCTTCATCACTAACAACTTGCAGAAATTTGGAGATAAGTGCAAGTTTCAATGGATAATAAAAACACAACATTCAAACCACAATTTTAATAAGCTAAATACAAATTCATAGAGTTCTTAAAGCTTGAATAGAGTTGCAGCACTATAGCAAAAATAGAAACAAACTGTATATTTTCAAAACAAAAAAAAAATCTAAGAAACAAAAGCAAGCATTCTAAGAGTTTTTTAATGTCAGGATAAAAAGAAAGAAAATTGCTCCAAAGCTCCACCAATACCTACAAGTTAATACATCGAGCAAAGTGTTGGATAATTAATAAGAAGTTTACTAAAAAATTATCAAATACTATGTATTAAAATAAAAACATACTTGTGTATTCTCAAGAGGCAAGGTAAAGACTAAATTAGAGTCTACATGTCAATTAGTGATGTATGCTTGATCCTCAAGTTGTCTTCATTCTAAGAGATCCAATACCCTAGTGTCAAAGCTTTGTTTAATTTGATCCTCCATCTCTTGCAGACGTGTCGTCATCTCCGCTTCTACTTTAGCTCGAATTTTTTCTTCGAGATGTTGTATATTAGTACGACCAAGCTCTAAAGGTCTAGGTCCCGGCCCCATTCCAAGAATATAACCAGAACAATGTCCAAGTATTTTGGTGTAGGCTTCTTCAGGGGTCAATTTATATTCACCATTCTCCCTAATTTAGGCTTCATGATGTTCCAATAGTTTTTTATATAATTCCTCCGCCGTTTCATCTTGCCACTCATTATATTTACCTTTGTGAGTTTTCTCCCACAATCCTACGTAAATGGGTAGTTCATTCTCTTCTTGTGGAGCTGCCCTCAATATTTAGAAAATATTAAGGCATTAAATTCTATGTATTAAAAACAAAGTTTCATGTAATCAACATTATAAATGTAAAAACTTTTTTACCATTTCGTATATTGTTCTCGCTATAGACTTTGTACCAACATGAGATTTAATTTTTTGCCGACTCCTATTTTGCTTGTTTGTCTCACTTATCCTCTATATCAGTAAACATATAAGGAAAATAATGTTTTAGTAATACTGTACAATATTAAAAAGAACACATATAAACAACACATGATATACTAGATCTAGTTACATAAATTTAAATTAATGAATGTATTTCTTACCTTGAATCGTGCACTACCCCAGTAACTAATTAGCCAATTCCATTGCTCAGGATCAACGTCTTCGGGGCAATTTGCACGTCTTTGTCCATCAGAATTCCATTTATGGTAATAATTTGCATGCAAATTAAAGCACCAAATATTATAATATCGACGAAGTGGTCACCACGTACATGTGAATCAGTAGGGAGATTGAATTCAACCTAAAAATAATATTAAATGATAATAGTATTTGAGTTATAATAGAAAGTTTATCTAAATTAAAAAATATATATACTTATATAGATGATATTAACTATTTTTTCAGTGATATCTGTTGGAATTAAAGACCATTTCTCCACATTTAGAGGAGCATGGTGTCTTACATATCGCCCATATTTGGTAATGAGCTCTTGAGCTCTGTATCCAACTAATCTTCGAAGTTCTGTATGAAGTTGGACATTCACCCTCTACGCATTATTCAGTCTCCTCTTTGACCACTCAAGCGCCATTATTGGACCACGTGTCCTTTTTCGTGTTACATTTGAACCTTTCATTTAATATTTCAATGATAATAAGTTTTATATATACACAAACATATATTTCAAACTATATAAAAAAATATAAGCGAGATATATATACCATTATTATCAAGCACAGGATTTGTTGGACTTGTAGGTACATGATCAGCCTCAGCCTCAACAGAAACGTGCTCAACCCCACTCTCAACAAATGTATGTCAATCATTATTAGTCAAAGCTCGATCCAATTGTAATGATCTTTGTGTTTGTGTTGGCTTTTGCTGATAAAAAGAAATGCTCTCAACCCCACTCTCAACATGTGTATGTTGATCATCATTTATCAAAGCTTAATCCAAATGTAACATTCTTGGTGTTTGTGTTGGCCTTTGTTGATAAGATGACACATTTACAACCTGTGATTTTTTTGTTTGATCCTTATGGGAAGTTCTAAAATCTTGTTTAGTAAAGGATTTAGCAGTGGAAAGAATGCGTGCTGTAGTGGACCGTGGATGTAAAGTAGTTGACTTGGTTTTCCAATCAATTGAATGTTTTCTGGTACGTGTAGAATGCAATGGGGAATTACTTATAAAGCTTTCTAGGTGAGAATCTTTGGTCTTAACACCAATATTTGTACTCACCATATCTTTTATTTAAAATACCTGAAAAAAATAAGTTTTTTAGATACAACCTAATAGAATTAAAAAAAAGATTTTCAAAACTATACAAAATAGAAGATAAAATCAAAATTAGAATTAAGCAATAAAATTCATAGTTGCAAACATTATAAAATAGAATAAAATAAATGCATTAAAATTTTTAATTTTTATATCACTTACATCTTCAATGTCTTCAGTATTCTCATCTTCATCATTCATAACTCTTCTTTGACTGGATTAGTCTCTTTTCTCAATAGTTATAACATCAACATCAGTTCTTTGTAATGAAAATTCTGGGTTATCATTATCTATAGCAATATCAAGCACAGATCCTATCCCAACATTTATATCATACACGTTAATTTCATCCCCAGTAAGCTCTTCAAAGTCTTTGGATGGGACATTAAAAAAGTGGCGTGATACTGTCTTTATGACCACCCGCCAATCTTTATTTTTATTATCAGGAAAAAAAATACACTTTTTCAGCTTGACAAGACAAAACATAAGGTTCATTGCTTCTTAAATTATGTTTTATATTAACAGAAATAACTCCATTGCTTTCCTTTTTGTAGCCACGACCTTCATTATACGTATCCCACCAATCACATTTAAATAATACAATTTTTTGCCCAACACCATACTCAAACCGAAAAATATCTTTTAAAATACCATAATATTCTCTACTGCCTGATTGATAATCTCCCTTAACAATAACACCACTGTTTTGAGTTTTGTGCCTGATTTCACATTCATAAGTATGGAACCTAAAGCCATTAAAAATATGGCCAGAATAATGCATCACCCCTCTTTTTGGACCCCGGGCTAACTGCAAAATTTCTTTACTGACTCTTGAGTCTCCCTCATAATATAACTTTGATATCTGTTGAAAATGAAATACAATCACATATACTAAACATAATAACAAATAAACAATAAGGCTGAAAAAGTTGATACTTACGGTCGACTCAAACCATCTAATAAATGTTATCTTGTGTCTTCTACCAACATTTCTAGTATCGATTTGTTGGAGCTCTTGATGATGTTGTCTATTAATAAAAATTTTATGAAGTAGTTACATAAAATTAAAAAAACCATTTGCAAGAAGTAAAAATATGAAGCTTAAATTATAAATGGTTCTACTTCTGGGCAATTTCTTAGTATGTACAATTGAGCTTGATGCCAATCTTCATATGTGAGAACTTTTCAGTCCCTTTACCTAATGACCTCCCTTCTTTTTGAAATATTGATAAACAAGAATCTTGCACATCATTTCCTTCAGCATTTCTATCTGGACGATTAAACTTTTTGTCAACTTTATTTAGATATCTCGAACAAAATGTCAAGCATTAATATACTAGGTATCCTTTCTCCATTGAGCCTTCCGGGCATGCTTTATTTCTCACAAAGGATTTGAGTGTGCGTAAATATCTGTTGAATTCGATTATTTCAATACATATATAATATGATAAAGTAAACAAATCTTAAATAACTTATAAAAATACCTCTCAATTGGGTACATCCATCGATAATGTATGGGCCCAGCAATTCTTGCTTCTCGTATAAGATGAATTGGTAGGTGCATCATGATGGTGAAAAATGAACGAGGAAATATTCTCTCAAGCTTACAAAGTGTGATAACAATATTCTGCTCAAGCTTATCTAATACCTCTGTATTTAGTATCTTAGAGCTCAACTCCTTAAAAAATAAACTTAATTCAACTAGTGGGTCATAAACCTCTTTGCAAACAATGCCGCAAAAAGCAGGAGCAAGTTGATCCAATATAAAAACATGACAATCATGAGCTTTCATTCCCGACACTTTACCCTCTTTAGCATTTACACATATCTTTATATTTGAAGAATACCCATCTGGAACTTTTAGATTCTCTAAGAAATTGCATATTGCTCTTCGTTCAGCCAATGTCAATGTATAACATGCTTGTGGCATGACATAAAAAACATTATTTTCTATCGGATGTAATTATGATCTCAAACCCATTTCTTTAAGGTCAAGTCTAGAATTTTAATCATCTATTGTCTTTCCATCAATATTCAGCATAGTGCCAAGTATATTATCAGTAATGTTTTTTAAAATATGCATGTAATCTAGACAAAGTTTTATCTCAAGTGTACTCCAATATGGTGATTGAAAAAAATACTTAACTTCTTCCAATTATACATAAGAGAAGTTCTATCCCGCATTCTTTTTTTTGAAGCTTTCCAAAAATCACATCATCGCATTCTTTTAGTTGCTCTAAAATATCATCTCCTGATAGGACCTTTGTGCTGGTCGAATTTCTATTGTTCCATCAAAATATTTTTTGTCCTTTCGCCATCTATGATTTGGCTCCAAAAAGCATCGGTTTCCCATATAACACATCTTAGAACCATTCTTCAATCGGCAATACCATGTGTCTTTATTACAGCACGGACAAGTAAGCTTACCTTTTGTACTCCAAACTGAATAATTGGCATAAGCTGGAAAATCATTTATTGTCCATAACACAGCAGCACACATGTTAAAGTTGCACTTAGTATATGCATCATAAGTGTGAACCCCAAATTTAAATAATAGTTTTAACTCATCAATCAAAGGTTGCAGACATACATCTATATCATTCCCAGGTTGTCCTGGACCAGGAATAATCAAGGATATAAAAAAATTAGGGGTTTTCATGCATAACCATGGTGGTATATTATATGGAATTAAATTAACTGGCCACACACTATAATTTATACTCATTATACCAAAAGGATTAAACCTATCACTTGCTAAGCCAAGCCTAATATTCCGTGCATCAGATGAAAATTCTGATTGTTTTTCATCAAATGACTTCCAAGCAAACGCATCAGCTGGATGTCGCAAATTACCATCATCACGACACCTTTCTTTATGCTATTGCATATCCTCTACCGTCTTAGAACACATATATAACCTTTGAAGCCTAGGTATCAAAGGAAAGTGTCTCAAAACCTTGTTTGGTATGTTTTTACTCTTCCCTAATTATGTATTGCATTCTGCATTATTATTTATCTTGCTCAATTTCCATCTAGACGTACCACAGGTTGGACAACTCTCAAAATTTGCAAATTTACCCCAATAGAGAATGCAATCATTCAAGCAAGCATCTATGTTCTAACACTCAAATCCAAGCTCTTGTATATAGTTGTTAGCTTCATAAAAACTACTTGGTAATTTTTCACTAAAAGGAATTGCTCTTTTCAAAACTTTAAGTAATGTAGTAAAAGATCGATCTGTCCATCCATAATCAGATTTAAGCGCTAATAAAGTGACCATAAATTGAAATTTTGAAAATTCTTTGCAACCGGGATATAATTCTTGTTCAGCATCATTTAGCAAATCATAAAAAATTTTAGCAGCTTCGTTGGGTCCTCGTGATCATGTTCTTCACCATTATGACTCTTGTCATTAAAATTAAAATCATGTAGAAGATCATGTATATTGTCAGGCTCTAAAATCTCTTCTTAACCTTCTTTGAGTGCGTCATTATCTCTCTCAATGTTTTGATTAACGTAATGATCCTCTCCATGACTTGACCACCATTTATTGGCCTTTACAATTCCATTTAGAATAAGATGCACAAAGACAATCTCTCGAGTGTGGAAATGGTTATTTCTACACTTATAACAAGTACAACGGATAGTATTTCCTCTACTAGAATGAATAAAGGCAAAATCAAGAAAAAAATTCACTCCATTGATGTAAGCAGGTTGCCGCTGATCACCGATATCCATCCACCTTTTATCCATTGCACTATATATCAATAAAAATACATTTACCATAAAGATATTATTAAGGATTTACAATATAAAGTAACAAAAAAAATTTTCACAAAATTATTGAATAAAATGGTAGGATTAAGAGTTTGCCTTATTGCTTCTTCTCCTATCATATAATATGATTTAAAAAAATAAGTTCAGTTTCATTGTTTAGAATAGAAACTTAAATCAGAGAGAATGTATTGATATTTCTCAAACGAAAACAATATCTTCATTACATATAAGGTTCATGAAAAGTTTCAATTCGGAAGTTAACTAGGTTGAAAAGTTGACATAAAACAAAGTCAAAGAAACTAATTCTCCAATCTCGAAGATAGCATTCAACGTCAACATTTAAAAAAATTCCAAAAACATCAACACATGGAGTTGTTCAAAAATCTTCCATAAAATATAATTGAATTTAATAACCAACTAACATCAACATATGGAAATATTAATAATTGTATCACAAATTTGACATGATCAATTGTGTTAGGCTTACTTTCTTCCGACATCATAAATCTTTTAATGATGGTTAGTGGAATTGATTTAAGATGAACACTGAATCATTAAGTTTTCTAACAAAATTTAGCATGCTAAAACTAACCGAACCAACAGACATGGAGGTTCAACCCAAAAAATAAAAACATCTTAGCCTAAATTATAAAGCTACATATATTCACCATTAAAATTTTGTTGAGTTGAAATTCAAATCAATAATCAAATGTACATGAAATTAAGTATCATTTTACTATAAATTTATGATACTGAATGACGAAAATATGTAGCTTTGAAGTTACATTTAGATAGTTCATAAAATCACGATTACGATTTAGCAAATCCAAATCAGTAGAAATTTGAATTAAAAAAAATCAGGCATTTAAAAATTCCAATATTAAAAATTTTCAATAAGTCAAAATATCAATATTAAAGCATGCATCAGATAAAACATCAAGCATTGAAAAAGATCAATTTTAAATATGTGGAACACTCTTGCAATATTCATTCCAAAAAGAGTAAAAGTTGAACTCCAAGATTGGTTTGAGGAACTTACCAAGAAAGATATCTAGATGAACAAATTAGAAAAATTGGTCGTGAAAGCAACTATGAAGAACAACCACATTCATTACGGTTTAGGTTGCGCCAATACAAAATAATATAAATTTGATCTCAATTAAGCGTTTAGATTTTTGTTTGACCCGGGAACCAAGTAAAATGTTTAGATTTGTTGTAATTTTTACAATTAAAAAAACTATTGCAAATGAAATAAAATAAGAATAATCATGCTAGTAAATATAAGAAATGATGAAATTAGGAGGTAAATGTATCAAATGTAGAATTTTTTTTCATTTTGCCATTTTTCACTAGGAGTACGAAATTGGGTGCAGTGCTTGTTAAAAAAACTATCATGCCACAAACTCAATTTTTAAAACTATAGCAATATCCCTTAAAAATGAAACAGCATGAACATAAGTTGAGAAAAAGTTATTGATTAAGATATTTAGTCACACTATTATACATTTGAAACATAAAAAAGATTCAGGAACCAAACAATAATCATGAAAATGTAAAAAAAGATAATGGTTTTAGAATTTTAACAAAGAAAATGTATACTCAATTAAGGCAAGTGTACCTATCGAAATATAGTATAGGATATGAAAAATATCAAGGTCGTATAAAAAACTCGGGGTAGGCAAGTACTATTACTCACAACGACTCTATTATCCTACCGAATGATTAATGATGTTGAGAATGGAAATAAACTAAGCTTAATTAAAAAGAGAAATAACTATTGAAAAAGAGTGCTCGATCGACGATTCACTTTGAAATAAAATAATGAAATAAAATAGTTTAGCAATTGTACTTCTATTAAGACCGTGACAGATCCGATATTAGGAAATAATCTCGCTAGAGCATTAAATCCCCTAACTTATAGACGTTTCGACCGAAATCTCTTTCAAGTCAAAATAGCCTAAAGTCGCATTATCGAAGTGACCCGCGCTATTGGATTTGACTCCAATCCGGAGGATTTATGTCATCCTATCTCTAGGGTTGCGTTCAACTCCTTCCTTCCTTGAGTGATCTTTCATATTCACGAGCCTCTCGGCTACTCAAATATGAGATCGGATGCCTACTACTGTATACCGAAATACGGAGTCGACACGATAAAAATCAAGGAAGGATCAAAAATAGAAAGAAACAAATCAAACATAAAATAAAAGATACGTTATTTCATCGCAAAGATTATCGCGATCGGGCACAAAAACTATTTAGCTATTCATATTTGAAAAGGAAATCAAAATAAGAGAAGAAGAAAATTCATTTGCATTGCTTGATAAAATAAAAGAGAATACAATATTAAAAACAACAAGACTATATTATGAAGCAAAATTACAATAATAAAAGAAAATTACAATAAGGAGAGAAACATTCTTGAAATAGCACTCTACCAAAACTAAAACTACTTTAAAACTCAAAAAACTTAAAATCAACAAGAGGGGAAGGGGTTCCTTTTATAGGAGAGGGAGAACATTCTAGATGGGGGAGACATAGGGGTGGCCGGCCATTGCTTGGGGAGGAAAGTTCATGCATGTATTAAATTAAGGGGAGAGAGAGAGGATAGATGCATGCACTATATGAAAACAATAATATAAAATGAAGAGGGGGAATGGATGAGTATTAAATGGGCATGAGAGAGAGGGAAAGGAGGGGTGAATGCAAAATAAAAAAGGAAAAAATAATAAAGGAAGAGTGGGATGGCCGGTCAATTGCAAGGGGTTGAAAATGCATGCATGCATTTAATGAGGAGGGTGTATGTGGTCGAGTTTGAGTTTGTGGGCTGCTCCACATGGCTGAATGGGATGCATGACTTAAGGGGCTCGGGTAGAGGTAGGTGGGCTGCTCCAAATCTTGTGGGCTTCTTGGTGAGGAAGTGGGCTGGCCGAGCTTCATGTAGGGGGCTGCATGGTGGCCGGACTGCATGTTCTTGAACCAACAAGTAAAACAAAACATTAATTCTATTGTTAAATATATAACATATTATAACATATAATATTATACTAAATAACATATTATAATTATAACAAAACATATTATAAATAACATAAATAACATATTATAACAAAACATAAATAAGAAATATTATAAAATAACATAAAACTAAATAACATAACATACAAACATGAACATAACATAAAATAGTTATTAAAACATAAATAACATGTTATAAAACATAAAATATAAACCATAAAACTAAACATAAATAACATAACATATTATATCAAAACACAAACCATAAAACTAAACATACAAACATGACATAACATATAAAACATAAAATAGAAATAGAAAAGACATTAAATAAGAAATAAAACAAAATAAGCATAAATATACTAAAAACATATAATTAAATAAGAATTTTTGCATATTAAACTATACCAAAAATGATGACTAAAACTAGTCATCAAACTCCCCCATGCTTAGGCTTTTGCTATTCCAGAGCAATAGGAAGAGAAATATTTATAAGGCATTATATAATTTGTAATTACACTAAAAATTTATTTACATCAAAATCTAGCCAACATTAAAATTTAGGGATTTAAGAATCAAGTCCTAAATTATGAAATTAAAGTGAAAAGAGAGAAATATTTAGCCAAAAATTCTCTAATAAATTAACTAGCATTCAAAATGGAATAAAGTGCAAACAAAGTTAGATTGGGATTATAAAAACCATGACTTAAAAGAAACTTAAGGAAGAAGACAACCTACTACTTATGCTCTCCACATATTTTAATTTAAAGACTAAGAAAATGATATTGGCTAAGGGGGTTTTAGGGAGGAAATTAACATGAAGAGGTCTTTGATTGGAGGTGATGAATTTTATCCTCTCACCCCACTCATTTTTATTTTTTTGAATAATATATATGTAATACCAGGAAATGATAGACTAATATCCTATCACTTCCCCTGACATATATGAACTTTTTAATTCCTCTCTTCATTTTATTTTGAGTTGCATATGTTTACCAAGGAATATTGAATTTTATCCTCTTATTCCCATGACATATGGTCTAACAATAAAAGAAAACATGATGGGGTTAAACAAAATTTTAGAAAATAAACTAAAACACTAGAGAGCAACTACTAGTAGATTGAGATTTCCTAAGAATCTAAAAGCATGAAGTAAGAATAATTAGGCTCCAAAAATTTTTAGCAAAATTACTACAAGATTGAAACTATTTAAAATAAAAGTGAAAAAGTGCTAAATAGATTACTCTAAGAAAATTAAAATCATAAGATGATTCTCAAAATTAAATCACTAAAAGTTAAATTTCACTAAATATGATGAAATAAAGATTAGCAAATAAAAATGCTTATAACTAACTCAAACTAAATTTCTGAAAATAACAAAAATCTAAGCATGAGGTTTATTATATTTTTGTTTTTTTTTGACATTTTTTTCATTTTTTTGGGTTTTGAGATATTATCTTTTTTTGGAATTTTTGATTTTTCTAATTTTTTTGGATTTTGATAAGGCTTAAATAAAAGCATTACTAAAAAGAACTTAATAAAACTATACTAAACATTTTTTTAAAACAATTTTTTTTTGAAAAGTAAGAAAAAGAAATAAAACAACTAAACCCTCCCCCATGCTTAAACCTTTCATTGCCCTCAATGAAAAATAAAAATAAGAAAGAAAAAGGAAGAAAAAAGTGGAGGGGGGATAAAATAAAGTAAAAAAAAGGAAACGACTTCCCCGGAGTCGTAAGGCCGAATACAGATGTCGCTCCCCCATGCTTGAGCTGGACACCGGCCCGAGCCTAAGGAAGAGATGAAGTGATGGAGCCAAACGAACTGCTGGAGGTTTTATTCCTGCAAAACAAAACAAACAAAAAAAGAAAGAGAAAAAGGATAAGCAAGGGGTGCCTCCCAAGAGCGCTCTCTGTTTAACGTCGGTCGAGCCCGACGTTATTTGTTATCTAAAGGGAAAATAAAAAACTAAAATGAAGAGGTAACTCCCTAAGAAAGCGCTTAGGAGAGTAAACTAAAAAAAAGAAGAAAAGAAGAATTGCACCGACATACGGTGAAATCTTCAAAGGATTGACGCCCAAAAAAGAACGGATGGAGTTATGGAAGAACTCTACCGTAAGTAAAATAGGAAAGAAGGGGTCGTTAAAAGAAGGAGAATAAAAAGAAGAAAAAATAGAAAGAGGAATAAAAGAAGTAGAAAAAGAATTTTCATCAAAGGAAATTTCACAAGGAGAAGGAGAGTCTTGTGAAATTTTGGGAGAAGGAGTAGAGAGGACTAAAGAAGAATTTTCTAAAATAAAAGAAGAAGAAGAACAAGACTCGCTAAAACTAGAAAAATTTGGAACAGTTAAAAATTGAAGTGAAATGGAATCACCAACGTCTTCAGATGGAGAGATAAGAGATGTCTCATCATCCTCAACGGGTAAGAAGCACACCGGAATATCCATAGAGGTGTCTTCCAAAGGAGGAAGGAAACGATCCGGGATATCCGAATAGTTATCCTCCTCGAGAGGAACAAGACAAGCCGGGATATCCGGTGACTCATTACATGAAGAAATTGGAGGAGACGGAGAAGAAGATGAAGAAAAAGAAGCGGCCTCGCAAGAAAGATAATCTATCATGGTCTTGAAATGCGAACTAATATTATCAATAGAAGTTTGCAATTCAAGATACCCATGATCGATAGAATTAAAATAAAAATTTAGAGGCGCGACGCTTTGCGGGGCAAAATCATAAGAAAAAATACGGGTTGCCCATCTCCCAAGTTGGACAAAAATTGGAGTAAGGGTCAAATTGGCCAGTTTGACCCGCTCCATAAAAATTGAAATCAAAAGAGGGAGGGGCTCCCGAAAGACATTCGAATAGAAGTGGTCGGGCGACCCGCAAGAAGCGCAAAAATACGATGATTCCATAAAAAAAATAAACTGCTACCAAAAAGAAAAAGAAAAACTAAATTTTTTTTTTGATTTGTTTTTTTTTAAATATATATATATTTTTTTAAAATAGGTTTTTTTAATGGATTGGCTCTCGAACTTCCCGAGGACTACCCGGTGAAGGGTTCGCCCGGTACTAGGTAAAATGGTAGCGCTTAAAGCCCCTTACCCTTTTCGAGAAATTTTAGGTTGGGTAGAATTTAGATGAGGTGGGTGGATAATAATAATAATAATAATAATAATAATAATAATAATAATTTTTTTTTTAGTAGAAGTAATAAACTCGGTGCTTTCGTAATATTACCAAAAATTCCCCGGCAATGGCGCCAAAAACTTGATAGAGAAAAATGTACTCTCCAATCTATACTCGATTAAGGCAAGTGTACCTATCGAAATATAGTATAGGATATGAAAAATATCAAGGTCGTATAAAAAACTCGGGGCAGGCAAGTACTATTACTCACAATGACTCTATTATCCTACCGAACGATTAATGATGTCGAGAATGGAAATAAACTAAGCTTAATTAAAAGAGAAATAACTATTGAAAAAGAGTGCTCGATCGACGATTCACTTTGAAATAAAATAACGAAATAAAATAGTTTAGCAATTGTACTTGTATTAAGACCGTGACGAATCCGATATTAGGAAATAATCTCGCTAGAGCATTAAATCCCCTAACTTATAGGCGTTTCGACCGAAATCTCTTTTAAGTCAAAATAGCCTAAAGTCGCATTATTGAAGTGACCCGCGCTATTGGATTTGACTCCAATCCGGAGGATTTACGTCATCCTATCTCTAGGGGTGCGTTCAACTCCTTCCTTCCTTGAGTGATCTTTCATATTCACGAGCCTCTCGGCTACTCAAATATGAGATCGGATGCCTACTACCGTATACCGTAATACGGAGTCGACACGATAAAAATCAAGGATCAAAAATAGAAAGAAACAAATCCAAACATAAAATAAAAGATACGTTATTTCATCGCAAAGATTATCGCGATCGGGCACAAAAACTATTTAGCTATTCATATTTGAAATGGAAATCAAAATAAGAGAAGAAGAAAATTCATTTGCATTGCTTGATAAAATAAAAGAGAATACAATATTAAAAACAACAAGACTATATTATGAAGCAAAATTACAACAATAAAAGAAAATTACAACAAGGAGAGAAACATTCTTGAACTAGCACTCTACCAAAACTAAAACTACTTTAAAACTCAAAAAACTTAAAATCAACAAGAGGGGAAGGGGTTCCTTTTATAGGAGAAGGAGAACATTGTAGATGGGGGAGACATAGGGGTGGCCGGCCATTGCTTGGGGAGGAAAGTTCATGCATGTATTAAATTAAGGGGAGAGAGAGAGGATAGATGCATGCACTATATGAAAACAATAATATAAAATGAAGAGGGGGAATGGATGAGTATTAAATGGGCATGAGAGAGAGAGAGAAAGGAGGGGTGAATGCAAAATAAAAAAGGAAAAAATAATAAAGGAAGAGTGGGATGGCCGGTCAATTGCAAGGGGTTGAAAATGCATGCATGCATTTAATGAGGAGGGTGTACGTGGTCGGGTTTGAGTTTGTGGGCTGCTCCACATGGCTAAATGGGATGCATGACTTGAGGGGCTCGGGTAGAGGTAGGTGGGCTGCTCCAAATCTTGTGGGCTGCTTGGTGAGGAAGTGGGCTGGCCGAGCTTCATGTAGGGGGCTGCATGGTGGCCGGACTGCATGATATTGAACCTACAAGTAAAACAAAACATTAATTCTATTGTTAAATATATAACATATTATAACATATAATATTATACTAAATAACATATTATAATTATAACAAAACATATTATAAATAACATAAATAACATATTATAACAAAACATAAATAAGAAATATTATAAAATAACATAAAACTAAATAACATAACATACAAACATGAACATAACATAAAATAGTTATTAAAACATAAATAATATGTTATAAAACATAAAATATAAACCATAAAACTAAACATAAATAACATAACATATTATATCAAAACACAAACCATAAAACTAAACATACAAACATGACATAACATATAAAACATAAAATAGAAATAGAAAAGACATTAAATAAGAAATAAAACAAAATAAGCATAAATATACTAAAAATATATAATTAAACAAGAATTTTTGCATATTAAACTATACCAAAAACGATGACTAAAACTAATCATCAAACTCCCCCATGCTTAGGCTTTTGCTATTCCAGAGCAAAAGGAAGAAAAATATTTATAAGGCATTATCTAATTTGTAATTACACTAAAAATTTATTTACATCAAAATCTAGCCAACATTAAAATTTAGGGATTTAAGAATCAAGTCCTAAATTATGAAATTAAAGTGAAAAGAGAGAAATATTTAGCCAAAAATTCTCTAATAAATTAACTAGCATTCAAAATGGAGTAAAGTGCAAACAAAGTTAGATTGGGATTATAAAAACCATGACTTAAAAGAAACTTAAGGAAGAAGACAACCTACTACTTATGCTCTCCACATATTTTAATTTAAAGACTAAGAAAATGATATTGGCTAAGGGGGTTTTAGGGAGGAAATTAACATGAAGAGGTCTTTGATTGGAGGTGATGAATTTTATCCTCTCACCCCACTCATTTTTATTTTTTTGAATAATATATATGTAATACCAGGAAATGATAGACTAACATCCTATCACTTCCCCCGACATATATGAACTTTTTAATTCCTCTCTTCATTTTATTTTGAGTTGCATATGTTTGCCAAGGAATAATGAATTTTATCCTCTTATTCCCATGACATATGATCTAACAATAAAAGAAAAAATGATGGGGTTAAACAAAATTTTAGAAAATAAACTAAAACACTAGAGAGCAACTACTAGTAGATTGAAATTTCCTAAGAATCTAAAAGCATGAAGTAAGAATAATTAGACTCCAAAATTGTTTAGCAAAATTACTACAAGATTGAAACTATTTAAAATAAAAGAGAAAAAGTGCTAAATAGATTACTCTAAGAAAATTTAAATCATAAGATGATTCTCAAAACTAAATCACTAAAAGTTAAATTTCACTAAATATGATGAAATAAAGATTAGCAAATAAAAATGCTTATAACTAACTCAAACTAAATTTCTGAAAATAACAAAAATCTAAGCATGAGGTTTATTATATTTTTGTTTTTTTTTGACATTTTTTTCATTTTTTTGGGTTTTGAGATATTATCTTTTTTTGGAATTTTTGGGCCGGATATGTCGAAGGGATTCACACTTTGATTCCTCTAAGCTCACGTGCCACGGTGTGAGACACGAAAGGACCGGGAGTGTTGCACTACTCCAACAATATTGATTGTTTGGTTTTGGTAGAGATTTTTCTATTTTGATTTGATCGAATGCTTTCTATTTTACGACAATTGTGGTAAATTTTGTCCTCTCTATTTGAAGGCAATATATATGCATATGTGCTTAGAGTTTACTCGTGGAGTACTAATAGGATGAAATTGTGTGTTTTATTGTTTTTAGTTAGAAAGATGAGGAAATGTGATCAATATGCTCTATTATGATAAAGAAAGGTAATTACGTAATATTTGAATTTTGTTTGATATCTTCACAATGATTTTTTATTATGTATTTTTGATAAAACTTGTTAAATAAATCATCTTAAATTTGTAAATGAGTTATGCTCCCGATAATTTGAAAATCATAATTTTTAAAATGAGTTTTTCTTTGTCACTAATTTTTTGTCGCTAAAATTGTCTTTAGTGATCAAAGTTTTTTTTGGTCACTAAAGATGTGTCTCTAGTGACTAAACTTGGATTTTGTCACAAAAAATATGTTTTTAGGGACTAAAATTTTAATTCGTCACTAAAAATATGTCTCTAGTGACGAATTTTTTTTTATCACTAAATTTTTGTCACTAATGTAGTGTCTTTAGTGACTAAAGTGTTATTTAGTCACTAAAGATATGTCTTTAGTGACTAAACATATATTTTTTTAACAAAAAATATTTTTTTAGTGACTAATTTTTAAATTCGTCACTATAAATATTCTTTTTGTGACTAATTATATTTTGTCACTAATTTTTTGTCACTAATAACATGTTTTCTTGTAGTGATAAGGAAAATCAAAAGTAAGTGTGTCAGAAAAATCTTCGCAAGGAGGAGGCTCTTGCGAAGTCATAAGATTAGGCTCCGGTTATTTATTTTCTAAAAATAATTTTCCGTCCGAGAATTTATGGGAAATAAAATCATCGGACGCATCAGGATTATAAATTTTTGCTCCTAAAAAGTCATAAATTGTGCATGGGAATTCATTAATAGGAGAAAAATTGGGAGTCGTAGGAGGAGAAACATGTTCTTCTTCTACTCCTCTCAGCGCATCCATACATCTGACAAACTCTTGAAATAAGAGTATTTCTTCTTTATCGGTATAAAAAACTACTAGGGTTACATGAAGAGTCATTTTCCTCATTAGCAATATTATCCGAAGAAGGAGAAAAATCAGTAATAGAAAAAAATTCTCATCCAAATATTGGGGAGAAGAATCACATGGAAATTGAGAAGGATCCCCAAAATAAGGAGAGAAGGCTTGCGGTGCGGAAGAAGAAGAACAATAATTCGGCTCCAAATAATTATTCTAAAAACTCGGGAAACCATCCGAGTGATCTTGTGACCAAGATCTGTTGACATCCGAGTTGGAAGAATAATTATTTAAATCAAAATAATTATTCTCATTATAATTTGAAAAATTCTTTTCATGAACATTAGAAAAATTAGTTTCATAAAAATTTGAACTATAATTATAATAAAAGTGAGAAGAATTATTATCATAATTAGTACAAAAATTATTTTCATGAGAAAAGTTTTTATATTAATTATAATGATAATAATACTCACTTCGATGATAACCACCACAATTATAAAAAAAATTTTGCGCTTTTGTGCAGCTTTCAAACATTCTAGTTGATTTTGAAGCTTGGCAAGATCGGCGACCAATTTAGATAACATATTTTTAATAAAAGAAAATAAACACAACCTTTATCTAATAGAAAAGAATTTAAAAATAAAATAAAATAGAATTGAGGTAGAGAAGAAGGTTGATAAAATTAATAAAACATGCGCTTTCAAAATATCAACAAAATAATCCCTGGCAACGGCGCCAAAAACTTGATGCAGATTTTCTATAGTTTTAAAATATTATCCAAACGAAAATCTAAAATAGACAAGTATACCTATCGAAATATAGTATATAAAATGTCGTGTTAGACTCGGGGCCTGTTGAGTACTTCTACTCAAGTAAATTAATATTATTTTATCAAAATATAAAAAGAGATTATTTTAACTAAATGAAGAAAATTAAATAAAAAGTAGCACTTGATTTAGACTCACTTTGGAACTAAAATAAACCGTCATGAAATAGTAAAAGTGGAAGCTCCTAATTACTTACTTCGACTGTGCAGGTTCCTAAAGTACAAAAGCGTCTCTCTCAAGCTCATGCTTCTAACTAACCTTAGGTTGATCGATTAAGACCTCTCGGCCATTCAAAACCCCAAACTTGCTTTACGCGGTGAACCCCACTATTGAATTTGACTCCAATCCAGCAGATTTATGTCGTCCTCTCTCGAGGAGTGCATTCAACTCCTTTTATCCTTGAGCGATCTCCTCGTATCCGCAACCACTCGGTCATTTAAGATACAGATCTTAGATCGAAGAACTTATCCGCAAAATATGAATTCGATACAAAATAAATCAAAGATAAATCGATAGCGAGTAAAAATAGAGAGCTTGAAACATTTTTGAGAAAAAAAAAGTTTATTTTATTCAAATATTGTTTTGATCAAGCGCCAAGAAAATTAGCTGCATGACATGAAAAGGGAGGTACATAAACAAGAACACATGATTGCTAAAAGTAATTGCTTGAAAAGAAAACTAAGTTATAAATAAAAAGTACAAGGAAGAAATGCATAAAAAGAGTAAACTAAGCTATTATATAGGCCTACAACTAGCTTCTTATCCTCTCCCTGAGCTTCTGAACTCATCTGGAATTTATAGATTTTTTTGCTTGGGTGTCACGCCCTTGGTCACGCCCGTGACCTACGGCGTGTAAGGCTCAAAAACCACTATCATGAAATCCTAGGAATGTTGGAGAAAAATCGCCAAAAGTCGATTTCTGCGGGTCACGTCCCTAAGTCACGTCCGTCACCTAGGGCATCTCTAGTCTATTACAGGAAAGGGGGCGAAGGGGAAACGGCGGGAAGTAATTCTGGTGTTGTTGAAGAGGTCACGCCCGTTGTAACACCCCTATCAGTCACATGGCATATAGCAGTAGGTCCGGCCTGGGGACCGACGCTATATACTACAGGTAGACCGGTTGGTTACGTATTGAGACCATTCAACCAATCACAACGTCCTACACAGAGCATCTAGCGAAAGTAAATTATTATGTTATACAAAGAATAAAGAACCCTGCCAAGCATGAATGTCCACTTCTCAAACTAAAAGGAATGTTTAATACACGAATATTGGCCTTATATCCTACAAGAGTTTGCCGGATATGTCGAAGGGATTCACACTTTGATTCCTCTAAGCTCACGTGCCACAGTGTGAGACACAAAAGGACCGGAAGTGTTGCACTACTCCAACAATATTGATTGTTTGGTTTTGGTAGAGATTTTTCTATTTGTTTTGATCAAATGCTTTCTATTTTACGACAATTGTGGTAAATTTTGTCCTCTCTATTTGAAGGCAATATATATGCATATGTGCTTAGAGTTACTCGTGGAGTACTAATAGGATGAAATTGTGTGTTTTATTGTTTTTAGTTAGAAAGATGAGGAAACGTGATCAATATGCTCTATTATGATAAAGAAAGGTAATTGCATAATATTTGAATTTTGTTTGATATCTTCACAATGATTTTTTTATTATGTATTTTGATAAAACTTCTAAATAAATCATCTTAAATTTGTAAATGAGTTGTGCTCCCGATAATTTGAAAATCATAATTTTTTAAAATGAGTTTTTCTTTGTCACTAATTTTTGTCGCTAAAATTTTCTTTAGTGATCAAAGTTTTTTTGGTCACTAAAGATGTGTCTCTAGTGACTAAACTTTGATTTTGTCACAAAAAAATATGTTTTTAGGGACAAAATTTTAATTCGTCACTAAAAATATGTCTCTAGTGACGAAATTTTTTTATCACTAAATTTTTGTCACTAATATAGTGTGTTTAGTGACTAAAGTTTTTTTAGTCACTAAAGATTATGTCTTTAGTGACTAAACATATATTTTTTTAACAAAAATATTTTTTTAGTGACTAATTTTTAAATTCGTCACTATAAATATTCTTTTTTTGACTAATTATATTTTTGTCACTAATTTTTTGTAACTAATAACATGTTTTTCTATAGAGTGGATAAGGAAAATCAAAAAGTAGCGTGTTAAATGCTTCGAAAGTCGGAGGCTCTTGCGAAGTCCTAAGATTAGGCTCCGTTTATTTATTTCTAAAAATAATTTTCCCGTCCGAGAATTTATGGGAACTAAAATCATCGGACGCATCAGGATCATAAATTTTGCTCCTAAAAAGTCATAAATTGTGCATGGGATTCATTAATAGGAGAAAAATTGGCGTTGTAGGAGGAGAAACATGTTCTTCTTCTACTCCTCTCAGCGCATTCCATACACCTGACAAACTCTTGAAATAGAGTTTTTCTTCTTTATCGGTATAAAAAACTACTGGGGTTACATGAAGAGTCATGTTCCTCATTAGTGTATTATCCGAAGAAGGAGAAAAATCAGTAATAGAAAAAAAATTCTCATCCAAATATTAGGGAGAAGAATCACATGGAAATTGAGAAGGATCCTCAAAATTAAGAGAGAAGCTTGCGGTGCGGAAGAAGAAGAACAATAATTCGGCTCCAAATAATTATTCTAAAAACTCGAGAACCTTCCGAGTGATCTTGTGACCAAGATCTGTTGACATCCGAGTTGGAAGAATATTATTTAATTCAATAATTATTCTCATTATAATTTGAAAAATTCTTTTCATGAACATTAGAAAAATTAGTTTCATAAAATTTGAACTAGAATTAGAATAAAAGTGAGAAGAATTATTATCATAATTAGTACAAAAATTATTTTCATGAGAAAAGTTTTTATAATAATTATAATGAAAATAATACTCACTTCGCTGATAACTACCACAATTATAAAAAAAAATTTGAACTTTTGTGCAGCTTTCAAACATTCTAGTTGATTTTGAAGCTGGGCAAGATCGGCGACCAATTTAGATAACATATTTTTAATAAAAGAAAATAAACACAACCTTTATCTAATAGAAAAGAATTTAAAAATAAAATAAAATAGAATTGAGGTAGAGAAGAAGGTTGATAAAATTAATAAAATATGCGCTTTCAAAATATCAACAAAATAGTCCCTGGCAACGGCGCCAAAAACTTGATGCAGATTTTCTATAGTTTTAAAATATTATCCAAACGAAAATCTAAAATAAACAAGTGTACCTATCGAAATATAGTATATAAAATGTCGTGTTAGACTCGGGGCCTGTTGAGTACTTATACTCACGTAAATTAATATTATTTTATCAAAATATAAAAATAGATTATTTTAACTAAATGAAGAAAATTAAATAAAAAGTAGCACTTGATTTAGACTCACTTTGAACTAAAATAAACCGTCATGAAATAGTAAAAGTGGAAGCTCCTAATTACTTACTTCGACCGTGCAGGTTCCTAAAGTACAAAAGCGTCTCTCTCGAGCTCATGCTTCTGACTAACCTTAGGTTGATCGATTAAGACCTCTCGGCCATTCAAAACCCCAAACTTGCTTTACGCGGTGAACCCCACTATTGTATTTGACTCCAATCCGGCAGATTTATGTCGTCCTCTCTCGAGGAGTGCATTCAACTCCTTTTATCCTTGAGCGATCTCCTCGTATCCGCAACCTCTCGGTCATTTAAGATACAGATCTTAGATCGAAGAACATATCCGCAAAATATGAATTTGATACAAAATAAATCAAAGATAAATCGATAGCGAGTAAAAATAGAGAGCTTGAAACATTTTTGAGAAAAAAAAAGTTTATTTTATTCAAATATTGTTTTGATCAAGCGCCAAGAAAATTAGCTGCATGACATGAAAAGGGAGGTACATAAACAAGAACACATGATTGCTAAAAGTAATTGCTTGAAAAGAAAACTAAGTTATAAATAAAAAGTACAAGGAAGAAATGCATAAAAAGAGTAAACTAAGTTATTACATAGGCCTACAACTAGCTTCTTATCCTCTCCCTGAGCTTCTGAACTCATCTGGAATTTATAGATTTTTTTGCTTGGGTGTCACGCCCTTGGTCACGCCCGTGACCTACGGCGTGTAAGGCTCAAAAACCACTATCATGAAATCCTAGGAATGTTGGAGAAAAATCGCCAAAAGTCGATGTTCTGCGGGTCACGTCCCTAAGTCACGTCTGTGACCTAGGGCATGTCTAGTCTATTACAGGAAATGGGGCGAAGGGGAAACGGCGGGAAGTTATTCTGGTGTTGTTGAAGAGGTCACGCCCGTTGTAACACCCCTATCTGTCACATGGCATATAGCAGTAGGTCCGGCTGGGGCCCGACGCTATATACTACAGGTAGACCGGTTGGTTACGTATTGAGACCATTCAACCAATCACAATGTCCTACACAGAGCATCTAGCGAAAGTAAATTATTATGTTGTACAAAGAATAAAGAACCCTGCCAAGCATGAATGTCCACTTCTCAAACTAAAAGGAATGTTTAATACACGAATATTGGCCTTATATCCTTACAAGAGTTTGCTTAATAAAAGTGTCTTCCAAACCTCGGCACGCAGGCCGGTCACACATGAGTACAAAAGGAAAACACTCAAAAATTGGCCTTCGAGGGCTGGTATAGCACTTAGGATTTAGCTCGCTATTTACTGCTCGGCTCCGCAGCACCTGCAAGCAACGATCCACCGCACTGTGGTAAACAAAGTCAACGGTCAGCTATGCTAACAAAATTATAACGATTCCGCCCCCAAACCAGGGAGGCAAAGCTTCTTCCCTGCACTTGTTAGCAAAGCAAGCAACATAGAGAAATAAGCATCACATCATAGGTGCACGATCACACGGCCGTACACCCCGTACTCTCAAGGCACTTACTCGGCGAAGCAAGTCCGAACCCCGTCCGGTCCTTGACTCCACCACCACCCCCTTGGGGCGGCAACCTTGTGAGCATTTAGTCTTTTCAGTCGTAGCCTATACTCGATCTTCAAACCTCGGCAAGTCCCACATTAAACATTAGGTCACTTTAACCAAGCAGATGGAGCGGGTAGGGGTCCACCATCCCGTTTCTCACCCCGTCGTTGCCATTTGGCCTTTCACGCGGGCTAAGCTTCCCTAGTCCCAAATATCGTTCAAATACGGTACATAGCCCTGCAATGTACCCGGTTGGCTCCCAGGCCACCGATATGAAAAAAATTCTTTTCCTTCTAGATTTTCGGGTGCACCTCAGGGTTAATCCCCAAGATTCCCTGATGCATTCTACCGCAAAACAACCCGAAAACAATCAAAATGCTCGGAGTCTTCTCCGGCTAAAAATGCATAACAAATTATCACCGATCCAGATCAACACGCCCGGGTAGGCTTCACACATCATGCCTATGTAAGTACTACAATTTCGGACTCTAACAAGGGGGACTTTATATATCTACCCCAAGGAATACCTCAATCTTGCCGCACACTCGCGGAAGAGGGGGTTTCCCATGCAAAGGAAGAAGAGCTTCACATGTTCAAGATGAGAATCGTTACCCTAGCATTTCTCCTCTGCGCCATGACGATCTAGCCGGATAGAAAGCACCGTATTGGCCTCGCCTTGGCGGATCCAGACTCGGATCGTGAATTGGAGCTCCGAAGCTCCAGCGGCTGCCGGAGTTGACCTCCTTCTTCTTCCTCCTTACTCTCCCTTCTCTCTAGCTTTTAGAAAGAGAAATCCAAGTGAAAATAAGGGTTTTCCAACCCTATTTCTTGTTATAACTCATCAGGAATATCCCCCCACCGTTGGATCTCAAACCAGGGAAACGACAGCTGTGATTCAGCCTAAAATTCCAAAACCTGGGCCAAACACGAGTTGCAACACGGTTGTGTGCATGGCCTTGTCACTCATTCACCATCACTTCCACGATCCGACCAGTACACGGCCTATGACACGGCCTCTGACACGCCCGTGTCACATGTGACATGCCCGTATCAGGGCCCGTGTCACGCCCCGTGTGCAACACCAGAAACCTCCCAAGAATTACACGGCCGGTGATACGGCCTCTGACACGCCCGTGTCACATGTGACACGCTCGTGTTTTTACCCGTGTCACGGCCTGTGCATTCAGACCAGAATTCTCCCGATAACGACACGCCCGTGTCCCAGGCCATGTGCCTACACCCGACGATCGCCGATCGCCAAAACGTCGACCACGTGACCCGTGGCCGAACACGCCCGTGACACGCCCATGACATGCCTGTATCACGCCCGTGTCACGCCTGTGTCACGCCCGTGACACACCCGTGTCACCTGCTCCAAATCCCAGACTTGGCCTAAAACATCACCCATCCCTCTTTTGAGTTTCAGGGTGTTACAACTCTCCCCCTCTTAAAAGAATTTCGCCAACGAAATTACTAAAGGAAAGAAAACGGAAAACTTTAAGCGGTACCTGTGCGGAATAGCTCTGGGTACTCTTCCGGCATAGTCTGCTCCCGTTCCCAAGGAATCTCTCCCCAATCGTAATAGTCCTACCGGACCTCGACCAACCTGATCTCCTTGAGACGAAGTCACTTGACTTCAAGGTCTTCAATACGAACGGGCTTGACATTAGTCATCAACCCTTCGTCCACCGCTACTTGATCGCCCGTGATCAAGTTCGAAGGCTCTTGCGCCGTCTTCCGCAATACTGCTATGAGGGTTACATTGCGTAGGCTACTCAACTCCACTGATAGTCTTAGGCAATAAGCCGCCTCACCAAACCGCTCCAGAATTCTCAAAAGGTCCAAGGTATATCGGGCTCAGCTTCTCCAAGCGTCACTCTCGTTAAACACTCTTGAACGGCTATAACTTCCAAGACACCAACCGATATCTCCACATTCCGATGAGTGGCGTTAAAGTATTTAGCTTTCCTATCTTGAGCGATCAGCAAATGCTCTCGTATGGTTCGCACCAAAGGGGTAGCGTTTACCACCTCTTACTTTAAGTACAACTTCACGTCACCCGTTTCTAACCACGACAATGGCGCGCGACACTTCCTACTATACTGTGCCTCGAAGGGCGCCATTTATATGCTCGCTCGGTAGTTAATGTTGTACGCAAACTTTACCAAAACAGATGTCCTTCCCACTGCTTCACGAAGTCTAGAACGCACATGCGAAACATGTCTTCCAACGTCCCGTTGACCCTCTCGGTCTGCCCATCCGTCTGCGGATGTAAGACTGGACTAAACTACAACTTAGTCCCCAGCATTTTTTGTAACCACCTCCAATCATTGGACGTAAAATGCCCATATCGATCGCACATGATGTTGCGGGACACACTGTGCGGTCTAACGATGTTATCCCTAGACATCTTTTCCAGTTACACCACCGGATCATCTTTCCTATATGGAATGAAGTGTGACACTTGCGTTAACCAAACCACAATCCCCTAAAAGGTGTCGTTTCCCTACCGCGACCTTGGCAAGCCATGCCCAAAGTTCATTAGTATGCCGTCAAGCTTCCACTCCGGAATAGGTAAGGATTTCAAGAATCCTCCAGGCTTTTGGCACTCCGCCTTTACCAAGGCGCAAGTTTGACACTTTGTCACATATAGTGCCACACCCTTCTAGTCTCCTGGCCGCCAGAG
This sequence comes from Platanthera zijinensis, assembly GCA_039513925.1. Classification (NCBI taxonomy): domain Eukaryota; kingdom Viridiplantae; phylum Streptophyta; class Magnoliopsida; order Asparagales; family Orchidaceae; genus Platanthera; species Platanthera zijinensis. The sequence goes on along the minus strand of CM077094.1, from coordinate 60,905,331 downwards.
CAACTTCTTAAGATTTCGGCACAACTTCGTGCCTCCCAAGTGAGTTGAGTACTTGGTATATCATACCACAACTCCACCCATAGATTACCCATGATTGGGCCTCACAAACGATTGTCTTTCCTTGGTATCCCACCTTCAACCGTCGATTTGGGATTTTGACCCACCGAGAAGCACCCATGATTTCCTTCATGCTGCTTCCCAAACCATAGTCTGCCAAATACGATCAGCCAGGTCATACCGAACTTCCGTCCAGTTCGATTACGCTTCGACGCTAGTCTGCTTGTTAATGCAAGAGATTGCTAACATCTCCAACTCCCGGGTCAATCTCTCAATATGAACCTACAACTAGTTGGCTTGGGAGGGAGCCCTGCATCTCAACGCATGCGCAACTACATTGACTTACAACGGGCCCAAAATAACTTTTGAACGTATAGTCCCCCAGGAACTCCATCCATTTTTGCTGCCTCAAGTTCAGATCCTTTTGATCTAAACGATATATCAGGCTCCTATGATCGGTATAAACATTGTACTTTATGTCGTACAAATAATGTCTACACAGCTTAAGAGCAAAACACACGGCCGTTAACTCTAGATGGTGGACTGGGCAATTCCTCTCGTGCTCTTTCAGCTAATGCGAGCCATAAGCCATAACATTACCACGCTACAGCAGCATGCAGTCCAATCCACTGCGTAAGGCAGTGCCATAGATCTCACAGCTATTGGTTCCACTCGGCGAACTTAGCACTGGCGCCGTGGTTAAACAACTCTTCAACCCTTCAAAGGTTGGGCGCACTCGCGCATCTAAACAAACTTTTAAGCTTTTCCTTGACAATACTGTGAGGGGTAAATCTTGTCGCGGGAAGTCCTCTACGAAGCGCCTGTGGTAGCCGACCACACAAGAAAACTCTGGACTTCGGCTACTGAGACAACACATGCGACCCTTGTATTGTGACTTACAACGCTGGACCCACACACTCCCACTCTACCAACAATAGGACCGAGGAGCGCTACCGAGGATAACCCAAGACTCGTGTTTGGAGAACTTGGTGTATACATGGTTTCTCCTTAGTGTCCACAAAACCAAAAGTAGGTATTCAGAAGTGATATCCTTTGCACTGGGAGTACATCACCATGTCGTCGGTGAGACGATCACAAAGTGTTCTAGGTACTCCCTGAACGTTCTGTTCATCACTTCCATGTACACTGATGGTGCATTTGTCAGCCCGAACGTTATGACCGCACACTTGGAATTCCCATACCTTACGTCGAACGTTAGCTTTTGGGCATTGCTTTCCCTTATCCTCAGTTTATACTAACCAGACTTAGGATCCAAATTTAAGTATACCGATGACCCGACCAACTGATCCAGAGATCATCAATCCTTGAGATCGTGCACTTGCTCTTTTTTCGTTTACTTATTCAGTTCCCCATAATCGATACAGAGCCGCAAACTCCCGTCCATCTTCTCAACGAAAAGGACCGGTGCGCTCCAAGGCGATAAACTTGGACGCACGTAACCCTGCTCCAATAACAGGTCGAGTTGAATCGTTAGCTTCATCATTTCCTTTGGTACCAACCTATAAGGAGAGCCTGACAAAGGTTTGGCACCTGGCACAACTCAATCGTGAAATCGATCTCACGCTACGGTGGAGCTCCAGGGAAAACATCAAGGAAACACATAAGGATATTCGGATACACCAGATTAACTATCCAATGTAAGCTTAGGCTTCACAGCCTCCCATGGTGGCAGTAACGACGCTTGCAAGTCGAACTCAAAACCCTAACGCGTACCTTTACGACACAGACTCTCTCTTCGCGTGCATTGAACGACCACTAGGCAACTACATGTCCAATTTCTCCTTTACCATGGAAGGAGGTATTCCAATGCGCTATATAAATCCTTCGGACAAAAGGAGTGCGAATCTCCCATATCGAACAATGCTCTCACCGGATTACCAACCATCCAAACAAAGCCTAGAACCTCCAGTCCTAAGCTAATACGCATAAGGTATCAGGTATAAGAAGCTAGATTGCTAACAATTAACCCATACCTGTCTTCCCAACGGTCGGCCACATGGCCTCCTGCTTGCCAAGGTTGTCCATTCCCAATTGGGCAGGAGTAAACAGCGATGCGGTGGATGCCACCGCCTTTCCCTTCTCCTCAGATATTGACCCCGACTTATTTTTGGACATTGGGCGTCCACTCCAACAATCCCAGGCATTGTGCCCCGGCTTTCCACAGGCAAAACATGCATCCGGGGTTTGGACTGTTGTCGCTCTAAATGTGCTAGAGGAAGGGACTAGACCCGACTTCCTAGCCTTCTTAAACCTCCGACGGTACCCATATTTTGAGGTTGGCATTTTGAACGTCGTTTCCTTTACACCAGAGGATTCAACTACTCCAGCCATAGCTTTCGTTGTCTTCTGAGCGCCCTCCCAACAATCTCTTGCAAAGTACCCTTTCTTGCCACAAGAATGACAACTACAATGTAACGCCCTGAAACTAAAAGAGGAACGGGTGACGTTTTAAGCCAAGTCTGGGACTTGGAGCAGGTGTCACGGGTGTGACACGGGCGTGTCACGGGCGTGTCTGAGGGCCTGTCACGCTAGGGAGTTTTCTGAGTCGTGTACACGGGCTATTACACGGTCACAGACACAGGCGTGTCACATGTGACACAGGCGTGTCGGGTGACATGTCGCAGGCCGTGTCCTCCTCGGGAAACAAGTGTTGGTCATTGCACACTGGGCGTGACACTGGTCGTGCACGGCCGTTTCGCATGCGACACGGGCGTATCGGAGGCCATGTCGAATGCCGTATGCTGGTTATCGCGTCGGTCGAGACGGCAAATGTGTGACACGACCATACACACGGCCGTGTTGCAGCCCGTGTTCGGCCCAAATTTTGTAATTTTAGGCCTAATCGTGGCTGTTCGTTTCCTTGGCTTTGGATCCGACGGCTGAGGGTTGGTGCTGGCGGTTTAAACCCGAATTTTGGGTTTGAAATCCCTCATTTCATCCACTTGGTTCTCTTTCTAGAGTTTAGAGAGAAGGGAGATCAAGGAGGAAGGAGGAGACCATGATCCGGCCGCCGGTGGATCTTCGGAGCTCCGAATCGCGATCCGAGTCCAGATCCGCGAAGGCGACGCCGTTGCGGTGCTTTCCAACCGCGTTGATTTTTCATGGCACCGCGGAAAAATGCTAGTGTAACGATTCTCATACTAGGGCATGTGAAGCCCTCTTTTCCTTTGCATAGGAAGCCCTCTCTCACGAGTGAGCGAAGAGTTGAGGCATTCCTTGGGGTAGATATGTAAATTCCCCCTTGTGTAGAGTCCGTATGCGAAAACGGACATAGGCATGGTGTGTGAAGCCTATCCGGACAAGTTGGTCTGGATCGGTGATGTGCATTTCATTTTAGCCGGAGAAGACTCCGTGCCCTTTGTTGTTTTCGGGTTTCTACGGGGTAGATTTCAGTAGGGATCCTTGGGGAGTAACCCTAAGGCGCACACGGAAAACTGGGCAGAAATGCATTTCCGTCATCTTTGTGGTCGGGGAGCCGACCATAAACATAACTGGGTTATGTGCTTGTGTGATCGAACTTTGGTATCCGGGAGAAGCTTGGCTCGCGCGTAAGTCTTAATTTGACTATACGATGTGAGCAACAGGCAAGTGGATGCGGACCCGGGCTATGCGGTTTGGTGACAGACATCTGAAAAAGAGACTGGCCATTGGCATTGTCGTGCGTGTCTTAGTCTTAGACTAGAAAGACTATATTGCTCACGAGTTTTTTTGTCCAAGGGATGGTGGTGAGACCACGGTTACGACCGGGTTCACCGAGTTAGTGCCCTGAGAGCACGGGGTGTGTGGACGTTTGAGCCCGCATCTGTGATGTTATGCTTATTCTCTTTTTTGATGCTTATACTAATAAAGTGAATGGAAAGAGCATCACCGCCCCGATTTTGGGGGCGGGATCGTTATAATTTGGTCAGCATAGCTGACTGTTGCTTTTGTTTACCACCGTGCGGTGGATTGTTGCTTGCTGGTGCTATGGAGCTGAGCGGTAAATAGCGGGCTAAAGCCTAAGTTGCTGCGCTGGCCCTCGAAGGCCTAAACTTTTGAGTGTTTTCTTATTTACTCTTGTATGGCCGGCCTGCGTGCCGAGGTTTCAAAGACATGTTTTATTAAGCAAACATTGTAAGGCCTTAAGGCTAGTTGTTTTGTGTATTCAACATTCCTATGTTTTGGTTCAGTGGACATTCATGTTAGCAAGGTTCTTAACTGTGCAACTTAATAATTACTTCCGCTAGGTGTTGTGTAGGACGTTGTGATTGGTTGAATGGTTTCAACGCGTAACCAACCGGTCTGTCCGTAGTATATGTCGTCGGGCCCCGGCCGGACCTACTGCTATATGCCATGTGAAGGATAGGGGTGTTACAAATTGGTATCAGACTACCGATTTCGGTCAAGTTTAAATGAATTCGTGGGCGAATTCACTTTAAGGGGTGGTGAGCACATGCGTGTGCGTCATCGTTATAACATGAAAAGAACCCATGAAAGTCCACTTAGAAATTAAAATACACATGTTTGGGCAACCTGCGTGTTCCTATAATTGCTGTTTGCAATATTGTTTGGTTGCTTATCGGTGTTTTGCACGATTATAGGTGACTAGAAGGTGTGCTGGACCGTCTGAACGGCCAGGTTCTGAGGCAAGCAACGCACCTAATGATGCGCCTGCAACACCTCCGTCAGCCGAGACCATTAGGTTGGTGGCAGAAGCTGTCCTTACAATGATCAATGCGCAGCCGGCAAGGCAGGTACAACAGCCTGCTCTTGCTGCGGATCAAGTGCCGCTCCAAGCGGCGGAGCCTAGAATGGTGGAACAGGTGAATATGGAGCCGGAGTTGCCTCGGAGAGCAACTGAGAAACAACTTAAGCATGTGATGGGCTTCCACCCACCAGTGTTCTCGGGAACAGGAACCCCGACTCAGGCAGAAGATTGGCTATCGAGAGTCAATAGAGTAATGACAGTAACAGAAACGGAAGAGTGGCAAAAGACCACGATTGCAACGTTTTTGTTGGACGGGGACGCGAGGTTATGGTGGGAAGGGCTGGAGCTACACCACCTGAGGGGAAGACAGTTGGCGGATGTCTCTATGAGGGAATTCTCGAGTTTGTTTATGGCTCGATACCTCCCCTCAGCGCAGAGGATCGCGTTGGAAAATGAATTTCAAAAGTTGGTTCAAGGAGACAACACCGTGGACGAGTATCTCCATGAGTTCACATGTTTGGGACGATACGCTAGCACTACCTTTGCCGACGAGGAGCACAAGACGAACCGCTTCTATGAAGGGTTAAGAGACGAGTTGAGGTTGTTACTGTCGGGGCCTATGGCGTAGGGTTTCATGACCTTGGTCAACTCGGCCCGGTCCTTTGAAAAGGAAATGAAGATCGTGCAAGCAAAGAAGGAATCTGGTGGCAAGAAACCGGTGTTTAAGCTGCCGACTTCAAAGTCTGGCTTTCGAAGATGGAATAAGAAGGCTAGGACGTCGGGTCCAGCCCCTTCTTCAGGTGACTTGGGGACAACTACCAACCAAACCCCGGGCGCTTGCTTTACTTGCGGAAAGACGGGGCACTTTGCCCGCGATTGCTGGAGAGGACTCCCAAAGTTCGAGAGAAAACAAGGAGCCACTTATGAAGAAAGGGGAAAAGCGGTGGAGTCAACCGCGTCCCATTATGCTCCGATTCAACCTAGAGTCTACAACTTGGGCCAGCAAGAGGCCATCAAGCAGGCCGACGTGGTGACAGGTACGGTTAATTTATAGCAAGTTAGCTTTAAATACTGTTACCTAGTGCTTGTTAGCTTAATACTATTTGTGTAGGCTTTGTTCTTATTTGCGATAGTCCGGCACGAGCACTATTCGTTACGGGAGCTTTAAACTCCTTTTTGTCCGAAAGCTTTTTATCGCGCATCAGAGTCCCTTCTTCGATGGCGAAGGACAAATTGGATATGCTGTTACCGAATGGGTGTTCGATGCGTGCGGATAGAGTGTGCGCCGTAAAAGATCATATTGGAAACCAAGAGTTTGACTTGCTAGCGTCATTGCTGCCGCTAGTAGAGTTCGACGTTATCTTTTGGATGGATTGGCTTTCGGAGCAGAAGGCCTATATTGATTGCGACCGGAAGGAGGTCAAGCTGGGTGTTGGGCGGGAGACAACATTCGAGGGACTCAAGGGGTCGAGCAAGACGCTGATGTCTGCTCTTCAGGTGGTAAAGGCAGTTCGTGTTGGTGCAGAGCTGTTCTTCGCATTAGTGGAGGCTGCGGATCCAAAGTCCACGTTGGGTAGTATCTTTGTGGTATGCGAGTACCCATATGTGTTCCCGGATATTCTTCTCATAGCCACACCGCAGCGAGATATTGACTTCACTATCGAGCTTGTGCCAGTTGCCAAACCTGTGTCACGTGATCCTTATAGGTTGGCGCCTAAGGAGATGGCAGTGTTGAAAGTTCAGCTAGAGGAGTTGATGGAGCAAGGTTATGTGCGTCCACACTCGTCGTCTTGGAGCGCACCGTTCCTCTTTGTTAAGAAGAAGGACGGGAGTATGCGGCTGTGTATCGACTACAGAGAGTTGAACAAGCTGACGGAGAAGAACTAGTACCCAATCCCGAGGATTGATGATCTCTTAGATCAGTTAGTCGGATTGTCGGTATATTCTAAGTTGGACTTGAAGTCGGGGGTACTATCAGTTGAGGATCAGGGAGTGTGATATCCCGAAGATTGCGTTCAGCACAAGGTATGGGCATTTCGAGTTCACGGTCATGCCATTTGGACTAACGAATGCGCCATCAGTGTTTATGGACTTGATGAACAGGACATTTCGAGATTTCCTGGACCGCATTGTGATCATCTTTATTGACGATATATTGGTGTACTCGCAGTGCGAAAAAGATCACTTCAAGCACTTGGATATGGTGTTGGGGACTCTGAAAAGGAATGAACTCTATGAAAAATTCTCCAAATACGAGTTCTGGCTACCCTCAGTAGCATTCCTTGGTCACATTGTCAGTGGGGAAGGTATAACGGTAGATCCAACGAAGATCGTTGCGATACGAGAGTGGCCTGCGTTGTCTTCTGTCGCAGAAGTCCGTAGTTTTCTCGGGCTTGCCGAATATTACAGGCGCTTCGTAGAGAACTTCTCACGGATAGCGCTACCTCTCACGAAGTTGACAAGGAAAGATCAGAGATTCTTGTGGATGCAGGAGTGTGTGCAAGCTTTTGAGGAGCTGAAGAGACGGTTGACAACGGCGCCAGTGCTTAGTTCACCGAGTGGGACTGAGGGCTTCGAGGTTTATAGCGATGCCTCGGGTAGTGGTTTGGGCTGCGTACTATTGCAGCATGGGAGTGTGATAGCTTATGGAACGCGTCAGCTAAAAGTGCATGAAAGGAACAATCCGGTCCACGACTTGGAGTTGGCGGCCGTGATATTTGTACTTAAGCTGTGGAGGAACTACCTATACGGCGTAAGGGTCGACATTTACACCGATCACAAGAGCCTGAAGTACCTGTTGGATTAGAAGGATCCTAATATGAGGTAGAGGAGGTGGATGGAGTTCCTTGGGGACTACACCTTCAAGATTCATTATGTACCCGGGAAGGGCAATGCGGTTGCTTATGCGTTGAGTCGCAAGGCTCCCGCCCAAGCCAACTGGTTGTCGGTTCATGATGAGAGGGTAGTATGGGAGTTGGAGGCGTTGGAGATCTGTTGCGTGGACAAGCAGACAAGCGCCAAGGCTTTGTTGAACTTGACGGAGGTTCCGTATGACTTGGCTGATCGTGTTCGGCAGGCAATGGAGTTGGATGACACCATGAAGGAGCTTATGGAGGCAGCATTGGATGGGTCAAATTCCCAATTCTCTGTAGAAGATGGGTTGTTAAGGAAGGATAATCGGTTGTGCGTCCCAAGCGGGGGTAACCTACGGGCGGAGTTGATGTACGAGGTTTATCATACCAAGTACTCAATCCACTCAGGGAGCACAAAGATGTACCGTGACCTCAAGAAACTGTTTTGGTGGCTGGGGTCAAGAAAGACATAGCATTGTTTGTGGCTAAGTGCCAAACATGCGCCTTAGTGAAGGCGGAGTGCCAAAATACGGGAGGATTCTTGAAGTCATTGCCTATACCGGAGTGGAAGTTTGACGACATATTGATGGACTTTGTGCATGGTTTGCCAAGGTCGCAGAAGGGGAACGACGCCATCTGGGTGATCGTAGACCGGTTAACTAAAGTGTCGCACTTTATTCCGCATAGGAAGGATGACTCGGTGGAGAAGTTTGCGAAGCTATATGTTGATAATATAGTTAGACTGCACGGTGTGCCCCGTAGCATTGTGAGTGATCGCGATTTGCGTTTCACGTCCAATGATTGGAGGTTAGTGCAATAGATGCTGGGGACCAAGTTGAAGTTCAGCACAGCCTTCCATCTGCAAACGGATGGACAGACCGAGAGAGTCAATAGAACGATGGAGGTCATGCTACGCATGTGTGTTCTAGACTTTGGGAAGCATTGGGAGGACCACCTGTATTTTGTGGAGTTCACGTACAACAACAGCTACCAGGCGAGTATCCAAATGGCGCCCTATGAGGCCCTGTATGGTAGAAAGTGTCGCACATCGTTATCGTGGTTAGAAACAGGTGAGGCAAGGTTTTTACAAGAAGCAGGAGGTGGAGAGTGCTACCTCATTGGTACGGATCATTCGGGAGCGCTTGTTGATCGCTCAGGACAGGCAGGCGAAGTATTACAATGCCAAGCACCGAAATGTGGAGTTCGCGGTAGGCGATTGGGTATACTTGAAAGTGAAGCCGTTCAAGGGTGTTTCGCGGGTAAGACGCTTGAAGAAGCTGAGCCTAAGATACCTTGGACCCTTTGAGGTTCTTGAGTGGGTCGGCGAAGCGTCTTATCATTTGAGGCTGTCGGTGGAATTGAGTGTTCTACACGATGTGTTCCACATCTCTGTTTTGCGGAAGGCAGTACAGGAGCCTTCTCTAGTGATCACAGTTGATCAAGTTCCGGCGTACGAAGGGTTGACGACAAGGGTCAAGCCCGTTCGTATCGAAGACTTCGAGTTGAAGAGACTCCGTAACAAGGAGATACAGATGGTTAAGGTTCCGGTGGGATAATTGCGGGCGGGAGGAGCTCTCTTGGGAACAGGAGCAAACTATGTTGGAGGAGTACCCGGAGTTATTCCGCTCAGGTACCATTAAAAACTTTCAGTTCCTATTGTTTTCCTTTAGTAAATTTTGAGGGCGAAATTCTTTTAAGGGGGAGAGAGTTGTAATGCCCCGAAACTCAAAAGAGGAACGAGTGACATTTTAAGCCAAGTTTGAGACTTGGAGTAGGTGTCATGGGCGTGTCACGGGCGTGTCCCAGGCATGTAACGCTAGGGAGTTTTCTGAGTCGTGTACATGGGCCATGATACGGCCACAGACAAGGGCGTGTCACATGTGACACTAGGGTGTCGGGTGCCGTGTCGCATGTCGTGTCCTCCTCGGGAAACAAGTGTTGGTCGTTTCACATGGGGCGTGACACGGGTCATGACACGGCTGTGTCGCATGCGACACGGGCGTGTCAGAGGCCGTGTCGAATGCCGTGTGCTGGTTATCGCGTCGGTCGAGACGGCGAATGGGTGACACTGCCATGCACACGGCCGTGTTGCAACCCGTGTTCGGCCCAGATTTTGTAATTTTTGGCCTAATCATGGCCGTTCGTTTCCTTGGCTTTGGTTCCGACGGCTGGGGGTTTGTGCAGGAGGTTTAAACCCGAAGTTAGGTTTTGAAATACCTCATTTCATCCACTTGGTTCTCTTTCTAGAGTTTATAGAGAAGGGAGAGCAAGGAGGAAGGAGGAGACCAAGATCCGGCCGCCGGTGGAGCTTCGGACTCCGAATCGCGATCCGAGTCAAGATCCGCGAAGGCGACGCCGTTGCGGTGCTTTCCAACCGCGTTGATTTTTCATGGCACCGCGAAAAAATGCTAGTGTAACGATTCTCATCCTAGGGCATGTGAAGCCCTCTTTTCCTTTGCATAGGAAGCCCTCTCTCGCGAGTGAGCGAAGAGTTGAGGCATTCCTTGGTGTAGATATGTAGAGTCCCCCTTGTGTAGAGTCCGTATGCGTAAACGGACATAGGCATGGTGTGTGAAGCCTATCCGGACAAGTTTGTCATGATCGGTGATGTGCATTGCATTTTAGCCGGAGAAGACTCCGTGCCCTTTGTTGTTTTCAGGTTTCTACGGGGTAGATTGCAGTAGGGATCCTTGGGGAGTAACCCTAAGGCACACCTAGAAAACTGTGCGGAAACGCATTTCCGTCATCTTGGTTGTCGGGGAGCCAACCATAAACATAACTGGGTTATGTGCTTGTGTGATCGAACTTTGGGATCCGGGAGAAGCTTGGCCCGCGCGTACGTCTTAAAATGACTATGCGATGTAAGCAACGGGCAAGTGGATGCGGACCCGGGCTATGCGGTTTGGTGACAGACATCTGAAAAAGATACTGGCCATTGGCATGGTCGTGCGAGTCTTAGGCATAGACCGGAAAGACTATATTGCTCACGATTTTTGCCGTGCAAGGGATGGTGGTGGGACCACGGTTACGACCGGGTTCACCGAGTTAGTACCCTGAGAGCAAGGGGTGTGTGGCCATTTGAGCCCGCATCTATGATGTTATGCTTATTCTCTATTTTGATGCTTATACTAATAATGTGCAGGGAAAGAGCATCGCCGCCCCGATTTTGGGGGCGGTATCGTTATAATTTGGTCAGCATAGCTGACCGTTGCTTTTGTTTACCACCGCGCGGGTGATTGTTGCTTGCAGGTGCTACGGAGCGGAGCGGTAAATAGCGGGCTAAAGCCCAAGTTACTGCGCGGACAATCGAAGGCCTAAACTTTTGAGTGTTTTCTTATTTTCTCATGTATGGCCGGCCTGCGTGCCGAGGTTTGAAAGACATGTTTTATTAAGCAAACATTGTAAGGGCTTGATGCTAGTTGTTTTGTGTATTCAACATTCCTATGTTTTGGTTCAGTGGACATTCATTTTATCAAGGTTCTTAACTGTGCAACTTTATAATTGCTTCTGCTAGGTGCTGTGTAGGACATTTTGATTGGTTGAATGGTTTCAACGCGTAACCAACCGGTCTATCCGTAGTATATGGCGTCGGGCCCCGGCCGGACCTACTGTTATATGCCATGTGACGGATAGGAGTGTTACATGTAAGTGGTTTGGCTAGTAGATGATCTAGCCTCTTTCCTCAGCTTTTTTCGGTTGGCAGTCCTTATAAGATCTGTATGGTTTGGTACCTTATTCACTGGTACTTGGTGAGTTTTCCCCAACTCCACCTCCAAAGCTCTGGCCGACTCCACCAAAGCTCAGAATACCAATAACTTTGGTCCTAGCAGTAGAATACGCAACTTGCTGCACAGACAATTATAAAATCAATCAACTATAGATTGCTCGCTTTCCCATTCAAAGCCTTGGTAGCACCTTATCATAAGGAACGTCTGCAAATATTCATCAACTGAATGCGCTCCCTGCACGAAAGTCATGTTCATCTGCTTCCTTAATTGACTTCCAAATGCCCTTTGCTCCAAAATACCGCCTGATGTTGGGGCCATCATAGGGACAAAGGGTTGCACATTACTTCCATGTTGTGCATTGGTCACAGCGAACACCGCTTCAACCACTCTTATTATAGTTTCCAAAGAAGTAGAGGTCTCAGGCACGTTGCTTGGTGTAGTACTTTGCTCAGCAAACGTGTGTTCAGACTGCCATGCTCCACTTTCGGACACCTATAGCCATTCAAAACACCATAAGTTACTGAACAAAACTGCAAAAATCAATTATAGGAACACGCAGGTTCCTCAAAAATGTGTATTTTCATTCCTATGTGGACATTCATGGGTTCTTTTCATGTTATAACGATGACGCACACACATGTGCTCACCACCCCTTAAAGTTAATTCGCCCACGAATTCATTTAAGCGTGACCGAAACAAGTAGTCTGATACCAATTTGTAACACCCCTATCCGTCACATGGCATATAGTAGTAGGTCCGGCCGGGGCCCGACGCCATATACTACGGATAGACCGGTTGGTTACGTATTGAGACCATTCAACTAATCACAACGTACTATACAGAGCATCTAGCGGAAGTAAATTATTATGTTGTACAAAGAATAAAGAACCCTGTCAAGCATGAATGTCGACTACTCAAACCAAAAGGAATGTTAAATACATGAATATTGGCCTTATAGCCTTACAAGAGTTTGCTTAATAAAAGTGTCTTCCAAACCTCGGCACGCAGGCCGGTCAAACATGAGTACAAAAGGAAAACACTCAAAAATTGGCCTTCGAGGGCTGTCACAGCAACTTGGGCTTTAGCCCGCTATTTACCACTCGGCTCCGCAGCACCTGCAAGCAACAATCCACCGCACGGTGGTAAACAAAGGCAACGACCAGCTATACTGACCAAATTATAACGATTCTGCCCCCAAATCGTGGCGGCAAAGCTTCTTCCCTGCACTTGTTAGCAAAGCAAGCAACATAGCGAAATAAGCATCACATCACAGGTGTACGCTCACACGGTCGTACACCCCGTGCTCTCAAGGCACTTACTCGGCGAAGCCAGTCCGAACCCCATCACGTCCTTGACTCCACCACCACCCCCTTGGGGAGGCAACCTTGTGAGCATTTAGCCTTTTCAGCCGTAGCCTAGACTCGATCTCCAAACCTCAGCAAGTCTCATGTAAAACTTTAGGTCACTTAAACTAAGTAGATGGAGCGGGTAGGGGTCCACCAGCCCATTTCTCACCCCACCATTGCCATTTGGCCTTTGACGCGGGCTAAGCTTCCACAGTCCCAAATATCGTTCAAACACGGTACATAGCCCCGCTATGTACCAGGTTGGCTCCCAGGCCACCGATATGACAAAAATACGTTTCCGTCAAGATTTCTGGGTGCACCTCGGGGTAAATCCCCAAGATTCTCTGATGCATTCTACAGCATAGCAACTCGTAAACAATCAAAATGCTCGGTGTCTTCTCCGGCTAAAAATGCATAGCAAATCATCACCGATCCAGACCAACACGTCCGGGTAGGCTTCACACATCATGCATATGTCTGTACTACGATTTCGGACTCTAACAAGGGGGACTTTACATATCTACCCCAAGGAATACCTCAATCTCGCCGCACACTCGCGAGAGAGGGGTTTTCCCTTGCAAAGGAAGAAGATCTTCACATGCTCAAGATGAGAATCATTACCCTAGCATTTCTCCTCGGCGCCATGACCATCTAGCATGATAAAAAGCACCGTATTGGCCTCGCCTTCGCGGATCCAGACTCGGACCGAGAATCGGAGCTCCGAAGCTCCACCGGCGATCGGTGTTGTCTTCCTTCTTCTTCCTCCTTGATCTACCTTCTCTCTAGCATTTAGAAAGAGAAACCCAAGTGAAAATAAGGGTTTCCAACCCTATTTCCGGTTATAACTAATCAGGAACAGCCCCCCATCGTTGGATCTCAAACCAAGGAAACAGACGGCTGTGATTCAGCCAGAAATTCCAAAACCTGGGCCGAACACGGGATGCAACACGGCCGTGTGCATGGTCGTGTCACTCATTCGCCATCACTCCAACGATCCGAACAGTACAGGACCTGTGACACGGCCTCCGACACGCACGTGTCACATGTGACACACCCGTGTCAGGGCCTGTGTCACGTCCCGTGTGCAACACCACAAACCACCTGAGAATGACACGGCCGGTGACACGGCCTCTGAAACGCCCGTGTCACATATTACATGCCCGTATTTGTACCCGTGTCACGGCCCATGCGTTCAGACCAGAATTCTCCCGAGAACGACACGCCCTGGGACAAGCCATTGTCCCAGGCCGTGTGCCTACACCCGACGATCGCCCGTGACACGCCCGTGACATGCCCGTTTCACGCCTGTGACACGCCCGTGTCACCTGCTCCAAATCCCAGACTTGGCTTAAAACATCACCCGTCCCTCTTTTGAATTTCGGGGTGTTACACCCGTGACCCAGGGCGTGTACTGGCCGGGTTAGCAAACGGCTAGAAACTATACAATTTGGGATCAATTCGGCAGTTTCGGGTAGGTCACGCCCTGGGTCACGCCCGTGACAGGGGGCGTGTACTTGGGAAATGTTCTAGAATTGTCCCGGGAATACTTCTAGAGAAAACTCTTTTTTGACCTAGACATGCCCGTGTTCACGCCTAGACATGCCTGTGTCTCGGGGCATGTACTTATGAAACTTTCCAGATTTATAGAGGACGTCGTCCTCTTTCCGTTGATAGGTTGCACTTCCCGTATCTCTTCTTGGTTTGAAAGTTATGACCATTTGAATTTCAGTTATCCGCGACCAAAAATCTTCATTTTCTCCAAAATATTTTAAGATCATGGTCATAAACTTGAAATTGATATTCCAAGCCCAAATTGACCTAAAAAATGAAAAGAAAGCATTTAGAAACATAATTACTACAATATAATTATAATCTTATTATTAATTAAATAAAAACTATATAAAAATAACTATAATTAGTGACTTATTAAATACACCCACACTTAATCTTTTGCTATTCCAGAGCAAAACTATGAGAAGTACTTATAATAAATTATTATAATTTTTAATTAAACTAAAAATTTATTAAACCAAAAGAAAGTTAAAAAAAAAGTTTAGGGATTTCAAAATTAAGTTCTTAACTATGAAATTAAAATATAAATAGAAAGATATTTAGCCAAAAATTTCTCATATAAATTAATTAGATTCAAAATTAAGTGATTTAGCCAACAAAATTAAATTAGAATTATTCACACTTTTTAACTAAAAAGAAACTTGAAGGAAAAATTTAAACTACTACTTTTGCTCTCTTAATATTTTAATTTAAGTCTAAAATAATTATATTGGCTAAAGGTTTTTAGGAAAACGAACTATGAAGAGGATTTTAAATTAAGGTGATGAATTTTATCCTCTCACCCCATGCCTTTTTTTCTTTTTGATATATGCATATGTTTACCAAGAAAATGATGAATTTTATTCTCTCATTTTTCTATGACATATGAACAAATAAATATTTTTTTTCTTCTCTCTTTAAATAAAAACAAAATAATAAGGAGTAATGAATTTTATCCTTTTACTCCATCTTTAAGTTTTTTGGGGTTGCATATGTGTACTAAGGAATGCTTGATTCCTATGACATATGATCTAACAATAAAAAGAAAAATGCATATGTGTAATAAGGGATAATGAATTTTATCCTCTTATCCCCATGACATATGTTCTAACAAGAAAGTTTAAAACAAGGGAAATGCTAAACAATATTTAGATTAAATTAAAATAATTAGAGAGCAACTATAGTAAATTAAAATTTCCGACGAACTTTTAAAACAAAATTGATTATAATTAAAATCTAAATATTGTTAAACTAAGCATTATAAAATTGAAACTAATTAAAATTAAGAGAAAAAGAAGTAAATAAGGTACTCGAAACAAAATTAATTCATAAGTTTATTTCTTAAAATCAAATCACCTAAAAATTAAATTTAACTAACTATGATGAAATAAAAGATTAGAAAATCAAAAATTATAAAAATTCTTATAAATAAACTCAAAATATATTTCTAGAAATCACAAAAAATAAGTTGGGGTTTATTATAATTTTTTTATTTTCTATTAAAAACAAATCCTAATTTTTTTTGCTATTCTTGGACTTCCCAAGGGCTACTCAGTGACGGGTTCGCAAGGTGCTAGGCGGTTTTGTGGGATGAAAACTCAACACGGCCCTTTCTAAGAAGTTAATTTTGATTTTATATTATTTGTATTTTTGAAAATAAAAAACATACAAAATTTTTTAAAATTTTTAAAGATTTTTTTTTAATTTTATTAAGGATTTTTTAAATTTTTTTAGATTATTAAATAAAAGCAATAAATAAGAATCCACCCCCATACTTAAAAATAAACATTGTCCTCAATGTTTACAAACCAAGTAGGAGGGGGAAAAATAAACATGTTTTTAAAGATAAGAAAAAAAATATAATTCATAAATATTAAAAGATAAGCAAGGGGTGTCTCCCAAGAACGCTTTTCTTTTTCTCGTCTTTAAGGTAGACGATTATTATTAAGAAAATGGAAAATAAAAATTAAAACGGACGGGCAACTCCCTTAATTCACGCTTTGGCGAAGATACCAAAGTTGCTCGCCCGACATCTCCTCCGCTTTCTTCTTGATGTTCCATGTTATTGCTGTTGACTTAAAAATGTAAATTCAAATCACCTATCCATACCTGAGGTGATTTGAATTTTTGTAGAGGAGCGGTAAATGGATCGTGGATATGTTTAATTGCAATGGCTCCTCTTCTACATGAAAAGCATTACTATAAGGAAAATCAAAAGTAAGCGTGTCAGAAAAATCTTCGCAAGGAGGAGGCTATTGAGAAGTCATAAGATTAGGCACCGGTTGTTTATTTTCTAAAAATAATTTTCCGTCTGAGAATTTATGGGAAATAAAATCATCGGGCGCATCAGGATCATAAATTTTTGCTACTAAAAGTCATAAATTCTGCATGGGAATTCATTAATAGGAGAAAAATTGGGAGTCGTAGGAGGAGAAACATGTTCTTCTTCTACTCCTCTCAACGCATCCATACACATGACAAACTCTTGAAATAAGAGTTTTTTCTTCTTCTTCGATATAAACAACTACTGGGGTACATGAAGAGTCATGTTCTTCATTAGCAATTTTATCCAAAGAATGAGAAAAATCACTAATAGAAAAAAAATTCTCATCCGAATTTTTGGGAGAAGAATCACATGGAAATTGAGAAGGATCACCAAAATTAGGAGAGAAGGCTTGCGGTGAGAAAGAAGAAGAACAAAAATTCGGCTCCAAATATATATTCTCAAAACTCGGGAAACCTTTCGAGTGATCTTGTGACTAAGAGAAGTTGACATCCGAGTTGGAAGAATAATTATTTAAATCAAAATAATTATTCTCATTATAATTTGAAAAATTCTTTTCATGAACATTTGAAAAATTAGTTTCATAAAAATTTTAACAAGAACTAGAATAAAATTGAGAAGAATTATTATCATAATTAGTACCAAAATTGTTTTCATAAGAAAAGTTTTTATTATAATTATAATGATAACAATACTCACTTCGATGATAACCACCACAATTATAACAAAAATTTTGGCGCTTTTGTGCAACTTTCAAATATTCTAGTTGATTTTGAAGCTTGGCAAGATCAGCGACCAATTTAGATAACATATTTTTAATAAAAGAAAATAAACACAACCTTTACCTAATAGAAATGAATTTAAAAATTAAATAAAAGAGAATTGAGGTAGAGAAGAAGGTTGATAAAATTAATAAAATTTGCACTTTCAAAATATCAACAAAATAATCCCCGGCAACGGCGCCAAAAACATGATGAAGATTTTTTATAGTTTTAAAATATTATCCAAACGAAAATCTAAAATAGGCAAGTGTACCTATCAAAATATAGTACATGAAATGTCGTATTAGACTCGGGGCCTGTTGAGTACTTCCACTCACGTAAATTAATATTATTTTATCTAAATATTAAAAGAGATTATTTTTACTAAATGATGAAAATTAAATAAAAAGTAGCACTTGATCTAGACTCACTTTGAACTAAAATAAACTGTCACGAAATAGTAAAAGTGCAAGCTCCTAATTACTTACTTCAACCGTGCAAGTTCCTAAAGTACCAAGTCGTCTCTCTCGAGCTCATGCTTCTGACTAACCTTAGGTTGATCGATTAAGGCCTCTCGGCCAGTCGAAACCCCTAAGCTTGCTTTACGCGGTGAACCCCACTTTTTGATTTGACTCCAATCTGGCAGATTTATGTCGTCCTCTCTCGAGGAGTGCATTCAACTCCTTTTATCCTTGAGCGATCTCCTCGTATCCGCAACCTCTCGGTCATTTAAGATACGGATCTAAGATTAAAGAACATATCCGCGAAATATGAATTCGATACAAAATAAATCAAAGATAAATCGATAGCGAGTAAAAATAGAGAGCTTGACACATTTTTGAGAAAATAAATAAAGTTTATTTTATTCAAAGATTGTTTTGATCAAGCGCCAAGAGAATTAGCTACATGACATCAAAAGGGAGGTACATAAATAAGAACACATGATTGCTAAAAGTAATTGCTTGAAAAGAAAACTAAGTTATAAATAAAAAGTATTAGGAAGAAATGCATAAAAAGAGTAAACTAAGCTATAATATAGGCCTAAAACTAGCTTCTAATCCTCTCCCTGAGCTTCTAAACTCTTCTGAAATTTATAGATTTTTTTGCTTGGGAGTCGTGCCATTGGTCACTCCCGTGACCTAGGGCGTGTAAGGCTCAGAAACTGCTGTCATGAAAGCCCGGGAACGTTGGAGAAAAACCACAAAAAGTCACCGTTCTGCGGGTCATGCCCCTAAGTCACGCCTGTGACCTAGGGTGTGTCTTGTTTGTTACAGGAAACAACACGAAGGGGAGACGGTGAGAAGTAATTCTGGCATTATTGAAGAGGTCACGCCCCTAGTCACGCCCGTGACCTAGGGCGTGTACTGACCGGGTTAGCAAACGGCTGGAAACGGTATAATTTGGGATCATTTCAGCAGTTTTGGTTAGGTCACGCACTGGGTCATGCCCGTGACAGGGGGCTTATACTTTGGAAATGTTCTAGAGTTGTCCCGGGAATACTTCCAGAGAAAATTCTTTTTTTACCTAGACACGCCCATGTCTGGGGGCATGTACTTATAAAACTTTCCAGATTTATAGAGGATGTCTTCCTCTTTTTGTTGACTGGTTGCACGTCCCGTAAATCTTCCTGGTTTGAAAGTTATGACCATTTGAATTTCAGTTATCCGTGACCAACAATCTTCGTTTTCTCCAAAATATTTTCAGATCATGGTCATGAACTTGAAATTGATATTCGAAGCCCAAATTGACCTGAAACATGAAAAGAAAGCATTTAGAAACATAATTACTACAATATAATTATAATCTTATTATTAATTAAATAAAAACTATATAAAAATAACTATAATTAGTGACTTATCAAATACCCCCACACTTAATGTTTTGTTATTCTAGAGCAAAACTATGAGAAGTACTTATAAGTAATTATTATAATTTTTTAATTAAACTAAAAATTTATTAAACCAAAAGAAAGTTAAGAAAAAGTTTAGGGATTTCAAAATTAAGTTCTTAACTATGAAATTAAAATGTTAAGAGAAAGATATTTAGCCAAACATTTCTCATATATATTAATTAGAATTCAAAATTAAGTGATTTAGCTAACAAAATTAAATTAGAATTATTCACACTTTTTAACTAAAAAGAAACTTGAAGGAAAAATTTAAACTACTACTTATTCTCTCTTAATTTTTTTATTTAAGTCAAAAATAATTATATTGGCTAAAGGTTTTTAGGAAACAGAACTATGAAGAGGATTTTAAATTAAGGTGATGAATTTTATCCTCTCAACCCATGCCTTTTTTTCTTTTTGATATTTGGATATGATTACCAAGAAAATGATGAATTTTATTCTCTCATTTTCCATAACATATGAACAAATAAATATTTTTTTCTTCTCTCTTCAAATAAAAACAAAATAATGAGTAATGAATTTTATCCTCTTACTCCATCTTTAAGTTTTTAGGGGTTGCATTTATGTACTAAGGAATGCTTGATTCCTATGACATATGTTCTAACAATAAAAAGAAAAATGCATATGTGTACCAAGGGATAATGAATTGTATCCTCTTATCCCCATGACATATGTTCTAACAAGAAAGTTTAAAACAAGGGAAATGCTAAACAATATTTAGATTAAATTAAAATAATTAGAGAGCAACTTTAGTAAATTAAAATTTCCTACGAAATTTTAAAACAAAAGTGATTATAATTAAAATCTAAATATTGTTAAACTAAAAACTATAAAATTGAAACTAATTACAATTAAGAGAAAAAGAAGTTAATAAGGTACTCTAAACAAAATTAATTCATAAGTTTATTTCTTAAAATCAAATCACCTAAAAATTAAATTTAACTAACTATGATGAAATAAAAGATTAGAAAAAAAAAAATTATAAAAATTCTTATAAATAAACTCAAAATATATTTCTAGAAATCACAAAAATTAAGTAGGGGTTTATTATATTTTTTGTATTTTCTATTAAAAACAAATCCTAATTTTTTTTGCTATTCTTGGACTTCCCAAGGGCTACCCAGTGACGGGTTCACAAGGTGCTAGGCGGTTTTGTGGGATGAAACCTCAATACGGCCCTTTCCAAGAAATTAATTTTGATTTTCTATTTTTTGTATTTTTGAAAATGAAAAACAAATTTTTTTAAAAAAAAATTTTAAAGATTTTTTTTATTTTATTAAGGATTTTTTCATTTTTTTAGATTATTAAATAAAATCAATAAATAACAATCCACCCCCGTACTTAAAAATAAACATTATCCCCAATGTTTACAAAGCAAGTAGGAGGGGGAAAAATAAACATGTTTTTAAAGATGAGAAAAAAAATATAATTCAAAAAAATTAAAAGATAAGCAAGGGGTGTCTCCCAAGAGCGCTTTTCTTTTTCCCGTCTTTAAGCTAGACAGTTATTGTTAAGAAAATGGAAAATAAAATTTAAAATGGAGGGGCAACTCCCTTAATTTTTGCTTTGGCGAAGATGCCAAAGTTGCTTGCCCGACGTCTCCTCTGCTTTCTTCTTGATGTTCCTTGTTGTTGTTATTGACTTGAAAATGTAAATTCAAATCACTTATCCATACAAGAGGTGATTTGAATTTTTGTAGAGGAGCGGCAAATAGATCGTGGATGATGTTTAATTGCAACGGCTCCTCTTCTACATGAAAAGTGTTAGTATAAGGAAAATCAAAAGTAAGCGTGTCAGAAAAATCTTCGCAAGGAGGAGGCTCTTGCGAAGTCAAAAGATTAGGCTCCTGTTGTTTATTTTCTAAAAATAATTTTTCGTCCGAGAATTTAAGGGAAATAAAATCATCGGACGCATCAGGATCATAAATTTTTGCTCCTAAAAAGTCATAAATTGTGCATGGGAATTCATTAATAGGAGAAAAATTAGGAGTCGTAGCAGGAGAAATAGGTTCTTCTTCTACTCCTCTCAGCGCATCCATATACCTGACAAACTCTTGAAAAAAGAGTTTTTCTTCTTCTTCGGTATAAAAAACTACTGGGGTTCATGAAGAGTCATGTTCCTCATTAGCAATATTATCCGCAGAAGGAGAAAAATCACTAATAGAAAAAAAATTCTCATCCAAATTTTGGGGAGAAGAATCACATAGAAATTGGGAAGGATCCCCAATATTAGGTGAGAAGGCTTGCGGTGCGGAAGAAGAACAAAAATTTGGCTCCAAATAATTATTCTCAAAACTCGGGAAACCTTCCGGGTGATCTTGTGACCAAGAGAAGTTGACATCCGAGTTGGAAGAATAATTATTTAAATCAAAATAATTTTTCTCATTATAATTTAAAAAATTCTTTTCATGAACATTAGAAAAATTAGTTTGATAAAAATTTGAACTAGAATTAGAATAAAAGTGAGAAGAATTATTATCATAATTAGTACCAAAATTATTTTCATAAGAAAAGTTTTTATAATAATTATAATGATAACAATACTCACTTCGATGAAAACCACCACAATTATAACAAAAATTTTGGCGCTTTTGTGCAACTTTCAAACATTCTAGTTTAATTTAAAGCTTTGCAAGATCAGCGACCAATTTAGATAACATATTTTTAATAAAAGAAAATAAACACAACCTTTACCTAATAGAAATGAATTTAAAAATAAAATAAAAGAGAATTGAGGTAGAGAAGAAGGTTGATAAAATTAATAAAATTTGCGCTTTCAAAATATCTACAAAATAATCCCCGACA
The DNA here is from genome assembly GCA_039513925.1 of Platanthera zijinensis. Lineage (NCBI taxonomy): Eukaryota > Viridiplantae > Streptophyta > Magnoliopsida > Asparagales > Orchidaceae > Platanthera > Platanthera zijinensis. The sequence goes on along the minus strand of CM077094.1, from coordinate 60,883,331 downwards.
ACGACGCCAAAAACTTGATGAAGATTTTCTATAGTTTTAAAATAATATCCAAACGAAAATCTAAAATAAGCATGTGCACCTATTGAAATATAGTATATGAAATGTCGTATTAGACTCGGGGCCTGTTGAAATAGACTAACTTTGAACTAAAATAAACCGACATGAAATAGTAAAAGTGGAAGCTCCTAATTACTTACTTCGACCATGCAGGTTCCTAAAGTACAAAAGCGTCTCTCTCGAGCTCATGCTTCTGACTAACCTTAGGATGATTTATTAAGACCTCTCGGCCAGTCGAAACCCCTAAGCTTGCTTTATGCGGTGAACCCAACTATTGGATTTGACTCAAATCTGGCAGATTTATGTCGTCCTCTCTCGAGGAGTGCATTCAACTCCTTTTATCCTTGAACGATCTCCTCGTATCCGCAACTTCTCGGTCATTTAAGATACGGATCTAAGATCGAATAATATATCCGCATAATATGAATTCGATACAAAATAAATCAAAGATAAATCGATAGCTAGTAAAAATAGAGAGCTTGACATATTTTTGAGAAAATAAATAAAGTTTATTTTATTCAAAGATTGTTTTGATCAAGAGCCATGAAAATTAGCTACATAACATGAAAAGGGAGGTACATAAACAAGAACACATGATTGCTAAAAGTAATTGCTTGAAAAGAAAACTAAGTTATAAATAAAAAGTACAAGGAAGAAATGCATAAAAAGAGTAAACTAAGCTATAACATAGGCCTAAAACTAGCTTCTAATCCTCTCCCTATGCTTCTTAACTCATCTGGAATTTATAGATTTTTCTGCTTGGGAGTCATGCCCATGGTAACGCCCGTGACCTAGGGCGTATAAGGCTCGGAAAACGCTGTCATGAAAGCCCGGGAACGTTGGAGAAAAACCGCCAAAAGTCGTCGTTCTGCGGGTCACGCCGCTAAGTCACACCCGTGACCTAGGGCGTGTCTAGTCTGTGACAGGAAACAACGTGAAGGGGAAACGGCAGGAAGTAATTCTGGCGTTGTTGAAGAGGTCACGCCCCTAGTCACGCCCGTGACCTAGGGCTTGTACTGATCGGGTTAGCAAATAGCTTGAAATAGTACAATTTGGGATGAATTCGGCAGATTTGGGTAGGTCACGCCCTGGGTCACGCCCGTGACAAGGGGCGTGTACTTGGGAAATGTTCCAGAATTGTCACGAGAATACATGTAGAGAAAACTCTTTTTTTGACCTAGACACGCCTGTGTTCACGCCTAGACACGCCGGTGTCTGGGGGCATGTATCACAACCCGCATTTTCTCCAAATTAAAAAATTATCAGAGTATGAGAAAACACGCGTCATGATGCCACGTCAAGCAGGGTATAACTGCTGACGCTAAGGAAAAACCATCTACTATACTTATGAAAGAAATTCATGAGTTTAATGATTTGAAAATCAGTTATATTTTGAGGCCGTATCCCTCGGCTCGGTGGATTACCAAGTCCACAGTTAAAAACTATACTTAAGCGCTGCGGAAAAATACTTTATTCAGGTTTTACATCCTAAGAAGTGCATAAGAGCCCTAAGAGTACAACTTATGTTATGCAAGACTCTACATTTAATTTATATTATATATAGGAAAACGATCTTTATATGCTGCTTGGAAAATAGTGATTTACTTTTCTAAATAATGCTAATCATGCAATATATTTACAATATTAGTTGTAGTTTCAAAATAACTAGCAACCTAGCATAAATCCTCCCCAGAGCAAGTAGACAATCTCCAGAAAATTGTAGCAGCAAAAGTAATATATCTAGTACAAAGGTAAAAACTACCAGTGGGCGCCAACAACCTGACACGAACCCACTAGCAAATATGTATGTCTGTAAGAAAAGTACAGAAAAACTACTTCACTAACAAGCAACAGAACCTCCAAGGTCAAAGAGACCACCAGCAACACCACCGCAACCTAGCCACCAAACTGGCTACTGCTCAGAACCAGAGGCATTCAAAAGAAGAAAGAATACCTCAGCAAGCAAAACAAGAAAGAACTGCATGAAATTGTAAACCAGGGGGGGTGAGTGAAAGAGGAAAACACACAGTAGTAAAATTCACAACTGCCCCAAGGCAAGACAATAAGGAATTAACTACGTGCGAGGAAAAAGCATCAACCCTGCCTAGAAACTACATCCTGTAGGGTCTACTAGGCTTCCAAGAGCCCAAAATGCTGCAATCTACCATGGAAGAAACACCAACACCCTAAGATGTGGGAGATGGTAGTAGCAAAAACAAATAACATGGATCCGGGTTAGAGGAAAACTCAGTCCCCCAACCTCCATTTCCAAGCCAACATACTCAAGGGTCTACATGTGAAAGCACAAGGGACTTTCCACCCCCTTGACCAGCCCGTGCCTGGAGCAAGATAGAAGAATAAGGGTGGCCTTGGCTAAATTACACAACACCTCCCCCATGAAGAGATTCAAACCACCACTACTAACCACGACCCACGATTCGGCCTTTAGGAAAGAAAAACATGGTCGACAAAGAAACTACAAATATAATCAAGGAATTCACTCGGGAACGAAAATCGAGGTAAGGGAAACAGTGTTGAAGTTACTCAACACGGCTTAGCGTTGAGTAGGACCCACTCAACGCCTAACCAGACCTTAGCGTTGAGTGAGTTAGCCTCACTCAGCGCTAGAACAGCCATGGCGTTGAGTGAGAATCACTCACTCAACGCCCTCCGCAAGAACAGCTCTGGCGTTGAGTGAGCTATCCTACCTCAATGCCAAAACAGCCATGGCGTTGAGTGAGGTCCACTCCCTCAATGCCTTCAGCAAAAGAGGCAGTGGCATTGAGTGAGCTAACCTCACTCAATGCCAAAACAGCTATGGCGTTGAGTGAGGTCCACTCCCTCAGCGCCTTTAGCAAAACCACAAAACCCAACAGTGGCGTTGAGTGAGTCCACCTCCCTCAACGCCAAAGCAGCTTTGGCGTTGAGTGAGGTCAACTCACTCTACGCAAAAGTTCATTCTGGCAGGAAAACCCTAAACCATTGCCAACAAGAGGAGGTTGGCGGGAATGCCGACTGATTCTCGCCGAATCGGCGCGAATGCACGATGATTCTCGCCGAATCGGCGAGAATCCAAGATGATTCACGCCAATCGGCGGGAATACAGAATGATTCTCGCCGAATCGGCGGCAATAAAGGATGATTCTCGCCGATCGGTGGGAATCACTGACGTTACACGTCGAAATCGGCGGGAATCACTTGGTGATTCCTGTCGATTTTGACTTAGACGAAAATTCTCACTCAATCACCCCACCACTCAACCGCAAAGAACAAATCAAACTATGGCTTTCTGTGTGTCCACCACACTCAACGCCAAGTCCGGGCGACTTTTGGCTTTGAGTGTGTGCACCACACTCAACACCAAAACCCAAGAGTCTTACAAGACGTGTTCTAACCAGTGCCCTACCACAGCAAACTTCCTCACTCTTTCTCTCGGCTCCACCTGCCAAAGCACCCAACTAGAACTATAAATCTGGATTCTAAATAATGAGCACAACTAGCAGGTTGAGCAAACAATACAAGGAGGGGGCTCATAGGAGAATCTAAGCCCAAAATTTAGCAAGATAAAGGAGAACATGCTTGGTTTCTACCCTAAGGCTAACCGAGAAATATTCCAGAATTCAAAAGAACAACAATGGAAAGGGCAAGAATACCACTTGCCTAGATATCCAGCGATGCTTGGTCGGCTTTCCCTCCTCTTCGTTCTGCACTAGAAGGAGCAGCACCTAACAAGCAAACCCGCACTTAAATGGTGGAAAACCACAAGAAACCGAAAATCCAAGTCTCCTAAAACTCCACGAAAAACAAAACTCTTACCGTCAAAACGTAGAACTGAGCGAGAGCCAGACAATGCCGCTTTCGGAATCGAAATCTGTCCACGAACACTCCCAGAATCAATGTCCGAAGGGGTAGCAGGTCCGGCGGTTTTCCTCTATTTTCCGCGAACAGGAGCAAGCGGTTTCGGGAAGAAGAAGAATGGGCCCACTGATTCTAATTAAGGCTTTTATAACTGCTTAGCCATGTCGGTTCAGCCTAACTGCAGCCCAGCCACCGATTCACTCAGCTAAAAATCAAATTTCTAATTTGATTTTACTAATAGCACACCCAAAACGACGCGAAAACCGAACTACCTCGGAATTCGACAAAATTCGCACCGTAGCTAAATATCCACGCTACAAACACAACGGCGAAGTCGAAACTAACTTTCGACGAATAGAACTCTAGTTATACCCTCCCAAAGCCAAAACACAAGCATCCCCCAAAAGGCCACACCGGGTCACCCAAAACGACTCGGCTTGCTAGGGAGATCTTGCCAACAGGCTACAAAATAGGGCACGACGTTCTAAGGAGTTAAGACCACACTCCACAGATTGCACAAGACAAGAAAACACGTCGACGTAATGCAAAATGAGAATTTAATAATCGCAGAAAAATCAGGGGAGTTACAGTCACTCCCCCTAAAAGAAAGTTTTGCCCCGAAACTTTACGCACGACACTCCTGCTAAAGAAGAAAAGTAATAATCCAAACATTATAAGAGGGAAACAACCAAACCAATCAGTGAAATAGCTGAGGGTGAGCCTCCCTCATAGGCGACTCTAGCTCCCATGTCGCGCTCTCCAAATCCTGATTCTTCCATAGAACTTTCACCATCGAAATAGGCTTCCTTCACAGCACCCATTCCTGAGTATCCAAAATATGAACTGGCACTTCAACAAAAGAGAGGTTGGGCTCCAACCGGGGCACAACGTCCAAATCTTGCACACTGCTGCGCAAACACTTCCGCAATTGACTAACATGGAAAACATTATGAACACCTGGGAAGTTTGCTAGCAAATCCAACCTGTAAGCTTACACGCCAATCCGCTCCAAAATCTTAAACGGGCCCACATACCTCGGGTCCAATTTCCAATTCTTACCAAACCTCTTTACACCCACCATCGGGGAAACCTTAAGAAATACATGGTCCCCTACAGAAAACTCCAAGGCAGACCTACGCCGATTGACGTTCTTCTCGTACCTCTCCTGAGCTATACAAAGCTTCTCTCGAACAAGCTTCACTGCGACTTCTATTTCCTCGAGCGCATCAGGATCCAACAAAGGCCTCTCACCAGCCTCAACCCAAAACAACGGAGTTCTTCAGTGCCTCCCAAACAAGGCTTCGAACGGAGCCATCTGCAAGCTCTCCTGATAACTATTGTTGTATGCAAATTCCATAAGTCGCAACCGCTCATCCCACACTCCACCGTGGTCTAAAATGTAGCATCGGATAATATCCTTAACTATCTGATTCACCCGCTCCGTCTGCCCATTAGTCTGTGGGTGGTACGTAGTAGAATACCTCAGATCCGTACCCAAACCCTCCTGCACACTCTGCCAAAAACGAGAAGTAAACCGGGAGTCTCGATCAGAAATGATGCTAACCGGCACACCATGCAGTCGGATGACTTCATTCAAGTACAACTCCACTATCTTCTTCATCGGGTAATCAATCTTATAAGGCACAAAGTGAGCACACTTCGTCAGTCTATCCACTATGACCAAAACGGAATCAAATCCCCTTGGAGATTTTTGTAAGCCCGTGATGAAATCCATAGATATACTTTCCCACTTCCAAGTCGGGATCTCTAACGAAGTAAACTTGCCACCTAGCCTTCCATGATTGGCCTTTACCCGCTTGCAAGTGTGGCACTCCGCAACAAATCGGGCAATATCACCTTTCATGCCAGACCACCAGGCAATTTGCTTTAAGTAATGATACATCTTCGTAGATCCTGGATGGTAGGCAACGCTCTATCCATGATCCTCTCTACAAACCATACCCCTAATGTCCCCAACCACGGGGATGCAAAATCTACCGCGGTACTTAAAAGTTCCCGCACCATTGATGGAATAATCCGACAACTCTCCTCTCTCAGTCCTGGAGAATAAGTATAGAAGATCCGGGTCGTCCTTCTGGTGCAGTCTGGTCAAATAAATCCAAGATGGCTCTGCCACTGTCAAACTACTCTGCAAGCCACAGCATCCCACTGATATATCCATAATGAGGAACTCCTCCACTAAACGATCGGTGGTGAGATTAAAGATCTTTCCCGTCTTACGGCTCAGGGCGTCGGCCACCACATTGGCCTTGCCTGGATGATACTGGATCTCTACGTCATAATCGGCCACATACTCTAGCCACCGACGCTGGCGCATATTTAACTCCTTCTGCGTGAACACGTACTTCAGGCTCTTATGATCGGTGAAGATCTTGAGCCCCATAAAGTAGGTGTCTCCACAGCTTCAACACATAAATAACCGCTGCGAACTCGAGGTCATGCCTAGGATAATTCTTCTCATGAGTCTTCAGTTGCCTTGACCCATAGGCAATCACCTTACCAACCAGCATTAATACGCATCCCAGACCTACATGCGAAGCATCCACATATACATCATAATCCACACCCTCAGTAGGCATGGTCAGAACGGGAGCAGTGCACAATCTCCTCTTAAACTTCAGGAAGGCTTCTTCGCACTTCTCGCACCAAACAAAAGCCACGCTCTTCTGAGTCAGCTTGGTCAAAGGTGAAGCTAGGGTAGAGAAACCCTCCACAAACCTCCTGTAGTAGATGGCCAATCCTAGAAAGCTCTTGATCTCCTTGGGCGTGCCCGGCCTACTCTAATCCATCACTACTGCGATCTTTTCCGGGTCAACCGAGATCCCATCCTTATTCACCATGTGGCCTAGAAACGAGACCTGAGGCAACCAAAATTCGCACTTGCTCTACTTGGCGAATAACTTGTGGTTCCTCAACTCCGATAGAACCAAGAGCAGATGCTGCTCATGCTCCTCAGCGCTACGAGAATAAACCAACACGTCATCGATGAAGACCACCACAAACTTATCTAGGAAATCCTTGAACACCCGGTTAATCATATCCATGAACGCTGATGGTGCGTTGGTCAATCCAAACGACATCACTAAGAACTCAAAATGTCCATGCCTCGATCTAAATGCAGTCCGTGGAATATCTTCCTCACGGATCCTAAGCTGATGATAGCCTGAATGAAGATCAATCTTGGAGAAGACCGTGCTACCGCGCAACTGGTCAAATAAGTCATCGATCCTCGGTAGAGGGTACCTGTTCTTTACTATGACTTGTTTCAGCTCCCTATAGTAGATGCGAAGCCGCATTGACCCATCTTTCTTCTTCACAAATAGAACAGGAGCACCCCAAGGCGACGAACTCTGCCTGATAAACCCTTTCGCTAACAACTCATCTAACTGGACTCGCAACTCCTCTAGCTCTCGAGGGGCCATCTTGTACGATGCCTTAGCAATAGGATGCGTACCCGGCTCCAAATCGATCACAAACTCAACATCCCGCTCGAGAGGAAGACCAGGAAGGTCATCAGGAAATACATCGGCGAAATCACGAACAACTAGAATCTCCTCTAAGCACGGTACACTAACAGCGGTCCCAACCACCAAGACCAAACAAGCAAAACAATCCGAAAGAAAAAGCTTCTGAGCACATACCGTAGAGATGACAAGAGAATCCTGGCTCAGATCTACATACACGCTTCCGGGCTGACCGTCGTCCCTGATGAATTCCAAGCGCTTCCCTTTACACTGAATGACTGCATCATACCCGGACAGCCAGCACATTCCCAAAATAACATCGAAGTCCTCCAGATCAATCATCTTCAGGTCTGCCTTCGGAAGGAAGTCCCCCAACAAAACAGGGCAATCTAACATGCCCAAATCTTACAACACAGATTCACCAGAGGGGAACTTGACACGAAAGGTATCCCGAACTCGATCTAAAGTCAACCGATGTCACTCTACAAAGGCTCTAGCCACAAATAAGTGGGTAGCGCCGGAGTCAAACAGAACACGCGCCCAGCGGTTCTTCACCTTAAACTTCCCTATAGGAACATATATAACTAAGGAAGTACAACAATAATACTACAAACATTATAGCAAGACAAGAACAATACATTTAGGCTTGAAAGACAACTAACCTGAGATGACCTGAGTTAAAGCTTGAGCCTCCTCGGATGAGATCACGTTCAGCTTTCCCTTTCCTTAGTCCACACGCTAAGGTAGAGGTAATGACTGCTGAGGAACTGCAAGAAGAGTAGGCTGGACCTGAGGACACCTATACTTGATGTGTCCCTTCAGCCCACAATAAAAACATACCTTATCCTTGGACCAGCACTAGGCAGCATCATGCCCGGGTCGCTTGCAAACGGAATTGGAGACATCTCTCGTAGGAGCACCCTGAATCGCATGAACCTGCTCCTTTCTCTGAGCTGCTTCCCTCTTGAAACATCTCTCGACAGGGTGGCCTGACCGGCCACAAAAACTGCACACCACTTTGTTCTTCTTTCTCGGAGCTGGATCAGGTACCTGGGGTTTCTTCTCCTGCACAGACTTCCTCTTGTCCATTCTCAATTGCTGGCCTATGCACTTCGCGGTCTCAATAGCCTCCACCGTTAGAGCAGCCTCCACTACTCCTGCATAAGTCTCTAACCCATAAGCACTGGTCAACTGCTGCACCTCGCTCCTCAAACCACCGAGAAATTGCTTAACTCGATCAGCCTCAATGCTGACCAATCCAGGGGCAAAACGGCTCAACTTGCTGAACTCTATCTCATACTCACCCACCGTGAGTTGCCTTTACTTTAGATGGAGGAAGTCGTTCATGAGGCGGTCATGCTCGACCGAGGGTAAGAACTTCCTCAACAACATCTCCCTGAACACCTCCCAAGAGCATCCAGCTACAAGCTCTCCTTCTCACTCAGCCACCAATTCTTAGCCAAACCTTTAAGTTGATAGGCGGCTAACTTCACCCTCTGATCATCTGCAATCCCTGAGTACGAGAACATCTCCTCAATGGAGATCAGCGAGTCGTCTATCACCATGAAATCTGCCTTCCCGTCATACGTGGGAGGGCTCAACCTCTGAAACTGCGAGATGAATGCCATCTCCACTGGCACCACCACTAGAGGTCTCAGGGGTGTAGGAGGGGGAGGAACAACAATCCCCCCTGCAGGGCCTTGCACTCCCTGAGTCTGTCCTGCCATAACTGCACCAAAGACTGGATCTGGGCTCGCACCTCCACCAACTGCCTGCTCAAGGAATCGCTTCTCTACCGCAAGCTTTCGATCACAACATCATTCTTCACTCCTGATGAATCACCCTCAGACAGGGGAGTTGATCTAGTCGAAGGACGTCTCGCCATCCTAAAATAATAGCAACACTAGTTAGATCCTAGTACATCGGCTAGACCCAACTACAAGTACAAACAATACATATATAGATATTAACTTAAAACTTCTAAACTTGCTCTGGGAGTTTTTTATCTTTTAACAAAAATTGATATTATGTCCTAACCTAGGATGGTTAACCACCACCATACAAATTCTTGTGCCTAGATCGGGAATGCATGACTTTATTTTATTTTTGACTCGAAAACATATGTTTGTACATATGTCATCCTACCAGTCTTTAGCTTGGCACATTGTGCTTATGCAATGTTATGCTATGCATGTTTGTGCTATGCATTCTAAAAGGCCCTAATGCATGTTATGAGTGGCGTACGCATGAAAATGTTATGCATCTCATACTACATAACATTCGGATGCAATGAAAAAGAAAACATGCTAGTCACAGTCATGTGGTGAGGTTATGCATCCTATACTACATAACCGTCACATGTTGCCCCTATGGTGGATCCATATACGAACACATATTATGCATCCCATACTACATAATATGCTCTGTATACTTTATGTTATGCTATGAGTGTAGTGTTCGTGCTTTTGCCAAGACGTGCTGATGATATATCGGTGTGTGAATGACATGATGCTGAACTACTAATGCAATCAAAAGGGAAGGTTGCCCGACTAACTTGTCAGGCAACCTCCCTCTGATACCAACTTTCACAACCCACATTTTATCCGAATTAAAGAATTATCAGAGTATGAGAAAACACGAGTCATGATGCCACGGCAAGCAGGGGATAACTGCTGACGCTCAGGCAAAACCATCTATTATACTTATGAAAGAAATTCATTAGTTTAATGATTTGAAATCAGATATATTTAGAGGCCGTATCCCTCAGCTCGGTGGATCACCTAGTCCACAGTTAAAAACTATACTTAAGCACTGCGGAAAAATACTTTATTCAGGTTTGACATCCTAAGAAGTGCATAAGATCCCTAAGAGGACCACTTATGCTATGCAAGACTCTACATTTAATTTATATTATATATAGGAAAACGATATTTATACGCTGCTTGGAAAATAGTGATTTACTTTTATAAATCAAGCTGATCATGCAATATATTTACAATATTAGTTGTAGTTTCAAAATAACTAGCAACCTAGCAAAAATCCTCCCTAGAGCAAGTAGACTATCTCCAGAAAATGATAGCAGCAAAAGTAATATATCTAGTACAAAGGTAAAAAATACCAGTGGGCGCCAACAACCTTACACGAACCCACTGGCAAATATGTATGTCTGTAAGAAAAGTACAGAAAAACAACCTCACTAACAAGCAACAGAACCTCCAAGGTCAAAGAGACCACTAGCAACAACACTGAAAGCTAGCCACCAAACTGGCTACTGCTCAAAACATGAGACATTCAAAAGAAGAAAGAATACCTCAGCAAGCAAAACAAGAAAGAATTGCATGAAAGTGTCAACCCGGAGGGGTAAGTGAAAGAGGAAAACACACAGCAGTAAAAGTCACAACTACCCCAAGGCAAGACAATAAGGAATGCACTATGTGCGAGGAAACATCATCATCCCTGCCCAGAAACTACATCCTGCAGGGTCTACTAGGCTTCCAAGAGCCCAAAATGCTGCAATCTACCAAAGAAGAAACACCTAACACCCTAAGCTGTAGGCGATTGTAGTAGCAAAAACAAATAACATGCATCCGGGTTGGGGGCAAACTCAGTCCTCCAACCTCAATTTCCAAGCCAACAAGCTCAAGGGTGTACATGTGAAAGCACAAGAGACCTTCCACCCCCTTGCCCAGCCCGTGCTTGGAGCAAGATAGAAGAATAAGGGTGGCCTTGGCTAAATTCCACAACACCTCTCCCATGAAGAGCTTCAAACCACCACTACTAACAACGACCCATGATTCGGCCTTTAGGAAAGAAAAATATGGCCGACAAGGAAACTACAAATATAATCAAGGAATTCACTCGGGAACAAAAATCGAGGTAAGGGAAATAGTGTTGAAGTTACTCAACACGGCTTGGCATTTAGTGGGACCCACTCAACGCCTAACCAGACCTTAGCATTGAGTGAGTTAGCCTCACTCAGCGCCAGAACAGCCATGGCGTTGAGTGAGAATCACTCACTCAACGCCCTCCGTAAGAACAGCTCTGGCATTGAGTGAGCTATCATCACTCAACGACAAAATTGCCATGGGGTTGAGTGAGGTCCACTCCCTCAATGCCTTCAGCAAAAGAGGCAGTGGCATTGAGTGAGCTAACCTCACTCAACGCCAAAACAGCTATGGCGTTGAGTGAGGTCCACTCCCTAAATGCCTTTAGCAAAACCACAAAACCCAACAGTGGCATTGAGTGAGTCCACCTCACTCAACGCCAAAGCAGCATTGGCATTGAGTGAGGTCAACTCACTCTACGCCAAAGTTAATTCCCGCAGGAAAACCCTAAACCATCGCAAACAAGAGGAGGTCGGCGGGAATGCTGACTGATTCTCGCCGAATCGGCGGGAATGCAGGATGATTCTCGCCGAATCGGCGAGAATCCAGGATGATTCTCGCCGATCAGCGGGACTCCAGAATGATTTTTGCCGAATCGACGGGAATCAAGGATGATTCTCGCCGATCGGTTGGAATCACTGACGTTACACATCGAAATCGGCGGAAATCACATGGTGATTCCCATCGATTTTGACTTAGATGAAAATTCTCACTCAATCACACCACCACTCAGCCGCAAAGAACAAACCAAACTATGGCTTTAAGTGTGTCCACCACACTTAATGCCAATTCCGGGGGGCTTTTGGCTTTGAGTGTGTGCACAACACTCAACACCAAAACCCGAGAGTCTACCAAGACTGGTTCTAACCAGAGCCCTTCCACAGCAAACTTCCTTACTCTCTCTCTCTCGGCTCAACCCGCCAAAGCACCCAACTAGAACTACAAATTTGGAGTCTAAATAATGAACAAAACTAGCAGGTTGAGCAAACAGCACAAGGAGGGGGCTCATAGGAGAATCTAAGCCCTAAATTTAGCAAGATAAAGGAGAACATGCTTGGTTTCTACCCTAAGGCTAACCGGGAAATATTCCAGAATTCAAAAGAACAACAATGGCAAGGGCAAGAATACCACTTGCCTCGATTTCTGGCAAAGCTTGGTCGGCTTTCCCTCCTCTTTGTTCTGCACTAGAAGGAGCAGCACCTAACAAGCAAACCCGCACTTAAATGGCAGAAAACCATAAGAAACAGAAAATCCAAGTCTCCTACAACTCCACGAAAAACAAACCTCTTATCATCGAAACATAGAACTGAGCGATAGCCAGACAACGGCACTTTCGGAATCGAAATCCGTCCACCAACACTCCCGGAATCAACGTTCAAAGGGGTAGCAGGTCCGGCGGTTTTCCTCTATTTTCTGCGAACAGGAGCAGGCGGATTCGGGAAGAAGAAGAATGGGCCCACTAATTTTAATTAAGGCTTTTATAACTTCTTAGCCATATCGGTTTAGCCTAACTGCAGCCCAGCAACCGGTTCACTCAGCTAAAAATCAAATTTCTAATTTGATTTTTCTAATAGCACACCCAAAATGACGCGAAAACCAAACTACCTCGGAATTCGATGAAATTCATACCGTAGCTAAATATCCATGCTACGAACACAACGGCAAAGTCGAAACTAACTTTCGACGAACAGAACTCGAGTTATACCCTCCCGAAGCCAAAACACAAGGATCCTGCGAGATGCCACACCGGGTCACCCAAAACGACTCGGCTTACATGGGAGATCTTGCCAACAGGCTACAAAATAGGGCACCCAGTTCTAAGGAGTTAAGACCACACTCCACAAATGACACAAGCCAAGAAAATGCATCGACGTAACGCCAAACGAGAATTTAATAATCGCAGAAAAATCAGGGGCGTTACATCGTGTACTTATGAAACTTTCCAAATTTGTAGAGGACATTGTCCTCTTTCCATTGACTGGTTGCACGTCCCGTAACTCTTCCTAGTTTGAAAGTTATGACCATTTGAATTTCAGATATCTGCGACCAAAAATCTTCATTTTCTCCAAAATATTTTCAGATCATGGTCATGAACTTGAAATTGATATTTGAAGCCCAAATTGACCTGAAATATTAAAAGAAAGCATTTAGAAACATAATTACTACAATATAATTATAATCTTATTATTAATTAAATAAAAAATATATAAAAATAAATATAATTAGTGACTTATCAAATACCCCCATACTTAATCTTTTGTTATTCCAGAGCAAAACTATGAGAAGTACTTATAAGAAATAATTATAATTTTTTAATTAAACTAAAAATTTATTAAACCAAAAGAAAGTTAAAAAAAAGTTTAGGGATTTCAAAATTAAGTTCTTAACTATGAAATTAAAATGTAAAGAGAAAGATATTTAGCCAAAAATTTCTCATATAAATTAATTAGAATTCAAAATTAAGTGATTTAGCCAACAATATTAAATTAGAATTATTCACACTTTTTAACTAAAAAAAAACTTGAAGGAAAAATTTAAACTACAACTTATGCTCTATTAATATTTTAATTTAAGTCTAAAACAATTTTATGAGCAAAAGGTTTTTAGGAAAAAGAACTATGAAGAGGATTTTAAATTAACGTGATGAATTTTATCCTCTCACCCCATGCCTTTTTTTCTTTTTGATATTTGCATATGTTTACCAAGAAAATGATGAATTTAATTTTCTCATTTTCCATGACATATGAACAAATAAATATTTTTTTTTCTCTCTTAAAATAAAAACAAAATAGTAAGGAGTAATGAATTTTATCCTCTTACTCCATCTTTAAGTTTTTAGGGGTTGCATATGTGTACCAAGGAATGCTTGATTCTAATGACATATGATCTAACAATAAAAAGAAAAATGCATATGTGTACCAAGGGATAATGAATTTTATCCTCTTATCCCCATGACATATGTTCTAACAAGAAAGTTTAAAATAAGGGAAATGCTAAACATTATTTAGATTTTAAAATAATTAGAGAGTAACTATAGTAAATTAAAATTTCCTATGAACTTTTAGAACAAAAGTGATTATAATTAAAATCTAAATATTGTTAAACTAAGCACTATAAAATTGAAATAATTACAATTAAGAGAAAAAGAAGTAAATAAGATACTCTAATCAAAATTAATTCATAAGTTTATTTCTTAAAATCAAATCACCTAAAAATTAAATTTAACTAACTATGATGAAATAAAAGATTAGAAAATCAAAAATTATAAAAATTCTTATAAATAAACTCAAAATATATTTCTAAAAATCACAAAAATTAAGTAGGGGTTTATAATATTTTTTATATTTTCTATTAAAAACAAATCCTAATTTTTTTTGATATTCTTGGACTTCCCAAGGGCTACCTAGTGACGGGTTCGCAAGGTGCTAGGCGGTTTTGGGATGAAAACTCAACACGGCCCTTTCCAAGAAATTAATTTTGATTTTCTATTTTTTGTATTTTTGAAAATAAAAAACATACACATTTTTTTAAAAATTTTAAAGATTTTTTATTTTTTTTATTTTATTAAGGATTTTTTCATTTTTTTTAGATTATTAAATAAAAGCAATAAATAAGAATCCACCCCCATACTTAAAAATAAACATTGTTCCCAATGTTTACAAACCAAGTAGGAGGGGGAAAAATAAACATGTTTTTTAAGATAAGAAAAAAAATATAATTCATAAAAATTAAAAGATAATCAAGGGGTATCTCCCAAGAGCGCTTTTCTTTTTCCCGTCTTTAAGCAAGACGGTTATTGTTAAGAAAAATGAAAATAAAAATTAAAATGAACGGGCAACTCCCTTAATTCACGCTTTGGAAAAGATGCCAAAGTTGCTCGCCCGACGTCTCCTCGGCTTTCTTCTTGATGTTCCTTATTGTTGTTGTTGTAGACTTGAAAGGTAAATTCAAATCACCTATCCATACTTGAGGTGAATTGAATTTTTGTAGAGGAGCGGCAAATGGATCGTGGATGATGTTTAATTGCAACGACTCCTCTTCTACATAAAAAGTGTTGGTATAAGAAAAATCAAAAGTAAGCGTGTCAGAAAAATGTTCGCAATGAGGAGGCTCTTGCGAAGTCATAAGATTAGGCTCCGTTTGTTTATTTTTTAAAAATAATTTTCCGTCCGAGAATTTATGAGAAATAAAATCATCGGACGCATCAGGATCATAAATTTTTGCTCCTAAAAAGTCATAAATTGTGCATGAGAATTCATTAATAGGAGAAAAATTAGTAGTCATAGGAGGATAAACATGTTCTTCTTCTACTCCTCTCAGCGCATCCATACACCTGACAAACTCTTTAAATAAGAGTTATTCTTCTTCTTCGATATAAACAACTATTGGGGTACATGAAGAGTCATGTTCCTCATTAGCAATATTATCCGAAGAAGGAGAAAAATCACTAATAGAAAAAAAATTCTCATCCAAATTTTGGGGAAAAGAATCACATGGAAATTGAGAAGGATGCCCAAAATTAGGAGAGAAGGCTTGTCGTGCGGAAGAAGAAGAACAAAAATTCAGCTCCAAATAATTATTCTCAAAACTCAGGAAACCTTTCGGGTGATCTTGTGACCAAGAGAAGTTGACATCCGAGTTGGAAGAATAATTATTTAAATCAAAATAATTATTCTCATTATAATTTGAAAAATTCTTTTCTTACACATTAGAAAAATTAGTTTCATAAAAATTTGAACTAGTATTAGAATAAAAGTGAGAAGAATTATTATCATAATTAGTACCAAAAATTTTTTCATAAGAAAAGTTTTTATAATAATTATAAAGATAACAATACTCACTTCGAAGATAACCACCACAATTATAACAAAAAATTTGGCGCTATTGTGCAGCTTTCAAACATTCTAGGTTATTTTGAAGCTATGCAAGATAGGCGACCAATTTAGATAACATATTTTTAATAAAAGAAAATAAACACAACCTTTACCTAATAGAAATGAATTTAAAAATAAAATAAAAGAGAATTGAGGTAGAGAAGAAGGTTGATAAAATTAATAAAATTTGCACTTTCAAAATATCAACAAAATAATCCCCGACAACGGCGCCAAAAACTTAATGAAGGTTTTCTATAGTTTTAAAATATTATCAAAATGAAAATCTAAAATAGGCAAGTGTACCTATCAAAATATAGTATATGAAATGTCATATTAGACTCGGGGCCTATTGAGTACATCTACTCACGTAAATTAATATTATATTATCTAAATATAAAAAGAGATTATTTTAACTAAATGAAGAAAATTATATTAAAAGTAGCACTTGATCTAGACTCACTTTGAACTAAAATAAACCGTCATGAAATAGTAAAAGTGCAAACTCCTAATTACTTACTTCGACCGTGCAGGTTCCTAAAGAACAAAAGCGTCCCTCTCGAGCTCATGCTTCTAACTAACCTTAGGTTGATCTATTAAGACCTCTCGGCCAATCGAAACCCCTAAGCTTGCTTTATGCAGTGAACCCCACTATTAGATTTCACTCCAATCCTATAGATTTATGTCGTCCTCTCTCGAGGAGTGCATTCAACTCCTTTTGTCCTTGAGCTATCTCCTCGTATCCGCAACCTCTCGGTCATTTAAGATATGGATCTAAGATCGAAGAACATATCAGCGAAATAAAAATTCGATACAAAATAAATCAAAGATAAATCGATAGCGAGTAAAAATAGAGAGCTTGACACATTTTTGAGAAAATAAATAAAGTTTTTTTTATTCAAAGATTGTTTTGATCAAGCGCCAAGAAAATTAGCTACATGACATGAAAAGGGAGGTACATAAACAAGAACACATGATTGCTAAAAGTAGTTGCTTGAAAAGAAAACTAAGTTATAAATAAAAAGTACAAGGAAGAAATGCATAAAAAGTGTAAACTAAGCTATAACAAAGGCCTAAAAGTAGCTTCTAATCCTCTCCCTGAGCTTATGAACTCATCTGAAATTTATAGATTTTTCTGCTTGGGAGTCACGCCCTTGGTCACGCCCGTGACCTAGGGCGTGTAAGGCTCGGAATCCACTGTCATGAAAGCCCGGGAACATTGGAGAAAAACTGCCAAAAGTCGACGTTCTGCAGGTCACGCCCCTAAGTCACGCCCGTGACCTAGGGCGTGTCTAGTCTGTTACAGGAAACGATGTGAAGGGGAAATGGTGGGAAGTAATTATAGCGTTATAGAAGAGGTCTCGCCCCTAGTCACGCCCGTGACCTAGGGCGTGTAATGACCGGGTTAGCAAACGGCTAAAAATTGTACACTTTGGGATCAATTCGACAGTTTTCGGTAGGTCATGCCCTGGGTCACGCCCGTCATATGGGGCGTGTACTTGGGAAATGTTTCAGAATTTTCCCGAAAATACTTCCAGAGAAAACACTTTTTTGACCTAGACACGGCCGTGTTCACACCTAGACATGCCTGTATCCGGGGGCGTGTACTTATGAAACTTTCCAGCTTTGTAGAGGACGTCGTCCTCTTTCCATTGACTGGTTGCACATCCCGTAACTCTTCCTGGTTTGAAAGTTATGACCATTTGAATTTCAGTTATCCGCGACCAAAAATCTTCATTTTCTCCAAAATATTTTCAGATCATGGTCATTAACTTGAAATTGATATTCGAAGCCCAAATTGACCTGAAACATGAAAAGAAAGCATTTAGAAACATAATTACAACAATATAATTATAATCTTATTATTAATTAAATAAAAACTATATAAAAATAACTATAATTAGTGACTTATCAAATACCCCCACACTTAATCTTTTGCTACTCCAGAGAAAAACAATGAGAAGTACTTATAAGAAATTATTATAATTTTTTAATTAAACTAAAAATTTATTAAACCAAAAGAAAGTAAAAAATAGTTCAGGGATTTCAAAATTAAGTTCTTAACTATGAAATTAAAATGTAAAGAGAAAGATATTTAGCCAAAAATTTCTTATATAAATTAATTAGAATTCAAAATTAAGTGATTTAGCCAACAAAATTAAATAAGAATTATTCAAACTTTTTATCTAAAAAAAACTTGAAGGAAAAATTTAAACTACTACTTATGCTCTCTTAATATTTTAATTTTAAGTCTAAAATAATTATATTGGCTAAAGGTTTTTAGGAAAAAGAACTATGAAGTTGATTTTAAATTTAGGTGATGAATTTTATCCTCTCACCCCATCCCTTTTTTTCTTTTTGATATTTGCATATGTTTACCAAGAAAATGATGGTTTTTATTCTCTCATTTTCCATGACATATGAACAAATAAATATTTTTTTTTCTCTCTTCAAATAAAAAAAAAGGAGTAATGAATTTTATCCTCTTACTCCATCTTTAAGTTTTTAGGGGTTGCATATGTGTACCAAGGAATGCATGATTCCAATGACATATGATCTAACAATAAAAAGAAAAATGCATATGTGTACCAAGGGATAATAAATTTTATCCTCTTATCACCATGACATATGTTCTAACAAGAAAGTTTAAAACAAGGGAAATGCTAAACAATATTTAGATTTTAAAATAATTAGAGAGCAACTCTAGTAAATTAAAATTTCCGTACAAACTTTTAAAACAAAAGTGATTATAATTAAAATCTAAATATTGTTAAACTAAGCACTATAAAATTGAAACTAGTTACAATTAAGAGAAAAAGAAGTAAATAAGATACTCAAAACAAAATTAATTCATAAGTTTATTTCTTAAAATCAAATCACCTAAAAATTAAATTTAACTAACTATGATGAAATAAAAAATTAGAAAATAAAAAAATTAAAAAATTTTTATAAATAAACTCAAAATATATTTCTAGAAATCACAAAAATGAAGTCACAAAAATTAAGTAGGGGTTTATTATATTTTTTTATATTCTCTATTAAAAACAAATCCTAATTTTTTTTTCTATTCTTGGACTTACCAAGGGCTACCCAGTGACGGGTTCGCAAGGTGCTAGGCGGTTTTATGGGATGAAAACTCAACACATCCCTTTCCAAGAAATTAATTTTGATTTTCTGTTTTTTGTATTTTTGAAAATAAAAAACATACAAATTTTTTTAAATTTTTTAAAGATTTTTATTTTTTTTATTTTATTAAGGATTTTTTCATTTTTTTTAGATTATTAAATAAAAGTAATAAATAAAAATCCACCCCCATACTTAAAAATAAACATTGTCCCCAATGTTTACAAACCAAGTAGGAGGGGGAAAAATAAACATGTTTTTAAAGATAAGAAAAAAAATATAATTCATAAAAATTAAAAGATAAGCAAGGGGTGTCTCCCTAGAGCGCTTTTCTTTTTCGCGTCTTTAAGCTAGACGGTTATTATTAAGAAAATGGAAAATAAAAATTAAAATTAAAGGGCAACTCCCTTAATTTACTCTTTGGAAAAGATTCCAAAGTTGATCGCCCGACGTCTCCTCCGCTTTCTTCTTGATGTTCCTTGTTGTTGCTGTTGACTTGAAAATGTAAATTCAAATCACCTATCCATACCTGAGGTGATTTGAATTTTTGTAGAGGAGCGGCAAATGGATCGTGGATGATGTTTAATTGCAACGGCTCCTCTTTTACATGAATAGTATTAGTATAAGAAAAATCAAAAGTAAGCGTGTCAGAAAAATGTTCGCAAGGAGGAGGCTCTTGCAAAGTCATAAGATTATGCTCCAGTTGTTTATTTTCTAAAAATAATTTACTGTCCGAGAATTTATGAGAAATAAAATATTCGGACGCATCAGGATCAAAAATTTTTGCTCTTAAAAAGTCATAAATTGTGCATGAGAATTCATTAATAGGAGAAAAATTAGGATTCATAGGAGGAGAAACATGTTCTTCTTCTACTCCTCTCAGCGCATCCATACACCTGACAAACTCTTGAAATAAGAGTTTTTCTTCTTCTTCGGTATAAACAACTACCGGGGTACATGAAGAGTCATGTTCCTCATTAGCAATATTATCCGAAGAAGGAGAAATATCACTAATAGAAAAAAAATTCTCATCCAAATTTTGGGGAGAAGAATCTCATGGAAATTGAGAAGGATCCCCAAAATTAGGAGAGAACGCTTGTGATGCGGAAGAAGAAGAACAAAAATTCGGCTCCAAATAATTATTCTCAAAACTCGGGAAACCTTTCGGGTGATCTTGTGACCAAGAGAAGTTTACATCCGAGTTGGAAGTATAATTATTTAAATCAAAATAATTTTTCTCATTATAATTTGAAAAATTCTTTTCTTGAACATTAGAAAAATTAGTTTCATAAAAATTTGAACTAGAATTAGAATAAATATGAGAAGAATTATTATCATAATTAGTACCAAAATTATTTTCATAAGAAAAGTTTTTATAATAATTATAAAGTTAACAATACTCACTTTGATGATAATCACCACAATTATAACAAAAATTTTAACATTTTTGTGCATCTATCAAACATTCTAGTTGATTTTGAAGCTTAGCAAGATCGGCGACCAATTTAGATGACAAATTTTTAATAAAAGAAAATTAACACCACCTTTACCTAATAGAAATGAATTTAAAAATAAAATAAAGGAGAATTGAGGAAGAGAAGAAGGTTGATAAAATTACTAACATTTGTGCTTTCAAAATATCAACAAAATAATCCCCGGCAACGGCACCAAATACTTGATGAAGAATTTCTATAGTTTTAATATATTATCCAAACTAAAATCTAAAATAGGCAAGTGTACCTATCAAAATATAGTATATGAAATGTTGTATGAGACTCGGGGCCCTTTGAGAACTTCTACTCACGTAAATTAACATTATTTTATCTAAATATAAAAAGAGATTATTTTAACTAAATGAAAAAAATTAAATAAAAAGTAGCACTTGATCTAGACTGACTTTGAACTAAAATAAACCGTCATGAAATAGTAAAAGTGCAAGCTCCTAATTACTTACTTCGACCGTGCGTGTTCCTAAAGTACAAAAGCGTCTCTCTCAAGCTCATACTTCTGACTAACCTTAGGTTGATCGATTAAGACCTCTCGGCCAGTCGAAACCCCTAAGCTTGCTTTATGCGGTGAACCCCACTATTAGATTTTACTCCAATCTGACAGATTTATGTCGTCCTCTCTCGAGGAGTGCATTCTACTCCTTTTATCCTTGAGCGATCTCCTCGTATCCGCAACCTCTCGGTCATTTAAGATACGGATCTAAGATCGAAAGAACATATCCGTGAAATATTAATTCGATACAAAATAAATCAAAGATAAATCGATATAGAGTAAAAATAGAGAGCTTGACACATTTTTGAGAAAATAAATAAAGGTTTTTTTATTCAAAGATTGTTTTGATCAAGCGACAAGAAAATTAGCTACATAACATGAAAAGGGAGGTACATAAACAAGAACACATGATTGCGAAAAGTAATTGCTTGAAAAGAAAACTAAGTTATAAATAAAAAGTACAAGGAAGAAATACATAAAAAGAGTAAATAAAGCTATAACATAGGCCTAAAACTAGCTTCTAATCCTCTCCCTGAGCTTTTGAACTCATCTGAAATTTATAGATTTTTCTGCTTGGGAGTCACGCCCTTGGTCACGCCCGTGACCTAGGTCGTGTAAGGCTCGGAAACCGCTATCATGAAAGCCCGTGAACATTGGAGAAAAACTGCCAAAAGTTGTCATTCTGCGAGTCACGCCCCTAAGTCACGCCCGTGACCTAGGGCGTGTTTTGTCTGTCACAAGAAACGGCGTGAAGGGGAAACGACGGGAAGTAATTCTAGCGTTATAGAAGAGGTCTCGCCCCAGTCATGCCCGTGACCTAGGGCGTGTACTGAACGGGTTAGCAAACGGCTAGAAATGGTACAATTTGGGATAAATTCGGCAGTTTCGGATAGGTCATGCACTGGGTCACGCCCGTGACAGTGGGCGTGTACTTGAGAAATGTTCCAGAATTTTCCCGGAAATACTTCCAGAGAGAACACTTTTTTGACCTAGACACGCCCGTGTTCACACCTAGACATGCCCGTGTCTGGGGGCGTGTACTTATGAAACTTTCCAGCTTTGTAGAGGACGTCGTCCTCTTTCCGTTGACTTGTTGCACGTTCTGAAACTCTTCTTGATTTGAAAGTTATGACCATTTGAATTTCAGTTATCCGCGACCAAAAATCTTCATTTTCTCCAAAATATTTTCAGATCATGGTCATGAACTTGAAATTGATATTCGAAGCCCAAATTGACCTGAAACATGAAAAGAAATCATTTAGAAACATAATTACTACAATATAATTATAATCTTATTATTAATTAAATAAAAACTATATAAAAATAACTATAATTAGTGACTTATCAAATACCCCCACACTTAATCTTTTGCTATTCCAGAGCAAAACTATGAGAAGTACTTATAAGAAATTATTATAATTTTTAAATTAAACTAAAAATTTATAAAAACCAAAAGAAAGTTAAAAAAAGTTTAGGGATTTCAAAATTAAGTTCTTAACTATGAAATTAAAATATAAACAGAAAGATATTTAGCCAAAAATTTCACATATAAATTAATTAGAATTCAAAATTAAGTGATTTAGCCAACAAAATTAAATTAGAATAATTCACACTTTTTATCTAAAAAGAAACTTAAAGGAAAAATTTAAACTACTACTTATGCTCTCTTAATATTTTAATTTAAGTATAAAATAATTATATTGGCTAAAGGTTTTTAGGAAAAAGTACTATGAAGTGGATTTTAAATTAAGGTGATTAATTTTATCCTCTCACCCCATGCCTTTTTTTCTTTTTGATATTTGCATATGTTTACCAAGAAAATGATGAATTTTATTCTCTCATTTTCCATGACATATGAAAAAATAAATATTTTTTTCTTCTCTCTTCAAATAAAAACAAAATTATAAGGAGTAATGAATTTTATCCTCTTACTCCATCTTTATGTTTTTAGGGGTTGCATATGTGTACCAAGGAATGCCTGATTCCAATGACATATGATCTTATAATAAAAAGAAAAATGCATATGTGTACCAAGGGATAATGAATTTTATCCTCTTATCCCCATGACATATGTTCTAACAAGAAAGTTTAAAACAAGGGAAATGCTAAACAATATTTAGATTAAATTAAAATAATTAGAGAGCAACTATAGTAAATTAAAATTTCCTACGAACTTTTAAAACAAAAGTGATTATAATTAAAATCTTAATATTGTTAAACTAAGCGCTATAAAATTGAAACTAATTACAATTAAGAGAAAAAGAAGTAAATAAGATACTCTAAACAAAATTAATTCATAAGTTTATTTTTTAAAATCAAATCACCTAAAAATTTAATTTAACTAACTATGATGAAATAAAAGATTAGAAAATCAAAAATTATAAAAATTTTATAAATAAACTCAAAATATATTTCTAGAAATCACAAAAATGAAGTCACAAATATTAAGTAGGGATTTATTATATATTTTTTTATTTTCTATTAAAAACAAATCTTAATTTTTTTCTCTATTCTTGGACTTCCCAAGAGCTACGCAGTGACGGGTTCGCAAGGTGCTAGGCGGTTTTGTGGGATGAAAACTCAACACGGCCATTTCCAAAAAATTAATTTTGATTTTCTATTTTTTGTATTTTTTAAAAAAAAAAACATACAAATTTTTTTTAAATTTTTTAAAGATTTTTATTTTTTTTATTTTATTAAGGATTTTTTCATTTTTTTTAGATTATTAAATAAAAGAAATTAATAAGAATCCACCCCCATACTTAAAAATAAACATTGTCCCCAATGTTTACAAACCAAGTAGGTGGGGGAAAAATAAACAAGTTTTTAAAGATAAGAAAAAAATATATAATTCATAAAAATTAAAAGATAAGCAAGGGGTGTCTCCCAAGAGCGCTTTTCTTTTTTCCTTCTTTAAGCTAGACGGTTATTGTTAAGAAAATGGAAAATAAAAATTAAAATGAACGGGCAACTCCCTTAATTCACTCTTTGGCAAAGATTCCAAAGGTTTTCGCCCGAC
Organism: Platanthera zijinensis; assembly: GCA_039513925.1. Lineage (NCBI taxonomy): Eukaryota > Viridiplantae > Streptophyta > Magnoliopsida > Asparagales > Orchidaceae > Platanthera > Platanthera zijinensis. The sequence goes on along the minus strand of CM077094.1, from coordinate 60,859,033 downwards.
GTCTCCTCCGCTTTCTTCTTGATGTTCCTTGTTATTGCTATTGACTTGAAAATATAAATTCAAATCACCTATCCATACTTGAGGTGATTTGAATTTTTGTAGAGGAGCGGCAAATGGATCGTGGATTATGTTTAATTGCAACGGCTCCTCTTTTACATTAAAAGCGTTAGTATAAGAAAAATCGAAAGTAAGTGTGTCAAAAAATGTTCGCAAGGAGGAGGCTCTTGCAAAGTCATAAGATGAGGCTCCGGTTATTTATTTTCTAAAAAAAATTTACCGTCCGAGAATTTATGAGAAATAAAATCATCGGACGCATCAGGATCATAAATTTTTGCTCTTAAAAAGTCATAAATTGTGCATGAGAATTCATTAATAGGAGAAAAATTAGGAGTCATAGGAGGAGAAACATATTCTTCTTCTACTCCTCTCAGCGCATCCATACACCTGACAAACGCTTGAAATAAGAGTTTTTCTTCTTCTTCGGTATAAACAACTACTGGGGTACATGAAGAGTCATGTTCCTCATTAGTAAAATTATCCGAAGAAGGAGAAATATTACTAATAGAAAAAAATTCTCATCCAAATTTTGGGGAGAAGAATCACATGGAAATTGAGAAGGATCCCCAAAATTAGGAGAGAAGGCTTGGGGTGCGGAAGAAGAAGAACAAAAAATTGGCTCCAAATAATTATTCTCAAAACTCGGGAAACCTTTCGGGTGATCTTGTGACCAAGAGAAGTTGACATCCGAGTTGGAAGAATAATTATTTAAATCAAAATAATTATTCTCATTTTAATTTGAAATATCCTTTTCTTAAACATTAGAAAAATTAGTTTCATAAAAATTTGAACTAGAATTAGAATAAAAGTGAGAAGAATTATTATCATAATTAGTACAAAAATTATTTTCATAAGAAAAGTTTTTATAATAATTATAAAGATAACAATACTCACTTCGATGATAATAACCACAATTATAACAAAATTTTTGGCATTTTTGTGCAGCTTTCAAACATTCTAGTTGATTTTGAAGCTTGGCAAGATCGGCGACCAATTAAGATAATATATTTTTAATAAAAGAAAATAAAAACAACCTTTACCTAATAGAAATGAATTTAAAAATAAAATATAAGAGAATTGAGGTAGAGAAGAAGGTTGATAAAATTAATAAAATTAGCGCTTTCAAAATATCAACAAAATAATCACCGGCAACGACGCCAAAACTTGATGAAGATTTTCTATAATTTTAAAATATTAACCAAACGAAAATTTAAAATAGGCAAGTGTACCTATCAAAATATAGTATATGAAATGTCGTATTAGACTCGGGGCCTGTTGAGTACTTCTACTCACGTAAATTTATATTATTTTATCTAAATATAAAAAGATATTATTTTAACTAAATGAAGAAAATTAAATAAAAAGTAGCACTTGATCTGGACTGACTTTAAACTAAAATAAACCATCATGAAATAGTAAAAGTGCAAGCTCCTAATTACTTACTTCGACCGTGCATGTTCCTAAAGTACAAAAGCGTCTCTCTCGAGCTCATGCTTCTGACTAACTTTAGGTTGATCGATTAAGACCTCTCAGCCAGTCGTAACCCCTAAGCTTGCTTTATGCGGTGAACCCCACTATTAGATTTGACTCCAATCTAGCAGATTTATTTCGTCCTTTCTCGAGGAGTGCATTCAACTCTTTTTATCCTTGAGTGATCTCCTAGTATCCGCAACCTCTCGGTCATTTAAGATACAGATCTAAGATCGAAGAACATATCCGTGAAATATGAATTCCATACAAAATAAATCAAAGATAAATCGATAGCGAGTAAAAATAGAGAGCTTGACACATTTTTGAGAAAATAAATAAAGTTTTTTTTATTCAAAGAATGTTTTGATCAAGCGCCAAGAAAATTAGCTACATGACATGAAAAGGGAAGTACATAAACAAGAACACATAATTGCTAAAAGTAATTGCTTGAAAAGAAAACTAAGTTATAAATAAAAAGTACATGGAAGAAATGTATAAAAAGAGTAAACTAAGCTATAACATAGGCTTAAAACTAGCTTCTAATCCTCTCCCTGAGCTTTTGAACTCATCTGAAATTTATAGATTTTTCTACTTGGGAGTCACGTACTTGGTCACGCCCGTGACCTAGGGCGTATAAGGCTCGAAAACCGCTGTCATGAAAGACCGTGAACGTTGGAAAAAAACTGCCAAAAGTCGCCGTTCTGCGGATCATGCCCCTAAGTCACGCCCGTGACTTATTGCGTGTATAGTCTGTCATAGGAAATGGCACGAATGGGAAATGGCGGGAAGTAATTCTAGCATTATAGAAGAGGTCTCGCTCCTACTCATGCCCGTGACCTAGGGCGTGTACTGACCGGGTTTGCAAACGGCTAAAAATGGTACAATTTTGGATCAATTCCGCAGTTTCGGGTAGGTCACGCACTGGGTCACGCCCGTGACAGGGGGCGTGTACTTTAGAAATGTTCCAGAATTGTCCCGGAAATACTTCCAGAGAAAACACTTTTTTGACCTAGATATGTCCGTGTTCACACTTAGACATGCCCGTGTATGGGGGCGTGTACTTATGAAACTTTTTATATTTGTAGAGGACGTCGTCCTCTTTCCGTTGACTGGTTGCACGTTCCGTAATTCTTCCTGGTTTTAAAGTTATGACCATTTGAATTTAAGTTACTCGCGACCAAAAATCTTCATTTTCTCCAAAATATTTTCAGATCATGGTCATGAACTTGAAATTGATATTCGAAGCCCAAATTGACCTGAAACATGAAAAGAAAGCTTTTAGAAACATAATTACTACAATATAATTATTATCTTATTATTAATTAAATAAAAACTATATAAAAATAACTATAATTAGTGACTTATCTAATACCCCCACACTTAATCTTTTGCTATTCCAGAGAAAAACTATGAGAAGTACTTATAAGAAATTATTATAATTTTTTAATTAAACTAAAAATTTATTAAACCAAAAGAAAGTTAAAAAAAAGTTTAGGGATTTCAAAATTAAGTTCTTAACTATGAAATTAAAATGTAAAGAGAAAGATATTTAGCAAAAAAATTCACATATAAATTAATTAGAATTAAAAATTAAGTCATTTAGCCAACAAAATTAAATTAGAATTATTCACACTTTTTAACGAAAAAGAAACTTGAAGGAAAAATTTAAACTACAACTAATGCTCTCTTAATATTTTAATTTAAGTCTAAAATAATTATATTGGCTAAAGGTTTTTAGGAAAAACAACTATGAAGTGGATTTTAAATTAAGGTGATGATTTTTATGCTCTCACCCCATGCCTTTTTTCTTTTTTATATTTGCATATGTTTACCTAAGAAAATGATGAATTTTATTCTCTCATTTTCCATGACATATGAATAAATAAATATTTTTTTCTTCTCTCTTCAAATAAAAACAATATAATAAGGAGTAATGAATTTTATCCTCTTACTCCATCTTTAAGTTTTTAGGGGTTGCATATGTGTACCAAGAAATGCTTGATTCCTATGACATATGATCTAACAATAAAAAGAAAAATGCATATGTGTACCAAGGGATAATGAATTTTATCATCTTATCCCAATGACAGATGTTCTAAAAAGAAAGTTTAAAACACGGGAAATACTAAAAAATATTTAGATTAAATTAAAATAATTAGAGAGCAACTATAGTAAATTAAAATTTCTTACAAACTTTTAAAACAAAAGTGATTATAATTAAAATCTAAATATTGTTAAACTAAGCACTATAAAATTGAAACTAATTATAATTAAGTGAAAAAGAGGTAAATAAGATACTCTAAAAAAATTAATTCATAAGTTTATTTTTTAAAATCAAATCACCTTAAAATTAAATTTAACTAGCTATGATGAAATAAAAGATTAGAAAATGAAAATTATAAAAATTCTTATAAATAAACTCAAAATATATTTCTAGAAATAACAAAATTTAAGTAGGGGATTATTATATTTTTTTGTATTTTCTATTAAAAACAAATCCTAATTTTTTTTGCTATTCTTAGACTTCCCAAGGCTACCCATTGATGGGTTCGCAAGGTGCTAGGCAATTTTGTGGGATGAAAACTCAACACGGCCCTTTCCAAGAAAATAATTTTGATTTTCCATTTTTTTGTATTTTTGAAAATAAAAAACATACAAATTTTTTTAAAATTTTTAAAGATTTTTATTTTTTTTATTTTATTAAGGATTTTTTTATTTTTTTTAGATTATTAAATAAAAGCAATAAATAAGAATCCATCCCAATACTTAAAAAAAACCTTGTCCCCAATGTTTACAAACCGAGTAAGAGGGGGAAAAATAAACATGTTTTTAAAGATAAGAAAAAAATATAATACATAAAAATTAAAAGATAAGCAAGGGGTGTCTCCCAAGAGCCTATTTATTTTTCCCATCTTTAAGCTAGACGGTTATTGTTAAGAAAATGGAAAATAAAAATTAAAATTGACGGGCAACTCCCTTAATTTACGCTTTGGCGAAGATGCCAAAGTTGCTCTTGCCCGACATCTCCTCCGCTTTCTTCTCTATGTTCCTTGTTGTTGCTATTGACTTGAAAATGTAAATTCAAATCACCTATCCAAACCTGAGGTGATTTGAATTTTTGTAGAGGAGCGGCACATGGATCGTGGATGATGTTTAATTGCAACGGCTCCTCTTCTACATGAAAAGCGTTAGTATAAGGAAAATCAAAAGTAAGCGTGTCAGAAAAATCTTCACAAGGAGGAGGCTCTTTGGAAGTCATAAGATTAGGCTCCAGTTGTTTATTTTCTAAAAATAATTTTCCGTCCGAGAATTTATGTGAAATAAAATCATCGGACGCATCGGGATCATAAATTTTTTCTCCTAAAAAGTCATAATATGTGCATGGGAATTCATTAATAGGAGAAAAATTGGGAATCTTAGGAGGAGAAACATGTTCTTCTTCTACTCCTCTCATCGCATCCATACACCTGACAAACTCTTGAAATAAGAGTTTTTCTTCTTCTTCGGTATAAACAACTACTGGGGTACATGAAGAGTCAAGTTCCTCATTAGCAATACTATCCGAAGAAGGAGAAAATCACTTATAGAAAAAAAATTCTCATCCAAATTTTGGGGAGAAGAATCACATGGAAATTGAGAAGGATCCCCAAAATTAGGTGAGAAGGCTTGCGGTGTGGAAGAAGAAGAACAAAAATTTGGCTCCAAATAATTATTCTCAAAACTCGGGAAACCTTCCGGGTGATCTTGTGACCAAGAGAAGTTGACATCTGAGTTGGAAGAATAATTATTTAAATCAAAATAATTATTCTCATTATAATTTGAAAAATTCTTTTCATGAACATTAGAAAAATTAGTTTCATAAATATTTGAACTACAATTAGAATAAAAGTGAGAAGAATTATTATCATAATTAGTACCAAAATTATTTTCATAAGAAAAGTTTTTATAATAATTATAATGATAACAATACTCACTTCGATGATAACCACCACAATTATAACAAAAAATTTTGCACTTTTGTGCAGCTTTCAAACATTCTAGTTGATTTTGAAGCTTGGCAAGATCGACGATAAATTTAGATAACATATTTTTAATAAAAGAAAATAAACACAACCTTTACCAAATAGAAATGAATTTAAATATAAAATAAAAGAGAATTGAGGTATAGAAGAAGGTTGATAAAATTAATAAAATTTGCGCTTTCAAAATATTAACAAAATAATCCCCGGCAACGGCGCCAAAAACTTGATGAAGATTTTCTATAGTTTTAAAATATTATTCAAACGAAAATCTAAAATAGGCAAGTGTACCTATCAAATTATAGTATATGAAATGTCGTATTAGACTCGGTGCCTGTTGAGTACTTCTACTCACGTAAATTTATATTATTTCATCTAAATATAAAAAGAGATTATTTTAACTAAATGAAGAAAATTAAATAAAAATTAGCACTTGATCTAGAATCACTTTGAACTAAAATAAACCGTCATTAAATAGTAAAAGTGCAAGCTCCTAATTACTTGCTTCGACCGTGCATGTTCCTAAAGTACAAAAGCGTCTCTCTCGAGCTCATTCTTCTGACTAACCTTAGGGTTATCGATTTAGACCTCTCGGTAAGTCGAAACCCCTAAGCCCTCTTCATGCAGTGAACCCCACTATTAGATTTTACTCCAATCCGGCAGATTTATGCCGTCCTCTCTCGAGGAGTGCATTCAACTCTTTTTATCCTTGAGCGATCTCCTCGTATCTGCAACCTCTCGGTCATTTAAGATACGGATCTAAGATCGAAGAACATATCCGCGAAATATGAATTTGATACAAAATAAATCAAAGATAAATCGATAGCGAGTAAAAATAGAGAGCTTGACACATTTTTGAGAAAATAAATAAAGTTTTTTTTATTCAAAGATTGTTTTGATCAAGCGCCAAGAAAATTAGCTACATGACATGAAAAGGGAGGTACATAAACAAGAACACATGATTGCTAAAAGTAATTGCTTGAAAAGAAAACTAAGTTATAAATAAAAAGTACAAGGAAGAAATGCATAAAAAGAGTAAACTAAGCTATAACATAGGCCTAAAACTAGCTTCTAATCCTCTCCCAAAGCTTTTGAACTCATCTGAAATTTTTAGATTTTTCTGCTTGGGAGTCACGCCCTTGGTCACGCTCGTGACCTAGGGCGTGTAAGGCACGAAAACCGCTGTCATGAAAGCCCGGGAACATTGGAGAAAAACTGCCAAAAGTCACCATTCTGCAGGTCACGCCCCTAAGTCACGCCCGTGACCTAGGGCGTGTCTTGTCTGTTATAGGAAACGGCGCGAAGGGGAAATAGCGGGAAGAAATTCTAGCGTTATAGAAGAGGTCTCTCCCCTAGTCATGCCCGTGACCTAGGGCATGTACTGACCGGGTTAGCAAATGGCTAGAAATGGTAAGATTTGGGATCAATTCGGCAGTTTCGGGATGGTCACGCCCAGGGTCACGCCCGTGACAGGAGGCGTATAATTGAGAAATGTTCCAGAATTGTCCCGGAAATACTTCTAGAGAAAACAATTTTTTGACCAAGATAGACCCGTGTTCACGCCTAGACATGCCCATTTCTGGGGGCGTGTACTTACGAAACTTTCCAGTTTTGTAGAGGACGTCGTCCTCTTTCCGTTGACTGGTTGCATGTCCCGTAACTCTTCTTGGTTTGAAAGTTATGACCATTTGAATTTCAGTTATTCGCGACCAAAAATCTTAATTTTCTCCAAAATATTTTCAGATCATGGTCATGAACTTGAAATTGATATTCGAAGCCCAAACTTACCTGAAACATGAAAAGAAAGCTTTTAGAAACATAATTACTACAATATAATTATGATATTATTATTAATTAAATAAAAATTATATAAAAATAATTATAATTAGTGACTTATCAAATACCCCCACACTTAATCTTTTGCTATTCCAGAGCAAAACTATGAGAAGTACTTATAAGAAATTATTATAATTTTTTAATTAAACTAAAAATTTATTAAACCAAAAGAAAGTTTAAAAAAAGTTTAGGGATTTCAAAATTAAGTTCTTCACTATGAAATTTAAATGTAAAGAGAAAGATATTTAGCCAAAAATTTCTCATATAAATTAATTAGAATTCAAAATTAAGTCATTTAGCCAACAAAATTAAATTAGAATTATTCATACTTTTTAACTAAAAAGAAACTTGAAGGAAAAATTTAAACTACTACTTATGCTCTCTTAATATTTTAATTTAAGTAAAAAATAATTATATTGGCTAAAGGTTTTTAGGAAAAAGAACTATGAAGTGAATTTTAAATTAAGGTGATGAATTTTATCCTCTCATCCCATGCTTTTTTTTCTTTTTGATATTTGCATATGTTTACCAAGAAAATGATGAATTTTATTCTCTCATTTTCCATGACATATGGACAAATAAATATTTTTTTCTTCTCTCTTCAAATAAAAACAAAATAATAAGGAGTAATGAATTTTATCCTATTACTCCATCTTTAAGTTTTTAGGGGTTGCATATGTGTACCAAGGAAAACTTGATTCCTATGACATATGATCTTATAATAAAAAGAAAAATGCATATGTGTACCAATGGATAATGAATTTTATTCTCTTATCCCCATGACATATGTTCTAACAAGAAAGTTTAAAACAAGGGAAATGCTAAACAATATTTAGATTAAATTAAAATAATTAGAGAGCAACTATAGTAAATTAAAATTTCCTACGAACTTTTAAAACAAAAGTAATTATAATTAAAATCTAAATATTGTTAAACTATGCACTATAAATTTGAAACTAATTACAATTAAGAGAAAAAGAAGTAAACAAGATACTCTAAACAAAATTAATTCATAAGTTTATTTCTTAAAATCAAATCACCTAAAAATTTAATTTAACTAACTATGATGAAATAAAAGATTAGAAAATCAAAAATTATAAAAATTCTTATAAATAAACTCAAAATATATTTCTAAAAATCACAAAAATTAAGTAGGGGTTTATTATATTTTTTTGTATTTACTATTAAAAACAAATCCTATTTTTTTTGCTATTCTTAGACTTCCCAAGGGCTACCCAATGACAGGTTTGCAAGGTGCTAGGCGGTTTTGTGGGATGAAAACTCAACACGGCCATTTCCAAGAAATTAATTTTGATTTTCTATTTTTTGTATTTTTGAAAATAAAAAACATACAATTTTTTTTAAAATTTTTAAAGATTTTTATTTTTTTAATTTTATTAAGGATTTTTTCATTTTTTTTAGATTATTAAATAAAAGAAATAAATAAGAATCCACCCCCATACTTAAAAAAAACCTTGTCCCCAATGTTTACAAACCGAGTAAAAGGGGGAAAAATAAACATGTTTTTAAAGATAAGAAAAAAATATAATACATAAAAATTAAAAGATAAGCAAGGGTGTCTTCCAAGAACCTTTTTCTTTTTCCCGTCTTTAAGCTAGATGGTTATTGTTTAGAAAATGGTAAATTAAAATTAAAATGGACGGGCAACTCCCTTAATTTATGCTTTGGAAAAGATGCTAAAGTTGCTCGCCCGACGTCTCCTCCGCTTTCTTCTCTATGTTCCTTGTTGTTGCTGTTGACTTGAAAATGTAAATTCAATTCACCTATCCATACCTAAGGTGATTTGAACTTTTGTAGAGGAGCGGCAAATGGATCGTGGATGATGTTTTATTACAACGGCTCCCTTTCTACATGAAAAGCGTTAGTATAAGAAAAATCAAAAATAAGCGTGACAGAAAAATCTTCACAAGGAGGAGGCTCTTTGGAAGTCATAAGATTAGGCTCCGGTTGTTTATTTTCTAAAAATAATTTTCCGTCCGAGAATTTATGTGAAATAAAATCATCGGACGCATCAGGATCATAAATTTTTGCTCCTAAAAAGTCATAAATTGTGCATGGGAATTCATTAATAGGAGAAAAATTGGGAGTCGTAGGAGGAGAAACATGTTCTTCTTCTACTCCTCTCATCGCATCCATACACCTGAAAAACTCTTGAAATAAGAGTTTTTCTTCTTCTTCGGTATAAACAACTACTGGGGTACATGAAGAGTCATGTTCCTCATTAGCAATACTATCCGAAGAAGGAGAAAATCACTAATAGGAAAAAAATTCTCATCCAAATTTTGGGGAGAAGAATCACATGGAAATTGAGAAGGATCCCCAAAATTAGGAGAGAAGGCTTGCGGTGTGGAAGAAGAAGAACCAAAATTTGGCTCCAAATAATTTTTCTCAAAACTCGGGAAACCTTCCGGGTGATCTTGTGACCAAGAGAAGTTGACATCCGAGTTGGAAGAATAATTATTTAAATCAAAATAATTATTCTCATTATAATTTGAAAAATTCTTTTCATGAACATTAGAAAAATTAGTTTCATAAATATTTGAACTACAATTAGAATAAAAGTGAGAAGAATTATTATCATAATTAGTACCAAAATTATTTTCATAAGAAAAGTTTTTATAATAATTATAATGATAAAAATACTCACTTCGATGATAACCACCACAATTATTACAAAAATTTTGGCGCTTTTGTGCAGCTTTCAAACATTCTAGTTGATTTTGAAGCTTGGCAAGATCGACGACCAATTTAGATAACATATTTTTAATAAAAGAAAATAAACACAACCTTTACCAAGTAGAAATGAATTTAAAAATAAAATAAAATAAAATTAAGGTAGAGAAGAAGGTTTATAAAATTATTCAAATTTATGCTTTCAAAATATCAACAAAATAATCCCCGTCAACGACGCCAAAAACATTATGAAGATTTTCTACAGTTTTAAAATATTATCCAAACGAAAATCTAAAATAGGCAAGTGTATATATCGAAATATAGTATATGAAATGTCGTATTAGACTCGGGGCCTGTTGAGTACTTCTACACACGTAAATTAATATTATTTTATCTAAATATAAAAAGAGATTATTTTAACTAAAGGAAGAAAAATTAAATAAAAAGTAGCACTTAATCTAAACTCACTTTGAACTAAAATAAACCGTCATGAAATAGTAAAAGTGCAAGCTCCTAATTACTTACTTTGACCGTGCAGGTTCCTAAAGTACAAAAGCATCTCTCTCGAGCTCATGCTTCTGACTAATCTTAGGTTGATCGATTAAGACCTCTCGGCCAGTCGAAACCCCTAAGCCCTCTTTATGCGGTGAAGCCCACTATTGTATTTGACTCCAATCCGGCAGATTTATGTCGTCCTCTCTCGAGGAGTGCATTCAACTCCTTTTATCCTTAAGCAATCTCCTCGTATCCGCAACCTCTCGGTCATTTAAGATAAGGATCTAAGCTCGAAGAACATATTCGCAAAATATGAATTCGATAAAAAAATAAATCAAAGATAAATCGATAGCGAGTAAAAATAGAGAGCTTGACATATTTTTGAGAAAATAAATAAAGTTTTTTTTATTCAAAGATTGTTTTGATAAAGCACCAAGAAAATTAGCTACATGACCTGAAAAGGGGGGTACATAAACAAGAACACATGATTGCTTAAAGTAATTGCTTGAAAAGAAAACTAAGTTATAAATAAAAAGTACAAGGAAGAAATGCATAAAAAGAGTAAACGAAGCTATAACATAGGCCTAAAACTAGCTTCTAATCCTCTCCTTGAGCTTCTGAACTCATCTGGAATTTATAAGTTTATCTTCTTGGGAGTCACGCCCTTGGTTACGTCCGTGACCTAGGGCGTGTAAGGCTCGAAAACAACTGTCATGAAAGCCCGGGAATGTTGGAGAAAAACTGCCAAAAGTCGTCGTTCTGCGGGTCACCCCCCTAAGTCACGCCAGTGACCTAGGGCGTGTCTAGTCTGTTATAGGAAATGGCATGAAGGAGAAATGGCGGGAAGTAATTCTGGCATTGTCGAAGAGGTCACGCCCCTAGCCACGCCCGTTACCCAGGGCGTGTACTTACCGGGTTAGCAAACGGCTTGAAACGGTATAATTTGGGATCAATTCGGCAGTTTCGGGTAGGTCACGCCCTGGGTCACGCATGTGACAGGGGGCGTGTACTTGGGAAATGTTCCAGAATTGTCCCGGGAATACTTCTAGAGAAAACTCTCTTTTGACCTAGACTCGCCCGTGTTCATGCCTAGACACACCCGTGTTCACGCCTAGACACGCCCGTGTCTAGAGGCGTGTACTTATGAAACTTTCCAGATTTGTACAAGACGTCGTCCTCTTTCCGTTGAAACTGTTGCACGTCCCGTAACTCTTCCTGGTTTGAAAGTTATGACCATTTTAATTTCAGTTATACGCGACCAAAAATCTTCATTTTCTCCAAAATATTTTCAGATCATGGTCATAAACTTGAAATTTATATTCGAAGCCCAAATTGACCTGAAACATGAAAAGAAAGCATTTAGAAACATAATTACTACAATATAATTATAATCTTATTATTAATTAAATAAAACTATATAAAAATAACTATAATTAGGGGACTTATCAAATACCCCCAACACTTAATCTTTTGTTATTCAAGAGCAAAACTATGAGAAGTACTTATAAAAAATTATTATAATTTTTTAATTAAACTTAAAATTTATTAAACCAAAAGAAAATTAAAAAAAAGTTTAGGGATTTCAAAATAAAGTTCTTAACTATGAAATTAAAATGTAAAGAGAAAAATATTTAGCCAAAAATTTCTCATATAAATTAATTAGAATTCAAAATTAAGTGATTTAGCGAACAAAATTATATTAGAATTATTCACACTTTTTAACTAAAAAGAAACTTGAAGGAAAAATTTAAACTACTACTTATGCTCTCTTAATATTTTAATTTAAGTCTAAAACAATTATATTGGCTTACGGTTTTAGGAAAAGAACAATGAAGAGGATTTTAAATTAAGGTGATGAATTTTATCCTCTCACCCCATGCCTTTTTTTCTTTTTGATATTTGCATATGTTTACCAAGAAAATGATGAATTTAATTCTCTCATTTTACATGACATATGAACAAATAAATATTTTTTTCTTCTCTCTTTAAATAAAAACAAAATAAAAGGAGTAATGAATTTTATCCTCTTACTCCATCTTTAAGTTTTTAGGGGTTGCATATGTGTACCAAGGAATGCTTGATTCCTATGATATATAAACTAACAATAAAAAGAAAAATGCATATGTGCACCAAGGGATAATGAATTTTATCCTCTTATCCCCATGACATATTTTCAAACAAGAAAGTTTAAAACAAGGGAAATGCTAAACAATATTTAGATTAAATTAAAATAATTAGAGAGCAACTATAGAAAATTAAAATTTCCTTCGAACTTTTAAAACAAAAGTGATTATAATTAAAATCTAAATAATGTTAAACTAAGCACTATAAAATTGAAACTAATTACAATTAAGTGAAAACGAAGTAAATAAGATACTCTAAACAAAATTAATTCGTAAGTTTATTTCTTTAAATCAAATCACCTAAAAATTTAATTTAACTAACTATGATGAAATAAAAGATTAAAAAATAAAAAATTATAAAAATTCATATAAATAAACTCAAAATATATTTCTAGAAATCACAAAAATTAAGTAGGGGTTTATTAAATTTTTTGTATTTTCTATTAAAAACAAATCCTAATTTTTTTTGCTATTCTTGGACTTCCCAAGGGCTACCCAGTGACGGGTTCGCAAGGTGCTAGGCGGTTTTGTTGGATGAAAACTAAACACGGCCCTTTCCAAGAAATTAATTTTTATTTTCTATTTTTTGTATTTTTGAAAATAAAAAACATACAATTTTTTTTTAAAATTTTTAAAGATTTTTATTTATTTATTAAGGACTTTTTCATTTTTATTTAGATTATTAAATAAAAGTAATAAATAAGAATCCACCCCCACACTTAAAAATAAACATTGTCCCAAATGTTTACAAACCATGTAGGAGGTGGAAAAATAAACATGTTTTTAAAGATAAGAAAAAAAATATAATTCATAAAAATTAAAAGATAAGCAAGGAGTGTCTCTCAAGAGCGCTTTTATTTTTCCCATCTTTAAGCTAGACTGTTATTGTTAAGAAAATGGAAAATAAAAATTAAAATGGACTGGCAACTCCCTTAATTCACGCTTTTCCGAAGATGTCAAAGTTGCTCGCTCGACGTCTCCTCCGCTTTCTTCTTTATGTTCCTTGTTGTTCTTGTTGACTTGAAAATGTAAATTCAAATCACCTATCCATACCTGATGTGATTTGAATTTTTATAGAGGAGCGGCAAATGGATCGTGGATGATGTTTAATTACAACGGCTACTCTTCTACATGAAAAGTGTTAGTATATGGAAAATCAAAAGTAAGCGTATCAGACAAATCTTTGTAAGGAGGAGGCTCTTGCGAAGTCATAAGATTAGGCTTCGGTTGTTTATTTTCTAAAAATAATTTTCCGTCCGAGAATTTATTGGAAATAAAATCATCGGACGCATCAGGATCATAAATTTTTGCTCCTAAAAATTCATAAATTTTGTATGGGAATTCATTAATAGGAGAAAAATTGCGAGTCGTAGGAGGAGAAACTTGTTCTTTTTCTACTCCTCTCAGTGCATCAATACACCTGACAAACTCTTAAAATAATACTTTTTCTTCTTATTCGGTATAAATAACTACTGGGGTACATGAAGAGTCATGTTCCTCATTAGCAATATTATCCGAAGAAAGAGAAAATTCACTAATAGAAAAAAAAATTCTCATCCAAATTTTGGGGAGAAGAATCACATAGAAATTGAGAAGGATCCCCAAAATTAGGAGAGAAGGCTTGCGATGCGGAAGAAGAACAACAAAAATTCGGCTCCAAATAATTATTCTCAAAACTCGAGAAACCTTCCGGGTGATCCTGTGACCATGAGAAATTGACATCCGAGTTGGAAGAATAATTATTTAAATCAAAATAATTATTCTCATTATAATTTGAAAAAATCTTTTCATGAACATTAGAAAAATTAGTTTCATAAATATTTGAACTATAATTATGATAAAAGTGAGAAGAATTATTATCATAATTAGTACCAGAATTATTTTCATAAGAAAAGTTTTTATAATAATTATAATGATAACAATACTCACTTCGATGATAACCACCACAATTATAACAAAAATTTGGGCCCCTTTATGCAGCTTTCAAACATTCTAGTTGATTTTGAAGCTTGGCAAGATCGGCGACCAATTTAGATATCATATTTTTAATAAAAAAATAAACACAACCTTTACCTAATAGAAATGAATTTAAAACTAAAATAAAAGAGAATTGAGGTAGAGAAGAAGGTTGATAAAATTAATAAAATTTGCGCTTTCAAAATATCAACAAAATAATCCCCGGCAACGGCTCCAAAAACTTGATGAAGATTTTCTATATTTTTAAAATATTATCCAAACGAAAATCTAAAATAGGAAAGTATACCTATCGAAATATAGTATATGAAATGTCGTATTAGACTCGGGGCCTGTTGAGTCCTTCTACTAACATAAATTAATATTATTTTTTCAAAATATAAAAAGAGATTATTTTAACTAAATGAAGAAAATTAAATAAAATGTAGCACTTGATCTAGACTAACTTTGAACTAAAATAAATCGTCATGAAATAGTAAAAGTGCAAGATCCTAATTACTTAGTTCGACCGTGCAGGTTCCTAAAGTAAAAAAGCATCTCTCTCGAGCTCATGCTTCTGACTAACCTTAGGTCTATCGATTAAGACCTTTCGGCCAGTCGAAACCCCTAAGCTTGCTTTACGCGGTCAACCCCACTATTGGATTTGACTCCAATCCAGCAGATTTATGTCGTCCTCTCTCGAGGAGTGCATTCAACACCATTTATCCTTAAGCGATCTCCTCGTATCCGCAACCTCTCGGTCATTTAAGATACGGATATAAGATCGAAGAACATATCCACGAAATATGAATTCGATACAAAATAAATCAAAGATAAATCGATAGCGAGTAAAAATACAAAGCTTGACACATTTTTGAGAAAATAAATAAAGTTTATTTTATTCAAACATTGTTTTGATCAAGCGCAAAGAAAATTAGATACATGACATGAAAAGGTAGGTATATAAACAAGAACACATGATTTCTAAAAGTAATTGCTTGAAAAGAAAACTAAGTAATAAATAAAAAGTACAAGGAAGAAATGCATAAAAAGAGTAAACTAAGCTATAACATAGGCCTAAAACTAGCTTCTAATCCTCTCCCTAAGCTTCTGAACTCATCTGGAGTTTATAGATTTTTCTGCTTGGCAGTCATGCCCTTGGTCATGCCCGTGACCTAGGGCGTATAAGGCTCGGAAACTGCTGTCATGAAAGCCCGAGAACGTTGGAGAAAACCATCAAAAGTCGACGTTCTGCGTGTGACGCCCCTAAGTCACGCCCGAGACCTAGGGTGTGTCTAGTCTGTTACCAGAAATGGCGCGAAGGGGAAACGTCGGGTAGTAATTCTAGCGTTGTTGAAGAGGTCATGCCCCTAGTCACGCCCGTGACCTAGGGCGTGTACTGAATGGGTTAGCAAACGGCTAGAAACAGTATAATTTGGGATCAATTCGGCAGGTTCGGGTAGGTCATGGCCTTTGTCACGCCCGTGACAGGGGGCGTGTACTTGGGAAATTTTCCAGAGTTGTCCCGGGAATACTTCAAGAGAAAACTCTTTTTTGACCTAGACACGCCCGTGTTCACGCCTAGACATGCCCGTGTTCACGCCTAGACACGCCCGTGTCTGGGGGGCTTGTACTTATGAAACTTTTTAGATTTGTAGAGGACGTCGTCCTCTTTCCGTTGACTGGTTGCACGTCCCGTAACTCTTACTGATTTGAAAGTTATGACCATTTGAATTTCAGTTATCCGCGACAAAAAATCTTCATTTTCTCCAAAATATTTTCAAATCATGGTCATGTACTTGAAATTGATATTCGAAGCCCAAATTGACCTGAAATATGAAAAGAAAGTATTTAGAAACATAAGTACTACAATATAATTATAATCTTATTATTAATTAAATAAAAATTATATAAAAATAACTATAATTAGTGACTTATCAAATACCCACACTTAATCTTTTGCTATTCCAGAGCAAAACTATGAGAAGTACTTATAAGAAATTATTATAATTTTTTAATTAAACTAAAAATTTATTAAACTAAAAGAAAGTTAAAAAAAAGTTTAGGGATTTCAAAATTAAGTTCTTAACTATGAAATTAAAATGTAAAGAGAAAAATATTTAGCCAAAAATTTATCATATAAATTAATTAGAATTCAAAATTAAGTGATTTAGCCAACAAAACTAAATTAGAATTATTCACACTTTTTAACTAAAAAAAACTTGAAGGAAAAATTTAAACTACTACTTATGCTCTCTTAAAATTTTAATTTAATTCTAAAACAATTATATTGGCTAAATGTTTTTAGGAAAAAGAACTATGAAGATGATTTTAAATTAAGGTGATGAATTTTATCCTCTCACCCCATGCCTTTTTTTCTTTTTGATATTTGCATATTTTACCAAGAAAATGATGAATTTTATTCTCTCATTTTCCATGACATATGAACAAATAAATATTTTTTCTTCTCTCTTCAAATAAAAACAAAATAATAAGGAGTAATGAATTTTATCCTCTTACTCCATCTTTAAGTTTTTAGGGGTTGCATATGTGTATCAAGGAATGCTTGATTCCTATGACATATGATCTATCAATAAAAAGAAAAATACATATGTACACCAAGGGATAATGAATTTTAGCCTCTTATCCCCATGACATATGTTCTAACAAGAAAGTTTAAAACAAGGGAAATGCTAAACAATATTTAGATTAAATTAAAATAATTACAGAGCAACTATAGTAAATTAAAATTTCCTATGAACTTTTAAAACAAAAGTGATTATAATTAAAATCTAAATATTGTTAAAATAAGCACTATAAAATTGAAATTAATTACAATTAAGAGAAACAAAGTAAATAAGGTACTCTAAACAAAATTAATTCATAAGTTGATTTCTTAAAATCAAATCACCTAAAAATTATATTTAACTAACTATGATGAACTAAAAGATTAGAAAATCAAAAATTATAAAAATTCTTATAAATAAACTCAAAATATATTTCTAGAAATCACAAAAATAAATAGGAGTTTATTATATTATTTGTATTTTCTATTAAAAACAAATTCTAATTTTTTTTGCTATTCTTGGACTTCCAAGGGCTACCCAGTGAAGGGTCCGCAAGGTGCTAGGCAGTTTTGTGGGATGAAAACTTAACACGGCCCTTTTCAAGAAATTAATTTTGATTTTCTATTTTTTGTATTTTTGAAAATAAAAAACGTATAAATTTTCTTAAAATTTTTAAAGATATTTTTTTTACTTTATTAAGGATTTTTTCATTTTGTTTAGATTATTAAATAAAAGCAATAAATAAGAATCCACCCCCATACTTAAAAAAAACATTGTCCCCAATGTTTATAAACCAAGTAAGAGGGGGAAAAATAAACATGTTTTTAAAGATAAGAAAAAAATATATAATTCATTAAAATTAAAAGATAAGCAAGGGGTGTCTCCAAAGAGCGCTTTTCTTTTTCCCATCTTTAAGCTAGACGGTTATTGTTAAGAAAATTGTAAATAAAAATTAAAATGGACGAGCAACTCCCTTAATTCACACTTTGGCGAAGATGCCAAAGTTTCTCGCCCGACGTCTCCTCCGCTTTCTTCTTGATGTTCCTTGTTGTTGCTGTTGACTTGAAAATATAAATTCAAATCACATATCCATACCTGAGGTGATTTGAATTTTTGTAAAGGAGCGGTAAATGGATCATGGATGATGTTTAATTGCAACGGATCCTCTTCTATATGAAAAGTGTTAGTATAAGGAAAATCAAAAGTAAGCGTGTAAGAAAAATCTTCGCAAGGAGGAGGCTCTTGCAAGTCATAAAATTAGGCTCCGGTTGTTTATTTTCTAAAAATCATTTTCCGTACGAGAATTTATGGGAAATAAAATCATCAGACACTTCAGGATCATAATTTTTTGCTCATAAAAAGTCATAAATTGTGCAGGGGGATTCATTAATAGGTGAAAAATTTGGAGTCGTAGGAGGAGAAACATGTTCTTCTTCTACTCATCTCAGCGCAATCATACACCTGACAAACTCTTGAAATAAGAGTTTTTCTTCTTCTTCGGTATAAACAACTACTGGGGTACATGAAGAGTCATGTTCCTCATTAGCAATATTATCCGAAGAAGGAGAAAAATCACTAATAGAAAAAATTCTAATCCAAATTTTGGGGAGACGAATTACATGGAAATTGAGAAGGATCCCAAAAATTAGGAGAGAAGGCTTGCGGTGCGGAAGAAGAAGAAAAAAAATTCGGCTCCAAATAATTATTCTCAAAACTCGGGAAACCTTCCGGGTGATGTTGTGACCAAGAGAAGTTGACTTCCGAGTTGGAAGAATAATTACTTAAAAAAAATAATAATTCTCATTATAATTTGAAAAATTCTTTTCATGAACATTAGAAAAATTAGTTTAATAAATATTTGAACTAGAATTAGAATAAAAGTGAGAAGAATTATTATCATAATAAGTGCAAAAATTATTTTCATAAGAAAAGTTTTTATAATAATTATTATGATAACAATACTCACTTCGATGATAACCACCACAATTATAAAAAAAAATTTGGCGCTTTTGTGCAGCTTTCAAACATTATAGTAGATTTTAAAGCTTGGCAAGATCGGCGACCAATTTAGATAATATATTTTTAATAAAAGAAAATAAACACAACCTTAACCTAATAGAAATGAATTTTAAAATAAAATAAAAGATAATATAGGTAGAGAAGAAGGTTGATAAAATTAATAAAATTTGCGCTATCAAAATATCAACAAAATAATACCCGGCAACGGCGCCAAAAACTTGATGAAGATTTTCTATAGTTTTAAAATATTATCCAAACAAAAATCTAAAATAGGCAAGTGTACCTATCAAAATATAGTATATGAAATGTCGTATTAGACTCGGGGCCTGTTGAGTACTTCTCCTGGCGTAAATTAATATTATTTTATCTAAATATAAAAAGAGATTATTTTAACTATATGAAGAAAATTAAATAAAATGTAGCACTTGATCTAGACTCACTTTGAACTAAAATAAATTGTCATGAAATAGTAAAAGTGCAAGCTCCTAATTACTTACTTCGATCGTGCAGGTTCCTAAAGTACAAAAGCGTCTCTCTCGAGCTCATGCTTCTGACAAACCTTAGGTTGATCGATTAAGAACTCTTGGCCAGTCGAAACACCTAAGCTTGCTTTACGCGGTGAACCACACTATTGGATTTGACTCCAATCTGGCAGATTTAATGTCGTCCTTTCTCGAGGAGAGCATTCAACTCCTTTTATCCTTGAGCGATCTTCTCGTGTCCGCAATCTCTCAGTCATTTAAGATACACATATTAGATCAAAGAACATATCCACGAAATATGAATTCGATACAAAATAAATCAAAGATAAATTGAAAGCGAGTAAAAATAGAGAGCTTGACACATTTTTAAGAAAATAAATAAAGTTTATTTTATTCAAAGATTGTTTTGATCAAGCGCAAAGAAAATTAGCTACAGGACATGAAAAGGGAGGTACATAAACAAGAACACATGATTGTTAAAAGTAATTGCTTGTAAAGAAAACTAAGTTATAAATAAAAAGTACAAGGAAGAAATGCATAAAAAGAGTAAACTAAGCTATAACATAGGCCTAAAACTAGCTTCGAATCCTCTCCCTGAGCTTTTGAATTCATCTAGAATTTATAGATTTTTCTGCTTAGCAGTCACGTCATTGGTCACGCCCGTGACCTAGGGCATGTAAGGCTCGGAAATCGCTGTCATGAAAGCCCGGGAACGTTGGAGAAAAACCGCCAAAAGTCATCGTTCTGCGGGTCACACCCCTAAGTCACGCCCGTGACCTAGGGCGTGTCTAGTCTGTTACAAGAAACGGCGCGAATGGGAAATGGCGGGAAGTAATTCTGGCATTGTTGAAGAGGTCACGCCCTTAGTCACGCTCATTACCTAGGGCGTGTACTGACCGGGTTAGCAAATGGCTGGAAATGGTACAATTTGGGATCAATTTGGCAGTTTCGGGTAGGTCACGGCCTGTGTCACGCCCGTGACAGGGGGCATGTACTTGGGAAATGTTTCAAAGTTGTCCCGGGAATACTTCTAGAGAAAACTCTTTTTTTGACCTAGAGACGCCCGTGTTCACGCTAGACACGCCCGTGTTCACGCCTAGACACGCCCGTGTCTAGGGGCATGTACTTATGAAACTTTCCAGATTTGTAGAGGATGTCGTCCTCTTTCCGTTGACTGGTTGCACGTCTCGTAACTCTTCCTGGTTTGAAAGTTATGACCATTTAAATTTCAGTTATCCGCGACCAAAAATCTTCATTTTCTCCAAAATATTTTCAGATCATGGTCATGAACTTGAATTGATATTGGAAGCCCAAATTGACCTGAAATATGAAAAGAAAGCATTTAGAAACATAATTACTATAATATAATTATAATCTTATTATTAATTAAATAAAAACTATATAAAAATAACTATAATTAGTGACTTATCAAATACCCCCACACTGAATCTTTTGCTATTCCAGAGCAAAACTATGAGAAGTACATATAAGAAATTATTATAATTTTTTAATTAAACTAAAAATTTATTAAAGCAAAAGAAAGTAAAAAAGGGTTTAGGGATTTCAAAATTAAGTTCTTAACTATGAAATTTAAATGTAAAGACAAAGATATCTAGCCAAAAATTTCTCATATAAATTAATTAGAATTCAAAATTAAGTGATTTAGCCAACAAAATTAAATTATAATTATTCACACTTTTTAACTAAAAAGAAACTTGAAGAAAAAATTAAAACTACTACTTATGCTCTCTTAATATTTTAATTTAAGTCTAAAACAATTATATAGGCTAAAGGTTTTTAGGAAAAAGAACTATGAAGAGGATTTTAAATTAAGGTGATGAATTTTATCCTCTCACCCCATGCCTTTTTTTCTTTTTATATTTGCATATGTTTACCAAGAAAATGATGAATTTTATTCTCTCATTTTCCATGACATATGAACAAATAAAATTTTTTTTCTTTCTCTTCAAATAAAAACAAAATAATAAGGAGTAATGAATTTTTATCCTCTTACTCAATCTTTAAGTTTTTAGGGTTGCATATGTGTACCAAAGGATGCTTGATCCTAAGACATATGATCTAACAATAAAAAGATAAATGCACATGCGCACCAATGGGATAATGAATTTTATCCTCTTATCCTTCATTACAGTTTCACAAGAAATTTCCAACCTATCGAATCACACTAGCCTTTTTGAGTTTCATAAATTATTTTAACGATTTTGATAGGGTATTTTGTGATTTTTGTGGAGAAAGGTTTTAGAAAAAAAAGTATGTTCGAAAGTGTTGTTTATTTTTGTTTGGCCAGCTCAAAAAGGAAAATAAAAATATTTATTGCCTTTGTTTTGAAAAATGAAAAAAAATGAAAAAAAAAAGAAAAAAAAGAAAAAAAATGTGTATATATTTTTATGAAAGTTTTTGAAACTCTTTGCTTTGGTTTAGTGTGATTTTAAAACCTTCACGTTTATCTTTGAATTTCACTCCTGATCATTTTCCTAAACCAAACGTTTCTGTCCTATTTAAGTCCTTTTGATTCACGCTTTTGATTTTTATTTAATAACTAAGAAAAGAAAAACAGTAAATCAGTTTTAGATTTGGATTTAAAACTAGATTTTTGTTAATTAAATTGATATAATTGTAATGCGTTGCTTGGATCTAGTAACAACTCAATGCGTGTTTTTCATTTTCGTTGCTTTGCTTAAGTCCATTTAGAAAATCTCGTTAAAATTTTGGATGATTTGTTTTTATTGAGTAAAGTTTATAAAAGTTTTACCATACCTAAATAATTGTTTTAGACTTACATTTCACCTTTTCCCTACTAAGAATTTCGCATAGTACTTGTGTAGGCATAATTAGAACTTTTTGATTAGTCCTTTTTATAAATATCTAGTTTTTATATTTTTTCTTGGGGACAAGCAAAGCTTAAGTGGGGAATTTGATAATACGTTTTGTAGCCTAAACTATTATCGTATTTTCTATTTTATAGTGTACAAATCATGTCTATTATTAGTTTATTTGTATCATTTTTATGTAAATATTATTACCACTGACTTTTTCTTGTCTTTTTGCAGGTTTCTAGAAAATTATCCAAAATGACCTGACACGCCCCCCTTCACGCCCTCCCTGGGCGTGACCTAGGGCGTGTCACCCGATCCCGAGGACTCCTGCTGGAAGGGACAGAAAAACGGTCAAAACCGCTGTCACGCCCCCCTAACACGCCCTCCCTGGGCGTGTCACCAGGCGTGACTATGGGCGTGTCGCCCTCTGCCGCAAAGCCTGCCGTCGCATTAAATGCCATTTCTCCACAGCACTCAAACAGTACTGTCACGCCCTATGTCACGCCCGTGACATGGACGTGACACCCTCCTTTTTCGGTGACTGACGGATTTCCAACCAATGATTTGGGCATGACGTGCCTGTCACGCCCCCTATCACGGGCGTGACCTAGGGCGTGACCACCGACGTACCGAAGCAATCATCCCTCCCGCCAGAATCCAGAGCCCGAGGTCAACATAGTACTGTCACGCCCCCTGACACGCCCCCCTAGGGCGTGTCGGAGGGCGTGACCAACCCGAGAAAAAATTCTATAAATTGAGACCCCCCTCTCCATTTCATCAAGCTTTGGTTGAGAGGGGGAGGTGCTGCCCCTTTGGTTCTTGAGTTTTTTCATGCTTTTTCTCTCTCTCTCTCTCTCTCTCCCTCTCTTTGTAATTTTTGTTTAACCCTAGTTTAATCTTAGCTTGTTTATGCTTTCTTTGTAATCTTTGCTCTTTCTTAGTGCTAATTGTAGGGCTAAGAATAGGATTTCCATTTCATGCACTTGTAATTTTATTTTCAATAGTGTAGCTTGCCCCTTCTAATTAATAAAGTGTTCTTGTTTAGCTTGTGTTCTTGTTCAGCTTGTGTTGTTCTTATGCTTTACTACTCATCCCCCTTCCTCCATTCCATAATGATTAACTAATCCTCCTTGTACTCGATCTTGATGATCCGAGGTTAGAGCGATTATGTTATGATGTTTTAATTAATCTTTTCTTTTTAGGTTAGGGCCTTGAATTACTCTTGATTAATTACGGGTTGGAGGTATATTTTCGATATATACTCTCCGCCTTTGCTTTCATTCTGGGCTAGCCGAGAGGCCGAAAGAATGAAGTGAGCATTCAAGAGTAAAGGGAGTTATACGCACCCTCGAGAGAGGCAGACGTCCAAATCTCCCGGATTGGAGTAAAATCCAATAGTGGGGTTCACCGCATAAAGAGAGTTTTAGGCCTCCGATTTATACGAGAGTCGGTCGGACCTTCCTAAACTCAATTGGGCATGACTTCGAGAGAAGCGTGTTCAAGCTTTAGGAACCTCCACGGTCAAGGACCTTTATCCTATTAAGTTTACATTTTTATCGCAATTTCTTAATCGTCTTTAGCCGAGGTGAATCTTGATCGAGTGCATTTCCATTTCATATTTTTCCACCCTTCGTAGTAATCGTTTTACTTAATAGCTTTACTTAATTACAGTGTTTCTCTTTCTATTATAGTTTTACTTTCTCCCCTGCACTTAGATTTTCTAAAACCCTAGTTTTTTCCGTCGATAAGATAATAGTGTTCGTGTGAGTAAGCATAGCCAACAGTTCCCGGATTTCAATACGACACTTGTGTCCCCTTGCTACAATTCGATAGGTATACTTGCCTCATCGGGTTGCTAGTTCGGTTGCGTTTATTTTATTCGAACCCTAGCGCGCAACACTCGCTTTCCCATTCAATGCCTGGGTAGTGACTTATCATAAGGAACGTCTGCAAATATGCGTCAACTGAATGCACTCCCTACAACAAAGTCATGTTCATCTGCTGCCCTAATTGACCTCCAAATGCCCTTTGCTCCAACATACTGCCCGATGTTGGGGCAATCTCAGGGACAAAGGGTTGCACATTACTTCCATGTTGTGCATTGGTCACAGCGAACACCGCTTCAACCACTCTTATTATAGTTTCCAAAGCAGTAGGGGTCTCAGGCACGTCGCTTGGTGCAGTACTTTGCTCAGCAAACGTGTGTTCAGACTGCCACGCTCCACTTTCGGACACCTAAAGCCATTCAAAACACCATAAGTGACTGAACAAAATTGCAAAAAATAATTATAGGAACACGCAGGTTCCTCAAATATGTGTATTTTCATTCCTAAGTGGACATTCATGGGTTCTTTTCATGTTATAACGATGACGCACACACATATGCTCACCACCCCTTAAAGTGAATTCGCCCACGAATTCATTTATGCGTGACCGAAACTAGTACTCTGATACCAATTTGTAACACCCCTATCCGTCACATGGCATATAGCAGTAGGTCCGGCCGGGGCCCGACGCCATATACTACGGATAGAACGGTTGGTTACGTATTGAGACCTTTCAACCAATCACAATGTCCTACACAGAGCATCTAGCGAAAATAAATTATTATGTTGTACAAAGAATAAAGAACCCTGCCAAGCATGAATGTCCACTACTCAAACCAAAAGGAATGTTTAATACACGAATATTGGCCTTATAGCCTTACAAGAGTTTTCTTAATAAAAGTGTCTTCCAAACCTCGGCACGCAGGCCGGTCACACATGAGTACAAAACGAAAACACTCAAAAATTAGCCTTCGAGGGCCGGCACAGCAATTTGGGCTTTAGCTCGCTATTTATCGCTCAGCTCCGCAGCACCTGCAAGCAACAATCCACCGCACGGTGGTAAACAAAGGCAACGGTCAGCTATACTGACCAAATTATAACGATTCCGCCCCAAACTGGGGCGACAAAGCTTCTTCCCTGCACTTGTTAGTAAAGCAAGCAACATAGCAAAATAAGCGTCACATAATAGGTGCACGCTCACACGGTCGTACACCCCGTGCTCTCAGGGCACTTACTCGGCGAAGCCAGTCCGAACCCCGTCCGGTCCTTGACTTTACCACCACCCCCTTGGGGAGGCAACCTCGTGAGCATTTAGTCTTTTCAGCCATTGCCTAGACTCGATCTCCAAACCTCGGCAAGGCCCACGTAAAACTTTAGGTCACTTTAACCAAGCAGATGGAGTGGTTAGGGGTCCACCAGCCCATTTCTCACCCCGCTGTTGCCATTTGGCTTTTGACGCGGGCTAAGCTTCCCCAATCCAAAATATCGTTCAAACACGGTACATAGCCGCGTTATATACCCAGTTGGCTCCCAGGCCACCGATATGACATAAATGCGTTTCCGTTCAGATTTCCGGGTGCACCTCGGGGTTAATCCCCAAGATTCCCTGATGAATTCTACCACATAGTAACCCGAAAACAATCAAAATGCTCGGAGTCTTCTTCGGCTAAAAATGCATAGCAAATCATCACCGATCAAGACCAACAAGTCTGGGTAGGCTTCACACATCATGCATATGTCCGTACAATGATTCCGGACTCTAACAAGGGGGAATTTACATATCTACCCCAAGGAATACCTCAATCTCGCCGCACATTCGCGGGAGAGGGGTTTTCCCATGCAAAGGAAGAAGAGCTACACATGCTCAAGATGAGAATTGTTACCCTAGCATTTCTCCTCGGCGCCATGACGATCTAGCCGGATAGAAAGCACTGTATTGGCCTCGCTTTCGCGGATCAATACTCAGATCGAGAATCGGAGCTTCGAAGCACCACCGGCGGCCGTAGTTAACCTTCTTCTTCTTCCTCCTTGCTCTCCCTTCTCTCTAGCTTTTAGAAAGAGAAAACCAAGTGAAAATAAGGGTTTTCCAACCCTATTTCCGATTATAACTCATTAGGAACAACCCTGCACCGTTTGATCTCAAACCAAGGAAACGGACGGGTGTGATTCATCCTGAAATTCCAAAACCTGGGCCGAACATGGGTTGCAACACGGCCGTGTGCATGGCCGTGTCACTCATTCGCAATTACTCCCACAATCCGACCAGTACACGGCCTATGACACAGCCTCCGACAAGCCCGTGTCACATGTTACATGCCCGTGTCAGGGCCTGTGTCATGCCCCGTGTGCAAAACTAGAAACCTCCCGAGAATGACACGGCCGGTGATACGGCCTATGACACGCCTGTGTCACATATGACATGCCCGTGTTTGTTCCCGTGTCACGGCCCGTGCGTTCAGACCAGAATTCTCCCGAGAACGACACGCCCTGGGACACCACCGTGTCCTAGGCCGTGTGCCTACACCCTACGATCGCCGATCGCCAAAATATCGACCACGCGACCCGTGGCCGAACACGCCCAAGACACACCCGTGAACACGCCCGTCACCTAGACACACCCGTGTCAGGGGACTTATACTTATGAAACTTTCCAGATTTGTAGAGGACGTCGTCCTCTTTCCATTGACTTGTTGCATGTCTCGTAACTCTTCCTGGTTTGAAAGTTATGACAATTTGAATTTAAGTTATCCGCGACCAAAAATCTTCATTTTCTCCAAAATATTTTAAGATCATGGTCATGAACTTGAAATTGATATTCGAAGCCCAAATTGACCTGAAATATGAAAATAAAGCATTTAGAAACATAATTACTACAATATAATTATAATCTTATTATTAATTAAATAAAAACAATATAAAAATAACTATAATTAGTGACTTATAAAATACCCCCACACTTAATCTTTTGCTATTCCAAAGCAAAACTGTGAGAAGTACTTATAAGAAATTATTATAATTTTTTAATTTAACTAAAAATTTAGTAAACCAATAGAAAGTTAAAAAAAGTTTAGGGATTTCAAAATTAAGTTCTTAACTATGAAATTAAAATGTAAAGAGAAAGATATTTAGCCAAAAATTTCTCATATAAATTAATTAGAATTCAAAATTAAGTGATTTAGCCAACAAAATTAAATTAGAATTATTCACACTTTTTAACTAAAATGAAACTTTAAGGAAAAATTTAAACTACTACTTATGCTCTCTTAATATTTTAATTTAATTCTAAAATAATTATATTGGCTGAAGGTTTTTAGGAAAAAGAACTATGAAGAGGATTTTAAATTAAGGTGATGAATTTTATCCTCTCATTCATTTTTTCTTTTTGATATTTGCATATGTTTACCAAGAAAATGATGATTTTATTCTCTCATTTTCCATGACATATGAACAAATAAATATATTTTTTCTTCTCTCTTCAAATAAAAAAATAATAATAAGGTGTAATGAATTTTATCTTCTTACTCCATCTTTAAGTTTTTAGGGGTTGCATATGTTTACCAAGGAATGCTTGATTCCTTTGACATATGATCTAACAATAAAAAGAAAAATGAATATGTGCACCAAGGGATAATGAATTTTATCCTCTTATCCCCATGACATATATTCTAACAAGAAAGTTTAAAATAAGGGAAATGCTAACAATATTTAGATTAAATTAAAATAATTAGAGAGAAACTATTGTAAATTAAAATTTCCTACGAACTTTTAAAACAAAAGTGATTTTAATTTAAATCTAAATATTGTTAAACTACGAACTATAAAATTCAAACTAATTACAATTAAGAGAAAAAGAAGTAAATAAGGTACTCTAAAAAAAATTAATTCATAAGTTTATTTCTTAAATTCAAATCACTTAAAAATTAAATTTAACTAACTATGATGAAATAAAAGATTAGAAAATCAAAAATTATAAAAATTCTTATAAATAAACTAAAAATATATTTCTAGAAATCACAAAAATTAAGTAGGGGTTTATTATATTTTTTTGTATTTTCTATTAAAAAAAATTCCTAATTTTTTTTTATTCTTGGACTTCCCAAGGGCTACCCAATGACGGGTTCGCAAGGTGCTAGGCGGTTTTGTGGGATGAAAACTCAACACAGCCCTTTCAAGAAATTAATTTTAATTTTCTATTTTTTGTATTTTTGAAAATAAAAAACATACAAATTTTTTTTAAAATTTTTAAAGATTTTTATTTTTTTTATTTTATTAAAGATTTTTTCATTTTTTTAGATTATTAAATAAAAGTAATAAATAAGAATCCACCCCCATACTTAAAAATAAACATTGTCTCCAATGTTTACAAAACAAGTAGGAGGGGGAAAATAAACATGTTTTTAAAGATAAGAAAAAAAATATAATTAATAAAAATTAAAAGATAAGAAAGGGGTGTCTCCCAAGAGAGCATTTCTTTTTCCCATCTTTAAGCTAGACCGTTATTGTTAAGAAAATGGAAAATAAAAATTAAAATGGACGGGCCAACTCCCTTAATTCACGCTTTGGCGAAGATGCCAAAGTTGCTCGCCTGACGTCTCCTCCGCTTTCTTCTTGATGTTCCTTGTTGTTGTTGTTGACTTGAAAATGTAAATTCAAATCACCTATCTATACCTGAGGTGATTTGAATTTTTGTAGAGGAGCGGTAAATGGATCGTGGATGATGTTTAATTGCAACGGCTCCTCTTCTACATGAAAAGCGTTAGTATAAGGAAAATCAAAAGTAAGCGTGTCAGAAAAATCTTCGCAAGGAGGAGGCTCTTGCGAAGTCATAAGATTAGGATCCGGTTGTTTATTTTCTAAAAATAATTTTCCGTCCGAGAATTTATGGGAAATAAAATCATCGGACAAATCAGGATCATAAATTTTTGCTCCTAAAAAGTCATAAATTGTGCATGGGAATTCATTAATAGGAGAAAAATTGGGAGTCGAGGGAGGAGAAACATGTTCTTCTTCTACTCCTCTCAGCGCATCCACAAACCTGACAAACTCTTGAAATAAGAGTTTTTCTTCGTCTTCGGTATAAATAACTACTGGGGTATATGAAGAGTCATGTTCCTCATTAGTAATATTATCCAAAGAAGGAGAAAAATCACTAATAGAAAAAAAATTCTCATCCAAATTTTGGGGAGAAGTATCACATGGAAATTGAGAAGGATCCCCAAAATAAGGAGAGAAGGCTTGCGGTGCGGAAGAAGAAGAACAAAAATTCGGCTCCAAATAATTATTCTCAAAACTCAGGAAACCTTCTGGGTGATCTTGTGACCAAGAGAAGTTTACATCCGAGTTGGAAGAATAATTATTTAAATAGAAATAATTATTCTCATTATAATTTGAAAAATTCTTTTCATGAATATTAGAAAAATTAGTTTCATAAAAATTTGAACTAGAATTAGAATAAAAGTGAGAAGAATAATTATCATAATTAGTTCCAAAATTATTTTCATAAGAAAAGTTTTTATAATAATTATAATGATAATAATACTCACTTCGATGATAACCACCACAATTATAACAAAAATTTTGGCACTTTTGTGCAACTTTCAAACATTCTAGTTGATTTTTAATCTTGGCAAGATCAGCGACCAATTTAGATAATATATTTTTAATAAAAGAAAATAAACACAACCTTTACCTAATAGAAATTAATTTAAAAATAAAATAAAAGAGAATTCAGGTAGAGAAAAAGGTTGATAAAATTTGTAAAATTTGCGCTTTCAAAATATCAACAAAATAATCCCCGGAAACGGCGCCAAAAACTTGATGAAGTTTTTCTATAGTTTTAAAATATTATCCAAACAAAAATCTAAAATAGGAAAGTGTATCTATCGAAATATAGTATATGAAATGTCGTATTAGACTCGGGGCCTATTGAGTACTTCTACTCACGTAAATTAATATTATTTTATCTAAATATAAAAAGAGATTATTTTAACTAAATGAAGAAAATTAAATAAAAAGTAGCACTTTATCTAGACTCACTTTGAACTAAAATAAACCGTCAAGAAATAGTAAAAGTGAAAGCACCTAATTACTTACTTCGACCGTGCAGGTTCCTAAAGTACAAAAGCGTCTCTCTCGAGCTCATGCTTTTGACTAACCTTAGGTTAATCGATTAAGACCTCTTGGCAAGTCGAAACGCCTAAGCTTGCTTTATGCGGTGAACCCCACTATTGGCTTTGAATCCAATCTGGCAGATTTTTGTCGTCCTCTCTCGAGGAGTGCATTCAACTCCTTTTACCCTTGAGCGATCTCCTCGTATCCGTAACCTCTCGGTCATTTAAGAAACAGATCTAAGGTCGAAAAAGATATCCGCGATATATGAATTCGATACAAAATTAACCAAAGTTAAATCGATAGCAAGTAAAAAAAGAGAGCTTGACACATTTTTTAGAAAATAAATGAAGTTCATTTTATTAAAAGATTTTTTTGATCAAGCGCCAATAAAATTAGCTACATGACATGAAAAGGGAAGTAATTCTTGCGTTGTTGAAGAGGTCACGCCCCTAGTCACGCCCGTGACCTAGGGCGTGTATTGACCGGGTTAGCAAACGGTACAATTTGGGATCAATTCAGTAATTTCGGGTAGCTCACGCCCTGGGTCACGCCTGTGACAGGGGGCGTGTACATGGGAAATGTTCTAGAATTGTCCCGGGAATACTTCCAGAGAAAACTCTTATTTTAACCTAGACACGCCCGTGTCAGGGGGCGTGTACTTATGAAACTTTCTAGATTTGTAGAGGACGTCATCCTCTTTCCGTTGACTAGTTGCACGTCCTCTAACTCTTCCTGGTTTGAAAATTATGACCATTTGAATTTCAGTTATCCGCGACCAAAAATCTTCATTTTCTCCAAAATATTTTCAGATCATGGTCATTAACTTGAAATTGATATTCGAAGCCCAAATTGACCTGAAATATGAAAAGAAAGCATTTAGAAATATAATTACTACAATATAATTATAATCTTATTATTAATTAAATTAAAACTATATAAAAATCACCATAATAGTGAATTACCAAATACCCCCACACTTAATCTTTTGCTATTCCAGAGCAAAACTATGAGAAGTACTTATAAGAAATTAATATAATTTTTTAATTAATCTAAAAATTTATTAAACCAAAAGAATGTTAAAAAAAAGTTTTGGGATTTCAAAATTAAGTTCTTAACTATGAAATTAAAATGTAAAGAGATAGATATTTAGCCAAAAATTTCTCATATAAATTAATTAGAATTAAAAATTAAGTTATTTAACCAACAAAATTAAATTAGAATTATTCACACTTTTTAACTAAAAAGAAACTTGAAGGAAAAATTTAAACTACTACTTATGCTCTCTTAATATTTTATTTTAAGTCTAAAACAATTATATTGGCTAAAAGTTTTTAGGAAAAAGAACTATGAAGAGGATTTTAAAATAAGGTGATGAATTTTATCCTCTTATCCCATGCATCTTTTTATTTTTGATATTTGCATATGTTTACCAAGAAAATGATGAAATTTATTCTCTCATTTTTCATGACATATGAAAAAATAAATATTTTTTTTCTTCTCTCTTCAAATAAAAACAAAATAATGACATATGATCTAACAATAAAAAAAAAATGATTTTTATCCTCTTACTTCATCTTTAAGTTTTAAGGGGTTGCATATGTTTACCAAGTAATGCTTGATTCCTATGACATATGATCTAATAATAAAAAGAAAAATGCATATGTGTACCAAGGGATAATGAATTTTATCCTCTTATCCCCCATGACATATGTTCTAACAAGAAAGTTTAAAACAAGGGAAATGCTATACAATATTTAGATTAAATTAAAATAATTAGAGGGAAACTATAGTAAATTAAAATTTCCTACGAACTTTTAAAACAAAAGTGATTATAATTAAAATCTGAATATTGTTAAACTAAGCACTATAAAATTGAAACTAATTACAATTAAGAGAAAAAGAAGTAAATAAGGTACTCTAAACAAAATTAATTCATAAGTTTATTTCTTAAAATCAAATCACTTAAAAATTAAATTTAACTAACTATGATGAAATAAAATATTAGAAAATCAAAAATTATAAAATTCTAATAAACAAACTCAAAATATATTTCTGGAAATCACAAAAATTAAGTAGGGGTTTATTATATTTTTTTGTATTTTCTATTAAAAACAAATTCTAATTTTTTTTGCTATTTTTGGACTTCCCAAGGGCTACCCAGTGATGGGTTCGCAAGGTGCTAGGAGTTTTTGTGGGATGAAAACTCAACACGGCCCTTTCCAAGAAATTAATTTCGATTTTCTATTTTTTAAAATAAAAAACATACAAATTTTTTTAAAATATTTCAAGATTTTTTTTTTTGATTTAATAAGGATTTTTTCATTTTTTTTTCGTTTATTAAATAAAAGCAATAAATAAGAATCCACCCCTATACTTAAAAATAAACATTGTCCCTAATGTTTACAAACCAAGTAGGAGGGGGAAAAATAAACATGTTTTTAAAGAAAAGAAAAAAAATATAATTCATAAAAATTAAAAGATAAGCAAGGGGTGTCTCCCAAGAGCGCTTTTCTCTTTCCCGTCTTTAAGCTAGACGGTTATTGTTAAGAAAATGGAAAATAAAAATTAAGATGGACTGGCAACTCCCTTAATTCACGCTTTGGCGAAGATGCCAAAGTTGCTCGCCCAACGTCTCCTCCGCTTTCTTCTTGATGTTCCTTATTGTTGCTGTAGACTTGAAAATGTAAATTCAAATCACCTATCAATACCTGAGGTGATTTGAATTTTTTTAGAGGAGCGGCAAATGGATCGTGGATGATGTTTAATTGCAACGACTCCTCTTCTACATGAAAAGCGTTAGTATAAGGAAAATCAAAATTAAGCGTGTCAGAAAAATCTTCGCAAGGAGGAGGCTCTTGCGAAGTCATAAGATTAGGCTCCGGTTTTTTATTTTCTCAAAATAATTTTTCGTCCGAGAATTTATGGGAAATAAAATCATCGGACGCATCAGGATCATAAATTTTTGCTCCTAAAAAGTCATAAATTTTGCATGGGAATTCATTAATAGGAGAAAAATTGGGAGTCGTGGGAGGAAAAACATGTTCTTCTTCTACTCCTCTCAGCGCATCCATACACCTAACAAACTCTTGAAATAAGTATTTTTCTTCTTCTTCGTTATAAACTACTACTAGGGTACATGAAGAGTCATGTTCCTCATTAGCAATATTATCCGAAGAAGGAGAAAAATCACTAATAGAAAAAAAAATTCTCATCCAAATTTTGGGGAGAAGAATCACATGGAAATTGAGAAGGATCCCCAAAATTAGGAGAGAAGGCTTGCGGTGCGGAAGAAGATAAAAAAAAAAATTCGTCTCCAAATAATTATTCTCAAAACTCGGGAAACCTTCTGGGTTATCTTGTGACCAAGAGAAGTTGACATCCGAGTTGGAAGAATAATTATTTAAATCAAAATAATTATTCTCATTATAATTTGAAAAATTCTTTTCATGAATATTAGAAAAATTAGTTTCATATAAATTTGAACTAGAATTAGAATAAAAGTGAGAAGAATTATTATCATAATTAGTACCAAAATTATTTTCATAAGAAAAATTTTTATAATAATTATAATGATAACAATACTCACTTCGATGATAACCACAAAAATTATAACAAAAATTTTGGCGCTTTTGTGCAGCTTTCAAACATTCGAGTTGATTTTGAAGCTTGGCAAGATCGGCGACCAATTTTGATAACATATTTTAAATAAAAGAAAATAAACACAACCTTTACCTAATAGAAATGAATTTAAAAATAAAATAAATAAGAATTTAGGTAGAGAAGAAGGTTGATAAAATAAATAAAATTTGCACTTTCAAAATATCAACAAAAAAATCCCCGGGAATGACGCCAAAAACTTGATGAAGATTTTCTATAGTTTTAAAATATTATCCAAACGAAAATCTAAAATAAGCAAGTGTACCTATCAAAATATAGTATATGAAATCTCGTAATAGACTCGGGGTTTGTTGAGTACTTCTACACACGTAAATTAATATTTTTTTATCTAAATATAAAAAGTGATTATTTTAACTAAATAAAAAAAATTAAATAAAATGTAGCACTTGATCTAGACTCACTTGGAACTAAATAAACCGTCATGAAATAGTAAAAGTGTAAGCTCCTAATTACTTACTTCGACCGTGCAGGTTCCTAAAGTACAAAAGCGTCTCTCTCGAGCTCATGCTTCTGACTATCCTTAGGTTGATCGATTAAGACCTCTGGCCAGTCGAAACCCCTAAGCTTGCTTTACGCGGTGAACCCCACTATTGGATTTGACTCCAATCCGGTAGATTTATGTCGTCCTCTCTCGAGAAGTGCATTCAACTCCTTTTATCCGTGAACGATCTCCTCGTATCCGTAACCTCTCAGTCATTTAAGATAACGATCTAAGATCGAAGAACTTAACCGCGAAATACGAATTCGATACAAAATAAATCAAAGATAAATCGATAGCGAGTAAAAATAGAGAGCTTTACATATTTTTGAGAAAATAAATAAAGTTTATTTTATTCAAAGATTGTTTTGATGAAAGCCCAAGAAAATTAGATACATGACATGAAAAGGGAGGTACATAAACAAGAACACATGATTGCTAAAAGTAATTGCTTGAAAAGAAAACTAAGTTATAAATAAAAAGTACAAGGAAGAAATGCATAAAAAGAGTAAACTAAGCTATAACATAGGCCTAACACTAGCTTATAATCCTCTCCCTGAGCTTCTGAACTCATCTGGAATTTATAGATTTTTCTGCTTGGGAGTCACGCCCGTGACCTAGGGCGTATAAGGCTCGGAAATCGCGGTCAGGAAAGCCCGGGAACATTGGAGAAAAACAACAAAATGTTGTCGTTCTGCAGGTCACGCCCCTACGTCACGCCCGTGACCTAGGGCATGTCTAGTCTGTTACAGGAAACGGCATGAAGGAGAAACGACGAGAAGTAATTCTGGCATTATTGAAGAAGTCATGCCCTAGTCACGCCCGTGACCTAGGGCTTCTACTGACCGGGTTAGCAAACAGATGGAAACGGTACAATTTGGGATCAATTCGGTAGTTTCGGGTAAGTCACGCCGTGGTTCACACCCGTGACAGGGGGCATATACTTGGGAAATGTTCTAGAATTGTCCCGGGAATACTTCTAGAGAAAACTCTTATTTTAACCTAGACACTCCCGTGTTCACGCCTAGACACGCTCGTGTCTGGGGGCGTGTACTTATGAAATTTTCCAGATTTGTAGAGGATGTCGTCCTCTTTCCATTGACTGGTTGCACGTCCCGTATGTAACACCCCAAAATGTTGTAGGAGCGACGGGGATCGAATTTGGCCAAGACAGGATTTTTGGTACAGGTGACACGGGCCCCGACACGGGCGTGTCGGAGCCGTGTCGGGCGTGTCGAGCTCGGGCCGTCGAGCTGGCCGTGTAGTCGACCAGTGTAGGTCGACGATGGTCGTGTGGTGGAACACGGCCTAGGACATGGGCGTGTCCCAGGCCGTGTCACACTTGGGCTACACGGTGGGTTACATGGGCAGTGACACGGGCACGAACACGGGCGTGTCTAGTTTGACACGGGCGTGTCTAATGCCGTGTCACCAAGCCGTGTACCTCTCTGACTGCGAATTGTTGGCCGATTGCACACGGGGGGCGTGACACGGGTCCCTACAAGGGCGTGTCGCAGGTGACACGGGCGTGTCGGAGGCCGTGTCAAAGGCTGTGTGCTGGTTTTCAATTTTGGTCGAGATGGCGAAAGAGCTACACGGCCAGGCACACGGCTGTGTGTGAACCCGTGTTCGGCCCAGATTTTATGATTTCAGGTCTAATCTCGACCGTTCGTTTCCTTGGCTTTGGATCCGACGGTGGGGGGCTGTTCCGGAGGGGTTTTAGCTGGGTTTTAGGATTAGAATCCCTCATTCCACCCAAGCAAATCTCTCTCTAAGTTTTAGAGAGAGGGGAGAGCAAGTTTGGAGGAGGAGAACATGATCCGGCCGACGGAACAGCTTCGGAGCTCCGAATCGCGATCCGAGTCCAGATCCGCGGAGGTGACGTCGTTGCGGTGCTTTTCAACCGCATAGTTTTTGATGGCGCCGTGGAAGAACGCAAGGGTAACGATTCTCTTCTTGAGCATGTGAAGCTCTTCTTCCTTTGTATGGGAAAACCCCTCTCCCGCGAGTGTGCGGCGAGATCGTGGTATTCCTTGTGATAGATATGTAAAGTCCCCCTTGTTAGAGTCCGGAATCATAGTACGGACATAGGCATGGTGTGTGAAGCCTACCCGGACATGTTTTCCGGATCGGTGATGTTTTGCTATGCATATTTTAGCCGGAGAAGACTCCGAGCGTTGTGGTTGTTTTGGGTTGCAATGCGGTAGAATGCATCAGGGAATCTTGGGGATTAACCCTGAGGTACACCCGGAAATCTGGGCAGAAACGAAGTTCTGCCATCTCGGTGGCCTGGGTGCCAGTCGGGAACATAGCGGGGCTATGTATCATGTTTTGATTACGGCAGGGAGCCTTGGGGATGAAACTCGAGGTGCACCCGGAAATTTTTGACGGAAATGCAGTTCTGTCATAGCGGTGGCCTGGGAGCCAACCGGGTACTTAGCGGGGCTATGTACCGTGTTTGATCGTTTATTGGGACTGGGGAAAGCTTAGTCCGTGCCAAAGGGCCGAATGGCAGTGGCGGAGTGAGCAACAGACTAGTAGCCCCCTACCCCTCCACCTGCTCGGTTAAAGCGACCTAAAGTTTTACGTGGGACTTACCAAGGTTTGGAGATCGAGTCTAGGCTGCGGCTGAGAAGACTAAATGCTCACAAAGATGGCCACCCTGGGGGTGGTGGTGGAGTCGAGGACCGGACGGGGTTCGGACTGGCTTCGCCGAGTAAGTGCCCTGAGAGCACGGGGTGTACGGCCGTGAGAGCGTGCACCTATGATGAGATGCTTGTTTTACTGTGTTGCTTGTTTTGCTAACAAGTGCAGGGAAGAAGCTTTGACGTCCCGATTTGGGGGCGGAATCGTTATAATTTGGTCAGCATTGATGACCGTTGCTATTGTACGCCACCGGGCGGTGGTTTGTGGCTTGCAGGTGCTGCGGAGCGGAGCGGGAAATAGCGGGCTAAAGCCCGTGTTGCTGTGCATGCCCTCGAAGGCCTAATTGCTTATGTTTCTTTCCCGTTTTTCATGTATGGCCGGCCTGCGAGCCGAAGTATGAAAACACTACTTTTGTTAAGTGAACAGTGTAAGGCCTTAAGGCCATTTCTCTTTTGATGTATGTATACATTCCTAGGTTTGTAGTGGACATTCATGCTGTTGTGGCTGGGTTCTTATTTCTTTTGCAACCAAATAAATTGCTTCCGCTAGGTGTTGTGTAGGACGACATGATTGGTTGAATGGTTTCAACGCGTAACCAACCGGTCTGTCCGTAGTATATGGCGTCGGGCCCCGGCCGGACCTACTGCTATATGCTATGCGACAGATAGGGGTGTTACAAATTGATATCAGACTTCTGGTTTCGGTCAAGCTTAAATGAATTCGTGGACGAATTCACTTTAAGGGGTGGTGAGCACATGCGTGCGTCATCGTTATAAAATGAAAAGAACCCATGAATGTCCACTTAAGAATGAAAAATACACATGTTTGGGGAACCTGCGTGTTCCTATAATTGCTTTTTGCAATTTTGTTCGGTCCCTTATTGGTGTTTTGTACGATTGTAGGTGTCCGAGAGTGGCGCGTGGCAGTCTGAATGCGCACTTTCTGAGAAAAGTAATGCACCCAGCGACGTGCTGGAGACCCCTACGTCTTTGGAAACCATAAGAAGGGTGGTTGAAGTGGTGTTCGCTGTGACCAACGCACATCTTGGGAGTAATGTGCAACCATTTCTCCCTGAGATGGCCCCAAGATCGGGTGGTATGTTGGAGCAAAGGGCATTTGGGGGTCAAGTAGAGCAGCAGAGGAGCATGACTGTGGCGCAGGGAGCGCATTCGGTGGACGCATATTTGCAGACATTCCTTATGGTAAGGCACTACCCAGGCTTTGAATGGGAAAGCGAGCAATCTATAGTGGATAGATTTTATAACGGTCTGCGCAGCGAGTTGCGTATCCTACTGCTAGGACCAAAGTTATTGGGATTCCGAGCTTTGGTGGAATCGGATAGAGCGTTGGAAGTGGAGACGGGGGAAAATCACCGAGTACCGGTGAATAGGGTACCAAACCTTACAGATCCTATAAGGACTGCTTATCGAAAGATGCCGAGAGAAGAGGCTGGGTCATCTACTACCCATACTACCGTCAAGTGTTATTCTTGTGGAAAGAAAGGGCACCTCGCCAGAGAGTGTTGGGAGAGTGCTCAAAAGACAGGGAAAGTTTTAGCAGGAACAGTCGGAGATTCTGTGGCAAAAGATTGGGTGGTCAAGCGGACAACCTCAAAATCTTGGTACCGTAGGTGGTACAAGAAGGCTAGGAGGTCGGGTCTAGTCCCTTCCTCTAGCACATCAGGAGCGACTACAGTCCAAAACCTGGATGAATGCTTTGTTTGTGGAAAGTTGGGGCACTATGCCCGGGATTGTTGGTTTGGACGCCCAGTGTCCAAAAAGAAGTCGGGGGCAACTTTGAGGAGAAAGACAAGGCGGTGGTGTCCGCCGCATCGCTGATTACTCCGGCCCAACCGGGGAGTGAACATCCTTGGCCAGCAGGAGGTCATGTGGTCGACCGTCGGGTTGACAGGTATGGTTTAATTTTTAGCAATTTAGCTTCTTATGCCTGTTACCTTTTGCGTGTTAGCTTAGGACTGGATGTTCTAGGCTTTGTTTGGATTATTGACAATCCGGCGAGAGCATTGTTCGATACGGGAGCATCGCGCACCTTTTGTCCAAGGGGTTTATATCATGTATTGAAGTACCTTCTTCGATGGCAAAGGACAAACTGGATGCGTTATGGCTTTACGGATGTTCAATGCGCGCGAAAAGTGTTTCTGTGTTGCAAGGTTATGGTTTAGGGGTCAGGGGTTCGACGTGCATGCGTCGTTATTGCAACCATGGAAGGCTTTGAAGCCTAAGCCTACATTGGGTAGTATCTCGGGTGTATCCGAATATCCTGATGTGTTTCCCTGGAGTCCCTCCGTAGCGAGCGATCGATTTCGCGAGTGAGCTGGCGCCAGGTGCCAAATCTGGGTTATGCTCTCCTTATTGGCTAACGCCTAATGAGTTGGTAGAACTGATGTTCAATTTGAAGAGCGTATGGATCAAGTTCTTGTGCGTCCAAGTTTGTCGTCTTGGAGCACACTGACCCTCTTCGTGTAGAAGAAGGACGGGAGTTTGCGGCTCTGAATCGTTTATGAAAAACTGAGCAAGTCGATAAAAGAGATCAAGTACCCGATCCCAAGGATTGGCGACCTATTTGATCAGTTGGGTGGGTCATCGGTGTACTTAAAGTTAGAACTTAAGTCTGGTTACTATCAGATGAGAATCAAGGAAAGTGTTATCCCAAAGATAGCGTTCAACACAAGATATGGGCATTTCGAGTTTACGGTCATGTCGTTCGGGCTGACGAATGCGCCATCGGTGTTCATGGACCTGATGAACAGAACGTTCAGGGAGTACTTAGACCATGTTGTGATCGTCTTTATTGACAACCTATCGGTTTGCTCGCAGTGCGAAGAAGATCGCCTCAAGCATCTGTGTTTGGTTTTGGGGACGCTAAGGAGGAACGAGCTATACGCAAAGTTCTCCAAAGGCGAGCCTTAGTTATCTTCAGTGACGTTCCTTGGTCACTTAGTCAGTAGGGAAGAGTTGCGGTGGATCCGGCGTAGACTGTTACAATACGAAAGTGACATGTGTTGTCTTCGGTAGCGGAAGTCCGGAGTTTGCCGGGGCTTGCCGGCTTTTACAGGCACTTCGTGGAGAACTTCTCGCGGATAGCGCTACCTCTCACGACTTTGACAAGGAAAGATCAGAGTTTTGTGTGGGCGCATGAGTGTGCGCAAGCTTTTGAAGAGCTGAAG
The DNA here is from genome assembly GCA_039513925.1 of Platanthera zijinensis. Lineage (NCBI taxonomy): Eukaryota > Viridiplantae > Streptophyta > Magnoliopsida > Asparagales > Orchidaceae > Platanthera > Platanthera zijinensis. The sequence goes on along the minus strand of CM077094.1, from coordinate 60,818,555 downwards.
AGTCGGTTGACCACGACGCCAGTGCTTAGTTCGCCGAGTGGGACCGATGGATTCGAGGTTTTTAGTGACGCTTCGGGTAGTGGTTTGGGCTGCGTGCTGGTGCAGCATGGGAACTTGATAGCCTATGGTTTGCGTCAGCTAAAAGTGCATGAAAGGAATTATCCGGTCCGCGATTGGGAGTTGGCGGCCGTGATATTTGCGCTTAAGCTGTGGAGGCGCTACTCGTACGACGTTAGGTCGATATTCATACCGACCTTAAGACCCTGAAATATCTGGTGGATCAATAGGACCTGAACTTGAGGCAGCGGAGATGAAAGTAGTTCCTGGGGGACTATACGTTCAAGATTTATCATGCACCCAGCGAGGACAACGCAGTGTGGATGCGTTGAGTCACAGGGCTCCCGCCCAAGCCAAATGGTTATTGGTACATGTTGAGAGGCTAGTTCAGGAATTGGAAGCGTTAGAGATCCGTTGTGTTGACAAGCAGACTAGCGCCGAAGTATTGTTGAACTGGACGGAGGTTCAGTATGACCTGGCTGATCGTATTTGGCAGGCCATGGTTTGTGTAGCTGCATCAAGGAAATCATGAGTGCGGCTCGATGGGTCAAAATCCCGAATCGACGGTTGTAGGTGGGCTACCAAGGAAAGACCATTGTTTGTGCAGCCCAAGCATGGGTAATCTATGGGTGGAGTTGTGATACGTTATATCAAGTACTCAACTCGCTTAGGAGGCACGAAGTTGTGCCGATATCTGAAGAAGTGCTCTGGTGGACAGAACTCTAGAAGGTCGTGGCACCAAATGTAGCAAAGTGCCAGCCTTGCGCCTTAGTGAAGGCAGAGTGCCAAGTGCCGGGGGATTCTTGAATCCATACATAGTTCGGAATAGAAGTTCGAATGGACTGTGGGCATGGTTTGCCAAAGTCACAGTCAATTAACGACGCGTCTGGGTGATCGTAGTTGTGTTGACACTAGTGTCGCACTTCATTCCGCATAGGAAGGATGACTCGGTGGATAAGTTAGCAAAGTTGTATGTTGACAATATCGTTAGGCGCCATGGTATGCCCCATAGCATTGTGAGTGATCTCGATGGGCGGTTCACGTCAAATGATTGGAAGTGGTTGCAGAAAGTGCTGAAGGTTAAGATGAAGTTTAGTCCAGTCTTACAACCGCGGACGGATGAGCAGACCGAGAGAGTCAATAGAACAATGGAGGACATGTTCCGCATGTGTGTTCTAGACTTCGGGAAGCTTTGGGAGGACCACCTGTTTTAGTGGAGTTCTCGTACAACAATAGCTACCAGGCGAGTATCCAAATGGCGCCCTTTAAGGCCCTATATGGTAGAAAATGTCACACGCCGTTGTCCTGGTTAGAAACGGGTGAGGCAAAGTTGTACAAGAAGCCGGAGGTGGAGAGTGCTACCTCGTTAGTGCGGATCATTCGGGAACTCTTGTTGATCGCTCAGGACCGGCATGCGAAGTATTACAATATCAAGCACCGGAACGTGGAGTTCACGGTAGGCGAGTGGGTATATCTTAAAGTGAAGCCGTTCAAAGGGGTTTCGCGGGTGAGACGCTTGAAGAAGCTGAGCCCAAGATACCTTGGACCTTTTGAGGTTCTGGAGCGAGTCGGCGAAGCTGCTTACCGCTTGAGGCTATCGGAGAAATTTAGTGGATTACATGATGTGTTCCACATTTCAGTGTTGCGGAAGGCGGTGCAAGAGCCTTCGCAGGTGATCGCGGTTGACCAAGTGCCGGTGGACGAGGGGTTGATGAGTAGGGTCAAGCCCATTCGTATCGAGGATGTTGAGGTCAAGAGACTCCGTATCAAGGAGATCCGGATGGTTAAGGTCCGGTGGGTTAATTGCGGGCGTGAGGAGCTCTCTTGGGAACGGGAGCAGACTATGCTGGAGGAGTACCCAGAATTGTTCCGCTCAGGTACTGATTTACGTTAAGTCTTGTTTGTCCTTTATTAATTTCGTGGACAAAATTCTTTAAGGGGGTAGAATTGTAAGACCCCAAAATGTTGTAGGAGCGACGGGGATCGAATTTGGCCATGACAGGATTTTTGGTACAGGTGACACGGGCCCCGACACGGGCGTGTCGGAGGCCGTGTCAGGCGTGTCGAGCTCGTGCTGTCGAGCTGGCCGTGTAGTCGACCAGTGTAGGTCGACGATGGTCGTGTGGTGGAACACGGCCTAGGACACGGGCGTGTCCCAGGTCGTGTCACACCTGGGCTGTACGGTGGGTTACACGGGCACGAACACGGGCGTGTCTAGTTTGACACGGGCGTGTCTAATGCCGTGTCACCAAGCCGTGTACCTCTTTGACTGCGAATTGTTGGCCGATTGCACACGGGGGGCGTGACACGGGTCCCGACACGGGCGTGTCGCAGGTGACACGGCCGTGTAGGAGGCCGTGTCAAAGGCCGTGTGTTGGTTTTCAATTTTGGTCGAGATGGCGAATGAGCTACACGGCCAGGCACACGGCCGTGTGTGAACCCGTGTTCGGCCCAGATTTTATTATTTCAGGTCAAATCTCGACCGTTCGTTTCCTTGGCATTGGATCCGACAGTGGGGGGCTGTTCCGGAGGGGTTTTAGCTGGGTTTTAGGGTTAGAATCCCTCATTCCACCCAAGCAAATCTCTCTCTATGTGTTAGAGAGAGGGGAGAGAAAGTTTGGAGGAGGAGACCAAGATCCGGCCGTCGGAGGAGCTTCGGAGCTCCGAATCGCGATCCGAGTCCAGATCCGCGGATGTGATGCCGTTGCGCTGCTTTTCAACCGTATAGTTTTTGATGGCGCCGCGGAAGAACACAAGGGTAACGATTCTCTTCTTGAGTATGTGAAGCTCTTCTTCCTTTGCATGGGAAAACCCCTCTCCCGCGAGTGTGCGGCGAGATCGTGGTATTCCTTGGGGTAGATATGTAAAGTCCCCCTTATTAGAGTCTGGAATCGTAGTACGGACATAGGCATGGTGTGTGAAGCCTACCCGGACGTGTTTTCCAGATCGGTGATGTTTTGCTATGCATATTTTAGCCGGAGAAGACTCCGAGCGTTGTGGTTGTTTTTGGGTTGCTATGCGGTAGAATGCATCAGGGAATCTTGGGGATTAATCCCAAGGTGCACCCGGAAATCTGGGCAGAAACGAAGTTCTGCCATCTCGGTGGCCTGGGTGCCAGCCGGAAACATAGCGGGGCTATGTATCATGTTTTGATTGTGGCAGGGAGCCTTGGGGATGAAACCTGAGGTGCACCCGGAAATTTTGGACGAAAATGCAGTTCTGTCATAGCGGTGGCCTGGGAGCCAACCGGGTACTTAGCGAGGCTATGTACCATGTTTGATCGTTAATTGGGACTAGGGAAAGCTTAGTCCGCGCCAAAGGGCCGAATGGTAGTGGCAGAGTGAGCAACGGACTAGTAGCCCCCTACCCGCTCCACCTGCTCGGTTAAAGCAACCTAAAGTTTTACGTGGGACTTACCGAGGTTTGGAGATCGAGTCTAGGCTGCGGCTGAGAAGACTAAATGCTCACAAAGATTGCCACCCTGGGGGTGGTGGTGGAGTCGAGGACCGGACGGGGTTTGGACTGGCTTCGCCGAGTAAGTGCCCTGAGAGCACGGGGTGTACGGCCGTGAGAGCGTGCACCTATGATGAGATGCTTGTTTTACTGTGTTGCTTGTTTTGCAAACAAGTGCAGGGAAGAAGCTTTGCCACCCCGGTTTGGAGGCGGAATCGTTATAATTTGGACAGCATTGCTGACCATTGCTATTGTACGCCACTGGGCAGTGGTTTGTGGCTTGCAGGTGCTGCGGAGCGGAGCGGGAAATAGCGGGCTAAAGCCCTTATTGCAGTGCCGGCCCTCGTAGGCCTAATTGCTTATGTTTCTTTCCCGTTTTTCATGTATGGCCGGCCTGCGAGCCGAAGTATGAAAACACTACTTTTGTTAAGTGAACAGAGTAAGGCCTTAAGGCCATTTCTCTTTTGATGTATGTATACATTCCTGGGTTTGTAGTGGACATTCATGTTGTTGTGGCTGGGTTCTTATTTCTTTTACAACCAAATAAATTGCTTCCGCTAGGTGTTGTGTAGGACGCCATGATTGGTTGAATGGTTTCAACGCGTAACCAACCGGTCTGTCCGTAGTATATGGCGTCGGGCGCCGGCCGGACCTACTGCTATATGCTATGTGACGGATAGGGGTGTTACACCGTAACTCTTCCTGGTTTGTAAGTTATGACAATTTGAATTTCAGTTATCCGCGACCAAAAATCTTTATTTTCTCCAAAATATTTTCAGATCATGGTCATGAACTTGAAATTTATATTCGAAGCCCAAATTTACCTGAAATATGAAAAGAAAGCATTTAGAAATATAATTAGTACAATATAATTATAATCTTATTATTAATTTAATATAAACTATATAAAAATCACTATAAATAGTGACTTATCAAATACCCCCACACTTAATCTTTTGCTATTCCAGAGCAAAACTATGAGAAGTACTTATAAGAAATTACTATAATTTTTTAATTAAACTAAAAATTTATTAAACCAAAAGAATGTTAAAAAAAGATTAGGGATTTCAAAATTAAGTTCTTAACTATGAAATTAAAATGTAAAGAGAAAGATATTTAGCCAAAAATTTCTCATATAAATTAATTAGAATTAAAAATTAAGTGATTTAGCCAACAAAATTAAATTAGAATTATTCACACTTTTTAACTAAAAAGAAACTTGAAGGAAAAATTTAAACTACTACATATGCTCTCTTAAAATTTTAATTTAAGTCTAAAACAATTATATTTGCTAAAGGTTTTTAGGAAAAAGAATTATGAAGAGGATTTTAAATTAAGGTGATGAATTTTATCCTCTCACCCCATGCCTTTTTTTCTTTTTGATATTTGCATATGTTTATCAAGAAAATGATGAATTTTATTCTCTCATTTTCCATGACATATGAACAAATAAATATTTTTTTTCTTCTCTCTTCAAATAAAAACAAAATATTAAGAAGTAATGAATTTTATCCTCTTACTCCATCTTTAAGTTTTTAGGGGTTGCATATGTGTACCAAGGAATGCTTGATTCCTATGACATATTATCTAATAATAAAAAGAAAAATGCATTTGTACCAAGGGATAATGAATTTTATCCTCTTATCCCCATAACATATGTTCAAACAAGAAAGTTTAAAACAAGGGAAATGCTAAACAATATTTAGATTAAATTAAAATAATTATAGAGCAACTATAGTAAATTAAAATTTCCTATGAACTTTTAAAACAAAAGTGATTATAATTAAAATCTAAATATTATTAAACTAAGCACTATAAAATTTAAACTAATTAAAATTAAGAGTAAAAGAAGTAAATAAGGTACTCTAAACAAAATTAATTCATAAGTTTTATTTCTTAAAATCAAATCACCTAAAAATTAAATTTAACTAACTATGATGAAATAAAAGATTAGAAAATAAAAAATTATAAAAATTATTATAAATAAACTCAAAAATATATTTCTAGAAATCAAAAAAATTAAGTAGGGGTTTATTATATTTTTTTGTATTTTCTATTAAAAACAAATCCTAATTTTTTTTGCTATTCTTGGACTTCCCAAGGGCTACCCAATGTCGGGATCGCAAGGTGCTAGGCGGTTTTGGGGGATGAAAACTCAACACGGCCCTTTCCAAGAAATTAATTTTTATTTTCTATTTTTTGTATATTTGAAAATAAAAAACCTATAATTTTTTTTAAAATTTTGAAGATTTTTTTTATATTTTATTTTATTAAGGATTTTTTCATTTTTTTTAGATTATTAAATAAAAGAAATAAATAAGAATCCACCCCCATACTTAAAAATAAATATTGTCCCCAATGTTTACAAACAAGTAGGAGGGGGAAAAATAAACATGTTTTTAAAGAAAAGAAAAACAATATAATTCATAAAAATTAAAAGATAAGCAAGGGGTGTCTCCCAAGAGCGCTTTTCTTTTTCCCGTCTTTAAGCTAGAAGGTTATTGTTAAGAAAATGGAAAATAAAAATCAAAATGGACGGGCAACTCCCATAATTCACGCTTTGGCGAAGATGCCAAAGTTGCTCGCCCGACGTCTACTTCGCTTTCTTCTTGATGTTCCTTGTTGTTGCTGTTGACTTGAAAATGTAAATTAAAATCACCTATCCATAGCTGAGTTGATTTGAATTTTTGTAGAGGAGCGGCAAATATATCATGGATGATGTTTAATTGCAACGGCTCCTCTTCTACATGAAAAGCGTTAGTATAAGGAAAATCAAAAGTAAGCGTGTCAGAAAAATCTTCGCAAGGAGGAAGCTCTTGCGAAGTCATAAGATTAGGCGTTGGTTGTTTATTTTCTAAAAATAATTTTCCATCCAAGAATTTATTTGAATTAAAATCATCGGACGCATCAGGATCATAAATTTTTGCTCCTAAAAAGTCATAAATTATGCATGAGAATTCATTAATAGGAGAAAAATTGGGAGTCATGGGAGGAGAAACATGTTCTTCTTCTACTCCTCTCAGCGCATCCATACACCTGACAAACTCTTGAGATAAGAGTTTTTCTTCTTCTTCGGTATAAATAACTACTGGGGTACATGAAGAGTCATGTTCCTCATTAACAATATTATCCGAAGAAGGAGAAAAATCACTAATAAAAAAAAAATATTCAACCAAATTTTGGGGAGAAGAATCACATGGAAATTGAGAAGGATCCAAAAAATTAGGAGTGAAGGCTTGCGGTGCGGAAGAAGAAGAACAAAAATTTAGCTCCAAATTATTATTCTCAAAACTCGGGAAGCCTTCCGGGTGATCTTGTGACCAAGAGAAGTTGACATCCGAGTTGGAATAATAATTATTTAAATCAAAATAATTATTCTCATTATAATTTGAAAAATTCTTTTCATGAATATTAGAAAAATTAGTTTCATACAAATTTGAACAAGAAATAGAATAAAAGTGAGAAGAATTATTATCATAATTAGTACCAAAATTATTTTCATAAGAAAAGTTTTTATAATAATTATAATGATACAATACTCACTTCGATGATAACCACCACAATTATAACTAAAATTTTGGCACTTTTGTGCAGCTTTCAAACATTTTAGTTGACTTTGAAGCTTGGCAAGATCGGCAACCAATTTAGATAACATATTTTTAATAAAAGAAAATAAACACAACCTTTACCTAATGGAAATGAATTTAAAAATAAAATAAAAGAGAATTGAGGTAGAGAAGAAGGTTGATAAAATTAATAAAATTTGTGCTTTCAAAATATCAACAAAATAATCTCCGGCAATGGCGCCAAAAACTTGATGAAAATTTTCTATAGATTTAAAATATTATCCAAACGAAAATCTAAAATAGGCAAGTGTACCTATTGAAATATAGTACATGAAATGTCGTATTAGACTCGTGGCCTGTTGAGTACTTCTACTCACGTAAATTAATATTATTTTATTTAAATATAAAAAGAGATTTTTTTAACTAAATGAAGAAAATTAAATAAAAAGTAGCACTTGATCTAGACTCACTTGGAACAAAAATAAACCGTCATGAAATAGTAAAAGTTCAAGCTCCTAATTACTTACTTCGACCGTGAAGGTTCTTAAAGTACAAAAGCATCTCTCTCGAGCTCATGCCTCTGACTAACCTTAGGTTGATCGATTAAGACCTCTCGGCCAGTCGAAACCCCTAAGCTTGCTTTACGCGGTGAACCCCACTATTAGATTTGACTCCAATCCGAGAGATTTATGTCGTCCTCTCTCGAGGACTGCATTCAACTCCTTTTATCCTTGAGCGATCTCCTCGAATCCGCAACCTCTCGGTCATTTGAGATACAGATCTAAGATCGAAGAACATATCCGTGAATATGAATTCGATACAAAATAAATCAAAGAAAAATCGATAACGAGTAAAAATAGAGAGCTTGACACATTTTTGAGAAAATAAATAAAGTTTATTTTATTCAAAGATTATTTTGATCAAGGCCCAAGAAAACTAGCTACATGACATGAAAAGGGAGGTATATAAACAAGAACACATGATTGCTAAAAGTAATTGCTTGAAAAGAAAACTAAGTTATAAATAAAAAGTACAAGGAAGAAATGCATAAAAAGAGTAAATTAAGCTATAACATAGGCCTAAAACTAGCTTCTAATACTCTCCCTGAGCTTCTGAACTCATCTGGAATTTTTAGATTTTTCTGCTTGGGAGTCACGCCCGTGACCTAGAGCGTGTAAGGCTCGGAAAACGCTTTCATGAAAGCCCAGGAACATTGGAGAAAAACTGCCAAAAGTCTCCATTCTGTGGGTCACGCCCCTAAGTCACGCCCGTGACCTAGGGCATGTCTAGTCTGTTATAGGAAATGACACGAAGGGGAAACAGCGGGAAGTAATTCTTGCATTATTGAAGAGGTCACGCCCCTAGTCATGCCCGTGACCCAGGGCATGTACTGACCGGGTTAGCAAATGGCTGGAAATGGTATAATTTAAGATCAATTCGGCAGTTTCGAGTAGTTCATGCCCTGGTTCAAGCCCGTGACAGGGGGCGTGTACTTGGGAAATGTTCTAGAATTGTCCCAGGAATACTTCCAGAGAAAACTCTTATTTTAACCTAGACACGCACGTGTTCACACATAGACACGCCCATGTCTTGGGTCTTGTACATATGAAACTTTTTAGATTTGTAGAGGACGTCGTCCTCTTTCCGTTGACTGTTGCACGTCCCGTAACTCTTCCTGGTTTGAAAGTTATGACCAATTAAATTTCAGTTGTCCGCGACCAAATATCTTCATTTTCTCAAAAATATTTTCATATCATGGTCATGAACTTGAAATTGATATTCGAAGCCCAAATTGACCTGAAATATGAAAAGAAAGCATTTAGAAACATAATTACTACAATATAATTATAATCTTATTATTAATTAAATAAAAACTATATAAAAATCACTATAATTAGTGACTTATCAAATACCCCCACACTTAATCTTTTGATATTCCAGAGCAAAACTATGAGAATACTTATAAGAAATTACTATAATTTTTTAATTAAACTAAAAATTTATTAAACCAAAAGAAAGTTAAAAAAAAGTTTAGGGATTTCAAAATTAAGTTCTTAACTATGAAATTAAAATGTAAAGAGAAAGGTATTAAGCTAAAAATTTCTCATATAAATTAATTAGAATTCAAAATTAAGTGATTTAGCCAAAAAAATTAAATTAGAATTATGAACACTTTTTAACTAAAAAGAAACTTGAAGGAAAAAATTTAAACACTACTTTACGCTCTCTTAATATTTTAATGTAAGTCTAAAATAATTATATTGGCTAAAGGTTTTTAGGAAAAAGAACTATGAAGAGGATTTTAAATTAAGGGTGATGAATTTTTATCCTCTCACCCCATGCCTTTTTTTCTTTTGATATTTGCATATGTTTACCAAGAAAATGATGAATTTTATTCTCTCATTTTCCATGACATATGAACAAATAAATATTTTTTCTTCTCTCTTCAAATAAAAACAAAATAATAAGGAGTAATGTATTTTATCCTCTTACTCCATCTTTAAGTTTTTAGGGGTTGCATATGTGTACCAAGGAATGCTTGATTCCTATGACATATGATCTAACAATAAAAAAAATGCATATGTGTACCAAGGGATAATGAATTTTATCCTCTTATCTCCATGACATATGTTCTAACAAGAAAGTTTAAAACAAGGGAAATGCTAAACAATATTTAGATTAAATTAAAATAATTAGATAGCAACTATAGTAAATTAAAATTTCCTACAAACTTTTAAAACAAAAGTGATTATAATTAAAATCTAAATATTGTTAAACTAAGCACTATAAAATTGAAACTAAATATAATTAAGAGAAAAATAAGTAAATAAGGTACTCAAAACAAAATTAATTCATAAGTTTATTTCTTAAAATCAAATCACCTAAAAATTAAATTTAACTAACTATGATGAAATAAAAGATTAAAAAATCAAAAATTATAAAAATACTTATAAATAAACTCAAAATATATTTATAGAAATCACAAAAATCAAGTAGGGGTTTATTATATTTTTTTGTATTTTCTATTAAAAACAAATCCTAATTTTTTTTGCTATTCTTGGACTTCCCAAGGGCTACCTAGTGACGGGTTCGCAAGGTGCTAGGCAGTTTTGTGGGATGAAAACTCAACACGACCCTTTCCAAGAAATTAATTTTGATTTTCTAATTTTTATATTTTTGAAAATAAAAAACATGCAAATTTTTTTAAAATTTTTAAAGATTTTTTTTTTTTTTTATATAAGGATTTCTTCATTTATTTTTTATTATTAAATAAAAGCAATAAATAAGAATCCACCCCCATACTTAAAAATAAATATTGTCCCCAATGTTTACAAACCAAGTAGGAGGGGGAAAAATAAACATGTTTTTAAAGAAAAGAAAAAATATATAATTCATAAAAATTAAAAGATAAGCATGGGGTGTCTCCCAAGAGCGCTTTTCTATTTCCCGTGTTTAAGCTAGACGGTTATTGTTAAGAAAATGGAAAATAAAAATTAAAATGGACGGGCAACTCTCTTAATTCATGCTTTGGCGAAGATACCAAAGTTGCTCGCCCGACGTCTCGACCGCTTTCTTCTTGATGTTCCTTGTTGTTGCTGTTGACTTGAAAATGTAAATTGCAATCACCTATCCATACCTGAGGTGATTTGAATTTTTGTAGAGGAGCGGCAAATGGATTGTGGATGATGTTTAATTGTAACGACTCCTCTTCTACATGAAAAGCGCTAGTATAAAGAAAATCAAAAGTAACTGTGTCAGAAAAATCTTCGCAAGGAGGAAGCTCTTGCGAAGTAATAAGATTAGGCTCCGGTTGTTTATTTTCTAAAAATATTTTTCCGTCCGAGAATTTATGGGAAATAAAATCATCGGACGCATCAGGATCATAAATTTTTGCTCTAAAAAGTCATAAATTGTGCATGAGAATTCATAATAGGAGAAAAAATTTGGAGTCGTGGGAGAAAAACATGTTCTTCTTCTACTCCTCTCAGCGCATCCATACAGCTGGCAAACTCATGAAATAAGAGTTTTTCTTCTTCTTCGGTATAAACAACTATTGGGGTACACGAAGAGTCATCTTCCTCATTAGCAATGTTATCCGAAGAAGGAGAAAAATCGCTAATAGAGAAAAAAAATTCTCATCCCAATGTTGGGGAGAAGAATCACAAGGAAATTGAGAAGGATCCCCAAAATTAGGAGAGAAGGCTTGCGGTGTGAAAAGAAGAACAACAATTTGGCTCCAAATAATTATTCTCAAAACTCGGGAAACCTTCTTGGTGATCTTGTGACCAAGAGAATTGACATCCGAGTTGGTAGAATAATTATTTAAATCAAAATAATTATTCTCATTATAATTTGAAAAATCTTTTCATGAATATTAGAAAAATTAGTTTCATAAAAATTTGAACTAGAATTAGAATAAAGTGAGAAGAATTATTATAATAATTAGTACAAAAATTATTTTCATAATAAAAAGTTTTTATAATAATTATAATGATAACAATACTCACTTCGATGATAACACCACACAATTATAACAAAAATTTTGGCGCTTTTGTGCAGCTTTCAAACATTCTAGTTTATTTTGAAGCTTGGCAAGATCGGCGACCAATTTAGATAACATATTATTAATAAAAAGAAAATAAAACACAACCTTTACCTAATAGAAATGAATTTAAAAATAAAATAAAAGAGAATTGATGTAGAGAAGAAGGTTGATAAAATTAATAAAATTTGCACACTTTCAAAATATCAACAATATAATCCCCGACAACGGTGCCAAAAACTTGATGAAGATTTTCTATAGTTTTAAAAAATTATCCAAACGAAAATCTAAAATAGGCGAGTGTACCTATCAAAATATAGTATATGAAATGTCGAATTGGACTCGGGGCCTGTTTAGAACTTCTACTTATGTAAATTAATATTATTTAATCTAAATATAAAAAGAGATTATTTTAACTAAATGAAGAAAATTAAATAAAAAGTAGCACTTGATCTAGACTCACTTGGAACTAAAATAAACCGTCATGAAATAGTAAAAGTTCAAGCTCCTAATTACTTACTTCGACCATGCAGGTTTCTAAAGTACAAAAGCGTCTCTCTCGAGCTCATGCTTCTGACTAACCTTAGGTTGATCGATTAAGACCTCTCGGCAAGTCGAAACCCCTAAGCTTGCTTTATGCGGTGAACCCCACTAATGGATTTGACTCCAATCCGGGAGATTTATGTCGTCCTCTTTTGAGGAGTGCATTCAACTCCTTTTATCCTTGAGCAATCTACTCGTATCTGCAACCTCTCGGTCATTTAAGATACGGATCTAAGATCGAAAAACATATCCGCAAAATATGAATTTGATACAAAATAAATCAAAGATAAATTGATAGCGAGTAAAAATAGAGAGCTTGACACATTTTTGAGAAAATAAATAAAGTTTATTTTATTCAAAGATTGTTTTGATCAAGCGCCAAGAAAATTAGCTACATGACATGAAAAGGGAGGTACAAAACAAGAACACATGATTGCTAAAGTAATTGATTGAAAAGAAAACTAAGTTATAAATCAAAAGTACAAGGAAGAAATGCATAAAAAGAGTAAACTAAGCTATAATATAGGCCTAAAACTAGCTTCTAATCCTCTTCTTGAGCTTCTGAACTCATCTGGAATTTATAGATTTTTCTGCTTGGGAGTCACGTCCTTGGTCACGCCCGTGACTTAGGCTCAGAAACCGCTGTCATGAAAGCCCGGGAACATTGGAGAAAAACCGCTAAAAGTCGTCGTTCTGCGGTCACGCCCCTAAGTCACGTCTGTGACTTAGGGCGTGTCTAGTCAATTACAAGAAACAGCGCAAAGGGGAAATAGCGGGAATTAATTCTTGCGTTATTGAAGAGGTCACGCACCTAGTCATGCCCGTGACCCAGGGCGTGTACTGACCGGGTTAACAAACGGCTGGAAATGGAACAATTTGGGATCAATTCAGAAGTTTTGGGTAGGTCACGCCCTGTGTCATGCCTGTGACAGTGGCGTATACTTGAGAAATATTCCAGAATTCTCTCAGGAATACTTCGAGAGAAAACACTTTTTTTGACCTAGACAACCCGTGTTCACGCCTAGACACACCTGTGTCTGGGGGAGTGTGTTGGAACACCCTATTACTAATTTGGGCAAGGATCACTATGTTTTTAGGAAATCAGTTTGACCTAGATGTATAGTTGAAAAGGTCAAATTAGAATTAGTCTAAGGCAGAGAACTTAGGTTTGAAGCTGCCCCCAGGACCATTCATTGTTCAAGACTTAGAGCTGAGACAAAGACAGTTTTCGACGAGCTGAGGTCGACGAAACGTCGAACTCCGTTCGACGCTCTCTGAGCTCAACTCTGCTAAGTCATCGAACTCCGGTCGACGATTGTTGTGCGCTAGGGTTCGAAGAAAATAAACGCAACCGAAATAGCAACCCGATGAGGCAAGTATACCTATCGAATTGTAGCAAGGGGACACAAGTGTCGTATTGAAATCCGGGAACTGTTGGCTATGCTTATTCACACGAACGCTATTATCTTATCGACGGAAAAAACTAGGGTTTTAGAAAATCTAAGTGCAGGGGAAAAAGTAAAGCTATACTAGAAAAAGAAACACTGCAATTAATTAAAGCTATTAAGTAAAATGATTACTACAAAGGGTAGAAAAATATGAAATGGAAATGCACTCGATCAAGATTCACCTCGGCTAAAGACGATTAAGAAAATGCGATAAAAATCTAAACTTAATAGGATAAAGATCCTTGACCGTGGAGGTTCCTAAAGCTGGAACACGCTTCTCTCGAAGTCGTGCCCAACTGAGTTTAGGAAAGTCCGACCGACTTTCGTCTAAATCGGAGGCCTAAAACTCGCTTTACGCGGTGAACCCCACTATTGGATTTTACTCCAATCCGGGAGATTTGGATGTCTGCCTCTCTCGAGGGGTGCGTACTACTCCCTTTACTCTTGAATGCTCACTTCATTCTTTCGGCCTCTCGGCTAGCCCAGAATGAAAGCAAAGGCGGAGAGTATATATCGAAAATATACCTCCAACCCGTGATTAATCAAGAGTAATTCAAGGCCATAACCTAAAAAGAAAAGATTAATTAAAACATCATAACATAATCGCTCTAACCTCGGATCATCATGATAGAGTACAAGGAGGATTAGTTAATCATAATGGAGTGGAGGGGAGATGAGTAGAAAAGCATAAGAACAACACAAGCTAAACAAGAACACAAGCTAAACACAAGCTAAACAAGAATACTTTTATTAATTAAAAGGGGCAAGCTACACTATTGAAAATAAAATTACAAGTGCATGAAATGGAAATCCTATTCTAGCCCTACAATTAGCACTAAGAAAGAGCAAAGATTACAAAGAAAGCATAAACAAGCTAAGATTAAACTAGGGTTAAACAAAAATTAAAAAGAGAGGGAGAGAGAGAGAGAGAAAAAGCATGAAAAAACTCAAGAACCAAAGGGGCAGCACCTCCCCCTCTCAACAAAAGCTTCCTGAAATGGAGAGGGGGGGTCTCAATTTATAGAAATTTTTCTCGGGTTGGTCACGCCCTCCGACACGCCCTAGGGGGGGCGTGTCAGGGGGCGTGATAGTACTATGTTGACCTCGGGCTCTGGATTCTGGCAGGAGGGATGATTGCTTCGGTACGTCGGTGGTCACTCCCTAGGTCACGCCCGTGACAGGGGGGCGTGACAGGCATGTCATGTCCAAATCATTGGTCGGAAATCCGTCAGTCACCGAAAAAGGAGGGTGTCATGCCTATGTCACGGGCGTGACATGGGGCGTGACCGTACTGTTTGCGTGCTGTGGCGGAACGGCATTTAATGTGGCGGCAGGCTTTGCGGCGGAGGGCAACACGCCCATGGTCACGCCTGGTGACACGCCCAAGGAGGGCGTGTCAGTGGGCGTGACAGCAGTTTTGACCGTTTTTCTGTCCCTTCCAGCAGGAGTCCTCGGGATCGGGCGACACGCCCTAGGTCACGCCCAGGGAGGGCGTGACAGGGGGGCATGACAGGTCATTTTGGCCAATTTTCTGGAAACCTGCAAAAAGACAAGAAAAAGTCAGTGGCAATAATCTTTACATAAAAATGATAAAAATAAACTAATAATAGACATAATTTGTACAATATAAAATAGAAAAATACGATAATAGTTTAGGCTACAAAACGTATTATCAAATTCCCCCAAGCTTAAGCTTTGCTTGTCCCCAAGCAAAAATATAAAACTAGATATTTATAAAAAGGACTAATCAAAAAGTTCTAATTATGCCTACACAAGTACTATGCGAAATTCTTAGTAGGGAAAGGTGAAATGTAAGTCTAAAACAATTATTTAGGTATGGTAAAACTTTTATAAACTTTACTTAATAAAAACAAATCATCCAAAATTTTAACGAGATTTTTTTAAATGGACTTAAGCAAAGCAACGAAAATGAAAAACACGCATTGAGTTGTTACTAGATCCAAGCAACGCATTATAATTATATCAATTTAATTAACAAAAATCTAGGTTTAAATCCAAAACTAAAATTGATTTACTATTTTTTTCTTTTCTTAGTTGTTAAATAAAAATCAAAAACCGTGAATCAAAAGGACATAAATAGGACAGAAATGTTTGGCTTAGGAATATGATTAGGAGTGGAATTCAAAGATAAACGTGAAGTTTTAAAAACACACTAAACCAAAGCAAAGAGTTTCAAAAACATTCATAAAAAGATAAATACACTTTTTTTTTCTTCCTTTTTTTCTATCTTTTTTTTTCAAAACAAAGGCCATAAATATTTTTATTTTCCTTTTGAATTGGCCAAATAGAAATGAACATCACTTTTGAGCATAATTTTTTTTTTCAAAAATCTTTCTCCCACAAAAATCACAAAATACCCTATCAAAATCGTCAAAATAATTTATGAAACTCAAAAAGGCTAGTGTGATTCGATAGGTTGGAAATTTTGGCTTTGGTGAAACTGAAATGAAGGGAGGAGCTATCAAATGAAATCGGAAAAAGGCTCAAAAACGGCTAACTAGTGGTAAAAGTTTTTAGGTTGGCAAGAAAGCTCAAACGAAAATAAAAACGGCCTAAATTATTTTCACTCTTTTGAATTTATTTAAAACAAAGGTTTGAAAAATTTCAAAAAGCGAGTCCTAGATAATAAAAGAAGATTGATGAAATTAACTTGAAAATAGAAATAATAGTTGACTTGGATCGTTCACATCTACTACGTTATTCAAAAGTTGTCTTTACAAAAATTATTCAAAAACGAAAAAGAAAATAGTGGATGATGAATTTTTGAGAAAGTAAAGGAAATAAAAAAGACAAAAAACCATAATAGAAATGCGAGTTTTAGAAAAATATTTCACCTTAACATGCTACCGCGAATTAGAAACACAGCATGGCCAACATTTTACTTGTGAAACATAATTAAAAAGAACGATTAGAAATATTATAATTAACTAAGTTGTTTATAGGAGATTTTGAGTAAAACAAAACTGAAAACTAGGGGTACTATTGAAATACCAAAATGTCTAAACCATTCAAACACACATATATATATTTTTTAATTTTGAGAAATATTCTCTTTTTTTTTGAATTTTAGAAATTTTTCTCTCTTTTTTTTGGAATTTTAGAAATTCATTTTTTTTTTGGAAATATTTAAAATATATACAAAAAGAAAAATATTTACACTAAGCCAAAAATGAAGGAGGAAGTCCTCCCCCAAGCCTTAAAACAGACATTGTCCTCAATGGCTAAAGAAGGGGATTGGAGAAGGAGAGAAAAATAAAGTACAGAATTGAAAGACAGAATTGAAATACAGGTACTTCCCCGAATTTATTTGCTGCGAAAGCTGAGTGATGCCGCCCCCCGAATGTCTTCTTTGGACTTCGTGATAGATTCAGCAATGTTGGAACAGGCGATCGCAGAAGCTTCAGCTTATCGGAGCTGTCTGAGGCAAAAATTGTAAAATAAAGAAAACAGAAAAAGATAACTTGGGTTGCCTCCCAAGAGCGCCCTTTGGTTAAAGCGTCGTTGGCCTCGACGCATCAAAAAAATAATTTTGTCCAAAAATATTGTTGTCCCGAAATAAAATTGTCTTTAGCAAAAAATTAAAAGTTTCAGATTACAGTTCGTGAAGCAGAAACTTAATAATGTTTGGACTGACATCATCATCACCAGAAAAGTAGAGTTTAAGGCGCTGACCATTCACTTTGAAATTTCCCTTATCAGGGAGAGAAATTAAAACAGTTCCATAAGGAAATACTTCTAAAACAGAAAACGGGCCAGACCAGCGAGATTTTAATTTGCCCAGAAATAAACGTAAACGAGAATTATATAAAAGGACTTGGTCGCCGGCTTAAGTTTTTAGGGTTCCTTAAGTGTTATCATGTAACGCTTCGTCCGCTCTTTATAAAGTTGTTATTTTCATAAGCATAAGAGCGCCACTCGTCGAGTTCATTTAGTTGAAATTTTCGAAGGTCACCGACTGAGTGGGATCGAAGTTTAAAAATTTTAAGGCCCAAAAGGCACGGTGTTCTAACTCTACGGGCAGATGGCACGATTTTCCATAGACCAGCCGATACGGCGTACATCCGAGGGAGGTTTTGTATGCTGTTCGGTAGGCCCATAGAGCATCGTCAAGTTTTGTTGACCAGTCTTTTCTAGAAATTGAAACAATCTTTTCTAATATTCTTTTTATTTCTCTATTAACTACTTCGACTTGACCGTTAGTTTGGGGGTGGTAGGCAGTGGAAAGCTTATGTGTAACGCCGTATTTGGTAAGGATTTTTGAAAATTGTGCGTTACAGAAATGGGAACCCCTATCGCTAACGATTGCGCGTGGCATACCGAATCTAGAAAATAATCTTTTTAGAAACATGACTACAACTCGGGAGTCATTCGTAGGAAGAGCTTGGGCCTCAGCCCATCGTGAAACATAATCAACAGCAACTAAAATATATTTGTTTCCGAAGCTAGAAGGAAGGGGGCCAACAAAATCAATTCCCCAGAGGTCGAAAATGTAAGACCCCCCTCCCAGAACACAACACACGGCACGAGGGGAGTCTTATGCCCGAAATAGCCGCCTTGCGGTAGCACTAACACACGGGTTAGCCTTTACCACAAGACGCCTATTCCGCCGGCTAC
Source organism: Platanthera zijinensis (assembly GCA_039513925.1). Classification (NCBI taxonomy): domain Eukaryota; kingdom Viridiplantae; phylum Streptophyta; class Magnoliopsida; order Asparagales; family Orchidaceae; genus Platanthera; species Platanthera zijinensis. The sequence continues at coordinate 60,800,310 of CM077094.1, read as the reverse complement.
AATCCATATCACAACAATTATGCCAACCCAACCATAACAGAAAAGTAAAGCTAAAAGCAGTTTAGTTCACAGCTAAGTTAAAGTCCAAAAGTAGCGGAAGATAACAAGCACATCAGGCTTGTACAAAAGAACAAGAGTCTAGAAATGTTTTGCCAAACGGCTACATGAAAACACTCACGACTGTCACTAACGGTGCCGATGGCACCACCACCTCAGGTCCTATCATCCGGGCCTGGCTGTCCTGCTGCATAGTCCGTTGCCGCTCTACCTGCGGGGTTTCCTCCTAAAAAGGAAGAGTAGCAACCGTTAGTCATAAGACTAAGTGGCTTCACATCCGCTCCCCCGGCGACTCCTCGGCACCGGGCGGAGAAAGGATCACAGGACAATATATATATAAGCAAGTAAACAGGCAGGTGAAAGTAAAATATGGTGAAGTATAAAACTACGCTACACAACTAGCAGTTCTACAAATATCAATAATATATGACAGCAGGTATAATTAATCAGAATGGTAACTTAACTTATAAGAGTGCCCATACAAACTTATAAGTTAAGGATCGGCTTAACAGTAAAGTAACTCATCGTATAAGAGTGCCCATACAAACTTATACGATGAGGATCTTGTGTATGCAATGAATGACATGATATGAATGTTATGCTATGACCGACTCATGCGCACGCACATGCAAGTTGCTATGTCGACACAGACTAGAAGTTCCCACTTTTCGAGCAGGTAGCTAACCTCTCAGGCGTCGTCTGTCGTGGCCAGACGGCGACAGTGGAGCGGGCGTCTCCACTACTAGGTGGTATCACACTACCTATCCTAGGCCCCCGTACGCCTCAACGCTAAGAACACAACAGCGGAGCTCACATGAGTACTACGGCTCAGAAGGGGTCTTGGGTAGATATGCACCAAGAACACAGCCCAACCTGGTCTTTGATTTCAAACCGGATGGAACCTCGGAAACGCACGAGGTGCAAGCCCAACCGTTCTCATGGCGCGGAGGAGATCTCGGGTTATGGACACCAAGTATCTAACCCTACCGCCCAAGGTCTACCCATTGGCTCCCATCATTGTGACGACTGGCGAACCCGTAGACCTGCCACAATCATTATCTCAACATCGCGACACGATGAATCGTCGCCACATCACATGCCCCAAAACAACTCACTCGATGCTACCCGTAGGGAGACTTCAACTCTAAGCATCGGTTGTTAATAAACCCCTTGGGCTCGGATTACAGTTACAAAATACTCTTCACATAGTGTTCATCATGTTCAGGCCCACCTATTCAATGAATTCACCTCAACACTACGCACATTAGATATGTTCAACACCAATTTGTATAAATATATCCTTTACCAATATCAACTCCTAATATCTAGCCTTCCCATCCAATCCATTTCTCTACCATTGCATGGTTATCCCTTATTACACAACAAATGAGTAACCATACTAAATTATAGTAACAACGACATTATAGATATATGGGAGTAAGATATCACATGAGCAAATCACAATCATTGCAAGAGTGCTAACATTATAAATTAACAAGTGCATTAACATAGGATAGTCCAATACTAAAACTAGGATTCCCGGAGCTACAGGAATCCGATCACAATGCACAACCCCTCGTTGGAAAGGTATTCGCGTGGGCTACGACTTTCGTGTTGAGTCGATTGCCCAAATCTGGTCGCAACATACCAGAAATTCAACTCGAATACGTATAGAAAACAGTTTCCAGTACAGGAATTTTCCCAAACGCAGCGGACTCGAACCAGCTTTCCCGTGGCTACAGGTATCGCATGGAAACGAGCAACCCCTCGTTGGAAAGGTAATTTCAAGGGCTACGACTTTCGTGTTGAGTCGTTCACCCAGATTTGGCCAGAACACCTCCGAAATTGGCCACGAAGGTCGCCGCGTGCAGAAATCAGATTTCTGCACGCATCTTAAGGCGAGATGAACGGCATCCGTTCATCTTCTTCCTTGCAACGACCTCGCATAAACTTCTCCAGAAATCACACCCAACCTTATTTCTCCTTTCAAAGCCAAACCCTCAACGAAAACCCCTCTCATCTCCACTTTGAACGATGAGAAGGTTGAGGGAAACTAAGCCTAGACAACCTAGGCGTGGCTTATCCTAAGAACTCTCCTCCTCACCATCAAGACTCTAGGGAGTCGATGTCTCTCCTAAAATAACTATAGATCTAGCACCAAGGGAGAGGGAGGAAGCTCACCTCAAGTCCAGCGGTACCACCATGGCCGGCCATGAGCCTCGCACTCCTTCGCGGCGGCATTGTTTTTCCCTTGATGGTGGCGGCGTTTTGATTCCTCCAAGGATGGCTCCGGCAAGCTCTTCCTCCTCCTCCAGCCAAGAACTCTCTCAGGAATTTCGGGGCAGAAGAAAGGGAAATGAATGCTAGGGTTTCCAACTTTTTCCTTTTTATACATCGCAGACACGGGTAGGCACACGACCGTGTTCCTACCCGTGTTCAGGTGACACGGCCGTGTTGCCTGCCGTGTCTAGGGCCGTGTTCATCCCAGAACAACTTTCTGCCGGGTCAGGGTTGCGGCACACGGGTAGAGACACGGCCGTGTCTCGACCCGTGTCCTCGGCACACGGGTAGGGACACGCCGTGTCCCAATACCCGTGTACCTCTCTGACTGGAAGCCTATTTTTATGAGGCACACGGGTATGGACACGGCCGTGTCCATACCCGTGTCAGCCAGAAATATCATTTTGCCTTGTTTTCCTCATTTCCGTACGTCCGCACCTGTTCACCCACACCCCCATGGGCTCACCACAGCCCCGTTGACTCAAATACGCAATCAAGGGGCCTAGCGCGAATTGGGACGTTACAAATCCTATAAACAAAATAAAAGATTTCGTCCCCGAAATCAGGGTAAGGCTATGGGAGTGAAACACAAAAAGGGAACTATGCTTTCAAATAAAAATTTTTACCTGGGGTAAATAATTCCGGGTAGCGCTCTTGCATCAAATCCCTGGCTCCCATGTGCACTCCTCCTTCCCATGATTAGACCATAGCACTTTCACCAAGGGAACACTTTTGCGGCGCAAGGTTCTTGTCTCGTTATCAACGATCCGCACCGGCTCCAGTCGCACAGACCTATCAGACGCCACGACCACCATCCGCCGTGGGGATATACTGTTCAGGCGGCAGCAAAGCCTTCCGAAGCGACGATACATGGAACACGTCGTGAAGGTTCTCCAGCTCCGGTGGTAACTCCAATCGATAGGCCAGAGGGCCAATCCTTTCCACTACGACATAGGGCCCGACATACCTTGGGCTGAGCTTCTTGACTCCACGTACCCGCGACACTCCGTGCATCGGTCGAATCTTCAGGAACACCTTATCACCCACTTGAAACTCCACCATACGGTGCCTTGCGTTGTAATATTTCGCCTGTCGGCTTTGAGCCTCTAGCATTCGATCCCGGATCAACCTAACCACCGCGTCCGTGTCATCAATATACTCATTTCCCAATGTCTTCGGATCTTCGTCTTGCACCCAGGACAAGAGTGTTCTACACCTCCTTCCATACAAAGCTTCATGAGGTGCCATTCCAATACTGGCTTGATGACTGTTATTATAAGAGAACTCCACGAGAGGTAAGAGCCTCTCCCATGGTTCTCCTTTATCTAGCACACACAACCTCAATAGGTCCTCTAATGTTCGGATGGTTCGTTCAGATTGCCCGTCCGTTTTGTGGGTGAAAGGCTGTGCTAAAGGCGAGGCGCGAGCCCAAATAAGCCTGTACAGCCCTCCATTCTCTTGAAGTAAACCGACCATCCCGGTCGGAGACGATCGTCTTCGGCACACCATGGTACCGCACAAATTGTTCCACAAAGAGACGCACTAAGACGCCCACTTGCGCCTCCTTCTTCATTGGGATAAATCGGGCTACCTTGGTCAACCGGTCAACTATCACCCACACAGAATCATTCCCCGAGCGCGAGCGAGGTAACCCGTGGATGAAGTCCATGGAGATGTCCTCAAATTTCCATTCGGGGATGGGCAACGACTGTAGCATTCCACCGGGGCTTCTACACTCCGCCTTCACCATTTGGCAGGCCACACAATGAGTAACAAAGTACTTGACATCCCTCTTCATGCCCGGCCAACACATTGTTTTTCTCAAATCGGTGTACATCTTCGCGATCCCCGGGTGCACCGAGTACTTGGAGCAATGGGCCTCCTTTAGAATATCCTCCCGAATGTTGTCACCTTCGGGGATGTAAAGCCGGCCACGAAAATGGACGAGGCCGTCTTTTAGGGAGTATTCTTCCGTAGTCCCATCCTCCATTGACTTGAAAGCCGGGGTTAAAGCCGCATCCTTCTTTTGTTCCGTACGGATCCGGTCTCGTATGTTGCAAACTATACTCATCGCGGCCAAATATTCTGTATACTCTTCGGTTGATTCTTAAAGACCAAAGTGATTTCCATCTCTTGCAGTGTTCGGATTAACTCCATCCTCATCAAGCGGGATTCCGTGCTCGTTCCCGGTGCCTTTCGGCTCAAGGCATCAGCTACGGAATTAACCTTCCCGGGGTGGTAGTTCAAGGTGAATTCATAGTCGCACAAGAACTCCAACCACCGCCGCTGTCTCAAGTTTAACTCCTTTTGGGTGTGAACGTACTTCAGATTTTTGTGATCCGAGTAGATCTCGCAGTGGACGCCATATAAATAATGCCTCCACATCTTCAAGGCGAATACCACCGCTCCCAACTCTAGGTCATGCACCGGGTAGTTGGCTTCATGCTTCTTCAACTGTCTTGAAGCATAAGCGATCACATGCCCATTCTGCATCAATACAGCTCCCATCCCTTGATACGACGCATCCGTATAAACTTGGAAGCCCTCCTTCCCAGATGGAAGAGCTAGGATGGGTGCAGTCGTCAATCTGTCCTTCAACTCTTGGAATGCAGCTTCGCACTGGAGTGTCCATTCAAACGGCACACCCTTCTTGGTCAGCGTAGTAAGGGGAAGGGCGATCTTCGAGAAGCCTTTCACGAACTTGCGATAGTACCCGGCAAGTCCAAGAAAGCTCCGTATGTCGGCCGCTGACTTCAATGGCGACCACTCCTTCACGGCCCGCACCTTGGCCGGATCTACAGCTAGCCCCGCCCCACTAATCACATGGCCCAAGAACGCGACCTCTCGAAGCCAAAACTCGCATTTGCTTAACTTGGCAAACAAAGTGTGCTCCTTTAGTTTCCTCAGCACTAAAGTTAGATGTTCGGCGTGTTCTGCTTCAGTCTTGGAGTAGACTAGGATATCATCGATAAACACGATGACAAAGATGTCCAAATAAGGGCTGAACACCTTGTTCATCAAGCTCATAAAGGCGGAAGGGGCGTTTGTGAGCCCAAACGGCATCACGGTGAATTCATACAACCATATCTCGAACTGAACGCCGTCTTCTGAATGTCATCTTCTTGTATCCTCAGCTGATAATATCCCGAACGCAGATCTAACTTGGAGAACCAATACGATCCCACCAATTGATCAAATAGTTCATCAATGCGCGGTAGGGGATAGGTGTTCCGCACCGTTAACCGGTTCAACTCTCGATAATCAATACATAACCGTAAGGTGCCATCCTTTTTGACGAACAAAACGGGCGCTCCCCAAGGCGACGAGCTTGGGCGAACGAACCCTGCTTCCACCAATTCCTGAAGCTGGACTCTAAACTCTGCAAGTTCCTTCTGAGCCATTCGGTATGGAGCTCGCGAGAACGGGCTTGGCACCCGGAATTAGCTTGATTTGGAAGTCCACTTCCCTATGCGGGGGTAGTCCCGCAATTTCTCGGGAAATACCTCGGGAAATTCTCGCACCACCCGCACATCCTTGACCTCTAATGTCAATTTCTTAAACTCGAAGCAAATTACATAGACCTCGTCCCCTTCCATATGAGATTTCATAACTTGGATTGAAGACAATAATTTACGGGGTGCGAATTTAATACCTTGGAAGATGACTTCCGAGTCTCCATGCCTCAACATAACTTGCTTCTCCGCACAATTGATCCTGGCATGGTGCCAGTTCAACCACCTCATGCCCAGGATGAGATCGAACTCCGGGATTCTTAACACTGTAGCCGGAGTTTCAAAGAACTTTCCTCCAATAAGGGTGTCGAAGTCGCAACTTGCTGACGACGTCATCTCAGAGCCGTCCGGAAGGCGCACCCTTTGAGTGGTGCCCGTGAAGTGTTGCACTCCCTCCAAGTCCTTCACGAAGTCCGCCGAAATGAACGAGTGAGATGCACCCGTGTCAAATAACGTATAGGCGGGCCTCCCGCTAACCATGACAGTGCCTAGGTTCCAAAAAGGTAATCACCGTTCAAAATTGCGCATAACATTTGTATCGTAAATCTATCAAGTCATATAATATTAATAAATTTTGCACGTACCGGTGATGACTTCCTGCGGATTTCTCTCCTGAGTCATATCCAATGCGAATACATGCTCCCGTGCATGTCCTTGATTTCTCCCTGGTGGTCCTCTTCCTCGGCCACGCATGTGCCCTCGCCCCCGTAGAGCTACTGGAGGGGGAGCAATAGGAGCATCCCCGATCAGTCGCGGGCAAACTCGCCGGACATGCCCCGGTTGGTTGCACTCAAAACATATCACCTCACGTCGGCCCCCAGGTTGTTGATAATATTGCTGCTGTGGTGGTGGTGGTAAAGGTAGCGGTTGCGGAATTGGGTACTCCACCCGATAGTTCCGGTTGACCCACCGACCGCCTCTGTGGTTTCCTCCTTCCTCTGTCATGATCATTCCGCCTTCTATTACTAGGGCCGACTTCAATTACTCCTTCCGCAGGTCTCTTGCCACATCCCATGTGGTCCGCCTCCAGTCTCTTTGTCATGTCAATAATTTCTGCCAGGCTTCCATCGGCTATAAACAAAAGGGCCTGCCTCAGGGGGTCCCTTAATCCTTTGTAGAAGCGCTTCGCGTAGCCTCTATCGTCCAAATCATAGGAATCGGCAAACCTAGCGAGGTGTTGGAACTCCCTCTGGTACTCCGTTACCGATTTCGATCCCTGCTTCAGCTGCAGAGATTTTTCTTCAAGTCCATCCCGAGCAGAAGAAGGGATGAAGTGATCCAGAAAAGCCTCGGTGAACTCGTTCCAACTGATGTCCGTGTACAACCGCCCTTGGAAGGTGGAGCCCATGAGGGACTTCCACCACCTTTTGGCGTGCAGCTCTAGCAGCGTCACTACCAATGTCACCGCCATGTTGTTCGGACATCTTATGCCAGCCATCAATTCCTGCACGGTATCAAGCCATTCCTCGGTGCACACCGGCGATTCTGTCCCAAGATAGGCAGGAGGGGACAGGGCACGGAAGGTGCTCAACCAGTTGGAGCCTGGCGCTTGTTGTTGCACCGGAGCTTGCTGGTCTTTAAATGCATCCAATATGGCTGACAGCGTTTGTCCCAGTTCCGACTGCTGGAATTGTGAAGGGACGGAAGGGGTAGGAGTGCCCCCAACCGGCTCCACCTGCGCTGGGACCTATACGCAAGGTACAAACTGGGGTCAGGTTGGCTAAAACTAATGTCAAAGTTGGACAACTTAGTGTGAATTACATATGGGCACACCACTGCTTCCGCTAAGTCGGTTTGTCCCCAAACCGACTAATCGAACGGGAGTGGCCCATTGTTACCTGACTGCTGTAGGTGAAGATCGGCTAAGTCTGATACCATTTGTAAGACCCCCCTCCCAAAACACAACACACGGCACGAGGGGAGTCTTATGCCCGAAATAGCCGCCTTGCGGTAGCACTAACACACGGGTTAGCCTTTACCACAAGACGCCTATTCCGCCGGCTACAATCCATATCACAACAATTATGCCAACCCAACCATAACAGAAAAGTAAAGCTAAAAGCAGTTCAGTTCACAGCTAAGTTAAAGTCCAAAAGTAGCGGAAGATAACAAGCACATCAGGCTTGTACAAAAGAACAAGAGTCTAGAAATGTTTTGCCAAACGGCTACATGAAAACACTCACGACTGTCACTGACGGTGCCGATGGCACCACCACCTCAGGTCCTATCATCCGGGCCTGGCTGTCCTGCTGCATAGTCCGTTGCCGCTCTACCTGCGGGGTTTCCTCCTAAAAAGGAAGACGTAGCAACCGTTAGTCATAAGACTAAGTGGCTTCACATCCGCTCCCCCGGCGACTTCTCGGCACCGGGCGGAGAAAGGATCACAGGTACAATATATATATAAGCAAGTAAACAAGCAGGTGACAGTAAATATGGTGAAGTATAAACTACGCTACACAACTAGCAGTTCTACAAATATCAATAATATATGACAGCAGGTATAATTAATCAGAATGGTAACTTAACTTATAAGAGTGCCCATACAAACTTATAAGTTAAGGATCGGCTTAACAGTAAAGTAACTCATCGTATAAGAGTGCCCATACAAACTTATACGATGAGGATCTTGTGTATGCAATGAATGGCATGATATGAATGTTATGCTATGACCGACTCATGCGCACGCACATGCAAGTTGCTATGTCGACACAGACTAGAAGTTCCCACTTTTCGAGCAGGTAGCTAACCTCTCAGGCGTCGTCCGTCGTGGCCAGACGGCGACAGTGGAGCAGGCGTCTCCACTACTAGGTGGTATCACACTACCTATCCTAGGCCCCCGTACGCCTCAACGCTAAGAACACAACAGCGGAGCTCACATGCGTACTACGGCTCAGAAGGGGTCTTGGGTAGATGTGCACCAAGAACACAGCCCAACCTGGCCTTTGATTTCGAACCGGATGGAACCTCGGAAACGCACGAGGTGCAAGCCCAACCGTTCTCATGGCGCGGAGGAGATCTCGGGTTATGGACACCAAGTATCTAACCCTACCGCCCAAGGTCTACCCATTGGCTCCCATCGGTGTGACGACTGGCGAACCCGTAGACCTGCCACAATCATTATCTCAACATCGCGACACGATGAATCGTCGCACATCACATGCCCCAAAACAACTCACTCGATGCTACCCGTAGGGAGACTTCAACTCTAAGCATCGGTTGTTAATAAACCCCTTGGGCTCGGATTACAGTTACAAAATACTCTTCACATAATGTTCATCATGTTCACGCCCACCTATTCAATGAATTCACCTCAACACTACGCACATTAGATATGTTCAACACCAATTTGTATAAATATATCCTTTACCAATATCAACTCCTAATATCTAGCCTTCCCATCCAATCCATTTCTCTACCATTGCATGGTTATCCCTTATTACACAACCAAATGAGTAACCATACTAAATTATAGTAACAACGACATTATAGATATATGGGAGTAAGATATCACATGAGCAAATCACAATCATTGCAAGAGTGCTAACATTATAAATTAACAAGTGCATTAACATAGGATAGTCCAATACTAAAACTGGGATTCCCGGAGCTACAGGAATCCGATCACAATGCACAACCCCTCGTTGGAAAGGTATTCGCGAGGGCTACGACTTTTGTGTTGAGTCGATCGCCCAGATCTGGTCGCAACATACCAGAAATTCAACTCGAATACGTACAGGAAACAGTTTCCTGTACAGGAATTTTCCCGAACGCAGCGGACTCGAACCAGCTTTCCCGTGGCTACAGGTATCGCATGGAAACGAGCAACCCCTCGTTGGAAAGGTAATTTCAAGGGCTACGACTTTCGTGTTGAGTCGTTCACCCAGATTTGGCCAGAACACCTCCGAAATTGGCCACGAAGGTCGCCGCGTGCAGAAATCAGATTTCTGCACGCATCTTAAGGCGAGATGAACGGCATCCGTTCATCTTCTTCCTTGCAACGACCTCGCATAAACTTCTCCAGAAATCACACCCAACCTTATTTCTCCTTTCAAAGCCAAACCCTCAACGAAAAATCCTCTCATCTCCACTTTGAACGATGAGAAGGTTGAGGGAAACTAAGCCTAGACAACCTAGGAGTGGCTTATCCTAAGAACTCTCCTCCTCACCATCAAGACTCTAGGGAGTCGATGTCTCTCCTAAAATAACTATAGATCTAGCACCAAGGGAGAGGGGAGGAAGCTCACCTCAAGTCCAGCGGTACCACCATGGCCGGCCATGAGCCTCGCACTCCTTCGCGGCGGCATTGTTTTTCCCTTGACGGTGGCGGCGTTTTGATTCCTCCAAGGATGGCTCCGGCAAGCTCTTCCTCCTCCTCCAGCCAAGAACACTCTCAGGAATTTCGGGGCAGAAGAAAGGGAAATGAATGCTAGGGTTTCCAACGTTTTCCTTTTTATACATCGCAGACACGGGTAGGCACACGGCCGTGTTCCTACCCGTGTTCAGGTGACACGGCCGTGTTGCCTGCAGTGTCTAGGGCCGTGTTCATCCCAGAACAACTTTCTGCCGGGTCAGGGTTGCGGCACACGAGTAGAGACACGGCCGTGTCTCGACCCGTGTCCTCGGCACACGGGTAGGGATACGCCGTGTCCCAATACCCGTGTACCTCTCTGACTGGAAGCCTATTTTTATGAGGCACACGGGTATGGACACGGCCGTGTCCATACCCGTGTCAGCCAGAAATATCATTTTGCCTTGTTTTCCTCATTTCCCGTACGTCCGCACCTGTTCACCCACACCCCCATTGGGCTCACCACAGCCCCGTTGACTCAAATACGCAATCAAGGGGCCTAGCGCGAATTGGGACGTTACAGAAAATTTCGCACTCTAAGAAATAATTTTGCGGCATTTCATTTTTATTAGAGATGTTGCCCGACCGTTGGCAACTATCACACCTGCTCACAAAGGCTTGCGCGTCCTTAAACAGGCTAGGCCAGTAAAAACACGCGCAAAGCACCTTATGAGCGGTACGAGCAGCTTGATAGTGCCCACCTGTCGGGACTTCATGCAAATGTTTTAGAATATCGATTCCTTCCTCATAAGAAACACATCTCCTTATCACTTGATCCGCACAGATTCTGAAAAGATGCGGGTCTTCCCAGAAGTAGTTCTTCAGCTCAGAAAAGAATTTCTTCTTTTGCTGAGAGGAGAACTCTTTTGGGAGCACCCGGGCCACTAGATAGTTGGCGATGTGCGCGAACCAAGGAGAAGTAGATGTGTTAACTAAAAGCAGCGTCTCATCAGGAAAATAATCATTAAAAGATTTTTCATTTAATTTTTCTATAAAGGGGTTATCTAATCTTGATAAATGGTCGGCGGCCAAGTTCTCGGCTCCTCGCTTATCACAGATCTCTAAGTCAAACTCCTGGAGGAGTAAGACCCAGCGAATCAAGCGAGGCTTGGCATCTGTTTTGGCAAGAAGGTACTTGAGGGCCGAGTGGTCCGTAAAAACAATGATTTTGAAAGTGTAATGTAAGGGCGGAATTTATCAAACGCAAATACTACAGCTAAGAGCTCCTTCTCGGTTATGGTGTAATTTTCTTGTGCAGATGTGAGGGTTTTACTTGCGTAATAGATGGGGTGGAAGTTCTTAGATATGCGTTGACCTAATACGGCCCCCACCGCAAAACTACTCGCATCGCACATAATCTCGAAAGGAAGGTCCCACACCGGAGCTATCATAATCGGTGCGTTAATTAACTTTTCTTTAATTGATTCAAAGGCAGAAATACAAGAGTCATCAAAAATGAATGGAGCGTCTTTTTCTAAGAGATGGGTGAGGGGCTTTGTGATCTTGGAGAAGTCCTTTATAAAACGACGATAAAAACCAGCGTGGCCTAGGAAACTTCTTATAGCTTTTATGTTTGTAGGTGGCGTCAACTTCTCAATAACTTCTATCTTGGCAACGTCTACCTCAATACCTATAGCAGAAATTTTATGACCCAAAACTAACCCTTCCCTCACCATAAAATGGCATTTTTGCCAATTTAGGGCAAGGTTAGTTTCTTCGCATCGTTCTAAGACTTTTTCGAGGTTTTCTAAACATCTATCGAAGGAATCGCCGAACACGGAGAAATCGTCCATGAATACCTCCATAATGATTTCTACGTACTTGTCAAATATTGCGAGCATACATCGCTGGAATGTAGCTGGCGCATTGCATAATCCAAACGACATTCTTCGGTACGCGAAGGTGCCGAAGGGACAAGTAAACGTAGTTTTCTCTTGGTCCTCGGGAGAGATGGGTATTTGAAAGTACCCAGAGAGGCCATCGAGAAAACAATAAAAGCTATGGCCGAAGAGACGTTCTAAAATCTGGTCGATAAACGGTAAAGGAAAGTGGTCCTTGCAGGTGGCGTCATTTAACTTACGGTAATCTATGCACATACGCCAACCCGTCACCGTCCGTGTCGGGATTAATTCATTATTCTCATTACTAACTACGGTTATCCCTCCCTTCTTTGGAACTACCTGAACGGGGCTAACCCACTTACTGCCCGAAATAGGGTAGATAATTCCTGCGTCTAATAGTTTCATAACCTCTCCCTTAACTACTTCTTTCATGTTTGGGTTTATACGGCTCTGAGGTTGGATAGAGTTACGCGAATTATCTTCCATTAAAATTTTATGGGTACAGAAAGATGGGCTTATGCCCTTGATATCAGAAATTTGCCAAGCAATAGCCCGGCGATGCTTACGTAGAACTAGAAGAAGTTTATCGTTCTGCGTATCCGTGAGGTAGGCCAAAACGATAACTGGTAACTTGGAGTCTTTTTCTAAGAAAGCATACTTAAGGTGTTCGGGAAGTTCTTTAAGTTCTAGGGTAGGGGGTTCTTCATAAGAGGATTTTTAGATTCTTTCTTTTTCAAAAATAATATCTTCATAAACTTTTTTATAAGGAACGTAATAAGGGGTGGGGCTAGCAGCCAAGACGGCTTCTTATAGCGATTCAGTGGGAAGAATAGAGGAAGAACAAACATCAGAAAAATCTTTTTCAAACACAGAAAGACAAAAAGAAGATTAATCACTTCCTTGCAGTGATTCAGTTGTAAGAGAAGAGGAGCAAAAAGTAGAAAATTCTTTTTCAAAGTCGGAGAGGTAGTAGGAAGAATCATCACTCACGGCGTCTACGAAAAAATATGAGTCATCGTTCGCTAAGGTGTTCTTCATCGAAGAGGTGATAGAAAATGTGACTTCGTCGTCGCCTACTCGAAGAAAGAGCTTACCATTGCTTACGTCAATGATGGCTCGGGAGGTGGCAAGGAAGGGTCGGCCAAGGATCAGGGGAACCTCGACGTCTTCTTCGATGTCCAAAATGACAAATTCCACCGGGAAGATGAACTTGTCGACTTTCACTAGAATGTCCTCCACTATTCCTAAAGGGTACTTGACGGATCTATCGGCTAGCTGGATACTCATATGCGTGGGGTTAAGGCTACCAATCCCTAACTTTTTGAACAACGAAAAGAGCATCAGGTTTATACTCGCGCCTAAGTCGGCTAACGCGTGTTTAACAAAAAGATCACCGAAGACAGACGGGATAGAGAAACTACCCGGGTCACTGATTTTCTTCGGCAAACCGTTTGTTAAAACGGCAGAGCACTCGGCGTTTAGCGTGACGTGCGAAAGATTCTCTAACTTCTTCTTGTTTGTGAGGAGGTCTTTAGGATATTTGGCGTATTTCGGCATCTGCGAAATAGCCTCGTGGAAGGGAAGATTAATGTGGATTTGTTTGAAGATTTCTAAGAAGCGGGAGTACTGATCATCTTGACGTTGTTTATTAAGTTCAGAGGGGTATGGAGGAGTTGAATTATTTTTGAATATGGGTGGTGGAGTGAGATTATTTTCTAAAATAGGGGTGATTACTTCTTCAGCAGATGGCGGAATTTTTAAAACGGGAGCGGAGCTTTGATTTTTAGAGGCGGTAGCGGAGCTTTGATTTTTAGAGGCGGGAGCGGAGCTTTGATTTTTAGAGGCGGGAGCGGACCTTTGATTTTTAAAAGCGGAAGCGGAGCTTGCCTCGGGCTCTTCACTTACCATACCGGAGACTTGCTTCCCACTCCGAGGAGTTATAGCTTTCGCTTGCTCTCTCGGGTTGGGTTCGGTATTGGAAGGAAGAGACCCTGCGGGTCGCTCAGAAATTATTTTCGCGAGCTGTCCTACCTGATTTTCTAAACTTTTTACGCTTCCGGTTAAAGTTCTTATGGTAGCGTCATTTGTGGTGATATATTTAGAAAGTAATTCCTCCAAGCTTGGAGGTTTTGGGTAATTTTGAAGATGTGGTGGTGGTGGTGCAGAAAAATCATTTTGCGGGGGTGGGCGCATCGCATTCGATGGATTACTCCATGAAAAGTTCGGATGATTTCTTAAAGCAGGGTTATAACTATTCGGAAAATTAAAACCAGGCGGATGAAAATTCGCAGCAGAAAATTTATTAAAAGCAGTTCTAGACATATTATTAACATTATCTAAATGTTCTGGAGTAGGGGTTGCAGATTCCCATACCTAAGGGGCGGAGGCAGCAGTCATCTCCGTGATTTTTTTGCTTAGGATTTCTACTTGCAGAGCGAGCTGGGAGACATTGTCCACTTCATAGATACCTGCAGGCTTGTTTGGGCGGGACCTAGGCACGTTCCACTGATAAGTGTTCATGGCCATGTCCTCAAAAAGATCAAGAGCTGCTTCCGGGGTCTTATGATTTAAAGTACCGCCAGAGGCTGCGTCTATCATTTGCTTTGTATTTTGATTTAGCCCGTTATAAAACGTCTGCACTTGTAACCATATAGGCAGCGCGTGATGTGGGCAGCGTCTTAATAATTCTTTAAATCTCTCACAGGTTTCGTATAGGGTTTCAGAGTCTATTTGTCCGAAGGCAGAGATGTCATTCCTAAGTTTTGCAGTTTTAGTTGGCGGAAAATACTTTGCCAAAAATTTTTCAGTTAATTCATTCCAAGTGGTTATGCTATTTTTCGGAAGTGTGTTCAGCCACTGCTTAGCTTTAGTTCTTAGAGAGAAGGGGAAGAGTCTCAGCCTGATCGCATCATTTGTGACACCATTTATCTTGAAGGTGTCGCAAATTTCAAGAAAGCTAGCTATATGTGCGTTCGGATCTTCATCTTGAAGTCCGTCAAATTGCACATATTGCTGCACCATTTGAATTATGCTAGGCTTTAGTTCGAATTTATTATTTGCTATAGCAGGGCGGACTATACTTGATTCTATTCCCTCGAGGTTCGGTCGTGCATAATAGGACATAGTCCTTTGCATGGCCTCATCTACGTTGGGTTCTTCCATTCTTAAAGTAGCAAATGACTCGGAGTCCTCAACCGACACTTGGATAGTAGGATCTTGAAATCGCGATCTTCTCCGAAGAGTACACTCAATTTCGTGGTCCAAGTCTAAAATAACCGACGGACTCCCACGGGTCATGCACTAAAAGAACAGAAAAGAAGAAGAGGAAGAGAAAAAGGATAAACTATAAAAAAGATTAGAATTTTTTTTTCTTTTTGAAATAGATTTGTTTTTATAGATTAACTCCCGAACATCCCAAGGACTACGCCGTGAAGGGTTCGCAAGGTACTAGACAAGACAGTGGCGCTTAAAGTCCTTTGCCCTTTTCGAGAGAATTAGGTGGCGTAGAAAAATTGTGAGGTTGGTTTCTATTAAGAGCAGTGATAAATTTTTTTTGATTTTTAAAATTTTAAAGAAAGAGGATGAGAAAGAGAAGAGATAAAATTAATAGGTTCGTGTTTTCAAAATATCAACGGAAGTTGGTTCCCCGGCAACGACGCCAAAAACTTGTTGCGCGCTAGGGTTCGAAGAAAATAAACGCAACCGAACTAGCAACCCGATGAGGCAAGTATACCTATCGAATTGTAGCAAGGGGACACAAGTGTCGTATTGAAATCCGGGAACTGTTGGCTATGCTTACTCACACGAATGCTATTATCTTATCGGCGGAAAAAACTAGGGTTTTAGAAAATCTAAGTGCAGGGGAGAAAGTAAAGCTATACTAGAAAGAGAAACACTGCAATTAAGTAAAGCTATTAATTAAAACGATTACTACGAAGGGTAGAAAAATATGAAATGGAAATGCACTCGATCAAGATTCACCTCGGCTAAAGACGATTAAGAAAATGCGATAAAAATCTAAACTTAATAGGATAAAGGTCCTTGACCGTGGAGGTTCCTAAAGCTTGAACACGCTTCTCTCGAAGTCGTGCCCAACTGAGTTTAGGAAGGTCCGACCGACTTTCGTCTAAATCGGAGGCCTAAAACTCGCTTTACGCAGTGAACCCCACTATTGGATTTTACTCCAATCCGGGAGATTTGGACGTCTGCCTCTCTCGAGGGGTGCGTACAACTCCCTTTACTCTCTAATGCTCACTTCATTCTTTCGGCCTCTCGGCTAGCCCAGAATGAAAGCAAAGGCGGAGAGTATATATCGAAAATATACCTCCAACCCGTGATTAATCAAGAGTAATTCAAGGCCCTAACCTAAAAAGAAAAGATTAATTAAAACATCATAACATAATCGCTCTAACCTCGGATCATCAAGATCGATTACAAGGAGGATTAGTTAATCATAATGGAGTGGAGGAGGGGAGATGAGTAGAAAAGCATAAGAACAACACAAGCTAAACAAGAACACAAGCTAAACACAAGCTAAACAAGAACACTTTTATTAATTAAAAGGGGCAAGCTACACTATTGAAAATAAAATTACAAGTGCATGAAATGGAAATCCTATTCTAGCCCTACAATTAGCACTAAGAAAGAGCAAAGATTACAAAGAAAGCATAAACAAGCTAAGATTAAACTAGGGTTAAACAAAAATTACAAAGAGAGGGAGAGAGAGAGAGAGAGAGAAAAAAAAGCATGAAAAAACTCAAGAACCAAAGGGGCAGCACCTCCCCCTCTCAACAAAAGCTTCCTGAAATGTAGAGGGGGGGTCTCAATTTATAGAAATTTTTCTCGGGTTGGTCACGCCCTCCGACACGCCCTAGGGGGGGGGGGCGTTTCAGGGGGCGTGACAGTACTATGTTGACCTCGGGCTCTGGATTCTGGCGGGAGGGATGATTGCTTCGGTACGTCGGTGGTCACGCCCTAGGTCACGCCCGTGATAGGGGGCGTGACAGGCACGTCATGTCCAAATCATTGGTCGGAAATCCGTCAGTCACCGAAAAAGGAGGGTGTCACGCCCATGTCACGGGCGTGATATGGGGCGTGACAGTACTGTTTGCGTGCTGTGGCGGAACGGCATTTAATGCGGCGGCAGGCTTTACGGCAGAGGGCGACAAGCCCATGGTCACGCCTGGTGACACGCCCAGGGAGGGCGTGTCAGGGGGCGTGACAACAGTTTTGACTGTTTTTCTGTCCCTTCCTGTAGGAGTCCTCGGGATCGGGCGACACGCCCTAGGTCACGCCCAGGGAGGGCGTGATAGGGGGCGTGACAGGTCATTTTGGCCAATTTTCTGGAAACCTGCAAAAAGACAAGAAAAAGTCAGTGGCAATAATATTTACATAAAAATGATAAAAATAAACTAATAATAGACATAATTTGTACAATATAAAATAGAAAATAAGATAATAGTTTAGGCTACAAAACGTATTATCAACGATCTTCGAGCTCAGATCGACGATCTGCCTTCAGCTTGTTTCCAAGTCGCTGAGCTCAATTCGACGATCGTAGAGCTCAGGTCGACGTTTTTTGTCTGATGTTCAATCCAATCTCTGAGCTCAGGTCGACGATCGTAGAGCTCAGATCGACGTTTTTCTGAGAGATCGACGACTTTTAGGATTCAAATTCAGTCAGCTTTTGGAATGTTTTTCAAATTCTCTCAGCATTTATTTCAAGAGATTTGCAAGCCGTTTTCATTTATTCTGGAGCAAGTTTCAAGGGATTTCTCAGAGAATGTCTATTGGACTTTCCTCCTGAAACATTTATGGAAGACATTTATTGACTGCTAACGGCTATCTTGGACAAAGGATCATCAGAGAATAAAACATCCTACAGCAAATCAAGAGAAAGACAATCTATCTATCACTCAATACAGACATACACAGATAGTCAGAAAAACTCAGAGGAAAATCAAGTGATAAATCCTGAAGAGTTTGATTGAAAATTAGCATACTGTAAAGTGTTTATAGCTTCAACATCAAAGACTCCAGACAACTCATATTTCAGCCTCTGCTGAAATCATCTTCTGTTGGAGATCACAAGCTTCTGAAGGCCTATCACCCTAGCAAAGCTCTCATCTCTGAACCATCTATATCTCAGGGGGAGCATTCACAACACAATAAATCTACTAAGTCTTCTCTCAGTGATTGAGACAGAGAAGACAACTTCACCTCTTCCTTTTTCTTTTCCTACTGTAAAAGGGTTATCAAAACTCCCTTCAAAAGTCTTGAATCTGGTTCTGAGAGCCTTGTCAAAACTCAGTGGTGGCAAGACACCTGATCAAAAAATCCAGTTTGGTTTTTGAGCACCTTATCAAAAGCTCATTGGTGCCCCGGACACTTGATCAACTCATCCTACAGTGGATTCCTACCAAGGGTGGTAGAAGAGTGGATGTACCTAGGTTTTTGGGGAACCACTATAGTTCCTTGTGTCTTCTGGTTTCTTGTGCATATTCTTTGCTGTGTGTTGTGCTTTTTATTTTACTGCTTTATTTTTATTTATACATCAAAGCACCTTACACCTATACATAAATTAAGCCTTTACTGCTGTGCAATTTTAAATTGTAAATTTACTTTAAAATACTCTATCCCCCCCCCCCCCTCTAGAGTTAAGATAAATGTTACCCTCACATTCAATTGGTATCAGAGGGAGGTTTGTTGTTCATACAGGCTAACACCTGAACCAAAAGATCCTTGATAAGATCAATCTTTTAAGAGGGTTATTTTCATTATGTTTAATTTTATATAAAGACATGGCACAGAACAAAGATTATTCAAGCACCAGGCCTCTAGTGTGCAATCTATCCAAGTTTGCACTTTGGAAAGCAAGGATTAGACTTTATATGAATTCTATTGATGAAGACATATTTAATTCTGTTTTGACAGTGTGCCTAAGTCCACCAGCAAACACAAGTACAAGTACTGTTCCACCTCCTTCAGGAATAGATGTTGAAATAAAGAAGTGGAAGACTGCAGATGCCAAGGCCATGAATATCTTAGCTCAGACAATGTCTGATGAGATATTTCAGAAGTTAGCTGAATACAACTCAGCCAAAGAAATTTGGGATAATCTTTCTGAGATTGTCTCAGGATCTGCTGATGAGAGAAAAGACAGAAGATCCCATCTCATATCCCAATATGAGAACATCAAGAAAGGAGAAGTTGAGTCAGTTGCAGACATGTACAACAGACAAAGTCTGATTGTCAAAGAGTTAAAGACTCTGGATAAAGAAATCTCATTGACGGAGCTGATTGACAAAATCCTAATGTGCTTCCCCAGCACTTGGGATTCAAGAATCTGGCCAATCAAAGATGCCAGAAGTCTAAATGAGATTACAACTGAAGCTCTCCTGAGCAAGCTAAAATCTTATGAGCTGCTCATTCAAAATCGAGAAGAATAACAAAAGGCTACTTCTCCAGTCATCAAAAAGGAGAAGACCATAGCCTTTAAAGCTACAAAAGAGGAGCCTGAAGATAAAGCTACAGGAAATGATGAGCTCCTAAGTCTACTGGCCAAAAGATTCTACAAAATTGCCAGAAAAGATTTCAGAAAGAGATCATACAAGGGACATGATAAGCCAAGTAATGATAAATCAAATAACAACAAAGAAATTATATGTTTTGGTTGCAGGAAACCAGGCCATATTATGCCTGACTATCCAGAAAACAAAAACAAGGACAAGAAAGATAGAAGAGAAAGAAGAAAGGAGAAAGACTTCAAGAAGAACACCTCAGACAAACCCTCCTACAGCAAGAACACACATACAAGGAAGGCATTTGTTGCTGAGACATGGAGTGAAACTGAAGAGGATTCTGAAGCCTCATCCAGCTCCAGTGATGATGAGGATGATGCTGATGAAAAGGAATTTTGAATGATGGCTATCAATGCCTCTCAAACAGATTCAGAAGCAGAAGAGTCAGAATCAGATTCAGAAGTTCAACTAGAAGAAGATCAGGTAATCAATTCATTTGATTTCAGTTCTGAGGACTTTAGACATGAGTTTAAAGTACTATGCCTAGATCTGTTGGAGTCTGAGAAGGAAATCACTTCCCTCAGAAAACAACTGTCTGAGTATAGCACTTTAAAATCAGAGAATCTCAAACTCTCTAAAGAGTAAGAATGCTATAGGGGAGAGATAGCTTTACTGAAGAGTGAACTATCCAAGGCCATGCAGTTTGAAGAATCCCTTAATGGGAGAAGCATCAAACTGATGGATATCACAAGCACAGTGAACTCTAGACTTAATAGTACACTGGGCTTGGGAGCTTCATCTAGCCAGCCTATAGTTCTGACAACTCCAATCAAATTTATCTCTGATAAAGGGAAGGAGGTTGTAGAGGTAGCTACGAAGAATGCAGATTTCCCAAAGAAAGATATAGTTCAACAGAATGCGTCGAACAGAGCTCGACGATCGTCGAACGGCGCTCGACGATCTAAGAAACGATCGTCGAACTCAGCTCGACGACACCAAAACTCTGAACTCCAGGACAGTCGATCTTCGAACAGAGATCGACGATATGACCCAAGATCGTCAACCTCAGCTCGACGATCGTCGAACAGAGATAAGGACTTTGAACAATCCTTCAAAGGTACATCTAGATTCAATCCTAGAAGTCCTACATCCCAAGGTTTCAACCCCTATACTGAATGGATAGTACCTCCTAGGAGATACCATCCTGAAGGTTATAAGAGTCAACCTGGGATGTCTTTCATTTCTGAATTTAAGGGATATCAACCTAGGCCCAAGGAGGTCAAAAACATTTAAGCTATTTATGTGCAGGTGAGGACCTATCCAACATCAAACCAGCCATGGTATCTGGATAGTGGGTGCTCAAAGCACATGATAGGGAACAAGGACAACTTCACATCCTTTAAAGCCAAGCTTGGACCCAAAGTAATCTTTGGTCATTCAAACTTTGGAACAACAAAAGGATATGGTGCAGTCCAAATTGGAGCAGTCACCTTCAAGAAAGTAGCTTATGTTGAAGGACTCAAGCACAACTTGATAAGTATCAATCAACTTTGTGATGAAGGATATCAAGTGACTTTCAACAAAGCTATATGCAAGGTCAAGTCAGAGGACAACACAACTGTGTTGACAGGTAACAGAAAAGTTAACATTTACTTAGTACATTTTCATTCATCTAATGTAGATATTTGCCTGTTCAATTCCATATCTAGACCTAATATTCTATGGCATAAGAGACTAAGACATATTAACCTTAGAACCATTGCTAGGCTATCCAAGGACAACCTTGTTAGAGGAATACCTTCTGACCCCCTACAAGAAGGAAGGACTTTTCAAGGCTTGTCAATTAGGCAAGCAAACTAAAAATAGTGTTAAGTCACTTAACAAGAGTGATTCACCTAGGATTTTGTATCTGTTACACATGGATCTTTTTGGACCCATTACAGTACAAAGCCTAAGAGGGAAATCCTACACTTTAGAGGTTTTAGATGACTTCTCAAGTTTCACATGGGTTTTCTTTCTGAGGAAGAAGTCTAATAACTTCAAATGTTTGATAGAGTTTCTCAAATGTATACAGAGTGAGTTCAACACTCATATTGCCCTGATCAGAAGTGATCATGGGACAAAGTTTGATTCTCTTCTTATGCAAGAGTTCTGTCAGAGTGAAGGGATCAGGCATACATTCTCAGCTCATATAACTCCTCAACAAAATGTTATAGCAGAAAGGAAAAATAGAACCCTAATTGAATCTTCAACTACATTGTTATCAGATGCTGACCTTCCTCTATCCTTTTCGGCTGAGGCAGTGAACACCTCCAACTATGTACTGAATAGAAGTTTGATACATAAACTGAAGGGCAAGACTCCCTATGAATTACTCAAAAGGAAGAAACCTAAAGTAGATTACTTAAAAATCTTTGGTTGCATTTGTTATATTCACAACAATGACAAGAGATATATAGCAAAATTTCAAGCAAAAGCTGATGAAGGAGTGTTTCTGGGATACTCCATGATCAGTAAAGCTTATAGGGTTTATAATAAAACTACTCTAAGAATAGAAGAATCTGTTCATATTTCTTTTGATGAAACTAATATGTCTTTCAAGGAGAAAAATGCTTGTACCATAGAACATTTGCAGGTATATTCTCTAGCTGAAGACTTGGACAGATTGCAAGTTACTAAAAAGGATGAAAGTAGTGAAGATGAAGAAGCTGCTCAACATCTAGAAGAAAATCTTCTTGAAGAGCCAGTTGCTATTCCACAAGAGGAAACAGCAACACAGGTTGGTGAACAATCAATACCCCCTGTTGATTTAGTAACATCAAGAGATCATCCAATCTCCCAAGTGATTGGAAACATCTCAGCTGGTGTGCAAACAAGAAATCAGGTCAACCAAAACCAGACGCATACTTGCTTTCTCTCTCAAATTGAACCTCAATCCATTCAAGATGCAGAGCAAGATCTGCACTGGATCATTGCTATGCAAGAGGAGTTGCATCAATTTGAAAGAAACAAAGTCTGGGAACTAGTGCCTAAGACAAAGGATCATTCCATTGTTGGAACAAAATGGGTGTTCAGAAACAAATTGGATGATCAAGGAATTATTGTAAGGAACAAGGCATGGCTAGTTGCTCAAGGATATTCTCAAGAAGAGGGGATAGACTATGACCAGACCTTTGCACCAGTTGCAAGGTTAGAGGACATAAGAATCTTCCTGGCTTATGCTGCTCACAAGGGATTCAAAGTCTACCAAATGGATGTGAAGAGTGCTTTTCTTAATGGGGAGATCAAAGATGAAGTCTATGTCAGACAACCCCCAGGTTTTGTCTCTCCAACTCATCCTGATTATGTTTTCAAACTGAATAAAGCATTATATGGTCTAAAGCAAGCTCCTAGAGCATGGTATGAGACCCTAGCATGCTTTCTTCTTGAAAATTATTTTATTAGGGGGAGAGTAGACCAAACTCTTTTTATTAGAACCCATAAGTCCCATACCGTACTAGTACAAATTTATGTAGATGATATTATATTTGGTTCTACTAATTCAAACTTGTGCAAAACATTTTCCAAGCTTATGCACTCTAAATTTGAAATGAGTAGCATGGGTGAGCTATCCTTCTTCTTAGGATTGCAAGTCAAACAACATGTTGAAGACATATTTATTTCTCAAACCAAGTATGCAAAAGAACTGGTTAAGAAATTTGGTATGTCTGATGCATCATGTATGAAAACACCCATGCCTACCAATGTTGTATTGGATGCTGATGAACATGGGAAACCAGTTGATCAGACAACATATAGAGCAATTATTGGCTCTTTATTGTACCTTACAGCTAGTAGGCCTGATATAATATTTGCTACATGTATATGTGCTAGATTCCAACTTAGCCCTAGAGAGTCACACTTAACTTTAGTAAAGAGGATTCATAGGTATGTTAAAAGCTGTCCAAATCTAGGTCTCTGGTAACCAAAAGATTCAGCATTTGACTTAACTGGATTTTAAGATGCTGATTATGCTGGATGCAGAATAGAAAAGAAATGCACCAGTAGAACTTGTCAGTTTCTTAGTGATAGACTTGTCTCATGGCTTTGTAAGAAACAAACATCTGTGTCAACTTCAACTGCTGAAGCTGAATATATGGCTGCAGGTAATTGTTGTTCACAAATCTTGTGGATTCAAAATCAACTCCTAGACTATGGTTACAACTTAGAGAAGTCTAAAATATTTTGTGACAACACCAGTGCTATTTCCATTGCACAAAATCCAGTCCTCCATAGTAGGACAAAACACAAAGAAATTAGGCATCATTTTCTAAGGGATAATGTTGAGAAAAATAAAATTGAACTTCAATATATCCCAACTGATTTGCAAAGGGGAGATATTTTCACCAAGCCTTTGGATGAAAAGAAACAAAACTTCTTCCTCAATCAGTTAGGCATGTTAGATGGAGGAAGCCTAAAATAAATTACAAGATTTTGAAAAGCTAAAAACAGACCAAGATTAGACTAAAAACTCATTTCTTTTGTGTCTGTAGGATAGTTTATGTCTCTGAACTGCGCTCGACATTTTCCACAGAAATTGTCGAATGTCGATTGACGTTTTCCCGAAAAACGTCGAACGGAAGATCGACGTTTTCCCAAAACATCGACTGGAGTTCAGAGCTTGTCATATAGTTGTATACTATCTCTTTCAGGCCTTCGATCGTCGAACTGAGCTCGACGTTCTCTTGATCGTCGAACTGAGATCTACGATATTGAAGACCTTTCTGCTTCCCTTGGGAGCCCTGATCGTCGAACGCAGATCGACGATCCTTCCTTTTTCGCGTAGAACCCTAATATAAAATCATTTTTCAGCCGCCGTTCGTTGTTTACGCTTTCAAACTCTTTGCAAATTTTTCTCTTTCCCTCCAAACTCTCTACACTTGGTCGTGTTTGTTGAATCTTTGTAGGTACAGATGGTAGTGTCGGTCACCGCTCTTTCCAAAATGAAATTTGATATAGGTTTTGACATAGATGTAAACTCCTTCGATGGCAGTGATCAGCGGTTCAAAATATTCTGAATCTTTTCCGTGAACAGCAGTTAGTTTAGTTGATGACCACCAGAATAAAGATTGAAGCAGATTAAATAAAGGAATGGATTTTTACTGCAACAACTGAGAATGAAAATACTATTGTCGGCACGATCAACGGGACTAAGGTACCATTGTCCCCTAATCTTTTGACAGAAGTATTCGCCTTAAGTACTGGGAATGACTCCATTGATTTGTCTGGAGAGGAATATGATTCGTTGTTAGATCGAATGGGTCACTCTGCTGTGAACCCTAATAAGCTTTTGAAAAAGAATCAATCAATTGAATTTCAATTTTTGGCTGATGTTGTGGGAAAAGTGCTTCTGGCAAAGCACTCAGCTCATGATACCATCTCAAGGTATCAATTCTGCTTAATGGGAGCTATTGTTGACAATAAACATTTGGATTGGGGGTCTATCTTCTTTGACTTGCTCAAGAAGAAAATCAACAAAGGTTGTGTATTCTTTGGAAGGATTCTAGGGGTTTTCTTTCATTCCAGGTGTCCTGATTTATTGGTTTCAAATCGTATGCACATCAATGCATCCAAAAGGATCACCTGTGCCCTTTTCAGCAAATGGGACAGGCAGATTATCAACCCTAACAGGGCTTCTGCAGCAACATCTGCTTCAGGTACAAGGACTGCTTCAGTCTCTTCCCCTGCAGCAACACTTGCCCTCATTCAGAGACTGTCTGGCTCCTCCTCTGCTCCTCCTTCTCCTCCTCCTATTGTTTCTGCCTTACCTTCCTCATCAACCATCCAATCAGCCATATCCCCCCCATCACAATTTCATCACCTATTTGTCCTCCTCAAGCCACCACCTCAGAACCATTACATCCTTTGTACTACTATCCATCCATTTACTCTTCCATACCATCTTTCACCATTCTGGATGACTCCTTCATGGATGTTTCCCCCTCCTCACCTCTTGAGCCTCCATCATCCTCCTCTTACCAATAGCTCCTCAATAACATCCTTGATCAACCATCTTTCTCACCATCCATCTCCACACCTATATCATCTATCTCCACCATCCCAATATCTCAGCCATCCATCCCTCCATTCTCATTCTCACCTCAAGCAGCCATTCCATCAGTTCCAGCCACATCTTCCTTCACCTCTACTCAAGTATCCCATGAGCAAGTGGATCTTTCTGGTATGGCAGATAGGCTTTATGGGATACTGGCCCCAAGCTAGTAACCTTGCTGGAGACCTCCTTGGCTCAACTCCTAAACTCTATCCAGGAGCTATCTAACAGACTGTCATCTCTCTCCTCTCCTCAGGCAATTCCTTCATTAGGGTTCCTTGATCCAGCCCTGCCTGCATCAAGCTAGGGGGAGATACCTCATGAAGCTCATGAAGCTGAAGAAGTGCCTGCTGCTGCTGCTCCAGTTCCAATGTTTACAGTGGACCTCAGGTCACTGTTGAGTGATTTTGATTCTCTTTACAAAAGATTTTCACCAGTTCAGCAAGTAGAAGACCTTACTAAGGCCATTGTGCCTATTTTAGAATGTGATCCCAGTCTGATTGCATCTCATGTCAACTCTTTTAAGGTTGTGGATGTTGTTGTTTCTGTTTGTACTAATGCTTCTGTTGATGTTATATCTGCTGGTTTTATAGACATTGAAATGCTGTCTGTTGATATGCCTACTGTTATTGATAATTCTGCTGATGAAGAATTGGCCAAATTTTTGGAAGTGCAAGTATCTGATACTCCTGCTATCTCATTTGCTCCTGTTGAGAGTATTGCTGAGATTTCTGTTGTTGTATCAACACCTCCTGCCCCTGTTGTTTCTGAGAAATCCAAAGTTCAAGAGGAATATATCAAAAGTATAGATGATTTGTATGACAGACCTCAATGTTCTGAAAGTGATCAATTCAATACTGAATCTGATGATTCTTCTGGTATTATTGCAAAGAAAAGGAAAGCAAGAAGCAAGGCCATGATGAAGGTCCCTCCTGCTAAGGCCAAGGATGATAATGATATACCCTACTATATTCTACATGATTGCCAGATAACAAAACCATGGATGCATTATTCTAAAAACCAACTAAAGGCAATGAAGAAGAAAAGAAAGTTTGATAAGTATGAGAAATGTTCATCCCAGTTTCAGCCTCCTCCTCCTCCTCCAGATTCAGGATCAGGTGGAGGCTCAGCTTCTCTAACCTCTGCTCCAAAGCAAAGCCCCTCCCAATCTTCACAAAGATATCATCCCAGAGGGCAATATCAAAGAGGTTATCAGTCCAGAAGGGGACAATACAGAGGTAATCAGAGAGATCACAGGATTCAATCAAGACATCAAAGGGAACGACAAAGGCATTTGGACTCATCTCAAGGTCCTTTCCCTTATAAGCTCAGAGAAACTGTTGATGCAAGGACTGTTGCTGCTTTAGAAACTTTTAATAGATATGAACCTGCAATCCCTTTTGAAGCTCCAGAGAACAATCCTTTATCTTGGACTGCTAAGATGAAAGAACTTACTGCATTAGATCAGTTGAAGAAGGCCAGAGAGCAAGGAAAAGACACCTCCAACATCACTACCTTGTCAGAGCAAAGAAAAGCAGAATTGGAAAGATATGCCTCAAGGAAGTTCTTTGACCCAGTGGATTACATGAAACTGCATCTTGAGGCTGTGGTTCCCAGGGCAAGATCTCAAACCTACTTAGGTGCAGAGGATGACAGAACGTCAAAGAAAGAAGCTCTCAATCCCAATAGGGAAATCTTGTTTAAGAAAGGAAGTGAAAAGAAGTGATCTCTGTAAGCAGACAGTTCATTCTTTTTAAAACTCTTGCTGATGTTATATCTGAATGCTGCTATGCTGCTTGTTCTGCTCTATTGCTTTAATTCTCTTTGCTTATCTGTATTTGCTTTTGTATTTATTTCTGAGTTATGTAAATAGTAATCCTAACCCAAATAGGGGGAAATTGTTGGAACACCCAATTACTAATTTGGGCAAGGATCACTATGTTTTTAAGAAATTAGTTTGACCTAGATGTATAGTTGAAAAGGTCAAGTTAGAATGATTCTAGGGCTTAGAACTTAGGTTTGAAGCTCCCCCCAGGACCATTTATTGTTCAAGACTTAGAGCTGAGGCAAAGACTATTTTCGTCGAGCTCAGGTCGACGAAACGTCGAACTCCGTTCGACGCTCTCTAAGCTCAACTCTGCTAAGTCATCGAACTCCGATCGACGATCTTCATGCTCAGATCGATGATTTGCCTTCAGCTTGTTTCCAAGTCGTTGAGCTCAGTTCGACGATCGTAGAGCTCAGGTCGACGTTTTCTGTTTGATGTTCAATCCAATCTCTGAGCTCAGGTCGACGATCGTAGAGCTCAGATCGACGTTTTTTGAGAGATCGACGACTTTGAGGATTCAAATTCAGTCAGCTTTTGGAATGTTTTTAAATTCTCTCAGCATTTATTTCAAGAGATTTGCTAGCCGTTTTCATTTATTCTGGAGCAAGTTTCAAGGGATTTCTCAGAGAATGTCTATTAAACTTTCCTACTGAAGACAAAACAATTATGGAAGATATTTATTTACTGCTAACGGCTATCTTGGACAAAGGATCATCAGAGAATAAAACATCCTACAGCAGATCAAGAGAAAGAAAATCTATCTATCACTAAATACAGACATACACAGATATTCAGAAAAACTCAGAGGAAAATCAAGTGATCAATCCTGAAGAGTTCGATTGAAAATTAGCATACTGTAAAGTGTTCATAGCTTCAACATCAAAGACTCCAGACAACTCACATTTCAGCCTCTGCTGAAATCATCTTCTCATAGAGATCTGAAGTTTCTGAAGGCCTATCACCCTAGCAAAGCTCTCATCTCTGAACCATCTACATCTCAGGGGGAGCTTTGACAACACAATCAATCCACTAAGTCTTCTCTCAGTGATTGAGACAGAGAAGACAACTTCACCTCTTCCTTTTTCTTTCCCTGCTGTAAAAGGCTTATCAAAACTCCCTTAAAAAGTCTTTAATCTGGTTCTGAGAGCCTTGTCAAAACTCAGTGGTGGCAAGACACTTGATCAAAAAATCAAGTTTGGTTTTTGAGCACCTTATCAAAAGCTCATTGGTGCCCAGGACACCTGATCAACTCATCCTGCAGTGGATTCCTACCAAGGGTGGTAGAAGAGTGGATGTACCCAGGTTTTTGGGGAACCACTATAGTTCCTTGTGTCTTCTGGTTTCTTGTACATATTCTTTGCTGTGTGTTGGGGTTTTTATTTTACTGCTTTAGTTTTATTTCTACATCAAAGCACCTTACACCTATACATAAATTAAGCCTTTACTGCTGTGCAATTTTAAATTGTAAATTTACTTTAAAATACTCTATTCACCCCCCCTCTATAGTTAAGATAGATCTTACCCTCACTATCAGCGTGTACTTATGAAACTTTCTAGATTTGTAGAGGATGTCGTCCTCTTTCCGTTGACTTGTTGCATGTCCCGTAAATATTCCTTGTTTGAAAGTTATGACCATTTGAATTTCAGTTATCCGCGACCAAAAATCTTCATTTCCTCCAAAATATTTTCAGATCATGGTCATCAACTTGAAATTGATATTCGAAGCCCAAATTGACATGAAATATGAAAAGAAAGCATTTAGAAACATAATTACTACAATATAATTATAATCTTATTATTAATTAAATAAAAACTATATAAAAATCAATATTATTAGTGACTTATCAAATACCCTCACGCTTAATCTTTTGTTATTCTAGAGCAAAACTATGAGAAGTACTTATAAGAAATTACTATAATTTTTTAATTAAACTAAAAATTTATTAAACCAAAAGAAAGTTAAAAAAAAAGTTTAGGGATTTAAAAATTAAGTTCTTAACTATGAAATTAAAATGTAAAGAGAAAGATATTTAGCTAAAAATTTCTCATATAAATTAATTAAAATTCAAAATTAAGTGATTTAGCCAACAAATTTAAATTAGAATTATTCACACTTTTTAACTAAAAAGAAACTTGAAGGAAAAATTTAAACTACTACTTATGCTCTCTTAATATTTTAATTTAAGTCTAAAATAATTATATTGGCTAAAGGTTTTTAGGAAAAAGAACTATGAAGAGGATATTAAATTAAGGTGATGAATTTTATCCTCTCACCCCATGCCTTTTTTCTTTTTGATATTTGCATATATTTACCAAGAAAATGATGAATTTTATTCTCTCATTTTCCATGACATACGAACAAATAAATTTTTTTTTCTTCTCTCTTCAAATAAAAACAAAATAATAAGGAGTAATGAATTTTATCCTCTTACACCATCTTTAAGTTTTTAGGGGTTGCATATGTGTACCAAGGAATGCTTGATTCATATGACATATGATCTTACAATAAAAAAATGCATATGTGTACAAAGGGATAATGAATGTTATCCTCTTATCTCCATGACATATGTTCTACCAAGAAAGTTTAAAACAAGGGAAATGTTAAACAATATTTAGAATAAATTAAAATAATTAGAGAGCAACTATAGTAAATTAAAATTTCCTACAAACTTTTAAAACAAAAGTGATTATAATTAAAATCTAAATATTGTTAAACTAAGAACTATAAAATTGAAACTAATTACAATTAAGAGAAAAAGAAGTAAATAAGGTACTCAAAAAAAAATTAATTCATAAGTTTATTTCTTAAAATCAAATCACCTAAAAAGTTAATTTAACTAACTATGATGAAATAAAAGATTAAAAAATCAAAAATTATAAAAATACTTATAAATAAACTCAACATATATTTATAGAAATCACAAAAATTAAGTAGGGTTTTATTATAATTTTTTGTATTTTCTATTAAAAACAAATCCTAATTTTTTTGCTATTCTTGGACTTCCCAAGGGCTACCCAATGACATGTTCGCAAGGTGCTAGGCGGTTTTGTGGGATGAAAACTCAACACTACCCACTCCAAGAAATTAATGTTGATTTTCTATTTTTTATATTTTTGAAAATAAAAAACATGCAATTTTTTTTAAATTTTTAAAGATTTTTATTTTTTTTATTTTATTAAGTATTTTTTCATTTATTTTAGATTATTAAATAAAAGTAATAAATAAGAATCCACTCCCATACTTAAAAATAAATATTGTCCCCAATGTTTACAAACAAAGTAGGAGGGGGAAAAATAAACATGTTTTTAAAGAAAAGAAAAAAAAATATAATTCATAAAAATTAAAAGATAAGCAAGGGATGTCTCCCAAGAGCCCTTTTCTATTTCCCGTCTTTAAGCTAGACGGTTATTGTTAAGAAAATGGAAAATAAAAATTAAAATGGACGGGCAACTCCCTTAATTCATGCTTTGGCGAAGATGCCAAAGTTGCTCGTCCGACGTCTCCTCCGCTTTCTTCTTGATGTTCCATATTGTTGCTGTTGACTTGAAAATGTAAATTGCAATCACCTATCCATACCTGAGGTGATTTGAATTTTTGTAGAGGAGCGGCAAATGGATTGTGGATGATGCTTAATTGCAACGACTCCTCTTCTACATGAAAAGCGTTAGTAGAAGGAAAATCAAAAGTAACTGTGTCAGAAAAATCTTCGCAAGGAGGAAGCTCTTGCGAAGTCATAACATTAGGCTCCGGTTGTTTATTTTCTAAAAATAATTTTCCGTCCAAGAATTTATGGGAAATAAAATCATCGGACGCATCAGGATCATAAATTTTTGCTGCTAAAAAGTCATAAATTGTGCTTGGGAATTCATTAATAGGAGAAGAATTTGGAGTCGTGGGAGGAGAAACATGTTCTTCTTCTATTCCTCTCAGCGCATCCATACACCTAACAAACTCTTGAAATAAGAGTTTTTCTTCTTCTTCGGTATAAACAACTACTGGGGTACACGAAGAATCATGTTCCTCATTAGCAATATTATCCGAAGAAGGAGAAAAATCACTAATAGAGAAAAAAATTCTCATCCAAATCTTGGGGAGAAGAATCACATGGAAATTGAGAAGGATCCCCAAAATTAGGACAGAAGGGTTGCGATGCGAAAGAAGAAGAACAAAAATTTGGCTCCAAATAATTATTCTCAAAACTCGGGAAAACTTCCGGGTGATCTTGTGACCAAGAGAAGTTGACATCCGAGTTGGAAGAATAATTATTTAAATCAAAATTATTATTCTCATTATAATTTGAAAAATTCTTTCCATGAATATTAGAAAAATTAGTTTCATAAAAATTTGAACTAGAATTAGAATTAAAGTGAGAAGAATTATTATCATAATTAGTACAAAAATTATTTTCATAAGAAAAGTTTTTATAATAATTATAATGATAACAATACTCACTTCGATGATAACCACAACAATTATAACAAAAATTTTGGCGCTTTTGTGCAACTTTCAAACATTCTAGTTTATTTTAAAGCTTGGCAAGATCTGCGACCAATTTAGATAACATATTTTTAATAAAAGAAAATAAACACAACCTTTACCTAATAGAAATGAATTTAAAAATAAAATAAAAGAGAATTTATGTAGGGAAGAAGGTTGATAAAATTAATAAAATTTGCGCTTTCAAAATATCAACAAAATAATCCCTGACAACGACGCCAAAAACTTGATGAAGATTTTCTATAGTTTTAAAAAATTATCCAAACGAAAATCTAAAATAGGCAAGTGTACCTATCAAAATATAGTATATGAAATGTCGTATTAGACTCGGGGCCTGTTTAGTACTTCTACTCACGTAAATTAATATTATTTTATCTAAATATAAAAAGAGATCATTTTAACTAAATGAAGAAAATTAAATAAAAAGTAGCACTTGATCTAGACTCACTTGGAACTAAAATAATGTCATGAAATAGTAAAAGTACAAGCTCCTAATTACTTACTTCGACCGTGTAGGTTCCTAAAGTACAAAAGCGTCTCTCTCGAGCTCATGCTTCTGACTATCCTTAAGTTGATCGATTAAGACCTCTCGGCCAGTCGAAACCCCTAAGCTTGCTTTACGCGGTGAACCCCACTATTGGATTTGACTCCAATCCGGCAGATTTATGTCGTCCTCTTTCGAGGAGTGCATTCAACTCCTTTTATCCTTGAGCGATCTCCTCGTATCTGCAACCTCTCGGTCATTTAAGATACAGATCTAAGATCGAAGAACATATCCGTGAAATATGAATTCGATACAAAATTAATCAAAGATAAATCGATAGCGAGTAAAAAAAAGAGAGCGTGACACATTTTTGAGAAAAAAATAAAGTTTATTTTATTCATAGATTGTTTTGATCAAGCGCCAAGAAAATTAGCTACATGACATGAAAAGGGAGGTACATAAACAAGAACACATGATTGCTAAAAGTAATTGATTGAAAAGAAAACTAAGTTATAAATTAAATGTACAAGGAAGAAATGCATAAAAAGAGTAAACTAAGCTATAATATAGGCCTAAAACTAGCTTCTAATCCCCTGAGCTTCTGAACTTATCTAGAATTTATAGATTTTTCTGTTTGGGAGTCACGCCCTTGGTCACGCCCGTGACTTAGGGCGTGTAAGGCTTGGAAACCGCTGTCATGAAAGCCCGGGAACGTTGGAGAAAAACCGCCAAAAGTCGCCGTTCTGCGGGTCACGCCCCTATGTCACGTCCGTGATCTAGGGCGTGTCTAGTCTGTTACAGGAAACAACCCGAAGGGAAAACGGCGGGAAGTAATTCTTGCATTATTGAAGAGGTTATGCCCCTAGTCACGCCCGTGACCCAGGGCGTGTACTGATCGGGTAAGCAAACGACTTGAAATGGAACAATTTGGGATCAATTCGGCAGTTTTGGGTAGGTCACGTCCTTGGTCATGCCCGTGATAGGGGCGTGTACTTGAGAAATGTTCCAGAATTGTCTCAGGAATACTTCGAGATAAAACTCTTTTTTTGACCTAGACACACCCGTGTTCACGCCTAGTCACGCCCGTGTCTGGGGGCGTGTACTTATGAAACTTTCCAGATTTGTAGAGGACGTCGTCCTCTTTCCGTTGACTTGTTGCATGTCCCGTAACTCTTCCTGGTTTGAAAGTTATGACCATTTGAATTTAAGTTACCCGCGACCAAAAATCTTCATTTTCTCCAAAATATTTTCAAATCATGGTCATGAACTTGAAATTGATATTCGAAGCCCAAATTAACCTGAAATATGAAAAGAAAGTATTTAGAAACATAATTACTAAATATAATTATAATCTTATTATTAATTAAATAAAAACATATAAAAATAACTATAATTAGTGACTTATCAAATACCCTCACACTTAATCTTTTGCTATTCCAGAGCAAACTATGAGAAGTACTTATAAGAAATTACTATAATTTTTTAATTAAACTAAAAATTTATTAAACCAAAAGAAAGTTAAAAAAAAGTTTAGGGATTTCAAAATTAAGTTCTTAACTATAAAATTAAAATGTAAAGAGAAAGATATTTAGCCAAAAATTTCTCATATAAATTAATTAGAATTCAAAATTAAGTGATTTAGCCAACAAATTTAAATTAGAATTATTCACACTTTTTAACTAAAAAGAAACTTGAAGGAAAATTTAAACTACTACTTATGCTCTCTTAATATTTTAATTTAAGTCTAAAATAATTATATTGGCTAAAGGTTTTTAGGAAAAAGAACTATGAAGAGGATTTAAATTAAGGTGATGAATTTTATCCTCTCACCCCATGCCTTTTTTTCTTTTTGATATTTGCATATGTTTACCAAGAAAATGATGAATTTTATTCTCTCATTTTCCATGACATATGAACAAATAAAGATTTTTTTCTTCTCTCTTCAAATAAAAACAAAATATTAAGGAGTAATGAATTTTATCCTCTTACTCCATCTTTAAGTTTTTAGGGGTTGCATATGTGTACCAAGGAATGCTTGATTCCTATAACATATGATCTAACAATAAAAAGAAAAATGCATATGTGTACCAAGGGATAATGAATTTTATCCTCTTATCCCCATGACATATGTTATAACAAGAATGTTTAAAATAAGGAAAATGCTAAACAATATTTAGATTAAATTAAAATAATTAGAGTGCAACTATAGTAAATTAAAATTTCCTACGAACTTTTAAAACAAAAGTGATTATAATTAAAATCTAAATATTGTTAAACAAAGCACTATAAAATTGAAACTAATTACAATTAAGACAAAAAGAAGTAAATAAGGTACTCTAAACAAAATTAATTCATAAGTTTATTTTTTAAAATAAAATCACCTAAAAATTAAATTTAACTAACTATGATGAAATAAAAGGTTTTAAAATCAAGAATTATAAAAATTCTTATAAATAAACTCAAAATATATTTCTAGAAATCACAAAAATAAAGTAGGGGTTTATTATATTTTTTTGTATTTTCTATTAAAAACAAATCCTAATTTTTTTTGCTATTCTTGGACTTCCCAAGAGCTACCCAGTGACAGGGTTCGGAATGTGTTAGGCGGTTTTGTGGGTTGAAAAGTCAACACAACCCTTTCCAAGAAATTAATTTTGATTTTATGTTTTTTGTATTTTTGAAAATAAAAAGCATACAATTTTTTTAAAATTTTTAAAGATTTTTTTTTTTATTATTTTATTAAGGATTTTTTCATTTTTTTTAGATTATTAAATAAAAGCAATAAATAAGAATCCACCCCCATACTTAAAATTTAACATTGTCCCCAATGTTTACAAACCAAGTAGGAGGGGGAAAAATAAACATGTTTTTAAAGAAAAGAAAAAAATATAATTCATAAAAATTAAAAGATAAGCAAGGGGTGTCTCCCAAGAGCGCTTTTCTTTTTCCCATCTTTAAGCTAGACGGTTATTGTTAAGAAAATGGAAAATAAAAATTTAAAATGGACGGGCAACTCCCTTAATTCACGCTTTGGCGAAGATGCAAAAGTTTCTCGCCCGACGTCTCCTCCGCTTTCTTCTTGATGTTGCTTATTGTTGCTGTTAACTAGAAAATGTAAATTCAAATCACCTATCCATACCTGAGGTGATTTGAATTTTTGTAGAGGAGCGGAAAATGGATCGTGGATGATGTTTAATTGCAACAGCACCTCTTCTACATAAAAAGCGTTAGTATAAGGAAAATCAAAAGTAAGCGTGTCAGAAAAATCTTCGCAAGGAGGAGGCTCTTGCAAAGTCATAAGATTAGGCTCCGGTTTTTTATTTTCTAAAAATAATTTTTCGTTCGAGAAATTATGGGAATTAAAATCATCGGTCGCATCAGGATCATAAATTTTTGCTCCTAAAAAGTCATAAATTGTGCATGGGAATTCATTAATAGGAGAAAAATGGGGAGTCGTGGGCGGAGAAACATGTTCTTCTTCTACTCCTTTCAGCGCATCCATACACATGACAAACTCTTGAAATAAGAGTTTTTCTTCTTCTTCGGTATAAATAACTACTGGGGTACATGAAGAGTCATGTTCCTCATTAGCAATATTATCCGAAGAAGGAGAAAAATCATTAATAGAAAAAAAAATTCTTATCCAAATTTTGGGGAGAAGAATCACATGGAAATTGAGAAGGATCCCCAAAATTAGGAGAGAAGGCTTGCGGTGCGGAAGAAGAAGAACAAAAATTCGGCTCCAAATAATTATTCTCAAAACTTGAGAAACCTTCCGGGTGATCTTGTTACCAAGAGAAGTTGACATCTGAGTTTGAAGAATATTTATTTAAATAAAAAAAATTATTCTCATTATAATTTAAAAAATTATTTTCATGAACATTAGAAAAATTAGTTTAATAAAAATTTGAACTAGAATTAGAATAAAAGTGAGAAGAATTATTATCATAATTAGTACCAAAATTATTTTCATAAGAAAAGTTTTTATAATAATTTTAATGATAACAATACTCACTTCGATGATAACCACCACAATTATAACAAAAATTTTGGCGCTTTTGTGCACCTTTCAAACATTCTAGTTGATTTTGAAGCTTGGCAAGATCGGCGAATAATTTAGATAACATATTTTTAATAAAAGAAAATAAACACAACCTTTACCAAATAGAAATGAATTTAAAAATAAAATAAAAGAGAATTGAGGTAGAGAAGAAGGTTGATAAAATTAATAAAATTTGCGCTTTCAAAATATCAACAAAATAATCCCCGGCAACGGTGCAAAAAACTTGATGAAGATTTTCTATAGTTTTAAAATATTATCCAAACGAAAATATAAAATAGGAAAGTGTACCTATCAAAATATAGTATATGAAATGTCGTATTAGACTCGGGGCCTGTTGAGTACTTCTACTCACGTAAATTAATATTATTTTATCTAAATATAAAAAGAGATTATTTTAACTAAATGAAGAAAATTAAATAAAAAGTAGCACTTTAACTAGACTCACTTTGAACTAAAATAAATCGTCATGAAATAGTAAAAGTGCAAGCTCCTAATTACTTACTTCGACCGTGCAGGTTCCTAAAGTACAAAAGCGTCTCTCTCGAGCTCATGCTTCTGACTAACCTTAGGTTTATCGATTAAGATCTCTCGGCTAGTCAAAATCCCTAAGCTTGCTTTACATGGTGAACACCACTATTAGATTTGACTCCAATCCGGCAGATTTATGTCGTCCTCTCTAGAGGAGTGCATTCAACTCCTTTTATCCTTGAGCGATCTCCTCGTACCCGTAACCTCTCAGTCATTAAAGATACGGATCTAAGATCGAAGAACATATCCGCGAAATATGAATTCGATACAAAATAAATCAAAGATAAATCGATAGCGAGTAAAAATAGAAAGGTTGACACATTTTTGAGAAAATAAATAAAGTTTATTTTATTAAAAGATTGTTTTGATCAAGCGCCACGAAAATTAGCTACATGACATGAAAAGGGAGGTACATAAACAAGAACATATGATTGCTAAAAGTAATTACTTGAAAAGAAAACTAAGTTATAAATAAAAAGTACAAGGAAGAAATGCATAAAAAGAGTAAACTAAGCTATAACATAGGCCTAAAACTAGCTTCTAATCCTCTCCCTGAGCTTTGAACTCATCTGAAATTTATAGATTTTTCTGCTTGGGAGTCACGCCCTTGGTCACGCCCGTGACCTAGGGCGTGTAAGGCTCGAAAACCGCTGTCATGAAAGCCCGGGAACGTTGGAGAAAAGCCAACAAAAGTCGTCGTTCTGCGGGTCACGCCCCTAAGTCACGCCCGTGACCTAGGGCGTGTCTAGTCTGTTATAGGAAACGGCCACGAAGGGAAATGGCGGGAAGTAATTCTAGCATTATAGAAGAGGTCACGCCCCTAGTCACGCCCGTGACCTAGGGCGTGTACTGACCGGGTTAGCAAACGGCTGGAAAGGTACAATTTTGGATCAATTCGGCAGTTTCGGGTAGGTCACGCCCTGGGTCACGCCCGTGACAGGGGGCGTGTACTTGGGAAATGTTCCAGAATTGTCCCGGCAATACTTCTAGAGAAAACTCTTTTTTGACCTAGACACGCCCGTGTTCACGCCTAGACATGCCCGTGTCTGGGGGCGTGTACTTATGAAACTTTCCAGATTTTTAGAGGACGTCGTCCTCTTTCCGTTGACTGGTTGCACGTCCCGTAACTCTTCCTGGTTTGAAAGTTATGACCATTTGAATTTCAGTTATCCGCGACCAAAAATCTTCATTTTCTCCAAAATATTTTCAGATCATGGTCATGAACTTGAAATTGATATTCGAAGCCCAAATTGACCTGAAACATGAAAAGAAAGCATTTAGAAACATAATTACTACAATATAATTATAATCTTATTATTAATTAAATAAAAACTATATAAAAATAACTATAATTAGTGACTTATCAAATACCCCCACACTTAATCTTTTGCTATTCCAGAGCAAAACTATGAGAAGTACTTATAAGAAATTATTATAATTTTTTAATTAAACTAAAAATTTATTAAACCAAAAGAAAGTTAAAAAAAAGTTTAGGGATTTCAAAATTAAGTTCTTAACTATGAAATTAAAATGTAAAGAGAAAGATATTTAGCCAAAAATTTCTCATATAAATTAATTAGAATTCAAAATTAAGTGATTTAGCCAACAAAATTAAATTAGAATTATTCACACTTTTTAACTAAAAAGAAACTTGAAGGAAAAATTTAAACTACTACTTATGCTCTCTTAATATTTTAATTTAAGTCTAAAATAATTATATTGGCTAAAGGTTTTTAGGAAAAAGAACTATGAAGAGGATTTTAAATTAAGGTGATGAATTTTATCCTCTCACCCCATGCCTTTTTTTCTTTTTGATATTTGCATATGTTTACCAAGAAAATGATGAATTTTATTCTCTCATTTTCCATGACATATGAACAAATAAATATTTTTTTCTTCTCTCTTCAAATAAAAACAAAATAATAAGGAGTAATGAATTTTATCCTCTTACTCCATCTTTAAGTTTTTAGGGGTTGCATATGTGTACCAAGGAATGCTTGATTCCTATGACATATGATCTAACAATAAAAAGAAAAATGCATATGTGTACCAAGGGATAATGAATTTTATCCTCTTATCCCCATGACATATGTTCTAACAAGAAAGTTTAAAACAAGGGAAATGCTAAACAATATTTAGATTAAATTAAAATAATTAGAGAGCAACTATAGTAAATTAAAATTTCCTACGAACTTTTAAAACAAAAGTGATTATAATTAAAATCTAAATATTGTTAAACTAAGCACTATAAAATTGAAACTAATTACAATTAAGAGAAAAAGAAGTAAATAAGGTACTCTAAACAAAATTAATTCATAAGTTTATTTCTTAAAATCAAATCACCTAAAAATTAAATTTAACTAACTATGATGAAATAAAAGATTAGAAAATCAAAAATTATAAAAATTCTTATAAATAAACTCAAAATATATTTCTAGAAATCACAAAAATTAAGTAGGGGTTTATTATATTTTTTTGTATTTTCTATTAAAAACAAATCCTAATTTTTTTTGCTATTCTTGGACTTCCCAAGGGCTACCCAGTGACGGGTTCGCAAGGTGCTAGGCGGTTTTGTGGGATGAAAACTCAACACGGCCCTTTCCAAGAAATTAATTTTGATTTTCTATTTTTTGTATTTTTGAAAATAAAAAACATACAAATTTTTTTAAAATTTTTAAAGATTTTTATTTTTTTTATTTTATTAAGGATTTTTTCATTTTTTTTAGATTATTAAATAAAAGCAATAAATAAGAATCCACCCCCATACTTAAAAATAAACATTGTCCCCAATGTTTACAAACCAAGTAGGAGGGGGAAAAATAAACATGTTTTTAAAGATAAGAAAAAAAATATAATTCATAAAAATTAAAAGATAAGCAAGGGGTGTCTCCCAAGAGCGCTTTTCTTTTTCCCGTCTTTAAGCTAGACGGTTATTGTTAAGAAAATGGAAAATAAAAATTAAAATGGACGGGCAACTCCCTTAATTCACGCTTTGGCGAAGATGCCAAAGTTGCTCGCCCGACGTCTCCTCCGCTTTCTTCTTGATGTTCCTTGTTGTTGCTGTTGACTTGAAAATGTAAATTCAAATCACCTATCCATACCTGAGGTGATTTGAATTTTTGTAGAGGAGCGGCAAATGGATCGTGGATGATGTTTAATTGCAACGGCTCCTCTTCTACATGAAAAGCGTTAGTATAAGGAAAATCAAAAGTAAGCGTGTCAGAAAAATCTTCGCAAGGAGGAGGCTCTTGCGAAGTCATAAGATTAGGCTCCGGTTGTTTATTTTCTAAAAATAATTTTCCGTCCGAGAATTTATGGGAAATAAAATCATCGGACGCATCAGGATCATAAATTTTTGCTCCTAAAAAGTCATAAATTGTGCATGGGAATTCATTAATAGGAGAAAAATTGGGAGTCGTAGGAGGAGAAACATGTTCTTCTTCTACTCCTCTCAGCGCATCCATACACCTGACAAACTCTTGAAATAAGAGTTTTTCTTCTTCTTCGGTATAAACAACTACTGGGGTACATGAAGAGTCATGTTCCTCATTAGCAATATTATCCGAAGAAGGAGAAAAATCACTAATAGAAAAAAAATTCTCATCCAAATTTTGGGGAGAAGAATCACATGGAAATTGAGAAGGATCCCCAAAATTAGGAGAGAAGGCTTGCGGTGCGGAAGAAGAAGAACAAAAATTCGGCTCCAAATAATTATTCTCAAAACTCGGGAAACCTTCCGGGTGATCTTGTGACCAAGAGAAGTTGACATCCGAGTTGGAAGAATAATTATTTAAATCAAAATAATTATTCTCATTATAATTTGAAAAATTCTTTTCATGAACATTAGAAAAATTAGTTTCATAAAAATTTGAACTAGAATTAGAATAAAAGTGAGAAGAATTATTATCATAATTAGTACCAAAATTATTTTCATAAGAAAAGTTTTTATAATAATTATAATGATAACAATACTCACTTCGATGATAACCACCACAATTATAACAAAAATTTTGGCGCTTTTGTGCAGCTTTCAAACATTCTAGTTGATTTTGAAGCTTGGCAAGATCGGCGACCAATTTAGATAACATATTTTTAATAAAAGAAAATAAACACAACCTTTACCTAATAGAAATGAATTTAAAAATAAAATAAAAGAGAATTGAGGTAGAGAAGAAGGTTGATAAAATTAATAAAATTTGCGCTTTCAAAATATCAACAAAATAATCCCCGGCAACGGCGCCAAAAACTTGATGAAGATTTTCTATAGTTTTAAAATATTATCCAAACGAAAATCTAAAATAGGCAAGTGTACCTATCGAAATATAGTATATGAAATGTCGTATTAGACTCGGGGCCTGTTGAGTACTTCTACTCACGTAAATTAATATTATTTTATCTAAATATAAAAAGAGATTATTTTAACTAAATGAAGAAAATTAAATAAAAAGTAGCACTTGATCTAGACTCACTTTGAACTAAAATAAACCGTCATGAAATAGTAAAAGTGCAAGCTCCTAATTACTTACTTCGACCGTGCAGGTTCCTAAAGTACAAAAGCGTCTCTCTCGAGCTCATGCTTCTGACTAACCTTAGGTTGATCGATTAAGACCTCTCGGCCAGTCGAAACCCCTAAGCTTGCTTTACGCGGTGAACCCCACTATTGGATTTGACTCCAATCCGGCAGATTTATGTCGTCCTCTCTCGAGGAGTGCATTCAACTCCTTTTATCCTTGAGCGATCTCCTCGTATCCGCAACCTCTCGGTCATTTAAGATACGGATCTAAGATCGAAGAACATATCCGCGAAATATGAATTCGATACAAAATAAATCAAAGATAAATCGATAGCGAGTAAAAATAGAGAGCTTGACACATTTTTGAGAAAATAAATAAAGTTTATTTTATTCAAAGATTGTTTTGATCAAGCGCCAAGAAAATTAGCTACATGACATGAAAAGGGAGGTACATAAACAAGAACACATGATTGCTAAAAGTAATTGCTTGAAAAGAAAACTAAGTTATAAATAAAAAGTACAAGGAAGAAATGCATAAAAAGAGTAAACTAAGCTATAACATAGGCCTAAAACTAGCTTCTAATCCTCCCCCTGAGCTTCTGAACTCATCTGGAAATTTATAGATTTTTCTGCTTGGGAGTCACGCCCTTGGTCACGCCCGTGACCTAGGGCGTGTAAGGCTCGAAAACCGCTGTCATGAAAGCCCGGGAACATTGGAGAAAAACTGCCAAAAGTCGTCGTTCTGCGGGTCACGCCCCTAAGTCACGCCCGTGACCTAGGGCGTGTCTAGTCTGTTACAGGAAACGGCGTGAAGGGGAAATGGCGGGAAGTAA
Organism: Platanthera zijinensis; assembly: GCA_039513925.1. Classification (NCBI taxonomy): domain Eukaryota; kingdom Viridiplantae; phylum Streptophyta; class Magnoliopsida; order Asparagales; family Orchidaceae; genus Platanthera; species Platanthera zijinensis. The sequence continues at coordinate 60,757,914 of CM077094.1, read as the reverse complement.
TTCTGGCGGTCACGCCCCTAGTCACGCCCGTGACCTAGGGCGTGTACTGACCGGGTTAGCAAACGGCTGGAAACGGTACAATTTGGGATCAATTCGGCAGTTTCGGGTAGGTCACGCCCTGGGTCACGCCCGTGACAGGGGGCGTGTACTTGGGAAATGTTCCAGAATTGTCCCGGAATACTTCTAGAGAAAACTCTTTTTTGACCTAGACACGCCCGTGTTCACGCCTAGACATGCCCGTGTCTGGGGGCGTGTACTTATGAAACTTTCCAGATTTGTAGAGGACGTCGTCCTCTTTCCGTTGACTGGTTGCACGTCCCGTAACTCTTCCTGGTTTGAAAGTTATGACCATTTGAATTTCAGTTATCCGCGACCAAAAATCTTCATTTTCTCCAAAATATTTTCAGATCATGGTCATGAACTTGAAATTGATATTCGAAGCCCAAATTGACCTGAAACATGAAAAGAAAGCATTTAGAAACATAATTACTACAATATAATTATAATCTTATTATTAATTAAATAAAAACTATATAAAAATAACTATAATTAGTGACTTATCAAATACCCCCACACTTAATCTTTTGCTATTCCAGAGCAAAACTATGAGAAGTACTTATAAGAAATTATTATAATTTTTTAATTAAACTAAAAATTTATTAAACCAAAAGAAAGTTAAAAAAAAGTTTAGGGATTTCAAAATTAAGTTCTTAACTATGAAATTAAAATGTAAAGAGAAAGATATTTAGCCAAAAATTTCTCATATAAATTAATTAGAATTCAAAATTAAGTGATTTAGCCAACAAAATTAAATTAGAATTATTCACACTTTTTAACTAAAAAGAAACTTGAAGGAAAAATTTAAACTACTACTTATGCTCTCTTAATATTTTAATTTAAGTCTAAAATAATTATATTGGCTAAAGGTTTTTAGGAAAAAGAACTATGAAGAGGATTTTAAATTAAGGTGATGAATTTTATCCTCTCACCCCATGCCTTTTTTTCTTTTTGATATTTGCATATGTTTACCAAGAAAATGATGAATTTTATTCTCTCATTTTCCATGACATATGAACAAATAAATATTTTTTTCTTCTCTCTTCAAATAAAAACAAAATAATAAGGAGTAATGAATTTTATCCTCTTACTCCATCTTTAAGTTTTTAGGGGTTGCATATGTGTACCAAGGAATGCTTGATTCCTATGACATATGATCTAACAATAAAAAGAAAAATGCATATGTGTACCAAGGGATAATGAATTTTATCCTCTTATCCCCATGACATATGTTCTAACAAGAAAGTTTAAAACAAGGGAAATGCTAAACAATATTTAGATTAAATTAAAATAATTAGAGAGCAACTATAGTAAATTAAAATTTCCTACGAACTTTTAAAACAAAAGTGATTATAATTAAAATCTAAATATTGTTAAACTAAGCACTATAAAATTGAAACTAATTACAATTAAGAGAAAAAGAAGTAAATAAGGTACTCTAAACAAAATTAATTCATAAGTTTATTTCTTAAAATCAAATCACCTAAAAATTAAATTTAACTAACTATGATGAAATAAAAGATTAGAAAATCAAAAATTATAAAAATTCTTATAAATAAACTCAAAATATATTTCTAGAAATCACAAAAATTAAGTAGGGGTTTATTATATTTTTTTGTATTTTCTATTAAAAACAAATCCTAATTTTTTTTGCTATTCTTGGACTTCCCAAGGGCTACCCAGTGACGGGTTCGCAAGGTGCTAGGCGGTTTTGTGGGATGAAAACTCAACACGGCCCTTTCCAAGAAATTAATTTTGATTTTCTATTTTTTGTATTTTTGAAAATAAAAAACATACAAATTTTTTTTAAAATTTTTAAAGATTTTTTTTTTTTTATTTTATTAAGGATTTTTTCATTTTTTTTAGATTATTAAATAAAAGCAATAAATAAGAATCCACCCCCATACTTAAAAATAAACATTGTCCCCAATGTTTACAAACCAAGTAGGAGGGGGAAAAATAAACATGTTTTTAAAGATAAGAAAAAAAATATAATTCATAAAAATTAAAAGATAAGCAAGGGGTGTCTCCCAAGAGCGCTTTTCTTTTTCCCGTCTTTAAGCTAGACGGTTATTGTTAAGAAAATGGAAAATAAAAATTAAAATGGACGGGCAACTCCCTTAATTCACGCTTTGGCGAAGATGCCAAAGTTGCTCGCCCGACGTCTCCTCCGCTTTCTTCTTGATGTTCCTTGTTGTTGCTGTTGACTTGAAAATGTAAATTCAAATCACCTATCCATACCTGAGGTGATTTGAATTTTTGTAGAGGAGCGGCAAATGGATCGTGGATGATGTTTAATTGCAACGGCTCCTCTTCTACATGAAAAGCGTTAGTATAAGGAAAATCAAAAGTAAGCGTGTCAGAAAAATCTTCGCAAGGAGGAGGCTCTTGCGAAGTCATAAGATTAGGCTCCGGTTGTTTATTTTCTAAAAATAATTTTCCGTCCGAGAATTTATGGGAAATAAAATCATCGGACGCATCAGGATCATAAATTTTTGCTCCTAAAAAGTCATAAATTGTGCATGGGAATTCATTAATAGGAGAAAAATTGGGAGTCGTAGGAGGAGAAACATGTTCTTCTTCTACTCCTCTCAGCGCATCCATACACCTGACAAACTCTTGAAATAAGAGTTTTTCTTCTTCTTCGGTATAAACAACTACTGGGGTACATGAAGAGTCATGTTCCTCATTAGCAATATTATCCGAAGAAGGAGAAAAATCACTAATAGAAAAAAAATTCTCATCCAAATTTTGGGGAGAAGAATCACATGGAAATTGAGAAGGATCCCCAAAATTAGGAGAGAAGGCTTGCGGTGCGGAAGAAGAAGAACAAAAATTCGGCTCCAAATAATTATTCTCAAAACTCGGGAAACCTTCCGGGTGATCTTGTGACCAAGAGAAGTTGACATCCGAGTTGGAAGAATAATTATTTAAATCAAAATAATTATTCTCATTATAATTTGAAAAATTCTTTTCATGAACATTAGAAAAATTAGTTTCATAAAAATTTGAACTAGAATTAGAATAAAAGTGAGAAGAATTATTATCATAATTAGTACCAAAATTATTTTCATAAGAAAAGTTTTTATAATAATTATAATGATAACAATACTCACTTCGATGATAACCACCACAATTATAACAAAAATTTTGGCGCTTTTGTGCAGCTTTCAAACATTCTAGTTGATTTTGAAGCTTGGCAAGATCGGCGACCAATTTAGATAACATATTTTTAATAAAAGAAAATAAACACAACCTTTACCTAATAGAAATGAATTTAAAAATAAAATAAAAGAGAATTGAGGTAGAGAAGAAGGTTGATAAAATTAATAAAATTTGCGCTTTCAAAATATCAACAAAATAATCCCCGGCAACGGCGCCAAAAACTTGATGAAGATTTTCTATAGTTTTAAAATATTATCCAAACGAAAATCTAAAATAGGCAAGTGTACCTATCGAAATATAGTATATGAAATGTCGTATTAGACTCGGGGCCTGTTGAGTACTTCTACTCACGTAAATTAATATTATTTTATCTAAATATAAAAAGAGATTATTTTAACTAAATGAAGAAAATTAAATAAAAAGTAGCACTTGATCTAGACTCACTTTGAACTAAAATAAACCGTCATGAAATAGTAAAAGTGCAAGCTCCTAATTACTTACTTCGACCGTGCAGGTTCCTAAAGTACAAAAGCGTCTCTCTCGAGCTCATGCTTCTGACTAACCTTAGGTTGATCGATTAAGACCTCTCGGCCAGTCGAAACCCCTAAGCTTGCTTTACGCGGTGAACCCCACTATTGGATTTGACTCCAATCCGGCAGATTTATGTCGTCCTCTCTCGAGGAGTGCATTCAACTCCTTTTATCCTTGAGCGATCTCCTCGTATCCGCAACCTCTCGGTCATTTAAGATACGGATCTAAGATCGAAGAACATATCCGCGAAATATGAATTCGATACAAAATAAATCAAAGATAAATCGATAGCGAGTAAAAATAGAGAGCTTGACACATTTTTGAGAAAATAAATAAAGTTTATTTTATTCAAAGATTGTTTTGATCAAGCGCCAAGAAAATTAGCTACATGACATGAAAAGGGAGGTACATAAACAAGAACACATGATTGCTAAAAGTAATTGCTTGAAAAGAAAACTAAGTTATAAATAAAAAGTACAAGGAAGAAATGCATAAAAAGAGTAAACTAAGCTATAACATAGGCCTAAAACTAGCTTCTAATCCTCTCCCTGAGCTTCTGAACTCATCTGGAATTTATAGATTTTTCTGCTTGGGAGTCACGCCCTTGGTCACGCCCGTGACCTAGGGCGTGTAAGGCTCGGAAACCGCTGTCATGAAAGCCCGGGAACGTTGGAGAAAAACCGCCAAAAGTCGTCGTTCTGCGGGTCACGCCCCTAAGTCACGCCCGTGACCTAGGGCGTGTCTAGTCTGTTACAGGAAACGGCGTGAAGGGGAAACGGCGGGAAGTAATTCTGGCATTGTTGAAGAGGTCACGCCCCTAGTCACGCCCGTGACCCAGGGCGTGTACTGACCGGGTTAGCAAACGGCTGGAAACGGTACAATTTGGGATCAATTCGGCAGTTTCGGGTAGGTCACGCCCTGGGTCACGCCCGTGACAGGGGGCGTGTACTTGGGAAATGTTCCAGAATTGTCCCGGGAATACTTCTAGAGAAAACTCTTTTTTGACCTAGACACGCCCGTGTTCACGCCTAGACACGCCCGTGTCTGGGGGCGTGTACTTATGAAACTTTCCAGATTTGTAGAGGACGTCGTCCTCTTTCCGTTGACTGTTGCACGTCCCGTAACTCTTCCTGGTTTGAAAGTTATGACCATTTGAATTTCAGTTATCCGCGACCAAAAATCTTCATTTTCTCCAAAATATTTTCAGATCATGGTCATGAACTTGAAATTGATATTCGAAGCCCAAATTGACCTGAAATATGAAAAGAAAGCATTTAGAAACATAATTACTACAATATAATTATAATCTTATTATTAATTAAATAAAAACTATATAAAAATAACTATAATTAGTGACTTATCAAATACCCCCACACTTAATCTTTTGCTATTCCAGAGCAAAACTATGAGAAGTACTTATAAGAAATTATTATAATTTTTTAATTAAACTAAAAATTTATTAAACCAAAAGAAAGTTAAAAAAAAGTTTAGGGATTTCAAAATTAAGTTCTTAACTATGAAATTAAAATGTAAAGAGAAAGATATTTAGCCAAAAATTTCTCATATAAATTAATTAGAATTCAAAATTAAGTGATTTAGCCAACAAAATTAAATTAGAATTATTCACACTTTTTAACTAAAAAGAAACTTGAAGGAAAAATTTAAACTACTACTTATGCTCTCTTAATATTTTAATTTAAGTCTAAAACAATTATATTGGCTAAAGGTTTTTAGGAAAAAGAACTATGAAGAGGATTTTAAATTAAGGTGATGAATTTTATCCTCTCACCCCATGCCTTTTTTTCTTTTTGATATTTGCATATGTTTACCAAGAAAATGATGAATTTTATTCTCTCATTTTCTATGACATATGAACAAATAAATATTTTTTTCTTCTCTCTTCAAATAAAAACAAAATAATAAGGAGTAATGAATTTTATCCTCTTACTCCATCTTTAAGTTTTTAGGGGTTGCATATGTGTACCAAGGAATGCTTGATTCCTATGACATATGATCTAACAATAAAAAGAAAAATGCATATGTGTACCAAGGGATAATGAATTTTATCCTCTTATCCCCATGACATATGTTCTAACAAGAAAGTTTAAAACAAGGGAAATGCTAAACAATATTTAGATTAAATTAAAATAATTAGAGAGCAACTATAGTAAATTAAAATTTCCTACGAACTTTTAAAACAAAAGTGATTATAATTAAAATCTAAATATTGTTAAACTAAGCACTATAAAATTGAAACTAATTACAATTAAGAGAAAAAGAAGTAAATAAGGTACTCTAAACAAAATTAATTCATAAGTTTATTTCTTAAAATCAAATCACCTAAAAATTAAATTTAACTAACTATGATGAAATAAAAGATTAGAAAATCAAAAATTATAAAAATTCTTATAAATAAACTCAAAATATATTTCTAGAAATCACAAAAATTAAGTAGGGGTTTATTATATTTTTTTGTATTTTCTATTAAAAACAAATCCTAATTTTTTTTGCTATTCTTGGACTTCCCAAGGGCTACCCAGTGACGGGTTCGCAAGGTGCTAGGCGGTTTTGTGGGATGAAAACTCAACACGGCCCTTTCCAAGAAATTAATTTTGATTTTCTATTTTTTGTATTTTTGAAAATAAAAAACATACAAATTTTTTTTAAAATTTTTAAAGATTTTTATTTTTTTTATTTTATTAAGGATTTTTTCATTTTTTTTAGATTATTAAATAAAAGCAATAAATAAGAATCCACCCCCATACTTAAAAATAAACATTGTCCCCAATGTTTACAAACCAAGTAGGAGGGGGAAAAATAAACATGTTTTTAAAGATAAGAAAAAAAATATAATTCATAAAAATTAAAAGATAAGCAAGGGGTGTCTCCCAAGAGCGCTTTTCTTTTTCCCGTCTTTAAGCTAGACGGTTATTGTTAAGAAAATGGAAAATAAAAATTAAAATGGACGGGCAACTCCCTTAATTCACGCTTTGGCGAAGATGCCAAAGTTGCTCGCCCGACGTCTCCTCCGCTTTCTTCTTGATGTTCCTTGTTGTTGCTGTTGACTTGAAAATGTAAATTCAAATCACCTATCCATACCTGAGGTGATTTGAATTTTTGTAGAGGAGCGGCAAATGGATCGTGGATGATGTTTAATTGCAACGGCTCCTCTTCTACATGAAAAGCGTTAGTATAAGGAAAATCAAAAGTAAGCGTGTCAGAAAAATCTTCGCAAGGAGGAGGCTCTTGCGAAGTCATAAGATTAGGCTCCGGTTGTTTATTTTCTAAAAATAATTTTCCGTCCGAGAATTTATGGGAAATAAAATCATCGGACGCATCAGGATCATAAATTTTTGCTCCTAAAAAGTCATAAATTGTGCATGGGAATTCATTAATAGGAGAAAAATTGGGAGTCATAGGAGGAGAAACATGTTCTTCTTCTACTCCTCTCAGCGCATCCATACACCTGACAAACTCTTGAAATAAGAGTTTTTCTTCTTCTTCGGTATAAACAACTACTGGGGTACATGAAGAGTCATGTTCCTCATTAGCAATATTATCCGAAGAAGGAGAAAAATCACTAATAGAAAAAAAATTCTCATCCAAATTTTGGGGAGAAGAATCACATGGAAATTGAGAAGGATCCCCAAAATTAGGAGAGAAGGCTTGCGGTGCGGAAGAAGAAGAACAAAAATTCGGCTCCAAATAATTATTCTCAAAACTCGGGAAACCTTCCGGGTGATCTTGTGACCAAGAGAAGTTGACATCCGAGTTGGAAGAATAATTATTTAAATCAAAATAATTATTCTCATTATAATTTGAAAAATTCTTTTCATGAACATTAGAAAAATTAGTTTCATAAAAATTTGAACTAGAATTAGAATAAAAGTGAGAAGAATTATTATCATAATTAGTACCAAAATTATTTTCATAAGAAAAGTTTTTATAATAATTATAATGATAACAATACTCACTTCGATGATAACCACCACAATTATAACAAAAATTTTGGCGCTTTTGTGCAGCTTTCAAACATTCTAGTTGATTTTGAAGCTTGGCAAGATCGGCGACCAATTTAGATAACATATTTTTAATAAAAGAAAATAAACACAACCTTTACCTAATAGAAATGAATTTAAAAATAAAATAAAAGAGAATTGAGGTAGAGAAGAAGGTTGATAAAATTAATAAAATTTGCGCTTTCAAAATATCAACAAAATAATCCCCGGCAACGGCGCCAAAAACTTGATGAAGATTTTCTATAGTTTTAAAATATTATCCAAACGAAAATCTAAAATAGGCAAGTGTACCTATCGAAATATAGTATATGAAATGTCGTATTAGACTCGGGGCCTGTTGAGTACTTCTACTCACGTAAATTAATATTATTTTATCTAAATATAAAAAGAGATTATTTTAACTAAATGAAGAAAATTAAATAAAAAGTAGCACTTGATCTAGACTCACTTTGAACTAAAATAAACCGTCATGAAATAGTAAAAGTGCAAGCTCCTAATTACTTACTTCGACCGTGCAGGTTCCTAAAGTACAAAAGCGTCTCTCTCGAGCTCATGCTTCTGACTAACCTTAGGTTGATCGATTAAGACCTCTCGGCCAGTCGAAACCCCTAAGCTTGCTTTACGCGGTGAACCCCACTATTGGATTTGACTCCAATCCGGCAGATTTATGTCGTCCTCTCTCGAGGAGTGCATTCAACTCCTTTTATCCTTGAGCGATCTCCTCGTATCCGCAACCTCTCGGTCATTTAAGATACGGATCTAAGATCGAAGAACATATCCGCGAAATATGAATTCGATACAAAATAAATCAAAGATAAATCGATAGCGAGTAAAAATAGAGAGCTTGACACATTTTTGAGAAAATAAATAAAGTTTATTTTATTCAAAGATTGTTTTGATCAAGCGCCAAGAAAATTAGCTACATGACATGAAAAGGGAGGTACATAAACAAGAACACATGATTGCTAAAAGTAATTGCTTGAAAAGAAAACTAAGTTATAAATAAAAAGTACAAGGAAGAAATGCATAAAAAGAGTAAACTAAGCTATAACATAGGCCTAAAACTAGCTTCTAATCCTCTCCCTGAGCTTCTGAACTCATCTGGAATTTATAGATTTTTCTGCTTGGGAGTCACGCCCTTGGTCACGCCCGTGACCTAGGGCGTGTAAGGCTCGGAAACCGCTGTCATGAAAGCCCGGGAACGTTGGAGAAAAACCGCCAAAAGTCACCGTTCTGCGGGTCACGCCCCTAAGTCACGCCCGTGACCTAGGGCGTGTCTAGTCTGTTACAGGAAACGGCGCGAAGGGGAAATGGCGGGAAGTAATTCTGGCGTTGTTGAAGAGGTCACGCCCCTAGTCACGCCCGTGACCTAGGGCGTGTACTGACCGGGTTAGCAAACGGCTGGAAACGGTACAATTTGGGATCAATTCGGCAGTTTCGGGTAGGTCACGGCCTGGGTCACGCCCGTGACAGGGGGCGTGTACTTGGGAAATGTTCCAGAATTGTCCCGGGAATACTTCTAGAGAAAACTCTTTTTTGACCTAGACACGCCCGTGTTCACGCCTAGACACGCCCGTGTTCACGCCTAGACACGCCCGTGTCTGGGGGCGTGTACTTATGAAACTTTCCAGATTTGTAGAGGACGTCGTCCTCTTTCCGTTGACTGGTTGCACGTCCCGTAACTCTTCCTGGTTTGAAAGTTATGACCATTTGAATTTCAGTTATCCGCGACCAAAAATCTTCATTTTCTCCAAAATATTTTCAGATCATGGTCATGAACTTGAAATTGATATTCGAAGCCCAAATTGACCTGAAATATGAAAAGAAAGCATTTAGAAACATAATTACTACAATATAATTATAATCTTATTATTAATTAAATAAAAACTATATAAAAATAACTATAATTAGTGACTTATCAAATACCCCCACACTTAATCTTTTGCTATTCCAGAGCAAAACTATGAGAAGTACTTATAAGAAATTATTATAATTTTTTAATTAAACTAAAAATTTATTAAACCAAAAGAAAGTTAAAAAAAAGTTTAGGGATTTCAAAATTAAGTTCTTAACTATGAAATTAAAATGTAAAGAGAAAGATATTTAGCCAAAAATTTCTCATATAAATTAATTAGAATTCAAAATTAAGTGATTTAGCCAACAAAATTAAATTAGAATTATTCACACTTTTTAACTAAAAAGAAACTTGAAGGAAAAATTTAAACTACTACTTATGCTCTCTTAATATTTTAATTTAAGTCTAAAACAATTATATTGGCTAAAGGTTTTTAGGAAAAAGAACTATGAAGAGGATTTTAAATTAAGGTGATGAATTTTATCCTCTCACCCCATGCCTTTTTTTCTTTTTGATATTTGCATATGTTTACCAAGAAAATGATGAATTTTATTCTCTCATTTTCCATGACATATGAACAAATAAATATTTTTTTTCTTCTCTCTTCAAATAAAAACAAAATAATAAGGAGTAATGAATTTTATCCTCTTACTCCATCTTTAAGTTTTTAGGGGTTGCATATGTGTACCAAGGAATGCTTGATTCCTATGACATATGATCTAACAATAAAAAGAAAAATGCATATGTGTACCAAGGGATAATGAATTTTATCCTCTTATCCCCATGACATATGTTCTAACAAGAAAGTTTAAAACAAGGGAAATGCTAAACAATATTTAGATTAAATTAAAATAATTAGAGAGCAACTATAGTAAATTAAAATTTCCTACGAACTTTTAAAACAAAAGTGATTATAATTAAAATCTAAATATTGTTAAACTAAGCACTATAAAATTGAAACTAATTACAATTAAGAGAAAAAGAAGTAAATAAGGTACTCTAAACAAAATTAATTCATAAGTTTATTTCTTAAAATCAAATCACCTAAAAATTAAATTTAACTAACTATGATGAAATAAAAGATTAGAAAATCAAAAATTATAAAAATTCTTATAAATAAACTCAAAATATATTTCTAGAAATCACAAAAATTAAGTAGGGGTTTATTATATTTTTTTGTATTTTCTATTAAAAACAAATCCTAATTTTTTTTGCTATTCTTGGACTTCCCAAGGGCTACCCAGTGACGGGTTCGCAAGGTGCTAGGCGGTTTTGTGGGATGAAAACTCAACACGGCCCTTTCCAAGAAATTAATTTTGATTTTCTATTTTTTGTATTTTTGAAAATAAAAAACATACAAATTTTTTTAAAATTTTTAAAGATTTTTATTTTTTTTATTTTATTAAGGATTTTTTCATTTTTTTAGATTATTAAATAAAAGCAATAAATAAGAATCCACCCCCATACTTAAAAATAAACATTGTCCCCAATGTTTACAAACCAAGTAGGAGGGGGAAAAATAAACATGTTTTTAAAGATAAGAAAAAAAATATAATTCATAAAAATTAAAAGATAAGCAAGGGGTGTCTCCCAAGAGCGCTTTTCTTTTTCCCGTCTTTAAGCTAGACGGTTATTGTTAAGAAAATGGAAAATAAAAATTAAAATGGACGGGCAACTCCCTTAATTCACGCTTTGGCGAAGATGCCAAAGTTGCTCGCCCGACGTCTCCTCCGCTTTCTTCTTGATGTTCCTTGTTGTTGCTGTTGACTTGAAAATGTAAATTCAAATCACCTATCCATACCTGAGGTGATTTGAATTTTTGTAGAGGAGCGGCAAATGGATCGTGGATGATGTTTAATTGCAACGGCTCCTCTTCTACATGAAAAGCGTTAGTATAAGGAAAATCAAAAGTAAGCGTGTCAGAAAAATCTTCGCAAGGAGGAGGCTCTTGCGAAGTCATAAGATTAGGCTCCGGTTGTTTATTTTCTAAAAATAATTTTCCGTCCGAGAATTTATGGGAAATAAAATCATCGGACGCATCAGGATCATAAATTTTTGCTCCTAAAAAGTCATAAATTGTGCATGGGAATTCATTAATAGGAGAAAAATTGGGAGTCGTAGGAGGAGAAACATGTTCTTCTTCTACTCCTCTCAGCGCATCCATACACCTGACAAACTCTTGAAATAAGAGTTTTTCTTCTTCTTCGGTATAAACAACTACTGGGGTACATGAAGAGTCATGTTCCTCATTAGCAATATTATCCGAAGAAGGAGAAAAATCACTAATAGAAAAAAAATTCTCATCCAAATTTTGGGGAGAAGAATCACATGGAAATTGAGAAGGATCCCCAAAATTAGGAGAGAAGGCTTGCGGTGCGGAAGAAGAAGAACAAAAATTCGGCTCCAAATAATTATTCTCAAAACTCGGGAAACCTTCCGGGTGATCTTGTGACCAAGAGAAGTTGACATCCGAGTTGGAAGAATAATTATTTAAATCAAAATAATTATTCTCATTATAATTTGAAAAATTCTTTTCATGAACATTAGAAAAATTAGTTTCATAAATATTTGAACTAGAATTAGAATAAAAGTGAGAAGAATTATTATCATAATTAGTACCAAAATTATTTTCATAAGAAAAGTTTTTATAATAATTATAATGATAACAATACTCACTTCGATGATAACCACCACAATTATAACAAAAATTTTGGCGCTTTTGTGCAGCTTTCAAACATTCTAGTTGATTTTGAAGCTTGGCAAGATCGGCGACCAATTTAGATAACATATTTTTAATAAAAGAAAATAAACACAACCTTTACCTAATAGAAATGAATTTAAAAATAAAATAAAAGAGAATTGAGGTAGAGAAGAAGGTTGATAAAATTAATAAAATTTGCGCTTTCAAAATATCAACAAAATAATCCCCGGCAACGGCGCCAAAAACTTGATGAAGATTTTCTATAGTTTTAAAATATTATCCAAACGAAAATCTAAAATAGGCAAGTGTACCTATCGAAATATAGTATATGAAATGTCGTATTAGACTCGGGGCCTGTTGAGTACTTCTACTCACGTAAATTAATATTATTTTATCTAAATATAAAAAGAGATTATTTTAACTAAATGAAGAAAATTAAATAAAAAGTAGCACTTGATCTAGACTCACTTTGAACTAAAATAAACCGTCATGAAATAGTAAAAGTGCAAGCTCCTAATTACTTACTTCGACCGTGCAGGTTCCTAAAGTACAAAAGCGTCTCTCTCGAGCTCATGCTTCTGACTAACCTTAGGTTGATCGATTAAGACCTCTCGGCCAGTCGAAACCCCTAAGCTTGCTTTACGCGGTGAACCCCACTATTGGATTTGACTCCAATCCGGCAGATTTATGTCGTCCTCTCTCGAGGAGTGCATTCAACTCCTTTTATCCTTGAGCGATCTCCTCGTATCCGCAACCTCTCGGTCATTTAAGATACGGATCTAAGATCGAAGAACATATCCGCGAAATATGAATTCGATACAAAATAAATCAAAGATAAATCGATAGCGAGTAAAAATAGAGAGCTTGACACATTTTTGAGAAAATAAATAAAGTTTATTTTATTCAAAGATTGTTTTGATCAAGCGCCAAGAAAATTAGCTACATGACATGAAAAGGGAGGTACATAAACAAGAACACATGATTGCTAAAAGTAATTGCTTGAAAAGAAAACTAAGTTATAAATAAAAAGTACAAGGAAGAAATGCATAAAAAGAGTAAACTAAGCTATAACATAGGCCTAAAACTAGCTTCTAATCCTCTCCCTGAGCTTCTGAACTCATCTGGAATTTATAGATTTTTCTGCTTGGGAGTCACGCCCTTGGTCACGCCCGTGACCTAGGGCGTGTAAGGCTCGGAAACCGCTGTCATGAAAGCCCGGGAACGTTGGAGAAAAACCGCCAAAAGTCGCCGTTCTGCGGGTCACGCCCCTAAGTCACGCCCGTGACCTAGGGCGTGTCTAGTCTGTTACAGGAAACGGCGCGAAGGGGAAATGGCGGGAAGTAATTCTGGCATTGTTGAAGAGGTCACGCCCCTAGTCACGCCCGTGACCTAGGGCGTGTACTGACCGGGTTAGCAAACGGCTGGAAACGGTACAATTTGGGATCAATTCGGCAGTTTCGGGTAGGTCACGCCCTGGGTCACGCCCGTGACAGGGGGCGTGTACTTGGGAAATGTTCCAGAATTGTCCCGGGAATACTTCTAGAGAAAACTCTTTTTTGACCTAGACACGCCCGTGTTCACGCCTAGACACGCCCGTGTCTGGGGGCGTGTACTTATGAAACTTTCCAGATTTGTAGAGGACGTCGTCCTCTTTCCGTTGACTGGTTGCACGTCCCGTAACTCTTCCTGGTTTGAAAGTTATGACCATTTGAATTTCAGTTATCCGCGACCAAAAATCTTCATTTTCTCCAAAATATTTTCAGATCATGGTCATGAACTTGAAATTGATATTCGAAGCCCAAATTGACCTGAAATATGAAAAGAAAGCATTTAGAAACATAATTACTACAATATAATTATAATCTTATTATTAATTAAATAAAAACTATATAAAAATAACTATAATTAGTGACTTATCAAATACCCCCACACTTAATCTTTTGCTATTCCAGAGCAAAACTATGAGAAGTACTTATAAGAAATTATTATAATTTTTTAATTAAACTAAAAATTTATTAAACCAAAAGAAAGTTAAAAAAAGTTTAGGGATTTCAAAATTAAGTTCTTAACTATGAAATTAAAATGTAAAGAGAAAGATATTTAGCCAAAAATTTCTCATATAAATTAATTAGAATTCAAAATTAAGTGATTTAGCCAACAAAATTAAATTAGAATTATTCACACTTTTTAACTAAAAAGAAACTTGAAGGAAAAATTTAAACTACTACTTATGCTCTCTTAATATTTTAATTTAAGTCTAAAACAATTATATTGGCTAAAGGTTTTTAGGAAAAAGAACTATGAAGAGGATTTTAAATTAAGGTGATGAATTTTATCCTCTCACCCCATGCCTTTTTTTCTTTTTGATATTTGCATATGTTTACCAAGAAAATGATGAATTTTATTCTCTCATTTTCCATGACATATGAACAAATAAATATTTTTTTTCTTCTCTCTTCAAATAAAAACAAAATAATAAGGAGTAATGAATTTTATCCTCTTACTCCATCTTTAAGTTTTTAGGGGTTGCATATGTGTACCAAGGAATGCTTGATTCCTATGACATATGATCTAACAATAAAAAGAAAAATGCATATGTGCACCAAGGGATAATGAATTTTATCCTCTTATCCCCATGACATATGTTCTAACAAGAAAGTTTAAAACAAGGGAAATGCTAAACAATATTTAGATTAAATTAAAATAATTAGAGAGCAACTATAGTAAATTAAAATTTCCTACGAACTTTTAAAACAAAAGTGATTATAATTAAAATCTAAATATTGTTAAACTAAGCACTATAAAATTGAAACTAATTACAATTAAGAGAAAAAGAAGTAAATAAGGTACTCTAAACAAAATTAATTCATAAGTTTATTTCTTAAAATCAAATCACCTAAAAATTAAATTTAACTAACTATGATGAAATAAAAGATTAGAAAATCAAAAATTATAAAAATTCTTATAAATAAACTCAAAATATATTTCTAGAAATCACAAAAATTAAGTAGGGGTTTATTATATTTTTTTGTATTTTCTATTAAAAACAAATCCTAATTTTTTTTGCTATTCTTGGACTTCCCAAGGGCTACCCAGTGACGGGTTCGCAAGGTGCTAGGCGGTTTTGTGGGATGAAAACTCAACACGGCCCTTTCCAAGAAATTAATTTTGATTTTCTATTTTTTGTATTTTTGAAAATAAAAAACATACAAATTTTTTTAAAATTTTTAAAGATTTTTTTTTTTTTATTTTATTAAGGATTTTTTCATTTTTTTTAGATTATTAAATAAAAGCAATAAATAAGAATCCACCCCCATACTTAAAAATAAACATTGTCCCCAATGTTTACAAACCAAGTAGGAGGGGGAAAAATAAACATGTTTTTAAAGATAAGAAAAAAATATAATTCATAAAAATTAAAAGATAAGCAAGGGGTGTCTCCCAAGAGCGCTTTTCTTTTTCCCGTCTTTAAGCTAGACGGTTATTGTTAAGAAAATGGAAAATAAAAATTAAAATGGACGGGCAACTCCCTTAATTCACGCTTTGGCGAAGATGCCAAAGTTGCTCGCCCGACGTCTCCTCCGCTTTCTTCTTGATGTTCCTTGTTGTTGTTGTTGACTTGAAAATGTAAATTCAAATCACCTATCCATACCTGAGGTGATTTGAATTTTTGTAGAGGAGCGGCAAATGGATCGTGGATGATGTTTAATTGCAACGGCTCCTCTTCTACATGAAAAGCGTTAGTATAAGGAAAATCAAAAGTAAGCGTGTCAGAAAAATCTTCGCAAGGAGGAGGCTCTTGCGAAGTCATAAGATTAGGCTCCGGTTGTTTATTTTCTAAAAATAATTTTCCGTCCGAGAATTTATGGGAAATAAAATCATCGGACGCATCAGGATCATAAATTTTTGCTCCTAAAAAGTCATAAATTGTGCATGGGAATTCATTAATAGGAGAAAAATTGGGAGTCGTAGGAGGAGAAACATGTTCTTCTTCTACTCCTCTCAGCGCATCCATACACCTGACAAACTCTTGAAATAAGAGTTTTTCTTCTTCTTCGGTATAAACAACTACTGGGGTACATGAAGAGTCATGTTCCTCATTAGCAATATTATCCGAAGAAGGAGAAAAATCACTAATAGAAAAAAATTCTCATCCAAATTTTGGGGAGAAGAATCACATGGAAATTGAGAAGGATCCCCAAAATTAGGAGAGAAGGCTTGCGGTGCGGAAGAAGAAGAACAAAAATTCGGCTCCAAATAATTATTCTCAAAACTCGGGAAACCTTCCGGGTGATCTTGTGACCAAGAGAAGTTGACATCCGAGTTGGAAGAATAATTATTTAAATCAAAATAATTATTCTCATTATAATTTGAAAAATTCTTTTCATGAACATTAGAAAAATTAGTTTCATAAATATTTGAACTAGAATTAGAATAAAAGTGAGAAGAATTATTATCATAATTAGTACCAAAATTATTTTCATAAGAAAAGTTTTTATAATAATTATAATGATAACAATACTCACTTCGATGATAACCACCACAATTATAACAAAAATTTTGGCGCTTTTGTGCAGCTTTCAAACATTCTAGTTGATTTTGAAGCTTGGCAAGATCGGCGACCAATTTAGATAACATATTTTTAATAAAAGAAAATAAACACAACCTTTACCTAATAGAAATGAATTTAAAAATAAAATAAAAGAGAATTGAGGTAGAGAAGAAGGTTGATAAAATTAATAAAATTTGCGCTTTCAAAATATCAACAAAATAATCCCCGGCAACGGCGCCAAAAACTTGATGAAGATTTTCTATAGTTTTAAAATATTATCCAAACGAAAATCTAAAATAGGCAAGTGTACCTATCGAAATATAGTATATGAAATGTCGTATTAGACTCGGGGCCTGTTGAGTACTTCTACTCACGTAAATTAATATTATTTTATCTAAATATAAAAAGAGATTATTTTAACTAAATGAAGAAAATTAAATAAAAAGTAGCACTTGATCTAGACTCACTTTGAACTAAAATAAACCGTCATGAAATAGTAAAAGTGCAAGCTCCTAATTACTTACTTCGACCGTGCAGGTTCCTAAAGTACAAAAGCGTCTCTCTCGAGCTCATGCTTCTGACTAACCTTAGGTTGATCGATTAAGACCTCTCGGCCAGTCGAAACCCCTAAGCTTGCTTTACGCGGTGAACCCCACTATTGGATTTGACTCCAATCCGGCAGATTTATGTCGTCCTCTCTCGAGGAGTGCATTCAACTCCTTTTATCCTTGAGCGATCTCCTCGTATCCGCAACCTCTCGGTCATTTAAGATACGGATCTAAGATCGAAGAACATATCCGCGAAATATGAATTCGATACAAAATAAATCAAAGATAAATCGATAGCGAGTAAAAATAGAGAGCTTGACACATTTTTGAGAAAATAAATAAAGTTTATTTTATTCAAAGATTGTTTTGATCAAGCGCCAAGAAAATTAGCTACATGACATGAAAAGGGAGGTACATAAACAAGAACACATGATTGCTAAAAGTAATTGCTTGAAAAGAAAACTAAGTTATAAATAAAAAGTACAAGGAAGAAATGCATAAAAAGAGTAAACTAAGCTATAACATAGGCCTAAAACTAGCTTCTAATCCTCTCCCTGAGCTTCTGAACTCATCTGGAATTTATAGATTTTTCTGCTTGGGAGTCACGCCCTTGGTCACGCCCGTGACCTAGGGCGTGTAAGGCTCGGAAACCGCTGTCATGAAAGCCCGGGAACGTTGGAGAAAAACTGCCAAAAGTCGTCGTTCTGCGGGTCACGCCCCTAAGTCACGCCCGTGACCTAGGGCGTGTCTAGTCTGTTATAGGAAATGGCGCGAAGTGAAAATGGCGGAAAGTAATTCTGGCATTTTTGAAGAGGTCACTCCCCTTGTCACGCCTGTGACCTAGGGCGTGTACTGACCGGGTTAGCAAACGGCTGGAAACGGTACAATTTGGGATCAATTCGGCAGTTTCGGGTAGGTCACGCCTGGGTCACGCCCGTGACAGGGGGCGTGTACTTGGGAAATGTTCCAGAATTGTCCCGGGAATACTTCAAGAGAAAACTCTTTTTTTGACCTAGACACGCCCGTGTTCACGCCTAGACACGCCCGTGTTCACGCCTAGGCACGCCCGTGTCTAGGGTCGTGTACTTATGAAACTTTTCAGATTTGTAGAGGACGTCGTCCTCTTTCCGTTGACTTGTTGCACGTCCGGTAACTCTTCCTGGTTTGAAAGTTATGACCATTTGAATTTCAGTTATCCGCGACCAAAAATCTTCATTTTCTCCAAAATATTTTCAGATCATGGTCATGAACTTGAAATTGATATTCGAAGCCCAAATTGACCTGAAACATGAAAAGAAAGCATTTAGAAACATAATTACTACAATATAATTATAATCTTATTATTAATTAAATAAAAACTATATAAAAATAACTATAATTAGTGACTTATCAAATACCCCCACACTTAATCTTTTGCTATTCCAGAGCAAAACTATGAGAAGTACTTATAAGAAATTATTATAATTTTTTAATTAAACTAAAAATTTATTAAACCAAAAGAAAGTTAAAAAAAGTTTAGGGATTTCAAAATTAAGTTCTTAACTATGAAATTAAAATGTAAAGAGAAAGATATTTAGCCAAAAATTTCTCATATAAATTAATTAGAATTCAAAATTAAGTGATTTAGCCAACAAAATTAAATTAGAATTATTCACACTTTTTAACTAAAAAGAAACTTGAAGGAAAAATTTAAACTACTACTTATGCTCTCTTAATATTTTAATTTAAGTCTAAAATAATTATATTGGCTAAAGGTTTTTAGGAAAAAGAACTATGAAGAGGATTTTAAATTAAGGTGATGAATTTTATCCTCTCACCCCATGCCTTTTTTTCTTTTTGATATTTGCATATGTTTACCAAGAAAATGATGAATTTTATTCTCTCATTTTCCATGACATATGAACAAATAAATATTTTTTTTCTTCTCTCTTCAAATAAAAAAAAATAATAAGGAGTAATGAATTTTATCCTCTTACTCCATCTTTAAGTTTTTAGGGGTTGCATATGTGTACCAAGGAATGCTTGATTCCTATGACATATGATCTAACAATAAAAAGAAAAATGCATATGTGTACCAAGGGATAATGAATTTTATCCTCTTATCCCCATGACATATGTTCTAACAAGAAAGTTTAAAACAAGGGAAATGCTAAACAATATTTAGATTAAATTAAAATAATTAGAGAGCAACTATAGTAAATTAAAATTTCCTACGAACTTTTAAAACAAAAGTGATTATAATTAAAATCTAAATATTGTTAAACTAAGCACTATAAAATTGAAACTAATTACAATTAAGAGAAAAAGAAGTAAATAAGGTACTCTAAACAAAATTAATTCATAAGTTTATTTCTTAAAATCAAATCACCTAAAAATTAAATTTAACTAACTATGATGAAATAAAAGATTAGAAAATCAAAAATTATAAAAATTCTTATAAATAAACTCAAAATATATTTCTAGAAATCACAAAAATTAAGTAGGGGTTTATTATATTTTTTTGTATTTTCTATTAAAAACAAATCCTAATTTTTTTGCTATTCTTGGACTTCCCAAGGGCTACCCAGTGACGGGTTCGCAAGGTGCTAGGCGGTTTTGTGGATGAAAACTCAACACGGCCCTTTCCAAGAAATTAATTTTGATTTTCTATTTTTTGTATTTTTGAAAATAAAAAACATACAAATTTTTTAAAAATAATTTAAGATTTATTTTTTTTATTAAAAATATTTTCATTTTTTAGATTATTAAATAAAAGCAATAAATAAGAATCCACCCCCATACTTAAAAATAAACATTGTCCCCAATGTTTACAAACCAAGTAGGAGGGGGAAAAATAAACATGTTTTTAAAGATAAGAAAAAAAATATAATTCATAAAAATGAAAAGATAAGCAAGGGGTGTCTCCCAAGAGCGCTTTTCTTTTTCCCGTCTTTAACCTTGACGATTTTTGTTAAGAAAATGGAAAATTAAAATTAAAATGGACGGGCAACTCCCTTAATTCACGCTTTGGCGAAGATGCCAAAGTTGCTCGCCCGACGTCTCCTCCGCTTTCTTCTTGATGTTCCTTGTTGTTGCTGTTGACTTGAAAATGTAAATTCAAATCACCTATCCATACCTGAGGTGATTTGAATTTTTGTAGAGGAGCGGAAAATGGATCGTGGATGATGTTTAATTGCAACGGCTCCTCTTCTACATGAAAAGCGTTAGTATAAGGAAAATCAAAAGTAAGCGTGTCAGAAAAATCTTAGCAAGGAGGAGGCTCTTGCGAAGTCTTAAGATTACGCTCCGGTTGTTTATTTTCTAAAAATAATATTCCGTCCGAGAATTTTTTGGAAATAAAATCATCGGACGCATCAGGATCATAAATTTTTGCTCCTAAAAAGTCTTAAATTATGCATGTGAATTCATTAATAGGAAAAAAAATTGGGAGTCGTAGGAGGAGAAACATGTTCTTCTTCTACTCCTCTCAGCGCATCCATACACCTGACAAACTCTTGAAATAAGAGTTTTTCTTCTTCTTCGGTATAAACAACTACTGGGGTACATGAAGAGTCATGTTCCTCATTAGCAATATTATCCAAAGAAGGAGAAAAATCACTAATAGAAAAAAAATTCTCATTCAAATTTTGGGGAGAAGAATCACATGGAAATTGAGAAGGATCCCCAAAATTAGGAGAGAAGGCTTGCGGTGCGGAAGAAGAAGAACAAAAATTCGGCTCCAAATAATTATTCTCAAAACTCGGGAAACCTTCCGGGTGATCTTGTGACCAAGAGAAGTTGACATCCGAGTTGGAAGAATAATTATTTAAATCAAAATAATTATTCTCATTATAATTTGAAAAATTCTTTTCATGAACATTAGAAAAATTAGTTTCATAAAATATTTGAACTAGAATTAGAATAAAAGTGAGAAGAATTATTATCATAATTAGTACCAAAATTATTTTCATAAGAAAAGTTTTTATAATAATTATAATGATAACAATACTCACTTCGATGATAACCACCACAATTATAACAAAAATTTTGGCGCTTTTGTGCAGCTTTCAAACATTCTAGTTGATTTTGAAGCTTGGCAAGATCGGCGACCAATTTAGATAACATATTTTTAAAAAAAGAAAATAAACACAACCTTTACCTAATAGAAATGAATTTAAAAATAAAATAAAAGAGAATTGAGGTAGAGAAGAAGGTTGATAAAATTAATAAAATTTGCGCTTTCAAAATATCAACAAAATAATCCCTGGCAACGGCGCCAAAAACTTGATGAAGATTTTCTATAGTTTTAAAATATTATCCAAACAAAAATCTAAAATAGGCAAGTGTACCTATCGAAATATAGTATATGAAATGTCGTATTAGA
The DNA here is from genome assembly GCA_039513925.1 of Platanthera zijinensis. NCBI lineage: Eukaryota > Viridiplantae > Streptophyta > Magnoliopsida > Asparagales > Orchidaceae > Platanthera > Platanthera zijinensis. Next base: position 60,736,123 of record CM077094.1, on the reverse strand, counting down.
CTCGGGGCCTGTTGAGTACTTCTACTCACATAAATTAATATTATTTTATCTAAATATAAAAAGAGATTATTTTAACTAAATGAAGAAAATTAAATAAAAAGTAGCACTTGATCTAGACTCACTTTGAACTAAAATAAACCGTCATGAAATAGTAAAAGTGCAAGCTCCTAATTACTTACTTCGACCGTGCAGGTTCCTAAAGTACAAAAGCATCTCTCTCGAGCTCATGCTTCTGACTAACCTTAGGTTGATCGATTAAGACCTCTCGGCCAGTCGAAACCCCTAAGCTTGCTTTACGCGGTGAACCCCACTATTCGATTTGACTCAAATCCGGCAGATTTATATCGTCCTCTCTCGAGGAGTGCGTTCAACTCCTTTTATTCTTGAGCGATCTCCTCATATCCGCAACCTCTCGGTCATTTAAGATACGGATCTAAGACCGAAAAACATATCCGCAAAATATGAATTCGATACAAAATAAATCAAAGATAAATCGATAGCGAGTAAAAATAGAGAGCTTGACACATTTTTGAGAAAATAAATAAAGTTTATTTTATTCAAAGATGGTTTTGATCAAGCACAAGGAAAATTAGCTACATGATATGAAAAGGGAGGTACATAAATAAGAACACATGATTGCTAAAAGTAATTGCTTGAAAAGAAAACTAAGTAATAAATAAAAAGTACAAGGAAGAAATGCATAAAAAGAGTAAACTAAGCTATAACATAGGCCTAAAACTAGCTTCTAATCCTCTCCCTGAGCTTCTGAACTCATATGGAATTTATATATTTTTCTGCTTGGGAGTCACACCTTTGGTCACGCCCGTGACCTAGGGAGTGTAAGGCTCAAAAACTGCTGTCATGAAAGCCCGAAAACATTGGAGAAAAACTTCCAAAAGTCGCCGTTCTGCGGGTCACGCCCCTAAGTCACGCCCATGTCCTAGGGCGTGTCTAGTCTGTTACAGGAAACAGCACGAAGGGGAAATGGCAGGAAGTAATTCTTGCGTTGTTGAAGAGGTCGCCCCCTAGTCACGCCCGTGACCTAGGGCGTGTATTAGCCAGGTTAGCAAACGGCTTGAAACGGTACAATTTGGGATCAATTCGGCAGTTTCGGGTAGGTCATAGCATATGTCACGCCCGTGACAGGGGGCGTGTACTTGGGAAATGTTCCAGAATTATCCCGGGAATACTTCTAGAGAAAACTCTTTTTTTGACCTAGACACGCCATTATTCACGCCTAGACACGCCCGAGTTCACACCTTGATACGCCCGTTTCTAGGGGCGTGTACTTATGAAACTTTCCAGATTTGTAGAGGACGTCGTCCTCTTTCCGTTGACTGGTTGCATGTCCCATAACTCTTCCTGGTTTGAAAGTTATGACCATTTGAATTTAAGTTATCCGCGACCAAAAATCTTTATTTTCTCCAAAATATTTTCAGATCATGGTCATGAACTTGAAATTGATAATCGAAGCCCAAATTGACCTGAAACATGAAAAGAAAGCATTTAGAAATATAATTACTACAATATAATTATAATCTTATTATTAATTAAATAAAAACTATATAAAAATAACTATAATTAGTGACTTATCAAATACCCCCACACTTAATCTTTTGCTATTCCAGAGCAAAACTATGAGAAGTACTTATAAGAAATTTTTATAATTTTTTAATTAAACTAAAAATTTATTAAACCAAAAGTATGTTTAAAAAAAGTTTAGGGATTTCAAAATTATGTTCTTAATTATGAAATTAAAATGTAAAGAGAAAGATATTTAGCCAAAAATTTCTCATATAAATTAATTAGAATTCAAAATTAAGTGATTTAGGCAACAAAATTAAATTAGAATTATTCACACTTTTTAACTAAAAAGAAACTTGAAGGAAAAAATTTAAACTACTACTATGCTCTCTTAATATTTTAATTTAAGTCTAAAACAATTATATTGGATAAAGGTTTTAAGGAAAAAGAACTATGAAAAGGATTTTAAATTAAGGTGATGAATTTTATCCTCTCACCCAATGGCTTTTTTTCTTTTTGATATTTGCATATGTTTACCAAGAAAATGATGAATTTTATTCTCTCATTTTCCATGACATATGAAAAAATAAATATTTTTTTCTTCTCTCTTCAAATAAAAACAAAATAATAAGGAGTAATGAATTTTATCCTCTTACTCCATCTTTAAGTTTTTAGGAGTTGCATATGTGTACCAAGGAATGCTTGATTCCTAAGACATATGATCTAATAATAAAAATAAAAATACATATGTGTACCAAGGGATAATGAATTTTATCCTCTTATCCCCATGTCATATGTTCTAACAAGAAAGTTTAAAACAAGTGAAATGCTAAACAATATTTTGATTAAATAAAAAAAGGTAGTTTTTATGGGCAAACCAATTTTTGATAAGTGCAAACCAATTTTACGGGCAAACCAAAAAATTATATGTGCAAACCAAATTGTTACGTGCAAACCAATATAATTTTTTACATATTTATTTAATAAAATATGAACAAATAGTTTAACAATAATATTATAAAATTTAACGTATTATAAAAGTTTCAAATTCATCATAGAAATATTCTTTTAATGATGAGTGTAACATTTCAAAAAAAAAAAATCTTCACTCGAGAAATACGAAACAAAATTATGAAGATGAGAAATACGAAAAGAAATGTTTAAACCAGAAATAAGGAGCTGAAGATGAGCGAGAATGTTTGAAATAAATAAATCTAGAGCTCGCGCAGTGGTCAGAAGCGAGAATGTGTGGTAGGTGTCATCACGTATGGCGGCGTTTTAGGTGTCATCACGTATGACGGCGTTGTACGTGTCATCATGTATGACGGCGTTGTAGGTGGCATCACGTATGACGTCGTTGTAGGTGTCATCGTGAATGGTGGCGTTGGCGGTGTCATCACGTATGACGGCGTTGGCGGTGTCATCACGTATGACGGCGTTGGCGGTGTCATCACGTATGACGGCATTGGCGGTGTCATCACGTATGACAGCGTTGGCGGTGTCATCACGTATGACGGCGTTGGAGGTGTCATCACATATGGCGGCGTTGGGGGCGTTGGCAGGCGTTGGCGGCGTTGGCGATATTGGCGGCGTTGGCGGTTTTGGCGGGTAAGGCGGCGTTGACGGCGTTGGCGGGTATGACGACGTTGGCGGCGTTGGAGGCGTTGGCGACGTTGGCGGCGTTGGAGGTTTTGGCGGGTATGGCCGCATTGGCGGCGTTGGAGGCATTGCGGGCGACGGCGGCAGTGACGGAGGTGATAGAGAAATGGTTTGCCCCTATCAATTTTACCGTAACATTTAAAATAATTGTTTAAGAGTTTTTATTTTAAAAATTTGTTTGCACCTATCCAAAATAGGCTTGCCCATAACAACTACCTAAAAAAATTAGAGGGCAACTATAGTAAATTAAAATTTCCTACGAACTTTTAAAACAAAAGTGATTATAATTGAAATCTAAATATTGTTAAACTAAGCACTATAAAATTGAAACTAATTACAATTAATAGAAAAAGAAGTAAATAAGGTACTCTAAACAAAATTAATTCATAAGTTTATTTCTTAAAATCAAATCACCTAAAAATTAAATTTAACAAACTATGATGAAATAAAAGATTAGAAAATCAAAAATTATAAAAATTCTTATAAATAAACTCAAAATATATTTCTAGAAATCACAAAAATTATGTAGGTGTTTTTTATATTTTTTGGTATTTTCTATTAAAAACAAATCCTAATTTTTTTTGCTATTCTTGGACTTCCCAAGGGCTACCTAGTGACGGGTTCGCAAGGTGCTAGGCAGTTTTGTGGGATGAAAATTCAACACGGCCCTTTCTAAGAAATTAATTTTTATTTTCTATTTTTTGTATTTTTTAAAATAAAAAACATATAAATTTTTTTAAAATTTTTAAAGATTTTTATTTTTTATTTTATTAAGAATATTTTCATTTTTTTAGATTATTAAATAAAAGCAATAAATAAGAATCCACCCCCATACTTAAAAATTAACATTGTCCCCAATGTTTACAAACCAAGTAGGAGGGGGGAAAATAAACATGTTTTTAAAGATAAGAAAAAAAATATAATTCATAATAATTAAAAGATAAGCAAGGGGTGTCTCCCAAGAGCGTTTTTCTTTTTCCCGTCTTTAACCTTGACGGTTATTATTAAGAAAATGGAAAATAAAAATTTAAATGGACGGGCAACTCCCTTAATTCTCGCTTTGGCGAAGATGCCAAAGTTGCTCGCCCGACGTCTCCTCCACTTTCTTCTTGATGTTCCTTGTTGTTGCTCTTGACTTGAAAATGTAAATTCAAATCACCTATCCATACCTGAGGTGATTTGAATTTTTGCAGAGGAGCGGCAAATGGATCGTGCATGATGTTTAATTGCAACGGCTCCTCTTTTACATGAAAAGTGTTAGTATAAGGAAAATCAAAAGTAAGCGTGTCAGAAAAATCTTCGCAAGGAGGAGGCTCTTGCGAAGTCATAAGATTAGACTCCGGTTGTTTATTTTCTATAAATAATTTTCCGTCCGAGAATTTTTGGGAAATAAAATCATCGGACGCATCAGGATCATAAATTTTTGCTCCTAAAAAGTAATAAATTGTTCATGGGAATTCATTAATAGGAAAAAATTGGGAGTCGTAGGAGGAGAAACATGTTCTTCTTCTACTCCTCTCAGCGCATCCATACACCTGACAAACTCTTGAAATAAGAGTTTTTCTTCTTCTTCGGTATAAACAACTACTGGGGTACATGAAGAGTCATGATCCTCATTAGCAATGTTATCCGAAGAAGGAGAAAAATCACTAATAGAAAAAAAATTCTCATCCAAATTTTTTGAAGAAGAATCACATGGAAATTGAGAAGGATCCCAAAAATTAGGAGAGAAGGCTTGCGGTGCGGAAGAAGAAGAACAAAAATTTGGCTCCAAATAATTATTCTCAAAACTCGGGAAACCTTCCGAGTGATCTTGTGACCAAGAGAAGTTGACATCCGAGTTGGAAGAATAATTATTTAAATATAAATAATTATTCTTATTATAATTTGAAAAATTCTTTTCTTGAACATTAGAAAAATTAGATTCATAAATATTTGAAAAAGAATTAGAATAAAAGTGAGAAGAATTATTATCATAATTAGTACAAAAATTATTTTCATAAGAAAAGTTTTTATAATAATTATAATGATAACAATACTCACTTCGATGATAACCGCCACAATTAAAACATAAATTTTGGCGCTTTTGTGCAGCTTTCAAACAATCTAGTTGATTTTGAAGCTTGGCAAGATCGGCGACCAATTTAGATAACATATTTTTAATTAAAGAAAATAAACACAACCTTTACCTAATAGAAATGAATTTAAAAATAAAATAAAAGAGAATTGAGGTAGAGAAGAAGGTTGATAAAATAAATAAAATTTGCGCTTTTAAAATATCAACAAAATAATCTCCGGTAATGGTGCCAAAAACTTGATGAAGATTTTCTATAGTTTTAAAATATTATCCAAACGAAAATCTAAAATATGCAAGTGTACCTATCGAAATATAGTATATGAAATGTCGTATTAGACTCGGGGCCTGTTGAGTACTTCTACTCACATAAATTAATATTATTTTATCTAAATATGAAAAGAGATTATTTTAACTAAATGAAGAAAATTAAATAAAGAGTAGCACTTGATCTAGACTCACTTTGAACTAAAATAAACCGTCATGAAATAGCAAAAGTGCAAGCTCCTAATTACTTACTTCGACCGTGAAGGTCCCTAAAGTTCAAAAGCGTCTCTCTCGAGCTCATGCTTCTTACTAACCTTAGGTTGATCGATTAAGACATCTCGGCCAGTCGAAACCCCTAAGCTTGCTTTACGCGGTGAACCCCACTATTGGATTTGACTCTAATCCAGCAGATTTATATCGTCCTCTATCGAGGAGTGCATTCAACTCCTTATATTCTTGAGCGATCTCCTCGTATCCGCAACCTCTCGGTCATTTAAGATACGGATCTAAGATCGAAGAACATATCCGCGAAATATGAATTCGATACAAAATAAATCAAAGATAAATCGATAGCGAGTAAAAATAGAGAGCTTGACACATTTTTGAGAAAATAAATAAAGTTTATTTTTTTCAAAGATTGTTTTGATCAAGCGCAAAGAAAATTAGCTACATGACATGAAAAGGGAGGTACATAAATAAGAACACATGATTGCTAAAAGTAATTGCTTGAAAAGAAAACTAAGTCATAAATAAAAAGTACAAGGAAGAAATGCATAAAAAGAGTATACTAAGCTATAACATTGGCCTAAAACTAGCATCTAATCCTCTACCAGAGCTTCATAACTCATCTGAAATTTATAGATTTTTTTGCTTAGGAGTCACGCCCTTGGTCATGCCCGTGACCTAGGGCATGTAAGGCTCGGAAACCGCTGTCTTGAAAGCCCGGGAACATTGGAGAAAAACTGACAGAAGTCGTCGTTCTGCGGGTCACGCCCATATGTCACGCCCGTGACCTAGGGCCTGTCTACTCTGTTATAGGAAATGGTGCGAAGGGGAAATGACGGGAAGTAATTCTGGCATTGTTGAAGAGGTCACACCCGTGACTTAGGGCGTGTAATCGCCGGGTTAGCAAATGGCTGGAAACGGTAAAATTTGGGAACAATTCGGCAGTTTCGGGTAGGTCATAGCATGTGTCACGCCCGTGACAGGGGGCGTGTACTTGGGAAATGTTCCAGAATTGTCCCGGGAATACTTCTAGAGAAAACACTTTTTTTGACCTAGACACGCCCGTGTTCACGCCTAGACACGCCCGTGTTCACGCCTAGACACGCCCGTGTTCACGCCTAGACACCACCGTGTCTAAGGGCGTGTACTTATGAAACTTTCCAGATTTGTAGAGGACGTCATCCTCTTTCCGTTGACTTATTGCACGTCCCGTAACTCTTCCTGGTTTGAAAGTTATGACCATTTGAATTTCAGTTATCCGCGACAAAAAATCTTCATTTTCTCCAAAATATTTTTAGATCATGGTCATGAACTTGAAATTGATATTCGAAGCGCAAATTGACCTGAAACATGAAAAGAAAGCATTTAGAAACATAATTACTACAATATAATTATAATCTTATTATTAATTAAATAAAAACTATATAAAAATAACTATAATTAGTGACTTATCAAATACCCCCACACTTAATCTTTTGCTATTCCAGAGCAAAACTATGAGAAGTACTTATAAGAAATTATTATAATTTTTTAATTAAACTAAAAATTTATTAAACCAAATAAAAGTTTAAAAAAAGTTTAGGGACTTCAAATTAAGTTCTTAACTATGAAATTAAAATGTAAAGAGAAAGATAATTAGCCAAAAATTTCTTATATAAATTAATTAGAATTCAAAATTAAGTGATATAGCCAACAAAATAAAATTAGAATTATTCACACTTTTTAACTAAAAAGAAATTTGAAGGAAAAATTTAAATTACTACTTATGCTCTCTTAATATTTTAATTTAAGTCTAAAACAATTATATTGGCTAAAGGTTTTTAGGAAAAAGAACTATGAAGAGGAATTTAAATTAAGGTGATGAATTTTATCCTCTCACCCCATGCCTTTTTTTTCTTTTTGATACTTGCATATGTTTACCAAGAAAATGATGAATTTTATTCACTTATTTTCCATGACATATAAACAAATAAATATTTTTTTTCTTCTCTCTTCAAATAAAAATAAAATAATAAGGAGTAATGATTTTTATCCTCTTACTCCATCTTTAAGTTTTTAGGAGTTGCATATGTGTACCAAGGAATGCTTGATTCCTAATACATATGATCTAACAATAAAAAGAAAAATGCACATGTATACCAAGGGATAATGAATTTTATCCTCTTATCCCCATGACATATGTTCTAACAAGAAAGTTTAAAACAAGTGAAATGTTAAACAATATTTAGATTAAATTAAAATAATTAGAGGGCAACTATAATAAATTAAAATTTCCTACAAACTTTTAAAACAAAAGTGATTATAATTTAAATCTAAATATTATTAAACTAAGCACTATAAAATGTAAACTAATTACAATTAAGAGAAAAAAAAGTAAATAAGGAACTCTAAACAAAATTAATTCATAAGTTTATTTCTTAAAATCAAATCACCTAAAAATTAAATTTAACTAACTATGATGAAATAAAAGATTAGAAAATCAAAAATTTAAAAATTCTTATAAATAAACTCAAAATATATTTCTAGAAATCTAAAAAATTAAGTAGGGGTTTATTATATTTTTTTGTATTTTCTATTAAAAACAAATCTTAATTTTTTTTGCTATTCTTGGACTTCCCAAGGGCTACCCAGTGTTGAGTTCGCAAGGTGCTAGGCAGTTTTGTTGGATGAAAACTCAACATGGCCCTTTCCAAGAAATTAATTTTGATTTTCTATTTTTTGTATTTTTAAAAATAAAAAACATACAAATTTTTTTAAAAATTTTAAACGATTTTTATTTTTTTTATTTTATTTAGGAATTTTTTTATTTTTTTTATTATTAAATAAAAGCAATAAATAAGAATCCACCCCCATACTTAAAAATAAACATTGTCCCCAATGTTTACAAACCATGTAGGAGCGGGAAAAATAAACATGTTTTTAAAGATTAGAAAAAAAATATAATTCAAAAAAAATTAAGAGATAAGCAAGGGGTTTCTCCCAAGCGCGCTTTTATTTTTCCGGTATTTAAGCTAGACGGTTATTGTTAAGAAAATGGAAAATAAAAATTAAAATGGACGGGCAACTCCCTTAATTCACGCTTTAGCGAAGATGCCAAAGTTGTTCGCCCGACGTCTCCTCCAATTTCTTCTTGATGTTCCTTGTTGTTGCTATTGACTTGAAAATGTCAATTCAAATCACTTATCCATACCTGAGGTGATTTGAATTTTTATAGAGGAGCAGTAAATGGATCGTGGATGATGTTTAATTGCAACGGCTCCTCTTCTACATGAAAAGCATTAGTATAAGAAAAATAAAAAGTAAGCGTGTCAGAAAAATCTTCGTAAGGAGGAGGCTCTTGCGAAGTCATAAGATTAGGCTCCGGTTATTTATTTTCTAAAAATAATTTTCCGTCCGAGAATTTCGGGAAATAAAATCATCGGACGCATCAGGATCATTAATTTTTGCTCCTAAAAAGTCATAAATTGTGCATGGGAATTCATTAATAGGAGAAAAATTGGGAGTCATAGGAGGAGAAACATGTTAATCTTCTACTCCTCTCAGCGCATCCATACACCTGACAAACTCTTGAAATAAGAGTTTTTCTTCTTCTTCGGTATAAACAACAACTTGGGTACATGAAGAGTCATGTTCCTCATTAGCAATATTATCCGACGAAGGAGAAAATTCACTAATAGAAAAAAAAAATTCATCCAAATTTTTGGGAGAAGAATCATATGGAAATTGAGAAGGATCCCCAAAATTAGGAGAGAAGGCTTGCGGGGCGGAAGAAGAAGAACAAAAATTCGGCTCCAAATAATTATTCTCAAAACACGGGAAACCTTTTGGGTGATCTTGTGACCAAGAGAAGTTGACATCCAAGTTGGAAGAATAATTATTTAAATCAAAATAATTATTCTCATTATAATTTGAAAAATTCTTTTCATGAACATTAAAAAAATTAGTTTCATAAAAATTTGAAATAGAATTAGAATAAAAGTGAGAAGAATTATTATCATAATTAGTACCAAAATTATTTTCATAAGAAAAGTTTTTATAATAATTATAATGATAACAATACTAACTTAAATGATAACTACTACAATTATAACAAAAATTTTGGCGCTTTTGTGCAACTTTCAAACATTCTAGTTGATTTTGAAGCTTGGCAAGATGGGCGACCAATTTAGATAACATATTTTTAATAAAAGAAAATAAACACAACCTTTACCTAATAAAAATGAATTTAAAAATAAAATAAAAGAGAATTGAGGTAGAGAAGAAGGTTGATAAAATTTATAAAATTTGCGCTTTCATAATATCAACAAAATAATCCCCGGCAACGGCGCCAAAAACTTGATGAAGATTTTCTATAGTTTTAAAATATTATCCAAACGAAAATCTAAAATAGCAAGTGTACCTATCGAAATATAGTATTTGAAATGTCGTATTAGACTCGGGGCCTCTTGAGTACTTTTACTCACGTAAATTAATATTATTTTATCTAAATATAAGAAAAGATTATTTTAACTAAATGAAGAAAATTAAATAAAAAGTAGCACTTGATCTAGACTCATTTTAAACTAAAATAAACAGTCATGAAATAGTAAAAGTGCAAGCTCCTAATTACTTATTTCGACCGTGTAGGTTACGAATATACAAAAGCGTCTCTCTCGAGCTCATGATTCTGACTAACCTTAGGTTGATCGATTAAGACCTCTCGGCCAGTCGAAACCCCTAAGCTTGCTTTATGCGGTGAACTCCACTATTTGATTTGACTCTAATCCGGCAGATTTATGTTGTCCTCTCTCGAGGAGTGCATTCAACTCCTTTTATCCTTGAGCGATCTCCTCGTATCCGCAACCTCTCAGTCATTTAAGATACGGATCTAAGATCGAAGAACATATCCGCGAAATATGAATTTGATATAAAATAAATAAAAGACAAATCGATACCGAGTAAAAATAGAGAGCTTGACACATTTTTGAGAAAATAAATAAAGTTTATTTTATTCAAAGATTGTTTTAATTAAGCGCCAAGAAAATTAGCTACATGACATGAAAAGGGAGGTACATAAACAAGATCAAATGATTGCTAAACGTAATTGCTTGAAAAAAAACTAAGTTACAAATAAAAAGTACAAGGAATAAATGCATAAAAAGAGTAAACTAAGTTATAACATAGGTCTAAAACTAGCTTCTAATCCTCTCCCTGAGCTTCTGAACTCATCTGGAATTTATAGATTTTTCTGCTTAGGAGTCACACCCTTGCTCAGGCCCGTGACCTAGGGCGTGTAAGGCTCGGAAACTGCTGTCATAAAAGCCCGGGAACGTTAGAGAAAACCCGCCAAAAGTCGTCATTCTGCGGGTCACGCCCCTAAGTCACGCCCGTGACCTAGGGCGTGTCTAGTCTATTATAGGAAACGGGGTGAAGGGGAAACGGCGGGAAGTAATTCTGGCGTCTTTGAAGAGGTCACGCCCTAGTCACGCCCGTGACCTAGGTCGTGTACTGACCGGGTTAGCAAACGGCTTGAAACGGTACAATTTTGGATCAATTCGACAGTTTCAGGTAGGTCACGGCCTGTGTCCAACCCGTGATAGGGGGCGTGTACTTGGGAAATGTTCCAAAGTTTTCCCGGGAATACTTCTAGAGAAAACTCTTTTTTTGACTTAGACACGCCCGTGTTCACGCCTAGACACGACCGTGTTCACGCCTAGACACGCCCGTGTCTGGGGGCATGTACTTATGAAACTTTCCAGATTTGTAGAGAACGTCGTCCTCTTTCCGTTGACTGGTTGCACGTCCCGTAACTCTTCCTGGTTTGAAACTTATGACCATTTGAATTTCAGTTATCCGCGACCAAAAATCTTCATTTTCTCCAAAATATTTTCAGATCATGGTCATGAACTTGAAATTGATATTCGAAGCCCAAATTGACCTGAAATATGAAAAGAAAGCATTTAGAAATATAATTACTACAATATTATTATAATCTTATTATTAATTAAATAAAAACTATATAAAAATAACTATAATTAGTGACTTATCAAATACCCCCACACTTAATCTTTTGTTATTCTAGAGCAAAACTATGAGAAGTACCTATAAGAAATTATTATAATTTTTTAATTAAACTAAAAATTTATTAAACCAAAAGAAAGTTTAAAAAAAGTTTAGGGATTGTAAAATTAAGTTCTTAATTATGAAATTAAAATGTAAAGAGAAAGATATTTAGCCAAAAATTTCTAATATAAATTAATTAGAATTCAAAATTAAGTGATTTAGCTAACAAAATTAAATTCGAATTATTCACACTTTTTAACTAAAAAGAAACTTGAAGGAAAAAATTTAAACTACTACTTATACTCTCTTAATATTTTAATTTAAGTCTAAAACAATTATATTGGATTAAGGTTTTAGGAAAAGAACAATGAAGAGGATTTTAAAATAAGGTGATGAATTTTATCCTCTCACGCCATGCCTTTTTTTCTTTTTGTTATTTGCATATGTTTACCAAGAAAATGATGAATTTTATTCTCTAATTTTTCATGACATATGAACAAATAAATATTTTTTTTCTTCTCTCTTCAAATAAAAACAAAATAATAAGGAGTAATGAATTTTATCCTCTTACTCCATCTTTATGTTTTTAGGGGTTGCATATGTGTACCAAGAAATGCTTAATTCCTATGACATATGATCTAACAATAAAAAGAAAAATACATATGTGTACCAAGGAATAATGAATTTTATCCTCTTATCCCCATGACATATGTTCTAACAAGAAAGTTTAAAACAAGGGAAATGCTAAACAATATTTAGATTAAATTAAAATAATTAGAGGACAATTATAGTAAATTAAAATTTCCTACGAACTTGTAAAACAAAAGTGATTATAATTAAAATCTAAATATTGTTAAACTAAGCACTATAAAATTGAAACTAATTACAATTAAGAGAAAAAGAAGTAAATAAGGTATTCTAAACAAAATTAATTTACAAGTTTATTTCTTAAAATCAAATCACCTAAAATTTAAATTTAACTAACTATGAAGAAATAAAAGATTAGAAAATAAAAAATTATAAAAATTCTTATAAATAAACTCTAAATATATTTTTAGAAATCACAAAAATTAAATAGGGGTTTATTATATTTTTTTGTATTTTCTATTAAAAAGAAATCCTAAATTTTTTTGCTATTCTTGGACTTCCCAAGGGCTACCCAGTGACGGGTTCGCAAAGTGCTAGGCAGTTTTGTGGGATGAAAACTCAACACGGCCCTTTCCAAGAAATTAATTTTGATTTTTTATTTTTTGTATTTTTGAAAATAAAAAACATACAAATTTTTTTAAAAATTTAAAAGATTTTTATTTTTTTTATTTTATTAAGGATTTTTTCATTTTTTTATATTATTAAATAAAAGCAATAAATAAGAATCCACCCCCATACTTAAAAATAAACATTGTCCCCAATGTTTACAAACGAAGTAGGAGGGGGAAAAATAAACATGTTTTTAAAGGTAAGAAAAAAATATAATTCATAAAAATTAAAAGATAAGCAAGGGGTGTCTGCCAAGAGCACTTTTCTTTTTTCCGACTTTAAGCTAGACGGTTATTGTTAAGAAAATTGAAAATAAAAATAAAAATTGACGGGCAAGTTCCTTAATTCACGCTTTGGCGAAGATGCCAAAGTTGCTCGCACGACGTCTCCTCCGCTTTCTTCTTGATGTTCCTTGTTATTGTTGTTGACTTGAAAATGTAAATTCAAATCACCTATCCATACCTGAGGTGATTTGAATTTTTGTAGAGGAGCGGCAAATGGATCGTTGATGATGTTTAATTGTAACGGCTCCTCTTCTAAATGAAAAGCGTTAGTATAAGGAAAATCAAAAGTAATCGTGTCAGAAAAATCTTCGCAAGGAGGAGGCTCTTGCAAAGTCATAAGATTAGGCTCCGGTTGTTTATTTTCTAAAAATAATTTTCTGTCCGAGAATTTATGGGAAATAAAATCATCGGACGCTTCAGGATCATTAATTTTTGCTCATAAAAAGTCATAAATTGTGCATGGGAATTAATTAATAGGAGAAAAATTTGGAGTGGTAGGAGGAGAAACATGTTCTTCTTCTACTCCTCTCAGCGCATCCATACACCTGACAAACTCTTGAAATAAGAGTTTTTTTTCTTCGGTATAAACAACTACTAGGGTACATGAAGAGTCATGTTCCTCATTAGCAATATTATCCGAAGAAGGAGAAAAATCACTAATAGAAAAAAAAATCTCATCCGAATTTTGGGGAGAAGAATCACATGGAAATTGAGAAGGATCCCCAAAATTAGGAGAGAAGGCTTGCGGTGCGGAAGAAGAAGAACAAAAATTTGGCTCAAAATAATTATTCTCAAAACTCGAGAAACCTTCTGGGTGATCTTGTGACCAAGAGAAGTTTACATCCGAGTTAGAAGTATAATTATTTAAATCAAAATTTTTATTCTCATTATAATTTAAAAAATTCTTTTCATGAACATTAGAAAAATTAGTTTCATAAAAATTTGAACTAGAATTAGAATAAAAGTGAGAAGAATTATTATAATAATTAGTACCAAAATTATTTTCATAAGAAATTTTTTTATAATAATTATAATTAAAACAATACTCACTTCGATGATAACCACCACAATTATAACAAAAATTTTGGCGCTTTTGTACAGCTTTCAAACATTGTACTTGATTTTGAAGCTTGGCAAGATCGGCGACCAATTTAGATAACATATTTTTAATAAAAGAAAATAAACACAACCTTTACCAAAAAGAAATGAATTTAAAAATAAAATAAAAGAGAATTGAGGTAGAGAAGAATGTTTATAAAATTAATAAAATTTGCGCTTTCAAGTTATCAACAAAATAATCCCCAGCAACGGCGCCAAAAACTTGATGAAGATTTTCTATAGTTTTAAAATATTATCCAAACAAAAAACTAAAATAGGCAAGTGTGCCTATCGAAATATAGTATATGAAATGTCGTATTAGACTTGGGGCTTGTTAAGTACTTCTACTCACGTAAATTAATATTATTTTATCTAAATATAAAAAGAGATTATTTTAACTAAATGAAGAAAATTAAATAAAAAGTACCACTTGATCTAGACTCACTTTGAACTAAAATAAACCGGCATGAAATAGTAAAAGTGCAAGCTCCTAATTACTTACTTCGACCGTGCAAGTTCCTAAAGTACCAAAGCTTCTCTCTCTATCTCATGCTTTTGCCTAACCTTAGGTTGATTGATTAAGACCTCTCGGCCTGTCGAAACCCCTAAGCTTGCTTTACGCAGTGAACCCCACTATTGGATTTGACTCCAATCCGGCAGATTTATGTCGTCCTCTCTCGAGGAGTGCATCCAACTTCTTTTATCCTCGAGCGATCTCCTCGTACCCACAACCTCTCAGTCATTCAAAGATTGTTTATATCAAGCGCTAAGAAAATTAACTACATGACATGAAAAGGGAAGTACATAAACAAGAACACATGATTGCTAAAAGTATTTGCTTGAAAAGAAAACGGAGTTATAAATAAAAAGTACAAGGAAGAAATGCATAAAAAGAGTAAACTAAGCTATAACAAAGGCCTAAAACGAGCTTCTAATCCTCTCCCTGAGCTTTTGAACTCATCTGGAATTTATAGATTTTTCTGCTTGGGAGTCAAGCCCTTGGTCACGCCCGGGTACCTAGGGCGTTTAAGGCTCGGAAACTGCTGTCATGAAAGGCCAGGAACGTTGGAGAAAAACCGCCAAAAGTCGCCGTTCTGCGGGTCAAGCCCCTAAGTCATGCCCGTGACCTAAGGCATGTCTAGTCTGTTACAGGAAATGGCGCAAAGGGGAAACAACATGAAGTAATTCTGGCGTTGTTGAAGAGGTCATGCCCCTAGTCACGCCCGTGACCCAGGGCGTGTACTGACCGGGTTAGAAAATGGCTAGAAACGGTACAATTTGGGATCAATTCGGCAGTTTCGGGTATGTCACGCCCTGGGTCACGCCCGCGATAGGGGGCGTGTACTTGGGAAATGTTCCAGAATTATACCGGGAATACTTCCAGAGAAAAATCTTTTTTGACCTAGATATGCCCGTGTTCGCGCCTAGACACGCCCGTGTCTGGGGGCGTGTACTTATGAAACTTTCTAGATTTGTAAAGGACGTCGTCCTCTTTCCGTTGACTGGTTGCACGTCCCGTAACTCTTCCTGGTTTAAATGTTATGACTATTTGTATTTCAGTTATCCCCGACCAAAAATCTTCATTTTCTCCAAAATATTTTCGGATCATGATCATGAACTTTAAATTGATATTCGAAGCACAAATTGACCTTAATTATGAAAAGAAAGAATTTAGAAACACAATTACTACAATATAATTATAATCTTATTAATAATTAAATACAAACTATATAAAATAACTATAATTAGTGACTTATCAAATACCCTCACACTTAATCTTTTGCTATTCCAGAGCAATACTATGAGAAGTACTTATAAGAAATTATTATAATTTTTTAATAAACCAAAAGAAAGTTAAAAAAAGGTTTAGGGATTTCAAAATAAAGTTCTTAACTATGATATTAAAATATAAAGTGAAAGATATTTAGCGAAAAATTTCTCATATAAATTAATTAGAATTCAAAATTAAGTGATTTAGCCAACAAAATTAAATTAGAATTATTCACACTTTTTAACTAAAAAGAAACTTGAAGGAAAAATTTAAACTACTACTTATGCTTTCTTAATATTTTAATTTAAGTCTAAAATAATTATATTGGCTAAATGTTTTTAGGAAAAAGAACTATGAAGAGGATTTTAAATTAAGTTGATGAAATTTATTCTCTCACCCCATGCCTTTTTTTCTTTTTGATATTTGCATATGTTTACCAAGAAAATGATGAATTTTATTCTCTCATTTTCCATGACATATGAACAAATAAATATTTTTTTCTTCTCTCTTCAAATAAAAACAAAATAATAAGGAGTAATGAATTTTATCCTCTTACTCCATCTTTAAGTTTTTAGGGGTTGCATATGTTGGGATTTCTCTATGAGGTGGCACAACACTTGTACATGCAGCGGAAGTAATATAATCAAGAACAATCAAAAAGAGATTTGGGATCGGGCCATGAAAGTTGAATCAAGAAGTTAACAAACAACTTGGTAAAATTACATTAGCGGTGTTGAGTCACAACTCAACAATGATGCTCCAAAATATGAGCCCTTGTCGGTGGCGAGTTCCACGTAGAATAGCGCCTATGTCTCTGCAGAAATCCACACGAGCGGGAGAACACCGAGCTTCGTCGCACGAAAGATAGGGAAAGTAGGTCGACTACACCTTGTACTCCTATAGACTGCTAGGTCCGCTCCAGGAAGAGCTGCACTGGCGACTATTGTCGGAGAGGAGGAGGTCGGCGGAGCGAACGAGGCGGTGGAACACTTCTGTCGGGCGGGGTTCGGGATGCGGCGGACCGACAGAATGGCGGAACACTTCCGTCGGCTTCGATTCGGCCACAGGAGAATAATCTTAGCTTCCCAAAACCCTAAGTACTAATTTATACCAAAGGTATAAACATACCTAGGAATGTCGTTATCCGCAGACCACCCAAAATAGGGTTTCTGAATCGTTCGGCGAGAATCAGCTCTAGGTTCGGCGAGAATCAGCTTACAGAATCGACGCGAATCATCTGTAGAATCGTCGAGACATAGCTACAGAATCATCGAGAATCATCAGCTAGAACCGTCGAGTATCACCATTAGTCGGGAATCCAACAGACCGATTCTCGACGAATTTGCCTTAGTCGGCGAGTCATACTCGACGATTCTCGACGAATCATTCTTGACGAATGATTCTCGACGAATCATTCTCAACGAATGATTCTCCCTGAATCATTCTCGACGAACCTCCTTGGCAACGTTTGACTGACCCCCTTGTGTATGGTGATTGGTAACCCTTACCAACACAGTCAATCTTCTAACTTCTCCACATGCTCTTATGTGCGACCCTGCAGGCTCATATCGCGTTGGCAGTGAGATTACATGTTTGACCACTTCTAGATAACCATGTTAAATCCAACAGTCTCCCACTTGATCTTGAAAGTTTCAAACCAAAAACCTCACAAATAATGAGCGGCATCTAGCAATGCATCATTGCTCCCAAAACAATAAGAGTTCATAACTCAAAAGCCTATATGAATAATATTCCAGCGTTGTCTTTGTCCCTTTGTCCTTTACATCCGGAAAGAACTAGAGGCATGGACCGTGTCACCCTCATAATTGCTTAATCCAAGTTTCTTGATCTAGAACAGACTTCTAGAGAATGGTGAGTCCAATATCACATATTGACTCAACCAAGCATGACCATGCATTTCTCAGTCAAGTTCCATCAAGGGGCCCATGGATGCAACTCCTGTCATATAGGAGGACAAATCCCATGTTTGCTCACACACAAACACCCAAATGATTAGTAACTGGCCCAACAACCACCATTATCATCTACCTTTCTCAAGAAAGACTTTAGATGGCATCAAAGCACGCTCTTCCTCACTTGATGAATGTTGTGACTTTAGGTCAAAGGACCACAACACCATTGTCAATTGAGACCTACTCGTGACACATTTAGATAACAATCCACAAATTAGTCTCAGGTTGGGTCTATCAAGCACAACATGTTCATTAACAAGTACCCACGTGTTGACTTGATATCACAATATCATGACCTATGATAACTGGTCATCATTCAACGCACATGCAAGTCTTAATGTATCATCATCACCCTTAGCTTTTATGATGATACAACGACCAGGGACCTTTTAAGAATGAAACTTCAAATAAATCATAGGCTCTCACATTCAAGTCACGTACTTCATGTCCTATGGAATCGAACATTCTAAGGGTATTTATTATGTTAACATTTAACTATCGCATAGAGAAATCATAATAAAAGAACTTGCCATTAAACATAAAAGAAAAATCTTGGTACACAATTTATCATATGAATAAGTAACAAATATCCAACAGAATGTATATTTACACGCAAACCACAAGACTCTCACTAGAGTTGATCATTTAAGTATCGTATACACATCGATCTAGTATGATCATCATGCTTTCTCTGTGCGAGTGGATTTGTTAGTGGATCCGCAATATTCTCCTCAATCGGCACTTTGCAAATGTTCACATCTCCTCGTTCGACAATCTCACTAATAAGATGGAACCGCCGAAGTATGTGCTTTGAGCGTTGATGGGATCTAGGTCCCTTAGATTGTTCAATTGCACCATTGTTATCACAGTAGAGAACAACGGGACCAACAATGCTACGAACTACATCAAGCTCGCCGATGAATTTCCTAATCCATACAGCCTCCTTCGCTGCATTAGCTGCAGCGATATACTCGGCTTCTATTGTAGAATCAGCAACTGTCTCTTGCTTGCAACTCTTCCAGCTCACAGTTCCTCCATTAAGGCAAAATACAAACCCTGACTGAGACTTGGAGTCATCTCTATCAGTTTGGAAGCTAGCATCCGTGTAACCACTTACAACGAGCTCTTCCTCTCCACCATACATCAAGAATACATCCTTTGTCCTTCTCAAGTACTTCAGGATATTCTTGACTGCAATCTAGTGACACTCACCGGTGTCTGACTAATATCTGCTAGTAATACTCAAAGCAAAGGAGACATCGGGTCGAGTACATAACATTGCATACATGATTGATCCAATTACCGAAGCATATGGAATCAATTTCATGCGGTCCTTATCTTCACAAGATTTTGGACACTGGTCCTTAGAGAGATTCATACCATGAGACATGGGTAAAAGTCCTTTCTTAGACCCAAGCATGAGATATGGGTATAAGTCGCTTCACCCAAGTCCTTCATAGAAAAGCAGTTCCCTAGGTTGTTCTTAACAACTTTCAGGGTAGGAATGTCATTCACAATCAACAGTATGTCATCTACATACAATATCAGGAAGACAACAATGCTCCCACTGATTCGCTTGTAAACACAAGGCTCATCTTCATTCTTGATGAAACTAAACTCTTTGATTTTCTCATCAAAACGAAGATTCATACTTCGAGAGGCCTGCTTAAGTCTATAGATGGACCTATTCAGCTTGCATAATTTTGTGGCTTCATTTGGGGATAAAAAACTCTCGGGTTGTGTCATGTACACTTCCTCAAGGAGGTTTCCATTAAGGAAAACCGTTTTGACATCCATCTGCCAGATCTCGTAGTCATAATACGTAGCAATAACAAGAAATATCCTTATGGACTTTACCATGGCAATAGGGGAAAAGGTCTCATCATAGTCAATACCATGAATTTGCTTGAAACCCTTAGCCAATAGTCGCCCTTTGAATGTCTGTACATTCCCATCCTTGTCGGTCTTCTTCTTAAAGACCCAATTGCACCAGATGGGTCGTACCCCTTCAGGTGGTTCCACTAAGTTCCAAACTTGGTTTGCATACATAGAGTCCATTTCGGATTTCATAGCCTCAAGCCATTTGTCGGAGTCCCGTCCATTCATAGCCTCTTGGTAGGTTGCTGGTTCATCATCATGATCCATAAGCAACACATTACCTATTTGAGACATGAGAAATCCATATCTCTCAGGCTCAAATCTTGGTCTACCAGATCTACGTAGGACTTGTGTTTCTTGAGTAGGTTCTCTAGCTATAACATCTTGTAGTCCTATCTCAGAATCTAATTCAAGTTCATTCACTACTTGTTGTTCTTGAACTTCTTCAAGTTCTACCTTTTCAGTCTTTCTTGATAAGAATTCTCTCTCCAAGAAGACGCCAGTCCTTGCGACAAACACTTTTCCCTCGGACGGTAGGTAAAAGTAATACCCTTTCATTTCCTTAGGATATCCCACAAGATAATATTTATCCGATTTTTGTTCTAGCTTGTCAAGCATTTAACGTCGCACGTATGCCTCACAACCCCAAATTTTAATGAACGACATACTAGGACGCTTCCTAGTCCATATCTCATATGGTGTCTTCAGAACCGTTTTTGTTGGAGCGCGATTCAGTGTCATTGCAACAGTCTCTAAAGCAAAACCCCAAAAGGAAACAGGCAAGTCTGCATGACTCATCATCGAACGTACCATGTCTAACAGAGTACAATTTCTCCTCTCAGACACACCATTATGCTTTGGTGTTCAAGGTGGAGTAAGCTGTGATACAATACCACACTCTTTCAGATGATCACGAAACTCATGATTCAGGTATTCGCCACCTCGATCATATCGGAGTGCTTTAACCCTTTTACCCAACTGGTTTTCTACTTCATTCTTGAACTCTTTGAATTTTTCAAAGGTCTCGGATTTGCACTTCATAAGATACACATATCCGTATCTACTGAAATCATCAGTAAACGTAACGAAGTAGAAATACCCACCTCTTGCCATGGAGCTCATGGGTCCGCATACATCACTATGTACAACACCCAAGAGATCCTCAGCCCTCTCAGTACAACCAGTGAAAAGGGCTTTAGTCATCTTGCCTAACAAACAAGATTCGCATCGCACAAATGATTCATAATCAAATGAGTCTAAAAGTCCATCTTTATGGAGCTTGGATATGCCCTTCTCATTTATATGGCCCAAACAATAATGCCAGAAATATATATGGTTTGAGTCATTTGTTCTTAGTCTTTTATTATTTTCTATATTATAGATCAGATGGTCCATGTTCAAAACATAAAGACCATTAAAAAATTGGGCTACAACATAACAAACATCATTCTTAAATATAGAACAACAGTTGTTCTTAATTAAAAAAGAAAATCCAATCATATCCAAGCATGAAATAGATATAATGTTTCTAGTTATGGTCGGAACGAAATAACAATTATCTAATTCTATTACAAGCCCACTGGGCAAAGAAAGACGGTAAACCCCTACGGCTACAGCAGCAACTCTTGCTCCATTGCCGACACGCAGGTCCACCTCCTCTTTACTCAGCAATCTTCTCCTTTCCAGTTCCTGCACATTTGTACAAATATGAGAACCATATTCGGTATCCAATACCCAAGATGAAGAAGCAGAGAGGTTTATTTATATAATGTAAATATTCGAAGGGGAAGTCATACCTCCCTTAATTTTTTGCAGACCCTCAATATAAGAAGGACAGTTCCTCCTCCAATGACCAGCCTTGCAATGTGGTGGCATTTCCCTTCATTCACCGTGCTCTTCTTTTTCTTCAGTGAAGAAAACTTGGGCTTAAGATGTGACTTAGGTCCCACCTTCATCTTCTTAGAACCCTTGGCCTTGCCCTTTTCCTTATGCACCATCAGTATGGGGCTGGCAGGCTTAGACTTCTTCATGTTGATCTCAGTAGTTCTTAACATGCCTAGGAGCTCGGGCAGTGTCTTGTCTATTTTATTCATGTTGTAGTTCAAGACAAACTGCTCATAACTATCCGAAAACGATTGCAGCACCAGATCTGTGGCCAACTCTTGACCCAGAGGAAAACCCAGCCTTTCAAGGTTCTCTATATACCCAATCATCTTGAGTATGTGTGTCCCTACTGAGTCTCGAACTCCCATCTTGTACTGAAATAACGCTTTTGTGACGCCGAACCTCTCTTGACGAGCCTGCCCTTGAAACATTTCTTGAGATGCTCGTCAATCTCCTTGCACCCCATGTTCTCATGTTGCCTCTGAAGCTCAGAGTTCATGGTTGCAAGCATAAGACATTCGACGTCAAAGGCATCATCAGTATACTTCTTATAAGTATCCTTATCAGCACTGGAAGAGTTCCCGATCGGCACCTCGGGGGTTTCTTCTTCCAAGACAGAGAGATATCGCTCTTGCCTGAGAATAATTCTCAGGTTCCTGTACCAATCCATGTAGTTGGTCCCATTGAGCTTATCCTTCTCAAGGATGGCTCTCAGAGACAGAGTGGAGTGAGAACCACTTGCCATGGAATTCTACAAGAATTCATGCAGAATAATATCAGTACCAAAATTTCAAAATACAATTTATTTTAATTTGGACTTCAATTAAAACTCCCACTATTTTATTCGAAATGATAGCCCTCACTATCCATTCGGAGAGTTCATGCGAGCTACTCTCTTAGTGGACAAGATCCGTATTTCACAAACACAATGAGTCAGCTTTGGCTTTTCTCTCACGATGTGGTTATTTAGGTAGGCAACGCTTGCCAATTCCATCCTCATGCAATTCTTGTATGGTTGGTGAATAACTCCTTATTCGCATCCATCATATGGTGCATGCCAACCCTATGCCTCTAGGCACTCAACCTTTGAGGTCACCTAGTTAAGTTAGACCCGATGTCGACAGTGGGATATCACAATTATCCGCTCACACCCTTACTAAGATAGATTAATGCACCTTGCTTTGGCAAGACCACACTTCATCGATCGAGGCAGGAAGAGTGTCATCCATCGGAAGGAATCCGAACACTTAATATTTGATGAAGGGATTTTTGATAATAGGTTAACAATTACCATGATCAACATTTGATCAATGTGCACATCCAAAGAAAAACACTTTTCTAAATTCCACATGCATCCCTTATGTGCACAACATGGCACTATAAACATTTGATAGAAGGAAGGGCTAAATCTTAGCATTCGGACTCTTCAAAATCTCCAGATTTACATGCATTGTATGAAGGCAAAGGCAATCAACTTAAAGCAGTAGACAAGCTTGTCTCTAATTGTTGGATTCAAAATCCAAAATAATACACGAGTTCATTAACCACTCGAGGGAAGGTTACTGCTAAGGAGACAACAATTTCTAACAATTAGAAATTAACACGAAATCCCAAATGTTCCTTGCGGGGTTCCAAGGGGCGGAGCCCCTAACCTGTGGGTTGTGGGCCCACCGATTTCCCTTGGAAAAATCATCAACAATTGATGTTCCAAGATTAAATCTAGACATTTAGAACACTTCTAAATCCCTAGGTTTACACGTACTGGAATAACCTAACTTCCAATACAACAATCATGGTCGGAACCTGGCTATAATACCACTGTTGGGATTTCTCTATGAGGTGGCACAATACTTGTGCATGCAGCGGAAGTAATAAAATCAAGAACAACCCAAAAGAGATTTGGGATCGGTCCATGAAAGTTGAATCAAGAAGTTAACAAACAACTATGTAAAATTACCTTAGCAGTGTTGAGTCACAACTCAACAATGATGCTCCAAAATATGAGTCCTTGTCGGTGGCAAGTTCAACGTAGAATAAAGTCTACGTCTCTGTAAAAATCCACACGAGCGGGAGAACACTGAGCTTTGTCGCACGAAAGATCGGGAAAGTAGGTCGACTGCACCTTGCACTCCCACAGACTGCTAGGTTCGCTCACGGAAGAGCAGCACCGGCGACTATCGTCGGAGAGGAGGAGGTCGGCGGAGCGAACGAGGCGGCGGAACACTTCCGTCGGGCGGGGTTCGGGATGCGGCGGACCGACAGAACGGCGGAACACTTCCGCCGGCTTCGATTCGGCCACAGGAGAATAATCTTAGCTTCCTAAAACCCTAAGTCCTTATTTATACCAAAGGTATAAACATACCTAGGAATGTCGCTATCCCCAGACCACCCAAAATAGGGTTTCTTAATCGTTCGGTGAGAATCATCTCTAGATTCGGCGAGAATCAGCTTACAGAATCGATGAGAATCATCTGCAGAATCGTCGAGACACAACTGCAAAATCGGCAAAAATCATCCGCTGGAATCGTCGAGTATCACCATTCGTCAGGAATCCAATAGACCGATTCTCGACGAATTTGCCTTAGTCGGCGAGTCATACTGGATGATTCCAAACGAATCATTCTCGATGAATGATTCTCGATGAATCATTCTCGACGAATGATTCTCCACGAATTATTCTCGACGAACCTCCTTGGCAACGTTTGCCTGACCCCATTCTGTATGGTGATTGGTAACCCTTACCAACATAATCAATCTTCTAACTTCTCCACATGCTCTTATGTGCGACCCTGCAGGCTCATATCGCGTTGGTAGTGAGATTATATATTTGACCACTTCTAGATCACCATGGTAACTCCAACAGCATATGCGTACCAAGGAATGCTTGATTCCTATGACATATGATCTGATAATAAAAAGAAAAAAGCATATGTGTACCAAGGGATAATGAATTTTACCCTCTTATCCCCATGACATATGTTCTAACAAGAAAGTTTAAAACAAGGGAAATGCTAAACAATATTTAGATTAAATTAAAATAATTAGAGAGCAACTATAGTAAATTAAAATTTCCTACGAACTTTTAAAACAAAAGTGATTATGATTAAAATCTAAATATTGTTAAACTAAGCACTGTAAAATTGAAACGAATTATAATTAAGAGAAAAAGAAGTAAATAAGGTACTCTAAACAAAATTAATTCATAAGTTTATTTCTTAAAATCAAATCACCTAAAAATAAAATTTAACTAACTATGATGAAATAAAAGATTAGAAAATAAAAAATGATAAAAATTCTTATAAATAAACTCAAAATATATTTCTAGAAATCACAAAAATTAAGTAGGGGTTTATTATATTTTTTTGTATTTTCTATTAAAAACAAATCCTAATTTTTTTTGCTATTCTCGGACTTCCCAAGGGCTACCCAGTGACGGGTTCGCAAGGTATTAGGCGATTTTGTGGGATGAAAACTCAACATGGCCCTTTCCAAGAAATTAATTTTTATTTTCTATTTTTTGTATTTTTGAAAATAAAAAAATACAAATTTTTTTAAAAATTTTAAAGATTTTTATTTTTTTATTTTATTAAGGATTTTTTCATTTTTTTTAGATTATTAAATAAAAGCAATAAATAAGAATCCACCCCCATACTTAAAAATAAACATTGTCCCCAATGTTTACAAACCAAGTAGGAGGGGGAAAAATAAACATGTTTTTAAAGATAAGAAAAAAAATATAATTCATAAAAATTAAAAGATAAGCAAGGGGAGTCTCCCAAGAGCGCTTTTCTTTTTCCTGTCTTTAAGCTAGATGGTTATTGTTAAGATAATGGAAAATAAAAGTTAAAATGGACGGGCAACTCCCTTAATTCACGCTTTGGCGAAGATTCCAAAGTTTCTCGCCCGACGTCTCCTCCGCTTTCTTCTTCATGTTCCTTGTTGTTGATGTTGACTTGAAAATGTAAATTCAAATCACCTATCCATACCTAAGGTTATTTGAATTTTTGTAGAGAAGCGGCAAATGGATCGTAGATGATGTTTAATTGCAACGGCTCCTCTTCTACTATAAAAGCATTAGTATAAGTAAAATCAAAAGTAAGCGTGTTAGAAAAATCTTCGCAAGGAGGAGGCTTTTGCAAAGTCATAAGATTAGGCTCCGGTTGTTTGTTTCTAAAAATAATTTTACGTTCGAAAATTTATTGGAAATAAAATCATCGGACGCATTGTAACATCCCTCAGACAGCTAGACCCCTAGGAGTGGTTTTGTCATGATTAGGTCATGACAAAACCCTTAGGAGCCCAAGAAAGCCAAGTGTACTAAGGAAGGAAGGTGAGATCATCATGGGCTGCAAATAACACTTGATAATTACCTAACTTAGGGTTGACTTAAGGACCCCATCTTGTCCCCAGGACTTCACCACCCTTAACCTTTTAGGTGGTTCATAGGGTCACTAAGAACCCATTGGGGGCAAGTGAAGTGGCCAAATTGACCAAAGTCAACCCAAGCCCTAATTTGGTCAAACTTGCCCAAATAGGCTAACTCAAGTCCAAGCTCAATCCACTTGGGCTAACCTTGTTTGATGAGTTTAAAAAGGGGTGTATTTAGGCTGGACCCACCAGCATTATCATCCATGATGATTAGGAGAGAGGAATTCAAATTTTCCCCAATTTGGAGGAGAGAGAAAGAGGGGCTTAATGGCCATGATGGCCATGGAGGCTCCATAACCCCCCACCATCATGGGGCTTTTACTCCTCTGGTGGAGGGGAAGAGTTTCCCTAAGGTGTCCAGCTAAGGGGGTGGCTCAGCCCCACCAATTGGAGGAAAAACTGAAAATAGGCTTATTGGCCATTAATGGGGGAATTCAAAATTGGGGAGTTACACTTCTCCTCTCCCAAATTCCTTCATTAAGAAGCTTCACCAGAGCAAGGGCAAGCTTTTCCCCCGTTCCTTTTCCAATTCCAGAGAGGTTGGTGTAGAAGTTGGAGAGGAGCTCAAGCTTGGTGGCCGAAAATGGCAAGGAGGAATTCAGCCCGTCTACAAGCCGCAACTCAGGTCCTCCTCCTCCTCTTTACTCATGTATAGATCCTAGGAATCAATTAGAACAAGAATCGGGCTCAATTGAGCCCGATCCAATATGAAAAAAATGAGAAAATCGGCTGGAAATTGACCTCTCGGGTTGGCCGGATTCTTCTATTCCGGCGGCTGTGCCGCCGGCTAGGGGTAGCCCCCACCTCCCCGGAGGTGGTGGTGGTGGTGGTCGGCCGAGGAGGTGGCCGGGTGGCCGGGTGGCCGGGAAAACCTCCCGCAAAATCACCCAGGACGGGTGAATCGCCGTCGTCGGCTGGAGGAAGACGATGACGGAGCGCCGTCGGAATTTGCTTTGAGATTCGAGCAAGATCTGATATTAGATTTCCAGATTAATATATTTTTCTATAGCAGTTATTGGTTTGTTTTAAAATAAATATTAAAAATACTTAGAGACCTCTACAGGAAAAATGGTTAATATAAAAATTGTAGCCCTTTGAGTCTAGTTTATTTTAAAATTGGTTTGAACCAATTTGGATATCAAGTTTGACCTCAGCACTCATTTTGGTGGGGTCTATACCTAGGGATGATCAGACAATGGTTTGAGTGCCCCCATCAATCCATCCATCTAATCGAGCTGAAATTTGGTGTGGGGGCTATTTATATCTGACCCTACAACATATACAAAAATGGAAATTTTTGGATATAATTTTTCTATAGTTTTTGTAAAAATTTAATAATTAATGTAGGAATTATTTAAAGGGTCAAATCACCTCAAAAGTCTCCAAAATTCGGAGGCATGTTTTTAGGGTTATCATTTAGCTCTGATTAAAATTTCAGCCCAATTGGGTTTGAAATGATTGGGTTTTTATGTGATCAAAGATTGGTCCTTAAAGGGGAAAATTAGGGCAAGGGGTTGTTGGTGTAAGGTGGGTCCAATTCTCACCCGAATGGGTTGGGATTTTGGCCAGAGCCCCATGGATAGAGAAAACACCCCCTCATGGAATTTGAGATGGTTTGGGGTGGGTTTGCCCTAGGATCCAAGTTCAAACCTTAAGGGTTGAACTATGGGGTTTGTGAAGGACATAGGGTTTTATGTCCTTGTATGGATCTAGAGTTTAGTCCATGATGTTCTAGGGGTGGAATTATGCCCTAGGAAGGAGTTTCATGGTATGGGTACTTAGTCACATCACTTAATTCTAATTATACAAAATTAGGTCTTTATATCTTATGGAATGGATGATGAGTCAAATGATTTTAAGTTCATGTAAAATTATGATAGAGGATGTTAATTTTGATATATTAAACAGTAGTTATTGTTTCATGAAATTTAAATAAGTTTTCATGTGGGTATCTTAACAAAAGTGCATAATCATAGAATCTTTGGAGAAATAATTTATGTGGTAATATGATTTAGATTTTAATGAAATTGTGTACATCATGTTTTTAGGATATATTAAACCTCTGGAAATTTTATCATGATTTATGGGATAATAATTAGAGTACTTCCTTCACAACTTAGCAAACAGAGATTTTTACTTAGGAATTATTTATGAAGTAACCAGTCATTTAAAGTTTGTGAAATTTAGTCAGAGGAGTTTTAATATCATATTACATCTCTGTGAATTTTTGTGGAATTATTTGAATTATAAATTTAGGGGTTGCTTCATTAATTTTTATTGCCCATAAAAATTTAGATAAATTCAATTTGGTATATTTAATGCAAATAAAATTATTATTTTTGGGCAGAGGACTTTTCTGATGATTACCAAGGCTCTGTAATTTTTACATAATTTTATGATGATTAATTGTTGTACTTCCTTCATTAAATATGAATTGTGGAAGTTTGATGAATAATTTAATTAGAGGATAAATACTATTTGTAAAATCATGGGAGTTAATATTTAGTAATAATTCACTGTTATACAGTAACTATAATTTTACTAAGGAAGGAAGGTGAGATCATCATGGGCTGCAAATAACACTTGATAATTACCTTACTTAGGGTTGACTTAAGGACCCCATCTTGTCCCCAGGACTTCACCACCCTTAACCTTTTAGGTGGTTCATAGGGTCACTAAGAACCCATTGGGGGCAAGTGAAGTGGCCAAATTGACCAAAGTCAACCCAAGCCCTAATTTGGTCAAACTAGCCCAAATAGGCTAACTCAAGTCCAAGCTCAATCCACTTGGGCTAACCTTGTTTGATGAGTTTAAAAAGGGGTGTATTTAGGCTGGACCCACCAGCATTATCATCCATGATGATTAGGAGAGAGGAATTCAAATTTTCCCCAATTTGGAGGAGAGAGAAAGAGGGGCTTAATGGCCATCATGGCCATGGAGGCTCTATAACCCCCCACCATCATGGGCTTTTACTCCTCTGGTGGAGGGGAAGAGTTTCCCTAAGGTGGCCAGCTAAGGGGGTGGCTCAGCCCCACCAATTGGAGGAAAAACTGAAAATATGCTTAATGGCCATTAATGGGGAAATTCAAAATTGGGGAGTTACACTTCTCCTCTCCCAAATTCCTTCATTAAGAAGCTTCACCAGAGCAAGGGAAAGCTTTTCCCCCGTTCCTTTTCCAATTCCAGAGAGGTTGGTGTAGAAGTTGGAGAGGAGCTCAAGCTTGGTGGCCGAAAATAGCAAGGAGGAATTCAGCCCGTCTACAAGCCGCAACTCAGGTCCTCCTCCTCCTCTTTACTCATGTATAGATCCTAGGAATCAATTAGAACAAGAATCAGGCTCAATTGAGCCCGATCCAATATGAAAAAAATGAGAAAATCGGCTGGAAATTGACCTCTCGGGTTGGCCAGATTCTTCTATTCCGGCGGCTGTGCCGCCGGCTAGGGGTAGCCCCCACCTCCCCGGAGGTGGAGGTGGTGGTGGTCGGCCGAGGAGGTGGTCGGGTGGCCGGGAAAACCACCCGCAAAATCACCCAGGACGGGTGAATCGCCGCCGTCGGCTGGAGGAAGACGATGACGGAGCGCCGTCGGATTTTCTTTGAGATTCGGGCAAGATATGATATTAGATTTCCAGATTAATATATTTTTCTGTAAAAGTTATTGGTTTGTTTTAAAATAAATATTAAAAATACTTAGAGACCTCTACAGGAAAAATAGTTAATATAAAAATTGTAGCCCTTTGAGTCTAGTTTATTTTAAAATTGGTTTGAACCAATTTGGATATCAGGTTTGACCTCAGCACTCATTTTGGTGGGGTCTATACCTAGGGATGATCAGACAATGGTTTGAGTGCCCCCATCAATCCAGCCATCTAATCGAGCTGAAATTTGGTGTGGGGGCTATTTATATCTGACCCTACAACATATACAAAAATGGAAATTTTTGGATATAATTTTTCTATAGTTTTTGTAAAAATTTAATAATTAATGTAGGAATTATTTAAAGGGTCAAATCATCTCAAAAGTCTCCAAAATTTTGGAGGCATGTTTTTAGGGTTATCATTTAGCTCTGATTAAATTTCAGCCCAATTGGGTTTGAAATGATTGGGTTTTGATGTGATCAAAGATTGGTCCTTAAAGGGGAAATTAGGGCAAGGGGTTGTTGGTGTAAGGTGGGTCCAATTCTCACCCAAATGGGTTGGGATTTTGGCCAGAGCCCCATGGATAGAGAAAACACCCCCTCATGGAATTTGAGATGGTTTGGGGTGGGTTTGCCCTAGGATCCAAGTTTAAACATTAAGGGTTGAACTATGGGGTTTGTGAAGGACATAG
Source organism: Platanthera zijinensis (assembly GCA_039513925.1). Lineage (NCBI taxonomy): Eukaryota > Viridiplantae > Streptophyta > Magnoliopsida > Asparagales > Orchidaceae > Platanthera > Platanthera zijinensis. Next base: position 60,705,431 of record CM077094.1, on the reverse strand, counting down.
GGTTTTATGTCCTTGTATGGATCTAGAGTTTAGTCCATGATGTTCTAGGGGTGGAATTATGCCCTAGGAAGGAGTTTCATGGTATGGGTACTTAGTCACATCACTTAATTCTAATTATACAAAATTAGGTCTTTATATCTTATGGAATGGATGATGAGTCAAATGATTTTAAGTTCATGTAAAATTATGATAGAGGATGTTAATTTTGATATATTGAACAGTAGTTATTGTTTCATGAAATTTAAATAAGTTTTCATGTGGGTATCTTAACAAAAGTGCATAATCATAGAATCTTTGGAGAAATAATTTATGTGGTAATATGATTTAGATTTTAATGAAATTGTGTACATCATGTTTTTAGGATATATTAAACCTCTGGAAATTTTATCATGATTTATGGGATAATAATTAGAGTACTTCCTTCACAACTTAGCAAATAGAGATTTTTACTTAGGAATTATTTATGAAGTAACCAGTCATTTAAAGTTTGTGAAATTTAGTCAGAGGAGTTTTAATATCATATTACATCTCTGTGAATTTTTGTGGAATTATTTGAATTATAAATTTAAGGGTTGCTTCATTAAATGTTATTGCCCATAAAAATTTAGATAAATTCAATTTGGTATATTTAATGCAAATAAAATTATTATTTTTGGGCAGAGGACTTTTCTGATGATTACCAAGGCTCTGTAATTTTTAGATAATTTTATGATGATTAATTGTTGTACTTCCTTCATTAAATATGAATTATGGAAGTTTGATGAATAATTTAATTAGAGGATAAATACTATTTGTAAAATCATGGGAGTTAATATTTAGTAATAATTCACTGTTATACAGTAACTATAATTTTACTAAGGAAGGAAGGTGAGATCATCATGGGCTGCAAATAACACTTGATAATTACCTTACTTAGGGTTGACTTAAGGACCCCATCTTGTCCCCAGGACTTCACCACCCTTTACCTTTTAGGTGGTTCATAGGGTCACTAAGAACCCATTGGGGGCAAGTGAAGTGGCCAAATTGACCAAAGTCAACCCAAGCCCTAATTTGGTCAAACTAGCCCAAATAGGCTAACTCAAGTCCAAGCTCAATCCACTTGGGCTAACCTTGTTTGATGAGTTTAAAAAGGGGTGTATTTAGGCTGGACCCACCAGCATTATCATCCATGATGATTAGGAGAGAGGAATTCAAATTTTCCCCAATTTGGAGGAGAGAGAAAGAGGGGCTTAATGGCCATCATGGCCATGGAGGCTCTATAACCCCCCACCATCATGGGGCTTTTACTCCTCTGGTGGAGGGGAAGAGTTTCCCTAAGGTGGCCAGCTAAGGGGGTGGCTCAGCCCCACCAATTGGAGGAAAAACTGAAAATAGGCTTAATGGCCATTAATGGGGAAATTCAAAATTGGGGAGTTACACTTCTCCTCTCCCAAATTCCTTCATTAAGAAGCTTCACCAGAGCAAGGGAAAGCTTTTCCCCCGTTCCTTTTCCAATTCCAGAGAGGTTGGTGTAGAAGTTGGAGAGGAGCTCAAGCTTGGTGGCCGAAAATGGCAAGGAGGAATTCAGCCCGTCTACAAGCCGCAACTCAGGTCCTCCTCCTCCTCTTTACTCATGTATAGATCCTAGGAATCAATTAGAACAAGAATCGGGCTCAATTGAGCCCGATCCAATATGAAAAAAATGAGAAAATCGGCTGGAAATTGACCTCTCGGGTTGGCCAGATTCTTCTATTCCGGCGGCTGTGCCGCCGGCTAGGGGTAGCCCCCACCTCCCCGGAGGTGGAGGTGGTGGTGGTCGGCCGAGGAGGTGGTCGGGTGGCCGGGAAAACCACCCGCAAAATCACCCAGGACGGGTGAATCGCCGCCGTCGGCTGGAGGAAGACGATGACGGAGCGCCGTCGGATTTTCTTTGAGATTCGGGCAAGATCTGATATTAGATTTCCAGATTAATATATTTTTCTGTAAAAGTTATTGGTTTGTTTTAAAATAAATATTAAAAATACTTAGAGACCTCTACAGGAAAAATAGTTAATATAAAAATTATAGCCCGTTGAGTCTAGTTTATTTTAAAATTGGTTTGAACCAATTTGGATATCAGGTTTGACCTGAGAACTCATTTTGGTGGGGTCTATACCTAGGGCTGATCAGACAATGTTTTGAGTGCCCCCATCAATCCAGCCATCCAATCAAGCTGAAATTTGGTGTGGGGGCTATTTATATCTGTCCGTACAACATATCCAAAAATGGGAATTTGTGGATATAATTTTTCTATAGTTTTTTGTAAAAATTTAATAATTCATGTAGGAATTATTTAAAGGGTCAAATCACCTCAAAAGTCTCCAAAATTTTGGAGGCATGTTTTTAGGGTTATCATTTAGCTCTGATTAAAATTTCAGCCCAATTGGGTTTGAAATGATTGGGTTTTGATGTGATCAAAGATTGGTCCTTAAAGGGGAAAATTAGGGCAAGGGGTTGTTGGGGCAAGGTGGGTCCAATTCTCACCCAAATGGGTTGGGATTTTGGCCAGAGCCCCATGGATAGAGAAAACACCCCCTCATGGAATTTGAGATGGTTTGGGGTGGGTTTGCCCTAGGATCCAAGTTCAAACCTTAAGGGTTGAACTATGGGGTTTGTGAAGGACATAGGGTTTTATGTCCTTGTATAGATCTAGAGTTTAGTCCATGATGTTCTAGGGGTGGAATTATGCCCTAGGAAGGAGTTTCATGGTATGGGTACTTAGTCACATTACTTAATTCTAATTATACAAAATTAGGTCTTTATATCTTATGGAATGGATGATGAGTCAAATGATTTTAAGTTCATGTAAAATTATGATAGAGGATGTTAATTTTGATATATTGAACAGTAGTTGTTGTTTCATGAAATTTAAATAAGTTTTCATGTGGGTATCTTAACAAAAGTGCATAATCGTAGAATCTTTGGAGAAATAATTTATGTGGTAATATGATTTAGATTTTAATGAAATTGTGTACATCATGTTTTTAGGATATATTAAACCTCTAGAAATTTTATCATGATTTATGGGATAATAATTAGAGTACTTCCTTCACAACTTAGCAAATAGAGATTTTTACTTAGAAATTATTTATGAAGTAACCAGTCATTTAAAGTTTGTGAAATTTAGTCAGAGGAGTTTTAATATCATATTACATCTCTGTGAATTTTTGTGGAATAATTTGAATTATAAATTTAGGGGTTGCTTCATTAAATGTTATTGCCCATAAAAATTTAGATAAATTCAATTTGGTATATTTAATACAAATAAAATTATTATTTTTGGGCAGAGGACTTTTCTGATGATTACCAAGGCTCTGTAATTTTTACATAATTTTATGATGATTAATTGTTGTACTTCCTTCATTAAATATGAATTGTGGAAGTTTGATGAATAATTTAATTAGAGGATAAATACTATTTTTAAAATCATGGGAGTTAATATTTAGTAATAATTCACTGTTATACAGTAACTATAATTTTACTAAGGAAGGAAGGTGAGATCATCATGGGCTGCAAATAACACTTGATAATTACCTTACTTAGGGTTGACTTAAGGACCCCATCTTGTCCCAGGACTTCACCACCCTTAACCTTTTAGGTGGTTCATAGGGTCACTAAGAACCCATTGGGGGCAAGTGAAGTGGCCAAATTGACCAAAGTCAACCCAAGCCCTAATTTGGTCAAACTAGCCCAAATAGGCTAACTCAAGTCCAAGCTCAATCCACTTGGGCTAACCTTGTTTGATGAGTTTAAAAAGGGGTGTATTTAGGCTGGACCCACCAGCATTATCATCCATGATGATTAGGAGAGAGGAATTCAAATTTTCCCCAATTTGGAGGAGAGAGAAAGAGGGGCTTAATGGCCATCATGGCCATGGAGGCTCTATAACCCCCCCACCATCATGGGGCTTTTACTCCTCTGGTGGAGGGGAAGAGTTTCCCTAAGGTGGCCAGCTAAGGGGGTGGCTCAGCCCCACCAATTGGAGGAAAAACTGAAAATAGGCTTAATGGCCATTAATGGGGAAATTTAAAATTGGGGAGTTACACTTCTCCTCTCCCAAATTCCTTCATTAAGAAGCTTCACCAGAGCAAGGGAAAGCTTTTCCCCCGTTCCTTTTCCAATTCCAGAGAGGTTGGTGTAGAAGTTGGAGAGGAGCTCAAGCTTGGTGGCCGAAAATGGCAAGGAGGAATTCAGCCCGTCTACAAGCCGCAACTCAGGTCCTCCTCCTCCACTTTACTCATGTATAGATCCTAGGAATCAATTAGAACAAGAATCGGGCTCAATTGAGCCCGATCCAATATGAAAAAAATGAGAAAATCGGCTGGAAATTGACCTCTCGGGTTGGCCAGATTCTTCTATTCCGGCGGCTGTGCCGCCGGCTAGGGGTAGCCCCTACCTCCCCGGAGGTGGAGGTGGTGGTGGTCGGCCGAGGAGGTGGTCGGGTGGCCGGGAAAACCACCCGCAAAATCACCCAGGATGGGTGAATCGCCGCCGTCGGCTGGAGGAAGACGATGACGGAGCGCCGTCGGATTTTCTTTGAGATTCGGGCAAGATCTGATATTAGATTTCCAGATTAATATATTTTTCTGTAAAAGTTATTGGTTTGTTTTAAAATAAATATTAAAAATACTTAGAGACCTCTACAGGAAAAATAGTTAATATAAAAATTATAGCCCGTTGAGTCTAGTTTATTTTAAAATTGGTTTGAACCAATTTGGAGATCAGGTTTGACCTGAGAACTCATTTTGGTGGGGTCTATACCTAGGGCTGATCAGACAATGTTTTGAGTGCCCCCATCAATCCAGCCATCCAATCAAGCTGAAATTTGGTGTGGGGGCTATTTATATATGTCCGTACAACATATCCAAAAATGGGAATTTGTGGATATAATTTTTCTATAGTTTTTTGTAAAAATTTAATAATTCATGTAGGAATTATTTAAAGGGTCAAATCACCTCAAAAGTCTCCAAAATTTTGGAGGCATGTTTTTAGTGTTATCATTTAGCTCTGATTAAAAGTTCAGCCTAATTGGGTTTGAAATGATTGGGTTTTGATGTGATCAAAGATTGGTCCTTAAAGGGGAAAATTAGGGCAAGGGGTTGTTTGGGCAAGGTGGGTCCAATTCTCACCCAAATGGGTTGGGATTTTGGCCAGAGCCCCATGGATAGAGAAAACACCCCCTCATGGAATTTGAGATGGTTTGGGGTGGGTTTGCCCTAGGATCCAAGTTCAAACCTTAAGGGTTGAACTATGGGGTTTGTGAAGGACATAGGGTTTTATGTCCTTGTATAGATCTAGAGTTTAGTCCATGATGTTCTAGGGGTGGAATTATGCCCTAGGAAGGAGTTTCATGGTATGGGTACTTAGTCACATTACTTAATTCTAATTATACAAAATTAGGTCTTTATATCTTATGGAATGGATGATGAGTCAAATGATTTTAAGTTCATGTAAAATTATGATAGAGGATGTTAATTTTGATATATTGAACAGTAGTTGTTGTTTCATGAAATTTAAATAAGTTTTCATGTGGGTATCTTAACAAAAGTGCATAATCGTAGAATCTTTGGAGAAATAATTTATGTGGTAATATGATTTAGATTTTAATGAAATTGTGTACATCATGTTTTTAGGATATATTAAACCTCTAGAAATTTTATCATGATTTATGGGATAATAATTAGAGTACTTCCTTCACAACTTAGCAAATAGAGATTTTTACTTAGAAATTATTTATGAAGTAACCAGTCATTTAAAGTTTGTGAAATTTAGTCAGAGGAGTTTTAATATCATATTACATCTCTGTGAATTTTTGTGGAATTATTTGAATTATAAATTTAGGGGTTGCTTCATTAAATGTTATTGCCCATAAAAATTTAGATAAATTCAATTTGGTATATTTAATACAAATAAAATTATTATTTTTGGGCAGAGGACTTTTCTGATGATTACCAAGGCTCTGTAATTTTTACATAATTTTATGATGATTAATTGTTGTACTTCCTTCATTAAATATGAATTATGGAAGTTTGATGAATAATTTAATTAGAGGATAAATACTATTTTTAAAATCATGGGAGTTAATATTTAGTAATAATTCACTGTCAACAACCCGCCTGTAAATGGAGAGGGGTTGGGGTGTATATCCTGCAGGCTTGAATGTGATAGGCTTACTGCCAGTAGTGGGCCCGGGTCTGGACTACTGGTGGGCCGGCGGTGCCAACTGGGTCCCGCGGGTTGGCGGGCCTGGACCGGTATAAAAAGTGCACTTTTTGTAACGGCCTCCCCAGCTGTCGGCACCCCCAGCACCACGCTCGAAAGGGTTCAGCCTAACCAGGTCTGCAGACCATGCACCCAAACCCTCTCCGCGCCTGTTTTTCAGCAGCGGTAGGTTATTGCCACTGGGGATCGAACCCAGGACCTTGATAAGAGACTCTTTACCACAGCTCTCATCACCAACTGATCTGCTGCTTAGTTGGTGATGAGAGCTGTGGTAAAGAGTCTCTTATCAAGGTCCTGGGTTCGATCCCCAGTGGCAACAACCTACCGCTGCTGAAAAACAGGCGCGGAGAGGGGTTGGGGTGCATGGTCTGCAGACCTGGTTAGGCTGAACCCTTTCGAGCGTGGTGCTGGGGGTGCCGACGGCTGGGGCGGCCGTTACAAAAAGTGCACTTTTTATAACGGTCCAGGCCCGCCAACCCGCGGGACCCAGCTGGCACCGCCGGCCCACCAGTAGTCCAGACCCGGGCCCACTACTGGCAGTAAGCCTATCACATTCAAGCCTGCAGGCCGTACACCCCAACCCCTCTCCATTCACAGCGGGTTGTTGAACCCGCGGGACCCAGCTGCAGCTCTGTTGGTGATGAGGAGTGGTTTGAAAACTCCTTATCAAGGAGGTCTCGGGTTCGATCCCCGGCCTCAACAACCCGCCTGTGAATGGAGAGGGGTTGGGGTGTACGGCCTGCAGGCTTGAATTTGATAGGCTTACTGCCAGTAGTGGGCCCGGGTCTGGACTACTGGTGGGCCGGCGGTGCCAGCTGGGTCCCGCGGGTTGGCGGGCCTGGACCGTTATACGCATCAGGATCATAAATTTTTGCTCCTAAAAAGTCATAAATTGTGCATGGGAATTCATTAATAGGAGAAAAATTTGGAGTCGTGGGAGGAGAAACACGTTCTTCTTCTACTCCTCTCAGCGCATCCATACACCTGACAAACTCTTTAAATAATAGTTTTTCTTCTTCTTCGGTATAAACAACTACAGGGGTACATGAAGAGTCATGATCCTCATTAGCAATATTATCCGAAGAAGGAGAAAAATCACTAATAGAAAAAAATTCTCATCCAAATTTTGGGGAGAAGAATAACATGGAATTTGAGAAGGATCCCCAAAATTAGGAGAAAAGGCTTGCGGTGCGGAAGAAGAACCAAAATTTGGCTCCAAATAATTATTCTCAAAACTCGGGAAACCTTCCGGGTGATCTTGTGACCAAGAGAAGTTGACATCCGAGTTGGAAGAATAATTATTTAAATCAAAATAATTATTCTCATTATAATTTGAAAAATTCTTTTCAGGAACATTCGAAAAATTAGTTTCATAAAAATTTGAACTCGAATTAGAATAAAAGTGAGAAGAATTAATATCCTAATTAGTACCAAAATTATTTTCATAAGAAAAGTTTTTATAATAATTATAATGATAACAATACTCACTACGATGATAACCACCTCAATTATAACAAAAATGTTGGCGTTTTTGTGCAGCTTTCAAACATTCTAGTTGATTTTGAAGCTTGGCAAGAACGACGACCAATTTAGATAGCATATTTTTAATAAAAGAAAATAAACACAACCTTTACCTAATAGAAATGAATTTAAAAATAAAATAAAAGAGAATTGAGGTTGAGAAGAAGGTTGATAAAATTAATAAAATTTACCCTTTCAAAATATCAACAAAATAATCCCCGGCAACGGCGCCAAAAACTTGATGAAGATTTTTTATAGTTTTAAAATATTATCCAAATGAAAATCTAAAATAGGCAAGTGTACCTATCACGTAAATTAATATTATTTTATCTAAATATAAAAAGATATTATTTTAACTAAATGAAGAAAATTAAATAAAAAGTAACACTTGATCTAGACTCACTTTGAACTAAAATAATCCGTCATGAAATAGTAAAAGTGCAAGCTCCTAATTACTTACTTCGACCGTGCAGGTTCCTAAAGTACAAAAGCGTCTATCTCGAGCTCATGATTCTGACTAACCTTTGGGTTATCGATTAAGACCTCTCGGCAAGTCGAAACCCCTAAGCTTAATTTATGCGGTGAACCCCACTATTGGATTTGACTCCAATCCAACAGATTTATGTCGTCCTCTCGAGAAGGAGTGCATTCAACTCCTTTTATCCTTGAGCGATCTCCTCGTACCCGCAACCTCTCAGTCATTTAAGATACGGATCTAAGATCGAAGAACATATCCGCGAAATATTAATTCGATACAAAATAAATCAAAGATAAATCGATAGAGAGTAAAAATAGAGAGCTTGACACATTTTTGAGAAAATAAATAAAGTTTATTTTTTTCAAAGATTATTTTGATCAAGTGCCAAGAAAATTAGCTACATGACATGAAAAGGGAGGTACATAAACAAGAACACATGATTGCTAAATGTAATTGCTTGAAAAGAAAACTAAGCTATAACATAGGCCTATAACTAGATTCTAATCCTCTCCCTGAGCTTCTGAACTCATCTGGAATTTATAGATTATTTTGCTTGGGAGTCACGCCCTTGGTCACGCCCATGACCTAGGGCGTGTAAGGCTCGAAAACCGCTGTCATGAAAGCCCGGGAACGTTGGATAAAACCAGCCAAAAGACGCCGTTCTGCGGGTCAAGCCCCTAAGTCACGCTTGTGACCTAGGGTGTGTCTAGTCTGTTACAGGAAACGGCGCAAAGGGGAAACGGCAGGAAGTAATTCTGGCATTATTGAAGAGGTCACGCCCGTGACCTAGGCCGTGTATTGGCCGGGTTAGCAAACGGCTGAAAACGGTACAATTTGGGATCAATTCGACAGTTTTGGGTAGGTCACGGCCTGTGTCATGCCCATGAAAGTGGGCGTGTACTTGGAAAATGTTCCAGAATTGTCCCGGGAATACTTCTAGAGAAAACTTTTTTTTTACCTAGACATGCCCGTGTTCACGCCTAGACACGCCCGTGTCTAGTGGGCGTATACTTATGAAACTTTCCAGATTTATAGAGGACGTCGTCTTCTTTCCGTTGACTTGTTGCACGTCCCGTAACTCTTCCTGGTTTGAAAGTTATGACCATTTGAATTTCAGTTACCCGCGACCAAAAATCTTCATTTTCCCCAAAATATTTTCAGATCATGGTCATGAACTTGAAATTGATATTCGAAGCCCAAATTGACCTGAAACATGAAAAGAAAGAATTTAGAAACATAATTACTACAATATAATTATAATCTTATTATCAATTAAATAAAAACTATATAAAAATAACTATAATTAGTAAATTATCAAATACCCCCACACTTAATCTTTTATTATTCAAGAGCAAAGCTATGAGAAGTACTTATAAGAAATTATTATAATTTTTTAATTAAACTAAAAATTTATTAAACCAAAAGAAAGTTAAAAAAAAGTTTAGTGATTCAAAATTAAGTTCTTAACTATGAAATTAAAATGTAAAGAGAAAGATATTTAGCTTAAAATTTCTCATATAAATTAATTAGAATTCAAAATTAAGTGATTTAGCCAACAAAATTAAATTAGAATTATTCACACTTTTTAACTAAAAAAAACTTGAAGGAAAAATTTAAAATACTACTTATGCTCTCTTAATATTTTAATTTAAGTCTAAAATAATTATATTGGCTAAAGGTTTTTAGGAAAAAGAACTATAAAGAGGATTTTAAATTAAGGTGATGAATTTTATCCTCACACCCCATGCCTTTTTTTCTTTTTGATATTTGCATATGTTTACCAAGAAGAAGATGAATTTTATTCTCTCATTTTCCATGACATATGAACAAATAAATATTTTTTTTTCTTCTCCATTCAAATAAAAATAAAATAATAAGGAGTAATGAATTTTATCCTCTTACTCCATCTTTAAGTTTTTAGGGGTTACATATGTGTACCAAGGAATGCTTGATTCCTATGACATATGATCTAACAATAAAAAGAAAAATTCATATGTGTACCAAGGGATAATGAATTTTATCCTCTTATCCCCATAACATATGTTCTAATAAGAAAGTTTAAAACAAGGGAAATGTTAAACAATATTTAGATTAAATTAAAATAATTAGAGAGCAACTATAGTAAATTAAAATTTCCTACGAACTTTTAAAACAAAAGTGATTATAATTAAAATCTAAATATTGTTAAACTAAGCACTATAAAATTGAAACTAATAAAAATTAAGAGAAAAAGAAGTAAATAAGGTATAACACCCCAAAACTCAAAAGAGGGACGGGTGACGTTTTTTAGCCGAGTCTAGGACTTGGAGCAGGTGTCACGGGCATGTCACGGGCGTGACACGGGCGTGTCACGGGCGTGATACGGGTGTGTCATGGGGGTGTTCGGCCACGGGTCGCGTTGTCGATATTGTGGCGATCGGCGATCGTCGAGGGTAGGCACACGGCCTGGGACACGGGTGTGTCCCAGGGCGTGTCACGCTCGGGATATTTCTGAGTGAAGCACACGGGCAATGACACGGGCATAGACACGGGCGTGTCACATGTGATACGGGCGTGTCGGGTGTCGTGTCGAAGACCGTGTCCATCTCGGGAAAATCCTGGGTGTTGCACACGGAGCGTGACACGGGTCTTGACATGGTCGTGTCACATGTGACACGGGCGTGTCGAAGGCCGTGTCACAGGCCGTATACTGGTCAGGGTGTCATGCGAGATGACGAATGGGCTACACGGCCCTGGACACGGGCGTGTCGCAGGCCGTGTTCGGCCCAGATTTTGTATTTTAGGCCCCGATCGTGGCCGTTCGTTTTCTTATGTTGGGATCCGACAACTGGGGGTTGGTGCTGGCAGTTTAAACTCGGAAATAGGGTTTGCAATCCATCATTTCATCCGCTTCATTCTCTTTCTAAAGGCTAGAGAGAGGGGAGAGCAAGGAGGAGGAGGAAGGCAAGATCCAGTCACCGGCGGAGCTTCGAATCTCCAAATCGTGAGCCGTCTTCGGATCCGTAGAGGCAAGAAGATTACGGTGCTTTCCATCTTCGTAGATTTCCATTGTGCCAAGAAGAAATGCTAGGGTAATGATTTTAATCTCGAGCATGTGAAGCTCTTCTTCCTTTGCATGGGAAAACCCTTCTCCCGCGAGTGTGCGGCGAGATTGCGGTATTTTTTGGGTAGATATGTAAAGTCCCCCTTCTTATAGTCCGGAATCGTAGTACGGACATAAGCATGATGTGTGAAGCCTACCCGGACAAGTTGGTCCGGATCGGTGATGTGCATTGCATTTTAGCCGGAGAAGACTCTGTGCCCTTTATTGTTTTCGGGTTTCTATGGGGTAGATTGCAGCAGGGATCCTTGGGGAGTAACCCTAAGGCGCACCCGAAAAACTGGGCGGAAATGTATTTCCGTCATCTTGGTGGCTGGGGTGCCAACCATAAACATAACTGGGTTATGTACTTGTGTGATCGAACTTTGGGATCCGAGAGAAGCTTGGCCTGCGCGTACGTCTTAATATGACTATGTGATGTGAGCAACGGTGCAAGTGGATGCGGACCAGGGCTATGCGGTTTGGTGACAGACATCTGAAAAAGAGACTGGCCATTGGCATGGTCGTGCGAGTCTTAGGCTTAGACCTGAAAGACTATATTGCTCACGAGTTTTGCCATCCAAGGGATGGTGGTGAGGACACGGTTACGACCGGGTTCACCGAGTTAGTTCCATGAGAGCACGGGGTGTGTGGCCATTTGAGCCCACATCTATGATGATATGCTTATTCTCTATTTCATTGGCTTGGCTAACAAGTGCAGGGAAGACGATTTGCCGCCCCGAGCTTGGGGGCAAAATCATTATGCAACGGTTAGCATAGCTGACCGTTGCCTTTGTTTACCACCGTGCGGTTGATTGTTGCTTGCAGGTGCTGCGGAGCCGAGCGGTAAATAGCACGCTAAAGCCCAAGTTGCTATGCCGGCCCTCGAAGGGCAATTTTTGAGTGTTTTCCTTTTGTACTCATGTGTATCCGGCCTGCGTGCCGAGGTTTTGAAAACACTTCTATTTAAGCAAACTATTGTAAGGCCTTAAGGCCATTATTTTTGTGTATCGTACATTTATTTGGGTTTATTGTTTTGGACATTCATGCTGTGGCTGGGTTCTTTTATCTTGCAACTTAATAATCTACTTTCGCTAGATGCTCTGTGTAGGGCATTGTGATTGGTTGAATGGTTTCAATAAGTAACCAACCGGTCTGTCCGTAGTACATGGCGTCGGGCCCGGTCAGACCTACTGCTATATGCTATGTGACGGATAGGGGTATTACAAATTAGTATCAGACTACCGGTTTCGGTCAAGTTTAAATGAATTCTTGGGCGAATTCACTTTAAGGGGTTGTGAGCACATGTGTGTGCGTAATCGTTATAACATGAAAAGAATCCATGAATGTCCACTTAGAAATGAAAATACACATGTTTGAGGAACCTGCGTGTTCCTATAATTGCTATTTGCAATATTGTTGGGTCGCTTATTCGTGTTTTGCATGATTATAGGTGACCAGAAGTGGTGCTGGACCGTCGGAACGGCCAGGTTCTGAGGCAAGCAGCGCACCTAATGATGTGCCTACAACACCTCCGTCAGCCGAGACCACTAGATTGGTGGCAGAAGATGTCTTTGCAATGATCAATGCGCATCCTGCAAGGCAGGTGCAGCAGCCTGCTCCTGCTGTGGAGCAAGTGCCGCTCTATGCGGCGGAGCCTAGAAGGGTGGAACAGGTGATGGTGGAGCCGGAGTTGCCTCGGAGAGCAACTGAGAAACAACTTAAGCATGTGATGAGCTTCCATCCACAAGTGTTCTCGGGAAAAGGAACCCCGACTCAGGTAGAGGATTGGCTATCGAGAGTCAAGAGAGTGCTGACAGCAATGGAAACCGAAGAGTGGCAGAAGACCACGATTGCGACGTTCTTGTTGGACAGGGACGCGAGGTTATAGTGGGAAGGGCTGAAGCTACACCACCTAAGGGGAAGGCAGTTGACAAATGTCTCTATGGAGGAATTTTCGAGGTTGTTTATGGCCCGATACCTCCCCTCAGCGTAGATGATCACGTTAGAAAATGAGTTTCAAAAGTTGGTGCAAGGAGATAGCACCGTGGACGAGGGTCTCCACGAGTTTACTCGTTTGGGAAGATACGCTAGTGCTACCTTTGCCGACGAGGAGCGTAAGACGAACCGCTTCAATGAAGGGTTAAGAGACGATTTGAGGTTGTTACTATCGGGGCCAATGGCGCAGGGTTTCATGACCTTGGTCAACTCGGCCCGGTCCTTGGAAAAGGACATGAAGAACTTGCAAGCGAAGAAGGAATCCGGTGTCAAGAAACCAGAGTTTAAGGTGCCGACTAAATGTCTGGCTTTTGAAGATAGAATAAGAAGGCTAGGATGTCGGGTCCAGCCCCTTCTTCAAGTGCCTGGGGGGAAACTACCAACCGAACCTCGGGCGCTTGCTTTACTTGCGGAAAAATGGGGCACTTTGCCCGCGATTGCTAGAGCGGACGCCCAAAGTCCGAGAGAAAACAAGGAGCAACTTATGAAGAAAAGGGGAAGGCGGTGGAGTCGACCGCGACACATTATGCTCCGACTCAACCTAGAGTCTACAACTTGGGGCAGCAAGAGGCCATCAAACAGGCCGACGTGGTGACAGGTACTGTTTAATTTATAGCAAGTTAGATTTAAATACTGTTACCTAGTGCTTGTTAGCATAATACTATTTGTGTAGGCTTTGTTCTGATTGGAGATAGTCTGATACGAGCACTATTCGATACGGGAGCCTCAAACTCCTTTTTGTCCGAAAGCTTTATATCGCGCATCGGAGTCCCTTCTTCGATGGCAAAGGACAAATTGGATGTGCTGCTATCGAATGGGTGTTTGATGCGTGCGGACAGAGTGTGTGTCGTAAAGGTTCATATTGGAAACCAAGAGTTTGTGATGTAATGACGACCGTGATTCGGACGTGACTACAATACGGACTCCTAAACGTTACCGAACAAGAAATAAAAAGAGGGAACGCCGACCAAAAGCGAACGAAAAGGGGTCGGTTGGTTCCCAAAATCCAGGACTCGATACCACGTCCTTAGGTCCTACCTCTCCAACAAGCACACAACTCACCGTAAGCCGGACTCGATACAACGTCCTTAAGACCTACCTCTCCAACAAGTACACAACTCACCGCACCTACACAAGCATCTATTCATTTCAATATAGTCGTTTCAAGCGCAACAATAATTTATTTTGGAGCGGCGGAAAACCTTTAAGAGCGATCGAAATTCGAGTCGTAATTAATTCCCTTGTTGGCACATAAATTGCGCCGAACGGAAGAGCAAATCGAAGCTAGGCCATGTTGCACTCCCGAGACGGATCTACCCATTTCGGAAAACAAGAGATTCAATAACAACACCTTCAAATTTAGATTTTGCAAGCGTCGTATTTAAAAATCACGGAAAAATGGTGCATGAAAAACCTCCACAAACTAAAGTAAGAATCACACAAAGAAAGAGATTACCCAACCGGGATGAAAGTTCACACAAAGATAAGGTGGGAGAATCACTCTCTCCACGGATACGCCGGCATCACACCGAGGGGTTTGCAACCTTCTTCCATGGAGTCGCACCAAGGAATCCGCGCCGGAGTCGCACTGAACGGATGGAGGGAGCAAGGGGCGGCGGTTTCACACCACACAAGGGGGGCCGGCAGTTTCACACCACCAAGGGGTCGGCGGCTTGGAGAAAGCTCTTGGCTGAAATTCTCAAAGGAGAGGGAGTTTTAGGTTTCAAATATTCAATGATCATATTCCTCTTAAACACCTCCTTAAATAGGAGTTTACAATAACTCTTAGCCCTCCATGATGGAGATGTAATCTCATCCATCCAAAAGGCTAAATGCACACCAAAATAAAATATTGTTCCAAATGAAAAAAAATAACACATGTCATGAATATAAAATTATCACTTAAACATAGGATAATTTTATATTCCAAAATATTAAATAAAGTGCATGAAATAAGAAAATTAGGCTAATTTTTCCATGGCTATTTTAGCACGTCACGGGCGGAGGTTGTAACGTGCACTTCCTTCAGCGTCATCACGGCGTATCAGATCTTTATGTCGTAGCGCCTCGGCAACCGAGTCATCATCAAGTAGCGGTGGCGCTGCATAATTCCTCCCCCACTCAAAATCACGTATCTCTGATGCGTGAGTGGAGAGATAGCGGCGGAGAAGCTCGGCATCCAAACGTTGAAGCTCTGTCGCGAGTACCCAAGAGTCGTCCGAAGGGGGGCGGTCACGCCAATGGACGAGGAAGCGGTAAGTAGTACCATCCGGAATAGTGAATGGTTCCTGTTGCGCGCTAGGGTTCGAAGAAAATAAACGCAACCGAACTAGCAACCCGATGAGGCAAGTATACCTATCGAATTGTAGCAAGGGGACACAAGTGTCGTATTGAAATCCGGGAACTGTTGGCTAAGCTTACTCACACGAACGCTATTATCTTATCGACAGAAAAAACTAGGGTTTTAGAAAATCTAAGTGCAAGGGAGAAAGTAAAGTTATACTAGAAAGAGAAACACTGCAATTAAGTAAAGCTGTTAAGCAAACAACTAAGCTAGAAAGGAAATTACTGCAGTTAATTAAAGAGCACAATATATGAGATTACTATAAAAGGTAGAACAATATGAAATGGAAATGCACCCGATCAAGATTCACCTCGGCTAAAGACGATTAAGAAAATGCGATAAAAATCTAAAGTTAATAGGATAAGGGTCCTTGACCGTGGAGGTTCCTAAAGCTTGAACACGCTTCTCTCGAAGTCGTGCCCAACTGAGTTTAGGAAGGTCCGACCGACTTTCGTCTAAATCGGAGGCCTAAAACTCGCTTTACGCGGTGAACCCCACTATTGGATTTTACTCCAATCCGGGAGATTTGGACGTCTGCCTCTCTCGAGGGGTGCGTACAACTCCCTTTACTCTTGAATGCTCACTTCATTCTTTCGGCCTCTCGGCTAGCCCAGAATGAAAGCAAAGGAGGAGAGTATATATCGAAAATATACCCCCAACCCGTGATTAATCAAGAGTAATTCAAGGCCCTAACCTAAAAAGAAAAGATTAATTAAAACATCATAACATAATCGCTCTAACCTCGGATCATCAAGATCGAGTACAAGGAGGATTAGTTAATCATAATGGAGTGGAGGGGGGAGATGAGTAGAAAAGCATAAGAAGAATACAAGCTAAAGGAAGAACAATTTTATTAATGAAAAAGGGCAAGTTACACTAATGAAAATAAAGTTACAAGTGCATGAAACTTAAACCCTATTCTAGCCCTACATTAAGCACTAAGCAAGAAGAAAATTATAAAGAAAAGCTAAGACAAACTACAATTAAGCTAGGGTTAAACAAAAATTACAAAGAGAGGGGGAGAGAGAGAGATAAAGCATGAAAAAGGATCAAGAAACAAAGGGGCAGCACCTCCCCCACTCAACCAAAGCTTGTTGAAATGGGGAGGAGGGGGGCTCAATTTATAGAAAATTTCTCGGGTTGGTCACGCCCTCCGACATGCCCTAGGGGGGGCGTGTCAGGGGGCGTGACAAGTACGAATTTGACCTCAGGCTCTGGATTCTGGCGGGAGGGATGATTGCTTCGGTACGTCGGTGGTCACGCCCTAGGTCATGCCCGTGACAGGGGGGCGTGACAGGCATGTCATGTCCAAATCATTGGTCGGAAATCCGTCAGTCGCCGAAAAAGGAGGGTGTCACGCCCATGTCACGGGCGTGACATGGGGCGTGACAGTACTATTTGCGTGCTGAGGCGGAAGGGCATTTAATGCGGCGACAGCTTTGTGGCAGAGGGCGACACGCCCCTGGTCACGCCTGGTGACACGCCCAGGGAGGGCGTGTCAGGGGGCATGACAGCGGTTTTTGACCGTTTTCTGTCCCCTCCAGCAGGTGTCCTCGGGATCGGGTGACACGCCCTAGGTCACACCCAGGGAGGGCGTGACAGGGGGGCGTGACAGGTCATTTTGGCAATTTTTCTGGAAACCTGCAAAAAGACAGGAAAAAGTTAGTGGCAATAAAATTTACATAAAAAGGATAAAAATAAACTAATAATAGACATAATTTGTACAATATAAAATATAAAATACGATAATAGTTTAGGCTACAAAACATATTATCAAATTCCCCCAAGCTTAAGCTTTGCTTGTCACCAAGCAAAAAAATATAAAAACTAGAAATTTATAAAAATGACTAATCAAAAAGTTCTAATTATGCCTACACAAGTACTATGCGAAATTCTTAGAAGGGAAAAGGTGAAATGTAAGTCTAAAACAATTATTTAGGTATGGTAAAACTTTTATAATCTTTACTTAATAAAAACAAATCATCCAAAATTTTAACGAAATTTTTTAAATAGACTTAAGCAAAGCAACGAAAATGAAAAACACGCATTGAGTTGTTACTAGATCCAAGCAACGCATTATAATTATATCAATTTAATTAACAAAAATCTAGGTTTAAATCCAAAACTAAAACTGATTTACTGTTTTTCTTTTCTTAGTTATTAAATAAAAATCAAAAAGCGTGAATCAAGAGGACTTAAATAGGACAGAAACGTTTGGTTTAGGTAAATGATTAGGAGTGGAATTCAAAGATAAACGTGAATGTTTTAAAATCACACTAAACCAAAGCAAAGAGTTTCAAAAAAATTTCATAAAAATATATACACATTTTTTTTTCTTTTTCTCTTTTTTTTTTTCAAAACAAAGGCCATAAATATTTTTATTTTCCTTTTTGAGTTGGCCAAACAAAAATAAACATCACTTTCGAACATACTTCTTTTTTTTTTAAATCTTTCTCCCGCAAAAATCACAAAATACCCTATCAAAATTGTCACAATAATTTATGAAACTCAAAAAGGCTAGTGTGATTCGATAGGTTGGAAATTTTGGCTTTGATGAAACTGAAATGAAGGGAGGAGCTATCAAATGAAATCGGAAAAAGGTTCAAAAACGGCTAACTAGTGGTAAAAGTTTTTTTAGGTTGGCAGGAAAGCTCAAACGAAACAAAAACAGCCTAAATCATTTTCACGCTTTTGAATTTATTTAAAACAAAGGTTTGAAAAATTTTCAAAAAGCGAGTCCTAGATAATAAAGGAAGATTGATGAAATTAACTTGAAAATAGAAATAATAGGTGACTTGGATCGTTCACATCTACTACGTTATTCAAAAGTTGACTTTACAAAAATTATTCAAAACGAAAAAGAAAATAGTGGATGATGAATTTTCTAGAAAGTAAAGGAAATAAAAAACAAAAAACCATAATAGAAATGCGAGTTTTAGAAAAATATTTTACCTTGACATGCTACCGTGAATTAGAAACACAGCATGGCCAACATTTTACTTGTGAAACATAATTAAAAAGAACGATTAGAAATATTATAATTAACTAAGTTGTTTATAGAAGATTTTGAGTAAAACAAAACTAAAAACTAGGGGTACTATTGAAATACCAAAATGTCTAAACTATTCAAAAACACATATATATTTTTTTTAATTTAATTTTGTGAAATATTCTCTTTTTTTGGATTTTGGAATTTTAAGATATTCATTTTTTTTTGGAAATATTTACAATATATACAAAAAGAAGATTATTTACACTACGCAAAAATGAAGGAGGAAATCCTCCCCCAAGCTTAAAACAGACATTGTCCTCGATGTCTAAAGAAGGGGATTGGAGAAGGAGAGAAAAATAAAGTACAGAATTGAAAGACAGAATTGAAATACAGGTACTTCCCCGGATTTATTTGCTGCGAAAGCTGAGTGATGCCGCTCCTCCGAATGTCTTCTTTGGACTTTTTGATGGATTCAGGAATGTTGGAGCAGGAGATCGCAGAAGCTTCAGCTTGTCGGAGCCGTCCGAGGCAAAAATTGTAAAATAAAGAAAACATAAAAAGATAACTTGGGTTGCCTCCCAAGAGCGCCCTTTGGTTAAAGCGTCGTTGAGCTCGACGCATCAAAAAAATAATATTGTCCAAAAATATTGTTGTCCCAAAATAAAATTGTTTTTAGCAAAAAATTAAAAGTTCAGATTAGAGTTCGTGAAGCAGAAACTTAATACTGTTTGGACTGACATCATCATCACCAGAAAAATAGAGTTTAAGACGCTGACCATTTTCTTTGAAATTACCCTTATCAGGGTGAGAAATTAAAACAGTTCCATAGGGAAATACTTCTAAAACAGAAAACGGGCCAGACCAGCGAGATTTTAATTTGCCCGAAAATAAACGTAAACGAGAATTATATAAAAGGACTTGGTCGCCCGGCTTAAAGTTTTTAGGGTGCCTTAATTTTTTATCGTGTAAACGCTTCGTCCGCTCTTTATAAAGTTTATTATTTTCATAAGCATAAGAGCGCCACTCGTCGAGTTCATTTAGTTGAAATTTTCGAAGGTCACCGACTGAGTGGGGATCGAAGTTTAAAAATTTTAAGGCCCAAAAGGCGCGGTGTTCTAACTCTACGAGCAGATGACACGATTTTCCATAGACCAGCCGATACGGCGTACATCCGAGGGCGGTTTTGTACGTTGTTCGGTAGGCCCATAGGGCATCATCAAGTTTGGCTGACCAGTCTTTTCTAGAAGTTGAAACAGTTTTTTCTAATATTCTTTTTATTTCTCTATTAACTACTTCGACTTGACCGTTAGTTTGGGGGTGGTAGGCAGTGGAAAGCTTATGCGTAACGCCGTATTTGGTAAGAATTTTTGAAAATTGAGCGTTACAGAAATGGGAACCCCTATCGCTAATGATTGCGCGAGGCGTATCGAATCTAGAAAATAATTTTTTAAAAAACGTGACTACAACTCGGGAGTCGTTCGTAGGAAGAGCTTGGGCCTCAGCCCATCGTGAAACATAATCGACAGTAACTAAAATATATTTGTTTCCGAAGCTAGAAGGAAGGGGGCCAACAAAATCAATTCCCCAGAGGTCGAAAATTTCGCACTCTAAGAAATAATTTTGCGGCATTTCATTTTTATTAGAAAGATTGCCCGACCGTTGGCAACTATCACACCTACTCACAAAGGCTTGCGCGTCTTTAAACAGGCTAGGCCAGTAAAAACCCGCGCAAAGCACCTTTTGAGCGGTGCGAGCAGCTTGATAGTGTCCACCTGTCGGACCTTCATGCAAATGTTTTAGAATATCAATTCCTTCATCACAAGAAACACATCTCCTTATCACTTGATCTGCACAAATTTTGAAAAGATGTGGGTCTTCCCAAAAGTAGTTCTTCAGCTCAGAAAAGAATTTCTTCTTTTGCTGAGAGGAGAACTCTCTTGGGAGTACCCGGGCCACTAGATAGTTGGCAATGTGCGCGAACCAAGGAGAAGTAGATGTATTAACTAAAAGCAGCTTCTCATCAGGGAAATAGTCATTAAAAGATTTTTCATTTAATTTTTCTATAAAGGGGTTATCTAATCTTGATAAATGGTCGGCGGCCAAGTTCTCGGCTCCTCGCTTATCACGGATCTCTAAGTCAAACTCCTGGAGGAGTAAGACCCAGCGAATCAAGCGAGGCTTGGCATCCGTTTTGGCAAGAAGGTACTTGAGGGCCGAGTGGTCCGTAAAAACAATGATTTTTGAAAGAGTAATGTAAGGGCGAAATTTATCAAACGCAAATACTACAGCTAAGAGCTCCTTCTCGGTTGTGGTGTAATTTTCTTGTGCAGATGTGAGGGTTTTACTAGCGTAATAGATGGGGTGGAAGTTCTTAGATATGCGTTGACCTAATACGGCCCCCACCGCAAAACTACTCGCATCGCACATAATCTCGAAAGGAAGGTCCCACACCGGAGCTATCATAATTGGCGCGTTAATTAACTTTTCTTTAATTAATTCAAAGGCAGAAATACAAGAGTCATCAAAAATGAATGGAGCGTCTTTTTCTAAGAGATGGGTGAGGGGCTTAGTGATCTTGGAGAAGTCCTTTATAAAACGACGATAAAAACCAGCGTGGCCAAGGAAACTTCTTATAGCTTTTATGTTTGTAGGTGGCGGCAACTTCTCAATAACTTCTATCTTGGCAACATCTACCTCAATACCTTTAGCAGAAATTTTATGACCCAAAACTAACCCTTCCCTCACCATAAAATGGCATTTTTCCCAATTTAGGGGAAGGTTAGTTTCTTCGCATCGTTCTAAGACTTTTTCGAGGTTTTCTAAACATCTATCGAAGGAGTCGCCGAACACGGAGAAATCGTCCATGAATACCTCCATAATGCTTTCTACATACTTGTCAAATATTGCGAGCATACATCGCTGGAATGTAGCTGGCGCATTGCATAATCCAAACGGCATTCTTCGGTACGCGAAGGTGCCAAAGGGACAATTAAACGTAGTTTTCTCTTGGTCCTCGGGAGAGATGGGTATTTGAAAGTACCCCGAGAGGCCATCGAGAAAACAATAAAAGCTATGGCCGGAGAGACGTTCTAAAATCTGGTCGATAAACGGTAGAGGAAAGTGGTCCTTGCGGGTGGCGTCATTTAACTTACGATAATCTATGCACATACGCCAACCCGTCACCGTCCGTGTCGGGATTAATTCATTATTCTCATTACTAACTACGGTTATCCCTCTCTTCTTTGGAACTACCTGAACGGGGCTAACCCACTTACTGTCCGATATAGGGTAGATAATTCCTGCGTCTAATAGTTTCATAACCTTGCCCTTAACTACTTCTTTCATATTCGGGTTTATACGGCGCTGAGGTTGAATAGAGTTACGCGAATTATCTTCCATTAAAATTTTATGTGTACAGAAAGATGGGCTTATGCCCTTGATATCAGAAATTTGCCAAGCAATAGCCCGGCGATGCTTACGTAGAACTAGAAGAAGTTTATCGTTCTGCGTATCCGTGAGGTAGGCCGAAACGATAACTGGTAACTTGGAGTCTTTTTCTAGGAAAGCATACTTAAGGTGTTCGGGAAGTTCTTTAAGTTCTAGGGTAGGGGGTTCTTCATAAGAGGATTTTGAGATTCTTTCTTTTTCAAAAATAATATCTTCATAAACTTTTTTATAAGGATCGTAATAAGGGGTGGGGCTAGCAGCCAAGACGGCTTCTTATACAGATTCAGTGGGAAGAAAAGAGGAAGAACAAAAATCAGAAAACTCTTTTTCAAAGTCGGAAAGACAATAAGAAGATTCATCACTTCCTTGCAGTGATTCTGTTGTGAGAGAAGAGGAGCAAAAAGTAGAAAATTCTTTTTCAAAGTCGGAGAGGCAGTAGGAAGAATCATCACTCACGGCGTCTACGAAAAAACATGAGTCATCGTTCGCTAAAGTGTTCTTCATCGAAGGGGTGATAGAAAATGTGACTTCGTCGTCGCCTACTCGAAGAAAGAGCTTACCATTGCTTATGTCAATGATGGCTCGGGTGGTGGCAAGGAAGGGTCGGCCAAGGATCAGGGGAACCTCGACGTCTTCTTCGATGTCCAAAATGACAAAGTCCACCGGGAAGATGAACTTGTCGACTTTCACTAGAACGTCCTCCACTATTCCTAACGGGTACTTGACGGATCTATCGGCTAGCTGGATACTCATACGCGTGGGGTTAAGGCTACCAATCCCTAACTTTTTGAACAACGAAAAGGGCATCAGGTTTATACTTGCGCCTAAGTCGGCTAACGCGTGTTTAACAAAAAGATCACCGAAGACACACGGGATAGAGAAACTACCCGGGTCACTGATTTTCTTCGGCAAACCGTTTGTTAAAACGGCGGAGCACTCGGCGTTTAGCGTGACGTGCGAAAGATTCTCTAACTTCTTCTTGTTTGTGAGGAGGTCTTTAAGATATTTGGCGTATTTTGGCATCTGTGAAATAGCCTCGTGGAAGGGAAGATTAATGTGGATTTGTTTGATGATTTCTAAGAAGCGGGAGTACTGATCATCTTGACGTTGTCTATTAAGTTCAGAGGGGTATGGAGGAGTTGAATTATTTTTGAAGATGGGTGGTGGAGTGAGATTATTTTCTAAAGCGGGGGTGATTACTTCTTCAGCAGAGGGTGGAAGCGGAGCGGAGCTTTGATTTTTAAAAGCGGGAGCGGAGCTTTGATTTTTAAAAGCAGGAGCGGAGCTTGCCTCGGGCTCTTCACTTACCATACCGGAGACTTGCTTCCCACTCCGAAGAGTTATAGCTTTCGCTTGCTCTCTCGGGTTGGGTTCGGTATTGGAAGGAAGAGACCCTGCGGGTCGCTCAGAAATTATTTTCGCGAGCTGTCCTACCTGATTTTCTAAACTTTTTACACTTCCGGTTAAAGTTCTTATGGTAGCGTCATTTGTGGTGATATATTTAGAAAGTAATTCCTCCAAGCTTGGAGGTTTTGGGTAATTTTGAAGAGGTGGTGGTGGTGGTGCAGAAAAATCATTTTGCGGGGGTGGGCGCATCGCATTCGATGGATTACTCCATGAAAAGTTCGGGTGATTTCTTAAAGCGGGGTTATAACTATTCGGAAAATTAAAACCAGGCGGATGAAAATTCGCAGTAGAAAAATAATTAAAAGAAGTTCTAGGCATATTATTAACATAATCTAAATGTTCTGGAGTAGGGGTTGCAGATTCCCATACCTGAGGGGCGGAGGCAGCAGTCATCTCCGTTATCATTTTGCTTAGGATTTCTACTTGCAGAGCGAGCTGGGAGACGTTGTCCACTTCATAGATACCTGCAGGCTTGTTCGGGCGGGACCTAGGCACATTCCACTGATAAGTGTTCATGGCCATGTCCTCAAAAAGCTCAAGAGCGGCTTCTGGGGTCTTATGATTTAAAGTACCGCCAGAAGCTGCGTCTATCATTTGCTTCGTGCTTTGATTTAGCCCGTTATAAAACGTCTGCACTTGTAACCATACAGGCAGCGCGTGATGTGGGCATCGTCTTAATAATTCTTTAAATCTCTCCCAGGTTTCATATAGGGTTTCAGAGTCTATTTGTCCGAAGGCAGAGATGTCGTTCCTAAGTTTTGCAGTTTTAGCTGGCGGAAAATACTTCGCCAAAAATTTTTCAGTTAATTCATTCCAAGTGGTTATGCTATTTTTCGGAAGTGTGTTAAGCCACTGCTTAGCTTTAGTTCTTAGAGAGAAGGGGAAGAGTCTCAGCCTGATCGCATCATTTATGACACCATTTATCTTGAAGGTGTCGCAAATTTCAAGAAAACTAGCTATATGTGCGTTCGGATCTTCATCTTGAAGTCCGTCAAATTGCACATATTGCTGCACCATTTGAATTATGCTAGGCTTTAGTTCAAAGTTATTATTTGCTATAGCAGGGCGGACTATACTCGATTCTGTTCCCTCGAGGTTCGGTTGTGCATAATAGGACATAGTCCTTTGCATGGCCTCATCTACGTTGGGTTCTTCCATTCTTAAAGTAGCAAATGACTCGGAGTCCTCAACCGGCACTTGGATTGTAGGACCTTGAAATCGCGATCTTCTCCGAAGAGTACGCTCAATTTCGTGGTCCAAGTCCAAAATAACCGACGGACTCTCGCGGGTCATGCACTAAAAGAACAGAAAAGAAGAAGAGGAAGAGAAAAAGGATAAACTAGAAAGAAAAACTAGATTTAGAAAATTAAATTAATTTTTTTTTTCTTTTTGAAATAGATTTTTTTATAGATTAACTCCCGAACTTCCCAAGGACTACCCCGTGAAGGGTTCGCAAGGTACTAGACAAGACAGTGGCGCTTAAAGCCCTTTGCCCGTTTTGAGAGAATTAGGTGGCGTAGAAAAATTGTGAAGTTGGTTACTATTAAGAGCGGTGATAATTTTTTTTTATTTTTAAAACTTTAAAGAAAGGGGATGAGAAAGAGAAGAGATAAAATTAATAGGTTCGTGTTTTCAAAATATCAACGGAAGTTGGTTCCCCAGCAACGGCGCCAAAAACTTGTTGCGCGCTAGGGTTCGAAGAAAATAAACGCAACCGAACTAGCAACCCGATGAGGCAAGTATACCTATCAAATTGTAGCAAGGGGACACAAGTGTCGTATTGAAATCCGGGAACTGTTGGCTAAGCTTACTCACACGAACGCTATTATCTTATCGACAGAAAAAACTAGGGTTTTAGAAAATCTAAGTGCAAGTGAGAAAGTAAAGTTATACTAGAAAGAGAAACACTGCAATTAAGTAAAGCTGTTAAGCAAACAACTAAGCTAGAAAGGAAATTACTGCAGTTAATTAAAGAGCACAATATATGAAATTACTATAAAAGGTAGAACAATATGAAATGGAAATGCACCCGATCAAGATTCACCTCGGCTAAAGACGATTAAGAAAATGCGATAAAAATCTAAACTTAATAGGATAAGGGTCCTTGACCGTGGAGGTTCCTAAAGCTTGAACACGCTTCTCTCGAAGTCGTGCCCAACTGAGTTTAGGAAGGTCCGACCGACTTTCGTCTAAATCGGAGGCCTAAAACTCGCATTACGCGGTGAACCCCACTATTGGATTTTACTCCAATCCGGGAGATTTGGATGTCTGCCTCTCTCGAGGGGTGCGTACAACTCCCTTTACTCTTGAATGCTCACTTCATTCTTTCGGCCTCTCGGCTAGCCCAGAATGAAAGCAAAGGCAGAGAGTATATATCGAAAATATACCCCCAACCCGTGATTAATCAAGAGTTATTCAAGGCCCTAACCTAAAAATAAAAGATTAATTAAAACATCATAACATAATCGCTCTAACCTCGGATCATCAAGATCGAGTATAAGGAGGATTAGTTAATCATAATGGAGTGGAGGGGGGGAGATGAGTAGAAAAGCATAAGAAGAACACAAGCTAAAGGAAGAACAATTTTATTAATGAAAAAGGGCAAGTTACACTAATGAAAATAAAGTTACAAGTGCATGAAAATTAAACCCTATTCTAGCCCTACATTAAGCACTAAGCAAGAAGAAAATTACAAAGAAAAGCTAAGACAAACTACAATTAAGCTAGGGTTAAACAAAAATTACAAAGAGAGGGAGAGAGAGAGAGAGAGAAAGCATGAAAAAGGATCAAGAAACAAAGGGGCAGCACCTCCCCCACTCAACCAAAGCTTGCTGAAATGGGGAGGAGGGGAGCTCAATTTATAGAAAATTTCTCGGGTTGGTCACGCCCTCCGACACGCCCTAGGGGGGGCGTGTCAGGGGGCGTGACAAGTACGGATTTGACCTCGGGCTCTGGATTCTGGCGAGAGGGATGATTGCTTCGGTACGTCGGTGGTCACGCCCTAGGTCACGCCCGTGACAGGGGGGCTTGACAGGCATGTCATGTCCAAATCATTGGTCGGAAATCCGTCAGTCGCCGAAAAAGGAAGGTGTCACGCCCATGTCACGGGTGTGACATGGGGCGTGACAGTACTATTTGCGTGCTGAGGCGGAAGGGCATTTAATGCGGCGGCAGCTTTGCGGCAGAGGGCGACACGCCCCTGGTCACGCCTGGTGACACGCCCAGGGAGGGCGTGTCAGGGGGCGTGACAACGGTTTTTGACCGTTTTCTGTCCCCTCCAGCAGGTATCCTCGGGATCGGGTGACACGCCCTAGGTCACGCCCAGGGAGGGCGTGACAGGGGGGCGTGACAGGTCATTTTGGCAATTTTTCTGGAAACCTGCAAAAAGACCGGAAAAAGTTAGTGGCAATAAAATTTACATAAAAAGGATAAAAATAAACTAATAATAGACATAATTTGTACAATATAAAATATAAAATACGATAATAGTTTAGGCTACAAAACGTATTATCAGTTCCGCAGCGAGTATCATATCTGGAGTGAGAAATGTCCTGGGGAACCTGGGAAACATATCAGTAGTAGGAGTAAAAGAAGGCAACGTACCATCCGATGTTATACTTGCGGGGACCGAAGGAGAGAGATCATCTGAACTACAACTCCCCAACCCATTTGAATTTTCAGTGGAGGGAGAAGACGACAGAGAATTCAACTCAGGTGGAGGTAAAACAAACAGCGTCAAATCCGAGACATTAAAAATAGGGGAGATACCCCAATCTGCCGGCAAATCCAAAACGAAAGCGCTGTAACCTAGTTTCTTGATAATCTGAAAAGGGTCGGCGCACTTCGGTGCCAACTTCTTAACGGTGCCAAATGGCAAGTGTTCGAGAACTAAACGGACTAGGACCAAATCGCCAACTTTAAAGTGCAATACCCTCCTATGTAAATTAGCGTGCGACTGATAAGACTCGTATTGAGCAGTCAAGGTAGCTCGTATACTTGCATGTAAGTCATGAATATGTTGGGCGAAGGATTGTGCAAACTGACTTGTCTTGTATGTTGGGGGCAACGGTTCCAAGTCAATAGGTACAGGGGCCTTATATCCATGGACAATCTCGTTTGGTGACAGACCAGTAGACCGATTTTTTGAATTATTATAAGCTAATTGGGTATGGGGAAGAATAAGATCCCACGTGCCTTTGTGATTTCTTACGAGGCATCTAAGAAATCTACCCAAGCTTCGATTATCCAAAACCAAACCATTCACATAACGGTGGAAGACTATTCGAAACAACCTCGCAAGTAATGTAAAGGACGCATTTAGAAGGGTCAAGAAATTAAAAATGCGCCTGATTAAATTAAAACCATGAGGGGAGAACACATGTGCCACATGTCTTGAATTAATAGTATAAAATAACTGAATTATGTCCGGTGGCACATGTGCTTTAAATTCAAAAATTAACGTAGTGGGTTCCAACGTTTTCGTTTTAAATTTAAAATTAAATTTTGATTTAAAAATATCATAATAAATAGTCAGCGGAAAACGTTCGTCATGAACTACGTTCGCCCACGTCCTTCTAAGTAAGTTTAACGAGATGGCGGGAATAATAAACTTCTCTAAATATGAAGGGCTAGAAATGACTAAATCATCTACTCGAGCTAACGGAACCGGAGGGAGAGTCGACAGGGTTGACTTCGTAGGGGGAACCAAGTCACACTAAACGTCAAAGCATGGTTTAAGCATCCAAGAGAATGCCTCCGGTTGCAAGCCTTTAAAATCAAAAGTAAACTCGAATAGTGGATTCGTCCTCACTGAAAACTCATCCTCAGTTAACGTTTTGCCCCAGAATGAATCCACCAAATCATTAGAAATTTTACTTAAGTCAGAAATAGTGATCGTCTCAATAGTAGGCAAATTTATATCCGATAAAATTTCCAAACTAACTTGGGCCTCAGGCAAAGGGGCTATCATCAAAGAAAAGTCAGTTGGGCCCTCAGTGCTATCATCATCCAAAAATAATTCTTCCCATAAGGTGGGGACATCGTCTAAGTCAGAATAGGGGGATGGGCAAATCGAATCCAGGGGAGTATAATAATTAGCTTGAGTTCCAAGCGGCGATAATAACGTCAAAGGACTAACTCCCGGATGTATCACATTAAGCTTATCCCAAACTGAACATCCTTCCCAAGGTGACTCTACCAATATCGTAGAAACCTTTAATAATCCTTGGTCAACCAATATAACGTCGGATCCTAGCAAGTCATCACCTAAATCAATGACATGTAAGCTCTCGGCATCGGATGACTCTACCGACTCAACCAGAATTTCTACTGGCTCAGGGTAACCAGAAGATTCCATGACTAAATTATCGTCGAAGGGGATTGGAGATGATTCCTCAGGGGAGAAATCCTCTTCCAGGTCACTAGGGTAACCAATCTCCTCAACATCACGAAAAGCGTCAGTGAAAATTGCCTCGTCCTCAGTGACGGGCGCCTAATCACATCCACAGGTTCAACAGGAGAGTCAGACACTATCGTAAGTGAAGGAAGACTCTCACCTAGCTGATTAATTTCATCTTCTAGAGATTCCATATCCACATAAGCATCCTCAGAGGTATCAGTCACTATATCAGAGGGCTTAGATGTCGAGGCTAAGAAAGTAAGCACCCTAATAGTAACCTCTTTCAAGTTCAAATTTTTGGGTCGGAATGGCTTATGTTTCCTATAGATGAGACTAGGCACACTCTGGGTAATACTACCTCTCTGGGGATAGGATCTATCCGTAGGCGTAGGGCCTATAAGCGGATACGGGTCTAGTGTTGTATCTATTCTTACTAACGGGTGTGGTGCTATTAGTGCGCAGGTAGGCATGATCAAATTGATCCGAGAGGAGGTTACGCATGTGCGGCCAGGCATAACGATAGCTACCAACACGATGCTCTTCGTTTAACCAAAATAATCGGGCCCGACCTACTAATCGCTCTCGGGCAAAGCTAACCTTTTCGTAGTCATCCCATAAGTGAAAATTAAAATATTGTTCTAATCCTTTAAGCCAGTCTCTAAAATTTTGGGGATACTCTAGACCGTCATAAGTAAGATAAATGTGGTGTGCCCTAGGGGTGTGTTTAGCCATATCCTTAGCATAGGAATAGTCTAACCGAGAAGCATATACGTCATATGCCATTTTGTTAGAACCAGAGAAGAAACTCGATCCGTTACTTGTGCACATGCAAAGAAAAGTAAACTGGCCCTAATTAAATCTCAAAGATTTAATTGTTCCTGCTAGTTTCAAAAAATAATATATGCATACTTTTTTATTTTCTGAGCAAGAAAATTATAAGGATTATTAATTAATTTTTTCAGATTTTTTTTTTTGCAGAAAATAAAATTTAGCCGGCTATCGGCACACCAAATACTAAATTTTCAAATAAATTAATAAAAATAATTACTGAATGAAAAATAATAATTTTTTTTTGTTTTCTTACTAATAATTAGATGGAGAAATACTAGAAAGTCTAAATTTTAGATTTTGAGGGAAAAAATAACATTTTTAGACCGCTATTTGCAGACCACTATTATTTTTTTTTGTAATTTTGAGAAAAATTTGAAATTTGGAATTTGAAGTTGGAAATTTGGAATTTGTAATTTATTATTTGAAATTTGAAATTTGAAATTTGAAATTTTGAATTTTATTATTTGAAATTTTTAAATTTGAAATTTTTAAATTTCAAATTTGAATTTTGAATTTTGAATTTTGAATTTTGAAATTTGAAATTTGAAATTTGAAATTTTGAAATTTGAAATTTGAATTTTGAATTTTGAACTTTGAAATTTGAAATTAGAAATTCAATTTCAAATTTGAATTTTAAATTTTGAAATTTTAATTTTGAAAATTTGAAATTTAAAATTCGAAATTTGAATTTTAAATTTTGAAATTTGATATTTGAAATTTTGAAAATTTTAAATTTGAAATTTGAAATTTGAAATTTTAATTTTGAGATTTGAATTTTTTTTTTATTTCGCTGAAAAATAAAGATTTCAGCCCGCTATTTGTAGATCAACTGGACAGAATTACGATGTTCCAATTTTCAGGCTGACCTAACGAGGACGAATCGAAAAATTTTCTGTTTTAATGTTGCTGGAAATAAGTGCAGGAAGCTACAGAATTTTTTTCAGATTTTTTTGACAAGTTTAAAATTCCGAAGGGTTTTACTAAACGCAAACCAATTCGAAATTTTCATATCCTAGAAAGATGAGATCGACCAACGAAGAACGCAGAGAGGATGTTTGCAACTTGGGAGTTGAAAAAACCTCCCTCTGATACCAAATTGATGTAATGACGACCGTGATTCGGACGTGACTACAATACAGACTCCTAAACGTTACCGAACAAGAAATAAAAAGAGGGAACGCCGACCAAAAGCGAACGAAAAAGGGTCGGTTGGTTCCCAAAATCCGGGACTCGATACCACGTCCTTAGGTCCTACCTCTCCAACAAGCACACAACTCACCGTAAGCCGGACTCGATACAACGTCCTTAAGACCTACCTCTCCAACAAGCACACAACTCACCGCACATACACAAACATCTATTCATTTCAATATAGCCGTTTCAAGCGCAGCAATAATTTATTTCGGAGCAGTAGAAAACCTTTAAGAACGATCGAAATTCGAGTCGTAATTTATTCCTTTGTTGGCACATAAATTGCGCCGGACGGAAGAGCAAATCGAGGCTAGGCCACGTTGCACTCCCGAGACAGATCTACCTATTTCGGACAACAAGAGATTCAATAACAACACCTTCAAATTCAGATTATGCAAGCGACGGATTTAAAAATCGCGGGAAAAATGGTGCATGAAAAACCTCCACAAACTAAAGTAAGAATCACACAAAGAAAGAGATTACCCAACCGGGATGAAAGTTCACACAAAGATAAGGTGGGAGAATCACTCTCTCCACGGATCCGTCGGCGTCACAACGAGGGGTTTGCAACCTTCTTCCACGGAATCGCACCAAGAAAGCCGCGCCGGAGTGTCACCGAACGGATGGAGGGAGCAAGGGGCGGCGGTTTCACACCATACAAGGTGGGGGGAGGCCGGAGGTTTCACACCACCAAGGGATCGGCGGCTTGGAGAAAGCTCTTGGCCGAAATTCTCAAAGGAGAGGGAGTTTTAGGTTTCAAATATTCAATGATCATATTCCTCTTAAACACCTTCTTAAATAGGAGTTTACAATAACTCTTAGCCCTCCATGATGGAGATGTAATCTCATCCATCCAAAAGGCTTAATGCACACCAAAATAAAATATTGTTCCAAATTAAAAAAACAACACATGCCTTGAATATAAATTATCACTTAAACACAGGATAATTTTATATTCCAAAATATTAAATAAAGTGCATGAAATAAGAAAATTAGGCTAATTTTTCCATGGCTGTTTTAGCACGTCGCGGGCGAAGGTTGTAACGTGCACTTCCTTCAGCGTCATCACGACGTATCAGATCTTTATGTCGTAGCGCCTCAGCAACCGAGTCATCATAAAGTAGCGGTGGCGCTGCATCAGTTTGACTTGCTAGCGTCATTGCTTCCGCTAGTAGAGTTCGACATTATCTTTGGGATGGATTGGCTTTTGGAGCAGAAGTCCTATATTGATTGCAATGGTAAGGAGGTCAAGCTAGGTGTTGAGCGGGAGACAACATTCACGGGACTGAAGGGGTCGAGCAGGACGCTGATGTCTGCTCTTCAGGTGGTAAAGGCAGTTCGTGCTGGCGCAGAGCTGTTATTTGTGATAGAGGGGGATGTAGAGCCAAAGTCCACTTTGGATAGTATCCCCGTGGTTTTTGAATACCTCGATGTGTTCGCGGATAATCTCCCCGGAGCCCCACCGCAGCGAGAGATCAAATTCACGATCGAGCTCGTGCCAGGTGTCAAACCTGTGTCACGTTCTCCTTATAGGTTGGCACTTAAGGAGATGAATGAGTTGAAGGTTCAACTGGAGGAGTTGATGGGGCAAGGGTATGTGCATCCAAGCTCATCGCCTTGGAGCGCACCGGTCCTCTTTGTTAAGAAGAAGGACGGGAGTCTGTGGCTGTGTATCGACTACAGGGAGTTGAACAAGCTAACGGAGAAGAATAAATACCAGTTCCCAAGGATCGATTATCTCTTCGATCAGTTAGTCGGATCGTCGGTGTATTCGATGTTGGATCTAAAGTCTTGATATTATCAGCTGAGGATAAGGGAGTGTGATATCCCGAAGACGACATTCAGCACAAGGTATGGGCATTTTGTGTTCACGGTCATGCCATTTGGACTAACGAATGCGCCATCGGTGTTTATGGATTTGATGAACAGGACGTTCCGAGAGTACCTCGACCACTTTGTGATCGTCTTTATTGATGATATATTAGTGTACTCGCAGTGCGAAGAAGATAACTTCAAGCACTTGCATCTGGTGTTGGAGACTCTGAGGAGGAATGAACTCTTTGCAAAATTCTCCAAATGCGAGTTTTTGATACCCTCAGTAGCATTCCTTGGTCATATTGTAAGTGGGGAAGGTATAGCGGTGGATCCTGCGAAGATCGTTGCGATACGGGAGTGGCCTGTGTTATCTTCTATAGCGGAAGTCCGTAGTTTCCTCGGACTTGTCGGTTATTACAGGCGCTTCGTAGAGAACTTATCGCAGATAGAGTTACCTCTCACAAAGTTAACAAGGAAGGATCAGAAGTTCTTATGGACATAGGAGTTTGTGCAAGCGTTTGAGGAGCTGAAGGGACGGTTGACCACGGTGCCGGTGTTAAGTTCGCCGATTGGGAGCTAGGGCTTCGAAATTTAAAGTGATGCCTCAGGTAGTGGATTGGGCTGCGTGTTGCTACAGCATGGGTGCGTGATAGCATATGGATCGCGTCAGCTGAAAGTGCACGAAAGGAATTATCCGATCCACGACTTGGAGTTGGCGGCCGTGATATTTGCGCTTAAGCTGTGGAGACACTACTTGTACGACGTAAAGATCGATATCTATACCGACCATAAGATCCTGAAATACATGTTGGATCAAAAGGATCTCAACATGAGGCAGCGTAGATGGATGGAGTTCCTGGGGGACTACAGATTCAAGATTCATTATGTACCCGGGAAAGGCAATGAATTTGCGAATGCGTTGAGTCGCAGGGCTCCCGCCCAAGCCAACTGATTGTCGATTCATGATGAAAGGCTAGTACGGGAGTTGGAGGCGTTGGAGATCTGTTGCATTGATAAGTAGACGAGCTCCAAAGCAATGTTGAACTGGAAGGAAGTTCAGTATGACCGGGCTGATCGCATTTGGCAGGCATTGGAGTTGGATGGCTCGATGAAGGAGCTCATGGATGCATCCTTTGATGGGTCAAATTCCCAGTTTTCAGTTGAGGATGGACTCTTAAGGAAGGACCATCGTTTGTGCGTCCCAAGCGGGGGAAATCTATGGGCGGAGTTGATGTACGTGGCTCATAATACCAAGTACTCAATCCACCCAGGGAGCACGAAGATGTACCAAGACCTAAAGAAGCTATTTTGGTGGCCAGGGATCAAGAAGGATGTGACACTTTTTGTGGCTAAGTGTCAAACCTTCGCCTTGGTAAAGGCGGAGTGTCAAAAGCCTGGAGGATTTTTGAAATCCTTGCCTATTTCGGAGTGGAAGTTCGACGACCTATCGATGGACTTTGTGCATGGCTTGCCAAGGTCGCAGAAGGGGAACGACGCCATCTGGGTGATCGTAGACCGGTTAACGAAGGTATCACACTTTATTCCGCATAGGAAGGATGACTGAGTGGTGCGACTGACAAAACTATATGCGGATAATATAGTCAGATTACACGGTGTGCCACGCAGCATCGTGAGTGATTGGGTTGGGCGTTTTATGTCCAATGATTGGAGGTTGGTGCAACAAATATTGGGGACTAAATTTATGTTCAGCACAGCCTTCCATCCGCAGACGAATGGGCAAACTGAGAGAGTCAACAAAACGTTGGATGACATGCTCCGCATGTGTGTTCTAGACTTCGGGATGCATTGGGTAGACCACCTGTATTTGGTGGAGTTTGCGTACAATAATAGCTACCAGACGAGTATTCAAATGGCGCCCTTCGAGGCCCTTTTTGGTAGGAAGTGTCGCACGCCATTATCGTGGCTAGAAACGGGTGAGGCAAGGTTGTACAAGAAGCAGGAGGTGGAGAATGCTACTTTTTGGTGCAGATCAATCGAGAGTGTTTGTTGATCGCTCAGGACAGGCAAGCTAAGTACTACAATGCCAAGCACCGGAACGTAAAGTTCGGGGTCGGCGATTGGGTGTACTCTAAAATAAGTCCATTCAAGGGTGTTTCGCGGGTGCGACGCTTGAAGAAGCTGAGCCCAAGATACCTTGGACCCTTTGAGATTATGGAGAGGGTCAGCGAAGCGGCTTATCGTTAGAGGCTATCGGTAGATTGAGTGGACTATATGATGAATTCCACATCTCTGTATTGTGAAAGGCGGTGCAAGAACCTTCGCAGGTGATCGCAGTGGATTAAGTATCAGTGGACGAAGGGTTGACGACTAAGGTCAATCCCATTCGTATTGAGGACTTTGAAATTAAGCGACTCCGTAATAAAGAGATCCGGATGGTCAAGATCTAGTGGGACAATTGTGGTCGGGAGGAGCTCTCTTGGGAGCAAAAGAAAGTTATGCTCGAGGAGTACCCGAAGTTATTCCGCTCAGGTACTGCTTAAAGTTTTCCGTTTTCTTTCCTTTAGTAATTTCGTGGCCGAAATTCTTTTAATATGGGAAGAGTTGTAACACCCCGAAACTCAAAAGAGGGAAGGGTGTGGTTTTTAAGCCGAGTCTGGGACTTAGAGCAAGTGATACGGGCGTGTCACGGGCGTGACACGGGCGTGTCACGGGCGTGTCACGGGCGTGACACGGGCGTGTCACGGGCGTGTTCAGCCACGGGTCGCGTGCTTGACGTTTTGGCGATCAGCGATCATCGAGTGTAGGCACACGGCCTGGGACATGGGCGTGTCCCAGGGCATGTCACGCTCTGGAAATTTCTGGGTGATGCACATAAGCCATGATACGGGCATAGACATGGGAGTGTAACATGTGACACGGGTGTGTCGGGTGCCGTGTCGAAGACCGTGTCCATCTTAGGAAAATCCTGGGTGTTGCACACGGGGTGTGACACGGGTCTTGACACGGCCGTGTCATATATGACACGGGCGTGTTGGAAGCCGTGTCACAGGCCGTGTACTGGTCGGGGTGCCGTGCGAGATGGCAAACCGGCGACACGACCCATGACAAGGGCGTGTCGCAGGCCGTGTTCGGACCAGATTTTGTATTTTAGGCCCCAATCGTGGCCGTTCGTTTTCTTATGTTGGGATTCGATGGCTGGGGGTTGGTGCTGGCAGTTTAAACTCAGAAATAGGGTTTGTAATCCCTCATTTCATCCCGTTGGTTCTCTTTCTAAAGGCTAGAGAGAGGGGAGAGCAAGGAGGAGGAAGGCAAGATCCGGTAACCGGCGGAGCTTCGAAGCTCCAAATCGCGAGCCGTCTTCGGATTCGCGGAGGCAAGGAGATTTTGGTGCTTTCCATCCACGTAGATTTCCATGGTGCCAAGAAGAAATGCTAGGGTATCGATTTTCATCTCGAGCATGTGAAGCTCTTCTTCCTTTGCATAGGAAAACCCTTCTCCCGCGAGTGTGCGGCAAGATTGCGGTATTCCTTGGGGTAGATATATAAAGTCCCCCTTGTTAGAGTTCGGAATCGTAGTACGGACATAGGCATGATGTGTGAAGCCTACCCGGACAAGTTGGTCTGGATCGGTGATGTGCATTGCATTTTAGCCGGAGAAGACTCTGTGCCCTTTGTTGTTTTCGGGTTTTTACGAGGTAAATTGCAGTAGGGATCCTTGGGGAGTAACCCTAAGGCGCACCCGGAAAAATAGGCAGAAATGCATTTCCGTCATCTTTGTGGTCGGGGAGCCAACCATAAACATAACTGGGTTATGTGCTTGTTTGATCGAACTTTGGGATCCGGGAGAAGCTTTGCCCGCGCGTAGGTCTTAATATGACTATGCGATGTGAGCAACAGGAAAGTGGATGCGGACCCGGGCTATGCGGTTTGGTGACAGACATCTGAAAAACAGACTAGCCATTGGCATGGTCGTGCGAGTCTTAGGCTTAGACCGGAAAGACTATATTGCTCACGAGTTTTGTCGTACAAGGGATGGTGGTGAGTCCACGATTACGACCGGGTTCACCGAGTTAGTTCCCTGAGAGCACGGGGTGTGTGGCCGTTTGAGCCCGCATCTGTGATGATATGCTTATTCTCTATTTCATTGGCTAGGCTAACAAGTGCGAGGAAGAAGCTTTGCCGCTCCGAGCTTGGAGGCGGAATCGTTATAATTTGGTCAGCATAGCTGACCGTTTCCTTTGTTTACCACCGTGCTGTGGATTGTTGCTTGCAGGTGCTGCGGAGCTGAGTGGTAAATAGCGGGCTAAAGCCCAAGTTGCTGTGCCGGCCCTCGAAGGCCAATTTTTGACTGTTTTCCTTTTGTACTCACGTGTGTCCGGCCTGCGTGCCGAGGTTTGGAAAACACTTCTATTTAAGCAAACTATTGTAAGGCCTCAAGGCCATTATTTCTGTGTATCGTACCTTACTTTGGGTCAATTATAGTGGACATTCATGCTGTGGCTGGGTTCTTTTATCTTGCAACTTAATAATCTACTTCCGCTAGATGCTCTGTGTAGGACATTGTGATTGGTTGAATGGTTTCAATAAGTAACCAACTGGTCTGTCCGTAGTATATGGCGTCGGGCCCCGGCCGGACCTACTGCTATTTGCTATGTGACGGATAGGGGTGTTACAAATTGGTATCAGATTACCGATTTCAGTCGAGTTTAAATGAATTCGTGGGCGAATTCACTTTAAGGGGTGAGCACATGCGTGTGCGTCATCGTTATAACATGAAAAGAACCCATGAATGTCCACTTAGGAATGAAAATACACATGTTTGAGGAACCTGCGTGTTCATATAATTGCTATTTGCAATATTGTTGGGTCGCTTATCGGTGTTTTGCACGATTATAGGTGACTAGATGTGGTGCTGGACCGTCGGAATGGGAAGGTTTTGAGGCAAGCAGCGCACCTAATGATGCGTATGCAACACCTCCGTCAGCCGAGACCATTAGATTGGTGGCAAAAGCTGTCTTTGCTACAATCAAAGCGCAACATGCAAGGCAGGTGCAACAGCCAGCTCCTACTGTGGAGCAAGTGCCGCTCCAAGCGGCGGAGCCTAGAAGGGTGGAACAGGTTGTGGTGGAGCCAGAGTTGCCTCGGAGAGCAACTGAGAAACAACTTAAGCATGTGATGGGCTTCCATCCACAAGTGTTCTCGGGAATAGGAACCCCGACTCAGGCAGAGGATTGGCTATCGAGAGTCAAGTGAGTGCTGACAGCAATGGAAACCGAAGAGTAGCAGAAGACAACGATTACGACGTTCTTGTTGGACGGGGACACGAGGTTATGTTTGGAAGGGCTGGAGCTACGCAACCTAAGGGGAAGGCAGTTGGCGAATGTCTCTATGGAGGAATTTTCGAGGTTGTTTATGGCCCGATACCTCCCCCCATCGTAAAGGATCACGTTGGAAAATGAGTTTCAAAAGTTGGTGCAAGGAGATAGCACCGTGGGCGAGTATCTCCACGAGTTCACTCGTTTGGGAAGATACGCTAGTGCTACATTTGCCGATGAGGAGCGCAAGATGAACCGCCTCTATGAAGGGTTAAGAGACGAGTTGAGGATGTTACTGTCGGGGCCTATGGCGCAGGGTTTCATGACCTTGGTCAACTCGGCCCGGTCCTTGGAAAAGGACATGAAGAACGTGCAAGCGTAGAAGGAATCAGGTGTCATGAAACCGGAGTTTAAGGTGCCGACTTCAAAGTCTTGCTTTCGAAGATGGATTAAGAAGGCTAGGACATCGGGTCAGGCCCCTTCTTTAGGTGCCTCGGGGGCAACTACCAATCGAACACCAGGCGCTTGCTTTTCTTGCGGAAAGACGGGGCACTTTCCCTGCGATTTCTGGAGCGGACGCCCAAAGTTCGAGAGAAAATAAGGAGCCACATATGAAGAAAAGGGGAAGGAGGTTGAGTCGACTGCATCCCATTATGCTCCGACTCAATCTAGAGTCTATAACTTGGGCCAGCAAGAGGCCATCAAACAGGGCGATGTGATGACAGTTACAGTTTAATTTATAGCAAGTTAGCTTTAAATACTGTTACCTAGTGCTTGTTAGCTTAATAAAATTTTTGTAGGCTTTGTTCTGATAGGAGATAGTCCGGCACGAGCACTATTCGATACGGGATCCTCGCACTCCTTTTTGTCCGAAAGCTTAATATCGCGCATCGGATTCCCTTCTTCGATGACAAAGGACAAATTGGATGTGCTGCTACCGAATGGGTGTTCGATGCGTGTGGACAGAGTGTGCGCCATAAAGGTTCATATTGAAAACCAAGAGTTCGACTTGCTAGTGTCATTGCTACCGCTAGTAGAGTTCGACGTTATCTTTGGGATGGATTGGCTTTCGGAGCAGAAGGCCAATATTGATTGCAATGGTAAGGAGGTCAAGATGGGTGTTGAGCGGGAGACAACATTCACGGGACTGAAGGGGTCGAGTAGGACGCTGATGTATTCTCTTCAGGTGGTAAAGGTAGTTCGTGCAGGCGCAAAGCTGTTCTTCGCGATAGTGGGGGCTGTAGAGCAAAAGTCCACTTTGGATAGTATCCTCGTGGTTTGTGAATACCCCGATGTGTTCCCGGATAATCTCCCCGGAGCCCCACTACAGCGAGAGATTGACTTCATGATCGAGCTCGTGCCAAGTACCAAACCTGTGTCACGTTCTCCTTATAGGTTGGCACCTAAGGAGATGGACGAGTTGATGGTTCAACTGGAGGAGTTGATGGGGCAAGGGTATGTGCATCCAAGCTCATCGTCTTGGAGCGCACTGGTCCTCTTTGTTAAGAAGAAGGATGGGAGTCTGCGGCTGTGTATCGACTACAGGCAGTTGAACAAGCTAACAGAGAAGTATAAATACCCGATCCCAAGGATCGATTATCTCTTCGATCAGTTGGTCGCATTATCGGTGTATTCGAAGTTGGATCTAAAGTCTGGATATTATCAGCTGAGGATAAGGGAGTGTGATATCCCAAAGACGACATTCAACACAAGATATGGGCATTTCGAGTTCATGGTCATGCCGTTTGGACTAACGAATGTGCCATCAGTGTTTATGGATTTGATGAACAGGACGTTCCGAGAGTACCTAGACTACTTTGTGATCATCTTTATTGACGATATATTGGTGTACTCGCAGTGCGAATAAGATCACTTTAAGCACTTGCATCTGGTGTTGGAGACTCTAAGGAGGAATTAACTCTATGCAAAATTCTCCAAATGCGAGTTCTAGCAACCCTCAGTAGCATTCCTTGGTCATATTGTTAGTGGGGAAGGTATAGCGGTGGATCCGGCGAAGATCATTGCGATACGGGAGTGGCCTGTATTATCTTCTATAGCGGAAGTCTGTAGTTTTCTCGGGCTTGCCGGTTATTACAGGCGCTTCGTAGAGAACTTCTCGCGGATAGCGTTACCTCTCACGAAGTTGACAAGGAAGGATCTGAAGTTCTTGTGGACGCAGGAGTGCGTGCAAGTATTTGAGGAGCCGAAGGGACGGTTGACCACAGCGCCGGTGTTAAGTTCGCCGAGTGGGACCGAGGGCTTCGAAATTTATAGTGATGCCTCAGGTAGTGGATTGGACTTCGTGCTGCTGCAGCATGGGAGCGTGATAGCATATGTATCGCGTCAGCTAAATGTGCATGAAAGAAATTATCCAGTCCACGACTTTGAGTTGGCGGCCGTGATATTTGCGCTTAAGCCGTGGAGACACTACTTGTACGGCGTAAAGGTCGATATCTATACCGACCACAAGAGCCTGAAGTACCTGTTGGATCAGAAGGATCTCAACATGAGGCAGCGTAGATGGATGGAGTTCCTGGGTGACTACACATTCAAGATTCATTATGTACCTGGCAAAGGCAATGCAGTTGCGAATGCGTTGAGTCGCAGGGCTCCCGCCCAAGCCAACTGGTTGTCGGTTCATGATGAGAGGCTAGTACGGGAGTTGGAGGCGTTGAAGATCTGTTGCGTTGACAAGCAGACGAGCTCCAAATATATGTTGAACTGGACGGAAGTTCAGTATGACCTGGCTGATCGCGTTCGGCAAGCATTGGAGTTGGATGGCTCGATGAAGGAGCTCATGGATGCAGCCTTGGATGGGTCAAATTCAAAGTTTTCAGTTGAGGACGGACTCTTAAGGTAGGACCATCATTTGTGCGTCCCAAGCGGGGGAAATCTACGGGCGAAGTTGATGTACGAGGCTCATAATACCAAGTACTCAATCTACCCAGGGAGCACGAAAATATACCAAGACCTAAAGAAGCTATTTTGGTGGTCAGGGCTCAAGAAGGATGTCACACTGTTTGTGGCTAAGTGTTAAACCTGTGCCTTGGTAAAGGCGGAGTGTCAAAAGCCTGGAGGATTTTTGAAATCCTTGCCTATTCCAGAGTGGAAGTTCGACGACATATTGATGGACTTTGTGCATGGCTTACCAAGGTCGCAGAAGGGGAACGACGCCATATGGGTGATCGTAGACCGGTTAACGAAGGTGTCACACTTTATTCCGCATAGGAAGGATGATTCAGTGGAGAGACTGGAAAAACTATATGTGGATAATATAGTCAGATTACACGGTGTGTCGCGCAACATCGTGAGTGATCGGGATGGGCATTTTATGTCCAATGATTGGAGGTTAGTGCAACAAATGTTGAGGACTAAATTGAATTTCAGCACAGCCTTCCATCCGCAGACAGATGGGCAAACCGAGAGTGTCAATGGAACGTTGGAGGACATGCTCCGCATGTGTGTTCTAGACTTCGGGAAGCATTGTGAAGACCCATTGTATTTCGTGGAGTTTGCGTACAACAATAGCTACCAGGCGAGTATTCAAATGGCGCCCTTCGAGGCCGTTTATGGTAGGAAGTGTCGCACGTCGTTATCGTGGCTAGAAACGCGTGAGGTAAGGTTGTACAAGAAGCAGGAGGTGGAGAATGCTACTTCTTTGGTGCGGATCATTCGAGAGCGTATGCTGATCGCTCAGGACAGGCAAGCTAAGTACTATAATGTCAAGCACCGGAATGTGGAGTTCGGGGTCGGTGATTCGGTGTACTTGAAGATAAAGCCGTTAAAGGGTGTTTTGCGGGTGCGACGCTTGAAGAAGAGCCCAAGATACCTTGGACCCTTTGATATTCCGGAGCGGGTCGGGGAAGCGGCTTATCGTTTGAGGCTATCGGTGGAATTGAGTGGACTACACGATATATTCCACATCTCTGTGTTGCGGAAGGAGGTGCAAGAACCTTCGCATGTGATCGCAGTGGATCAAGTACCGGTGGACAAAGGGTTGACGACTAAGGTGAAGCCCATTCGTATTGAGGAATTTGAAATTAAGCGACTCTGAAACAAGGAGATCCGGATGGTCAAGGTCTGGTGGGACAATTGCGGTCGGGAGGAGCTCTCTTGGGAGTGAGATAAAGCTATGCTCGAGGAGTACCCGGAGTTATTCCGCTCAGGTACTGCTTAAATTTTTCCGTTTTCTTTCCTTTAATAATTTCATGAGTAAAATTCTTTTAAGAGGGGGAGAGTTGTAACACCCCGAAACTCAAAAGAGGGACGAGTGAACTTTTTAAGACGAGTATGGGACTTAGAGCTGGTGACACGGGCGTGTCAAGGGCGTGAAACGGGCGTGTCACGGGCGTTACACGGGCGTGTCATGGGCGTGTTCGGCCACGGGTCGCGTGCTCGACGTTGTGGCGATCGGCGAATGTCGAGTGTAGGCAAACAGCCTAGGACACCGGCGTGTCCCAGGGCGTGTCATACTCGTAAAATTTCTGAGTGATGCACACGGGCCATGACACAGGCATAGACACGGGCGTGTCACATGTGATACAGGCGTGTCGGGTTCTGTGTCAAAGACCGTGTCCATCTCGGGAAAATCCTAGGTGTTGCACACGGGGCATGACACAGGTCTTGACACGGCCGTGTCACATGTGACATGGGCGTGTCGGAGGCCGTTTCACAGGCCGTGTACTGGTCGGGGTTCCATGCGAGACGGCGAATGGGCGACACGGCACTAGACACGGGCGTATCGCAGGCCGTGTTCGGCCCAGATTTTGTATTTTAGGCCCCGATCGTGGTCATGCATTTTCTTATGTTGGGATCCGACGGCTAGGGGTTGGTGCTGGTAGTTTAAACTCTGAAATTGGGTTTGCAATCCCTCATTTCATTCCCTTGGTTCTCTTTCTAAAGGCTAGAGAGAGGGGAGAGCAAAGAGGAGGAGGAAGGCAAGATCTGGTCACCGGCGGAGCTTCGTAGCTCCAAATCGCGAGCCGTCTTCGGATCTGCGGAGGTAAGGAGATTGCGGTATTTTCCATCTGCGTAGATTTCCATAGCGCCAAGAAGAAATTCTAGGGTAACTATTTTCATCTCGAGCATGTGAAGCTCTTCTTCCTATGCATGGGAAAACCCTTCTCCCGCGAGTGTGCGGCGAGATTGCTTTATTCCTTGGGGTAGATATGTAAATCCCCCTTGTTAGAGTCCGGAATCGTAGTACGTACATAGGCATGATGTGTTAAGCCTACCCGGACTAGTTGGTCTTGATCGGTGATGTGCATTGCATTTTAGCCGGAGAAGACTCCGTGCCCTTTGTTGTTCTCGGGTTTATACGGGGAGGATTGCATCCGGGATCCTTGGAGAGTAACCCTAAGGCTCACCCTAAAAACTTGGCAAAAACGCATTTCCGTCATCTTAGTGGCCGGGGAGCCAACCATAAACATAACTAGGTTATGTGCTTGTGTGATCGAACTTCGGGATCCAGGAGAAGCTTGGCCCGTGCGTACGTCTTAATATGACTATGCGATGTGAGCAACGGGCAAGTGGATGCGGACCCGGGCTATGCGGTTTTGTGACAAACATTTGAAAAAGAGATTGGCCATTGGCATGGTCGTGCGAGTCTTAGGCTTAGACCGGAAAGACTATATTGCTCACGAGTTTTGCCGTCCAAGGGTTGGTGGTGAGGCCACGGTTACGACAGGGTTCACCGAGTTAGTGCCCTGAGAGCACGGGGTGTGTGGCCGTTTGAGCCCGCATCTGTGATGATATACTTATTCTCTATTTCAATGGCTAGGCTAACAAGTGCATGGAAGAAGCTTTGCCGCCCTGAGCTCGGGGGCAGAATCGTTATAATTTGGTCAACATAGTTGACCATTGCCTTTGTTTACCACCGTGTAGTGGATTGTTGCTTGCAGGTGCTGCGGAGCCGAGCGATAAATAGCGGGCTATAGCCCAAGTTGCTGTGCCGGCCCTCAAAGGCCAATTTTTGAGTGTTTTCCTTTTGTACTCATGTGTGTCCGTCCTGCGTGCCGAGGTTTGGAAAACACTTCTATTTAATCAAACTGTTGTAAGGCCTTAAGTCCATTATTTTTGTGTAGCGTACATTCCTTTGGGTCTATTGTATTGGACATTCATGCTGTGGCTGGGTTCTTTTATCTTGTAACTTAATAATCTGCTTCCGCTAGATGCTCTATGTAGGACGTTGTGATTGGTTGAATGGTTTCAATAAGTAACCATTCAGTCTGTCCGTAGTATATGGCGTCGGGTCCCGGCCGGACCTACTGCTATATGCTATGTGACGGATCGGGGTGTTACATAAGGTACTCTAAAAAAAATTAATTCATAAGTTTATTTCTTAAAATCAAATCACCTAAAAATTAAATTTAACTAACTATGATGAAATAAAAGATTAGAAAATCAAAAATTATAAAAATTCTTATAAATAAACTCAAAATATATTTCTAAAAATCACAAAAATTAAGTAGGGGTTTATTATATTTTTTTGTATTTTCCATTAAAAACAAATCCTAATTTTTTTTGCTATTCTTGGACTTCCGAAGGGCTACCAAGTGACGGGTTCGCAAGGTACTAGGCGGTTTTATGGGATGAAAACTCAACACGGCCCTTTCCAAGAAATTAATTTTGATTTTCTATTTTTTTTATTTTTGAAAATAAAAAACATACCAATTTTTTTAAAATTTTTAAAGATTTTTTTTTTATTTTATTAAGGATTTTTTCATTTTTTTTAGATTATTAAATAAAAGCAATAAATAAGAATCCAACCCCATACTTAAAAATAAGCATTGTCCCCAATGTTTACAAACCATGTAGGATGGGGAAAAATAAACATGTTTTTAAAGATAAGAAAAAAAATATAATTCATAAAAATTAAAAGATAAGCAAGGGGTGTCTCCCAAGAGCGCTTTTCTTTTTCCCGTCTTTA
Organism: Platanthera zijinensis; assembly: GCA_039513925.1. Taxonomy (NCBI): domain Eukaryota; kingdom Viridiplantae; phylum Streptophyta; class Magnoliopsida; order Asparagales; family Orchidaceae; genus Platanthera; species Platanthera zijinensis. The sequence continues at coordinate 60,660,487 of CM077094.1, read as the reverse complement.
ACCTAGACGGTTATTGTAAAGAAAATGGAAAATAAAAATTAAAATGGACGGGCAACTCCCTTAATTCACGCTTAGGAGAAGATGCCAAAGTTGCTCACCCGACGTCTCCTTAGCTTTCTTCTTGATGTTCCTTGTTGTTGCTATTGACTTGAAAATGTAAAGTCAAATCACCTATATGAACCCTAAATGATTTTAATTTTTGTAGAGGAGCGACAAATGGATCGTGGATGATTTTTAATTGCAGCGGCTCCTCTTCTACATGAAAAGCGTTAGTATAAGGAAAATCAAAAGTAAGCATGTCAGAAAAATCTTCGTAAGGAGGAGGCTCTTGCGAAGTCATAAGATTAGGCTCCGATTGTTTATTTTCTAAAAATAATTTTCCGTCCAAAAATTTATGGGAAATAAAATCATCGGACGCATCAGGATCATAAATTTTTGCTCCTAAAATGTCATAAATTGTGCATGGGAATTCATTAATAGGAGAAAAATTGGGAGTCGTAGGAGGAGAAACATGTTCTTCTTCTACACCTCTCAGCGCATCCATACACCTGACAAACTCTATAAATAAGAGTTTTTCTTCTTCTTCAGTATAAACAACTACAGGGGTACATGAAGAGTCATGTTCCTCATTAGCAATATTATCCGAAGAAGGAGAAAATTCACTAATAGAAAAAAAATATTTCATCCAAATTTTGGGGAGCAGAATCACATGGAAATTGAGAAGGATCCCCAAAATTAGGAGAGAAGGCTTGCGGTGCGGAATAAGAAGAACAAAAATTCGGCTCCAAATAATTATTCTAAAAACTCGGGAAACCTTCCGGGTGATCTTGTGACCAAGAGAAGTTGATATCCGAGTTGCAAGAATAATTATTTAAATCAAAATAATTATTCTCAATATAATTTGACAAATTCTTTTCATGAACATTAGAAAAATTAGTTTCATAAAAATTTGAACTAGAATTAGAATAAAAGTGAGAAGAATTATTATCAAAATTTGTACCAAAATTATTTTCATAAGAAAAGTTTTTATAATTATTATAATGATAACAATACTCACTTCGATGATAACCACCACAATTATAACAAAAATTTTGGCACCTTTGTGCAGCTTTCAAACATCCTAGTTTATTTTGAATCTTGGCAAGATCGGCGACCAATTTAGATAACATATTTTTAATAAAAGAAAATAAACACAACCTTTACATAATAGAAATGAATTTAAAATAAAAATAAAAGAGAATTGAGGTAGAGAAGAAGGTTGATAAAATTAATAAAATTTGCGCTTTCAAAATATCAACAAAATAATCCCCGGCAACGGCGCCAAAAACTTGATGAAGATTTTCTATAGTTTTAAAATATTATCCAAACGAAATCTAAAATAGGCAAGTGTACCTATCAAAATATAGTATATGAAATGTCGTATTAGACTCGGGGCCTGTTGAGTACTTCTACTCAAGTAAATTAATATTATTTTATCTAAATATAAAAAGAGATTATTTTAACTAAATTAAGAAAATTAAATAAAAAGTAGCACTTGATCTAGACTCATTTTGAACTAAAATAAACCGTCATGAAATAGTAAAAGTGCAAGCTCCTAATTACTTATTTCGACCGTGTAGGTTCCTAAAGTACAAAAGCGTCTCTCTCGAGCTCATGATTCTGACTAACCTTAGGTTGATCGATTAAGACCTCTCGGCCAGTCAAAACCCCTAAGCTTGCTTTATGCGGTGAACCCCACTAATGGATTTGACTCCAATCCGGCAGATTTATGTCATCCTCTCTCGAGGAGTGCATTCAACTCCTTTTATCCTTGAGCGATCTCCTCGTACCCGCAACCTCTCGGTCATTTAAAAAATGGATCTAAGGTCGAAGAACATATCTGTGAAATATGAATTAGATACAAAATAAATCAAAGATAAATCGATACCGAGTAAAAATAGAGAGCTTGACACTTTTTTGAGAAAATAAATAAAGTTTATTTTATTCAAAGATTGTCTTGATCAAGCGCCAAGAAAATTAGCTACATGACATGAAAACGGAGGTACATAAACAAGAACACATGATTGCTAAAAGTAATTGCTTGAAAAGGAAACTAAGTTATAAATAAATAGTACAAGGAAGAAATGAATAAAAAGAGTAAACTAAGCTATAACATAGGCCCAAAACTAGCTTCTAATCCTCTCCCTGAGCTTCTGAACTCATCTGGAATTTATAGATTTTTCTGCTTGGAAGTCACACCCTTGGTCACGCCCGTGACCTTGGGCGTGTATGGCTCGGAAACCGCTGTCATGAAAGCCCGGGAACGTTAGAGAAAACCCGTAAAAATTCGCCGTTCTACGGGTCACACCCCTATGTCACGCCTGTGACCTAGGGCATGTCTATTCTGTGACAGGAAACAGCGTGAAGGGGAAATGACGTGAAGTAATTCTGGCATTGTTGAAGAGGTCACGCCACTAGTCACGCCCGTGACCCAGGGCGTGTTTTGACCGGGTTAGTAAACGGCTGGAAACGGTACAATTTGGGATCAATTCGGAAGTTTTGGATAGGTCATGCCCTGCATAATGCCTGTGATAGGGGGTGTGTATATGGGAAATGTTCCAGAATTGTCCCGGGAATACTACCAGAGAAAACTCTTTTTTGACCTAGACACGCTCGTGTTCACGCCTAGACACGCCCGTGTCTGGGGGCGTGTACTTATGAAACTTTCCAGATTTGTAGAGGACGTCATCCTCTTTCCGTTGACTGATTTCACGTCCCATAACTCTTCCTGGTTTAAAAGTTATTACCATTTGAATTTCAGTTATCCGCGACCAAAAATCTTCATTTTCTCCAAAATATTTTCAGATCATGGTCATGACCTCTAAATTGATATTCGAAGCCAACATTAACCTGAAATATGAAAAGAAAGAATTTAGAAACATAATTAATACAATATAATTATAATCTTATTATTAATTAAATAAAAACTATATAAAAATAACTATAATTAGTGACTTATCAAATACCCTCACACTTAATATTTTGTTATTCCAGAGCAAAACTATGAGAAGTGCTTATAAGAAATTATTATAATTTTTTAATTAAACTATAAATTTATTAAACAAAAAGAAAGTTAAAAAACGTTTAGGGATTTTAAAATTAAGTTCTTAACTATGAAATTAAAATGTAAAGAGAAAGATATTTAGCCAAAAATTTCTCATATAAATTAATTAGAATTCAAAATTAAGTGATTTTGCCAACATAATTAAATTAGAATTATTCACACTTTTTAACTAAAAAGAAACATGAAGGAAAAATTTAAACTACTACTTATGCTCTCTTAATATTTTAATTTAATTCTAAAATAATTATATTGGCTAAAGGTTTTAAGGAAAAAGAACTATGAAGAGGATTTTAAATTAAGGTGATGAATTTTATCCTCTCATCCCATGCCTTTTTTTTCTTTTTGATATTTGCATATGTTTACCAAGAAAATGATGAATTTTATTCTCTCATTTTCCATTACATATGAACAAATAAATATTTTTTTTCTTCTCTCTTCAAATAAAAACAAAATAATAAGGAGTAATGAATTTTATCCTCTTACTCCATCTTTAAGTTTTTAGGGGTTGCATATGTGTACCAAGGAATGCTTGATTCTTATGACATATGATCTAACAATAAAAAGAAAAATGCATATGTGTACCAAGGAATAATGAATTTAATCCTCTTATCCCCATGACATATGTACTAATAAGAAAGTTTAAAAAAAGGGAAATGCTAAACAATATTTAGATTAAATTAAAATAATTAGAGAGCAAATATAGTAAACTAAAATTTCCTACGAACTTTTAAAATAAAAGTGATTATAATTAAAATCTAAATATTGTTTAACTAAGCATTATAAAATTGAAACTAATTACAATTAAGAGAAAAAGAAGTAAATAAGGTACTCTAAACAAAATTAATTCATAAGTTTATTTTTTAAAATCAAATCACCTAAAAATTAAATTTAACTAACTATGATGAAATAAAAGATTAGAAAATCAAAAATTATAAAACTTCTTATAAATAAACTCAAAATATATTTCTAGAAATCACAAAAATTAAGTAGGGGTTTATTATATTTTTTTGTATTTTCTATTAAAAACAAATCCTAATATTTTTTGCAATTCTTGGACTTCCCAAGGGCTACATAGTGATGGGTTCGCAAGGTACTAGGCATTTTTGTGGGATGAAAACTCAACACGGCCCTTTCCAAGAAATTAATTTTTATTTTTGATTTTTGTATTTTTGAAAATAAAAAACATACAAATTTTTTCAAAATTTTTTAAGTTTTTAATTTTTTTTTATTTTATTAAGGATTTTTTCATTTTTTTTAGATTATTAAATAAAAGCAATAAATAAGAATCTACCCTTATACTTAAAAAGTAACATTGTCCCCAATGTTTACAAACCAAGTAGGAGGGGGAAAAATAAACATGTTTTTAAAGATAAGAAAAAAAATATAATTAATAAAAATTAAAAGATAAACAAGGGGTGTCTCCCAAGAGCGCTTTTCTTTTTCCCGTCTTTAAGCTAGATGGTTATTGTTAGGAAAATGGAAAATGAAAATTAAAATGGACGGGCAACTCCCTTAATTCACGCTTTGGCGATGATGCCAAAGTTGCTCGCCCGACGTCTCCTCCGCTTTCTTCTTGATGTTCCTTGATGTTGTTGTTCACTTGAAAATGTAAATTCAAATCACTTATTTATACCTGAGGTGATTTGAATTTTTGAAGAGGAGCTGCAAATGGATCGTGGATAAAGTTTAATTGCAACGGCTCCTCTTCTACATGAAAAGCGTTAGTATAAGGAAAATAAAAAGTAAGCGTGTCAGAAAAATCTTCGCAAGGAGGAGGCTCTTGCGAAGTCATAAGATTAGGCTCCGGTTGTTTATTTTCTAAAAATAATTTTCCGTCCGAAAATTTATGAGAAATAAAATCTTCGGACGCATCAGGATCATAAATTTTTGCTCCAAAAAAGTCATAAATTATGCATGGGAATTCATTAATATGAGAAAAATTGGGATTCGTAGGAGGAGAAATATGTTCTTCTTCTACTCCTCTCAGCGCATCCATACACCTGACAAACTCTTTAAATAAGAGTTTTTCTTCTTCTTCGGTATAAACAACTATAGGGGTACATGAAGAGTCATGTTCTTCATTAGCAATATTATCCGAAGAAGGACAAAAATCACTAATAGAAAAAAAATTCTCATCCAAATTTTGGGGAGAAGAGTCACATGGAAATTAAGAAGGATCCCCAAAATTAGGAGAGAAGGCTTGTGGTGCGAAATAAGAAGAACAAAAATTCGGCTCCAAATAATTATTCTCAAAACTCGGGAAACCTACCGGGTGATCTTGTGACCAAGAGAAGTTGACATCCGAGTTGGAAGAATAATTATTTAAATCAAAATAATTATTCTCATTATAATTTGAAAAATTCTTTTCATGAACATTAGAAAAATTAGTTTCATAAAAATTTGAACAAGAATTAGAATAAAAGTTAGAAGAATAATTATCATAATTAGTACCAAAATTATTTTCATAAGAAAAGTTTTTATAATAATTCTAATGATAACAATACTCAATTCGATGATAACCACCATAATTATAACAAAAAATTTGGCGCTTTTGTGCAGCTTTCAAACATTCTAGTTGATTTTGAATCTTGGCAAGATCGGCGACCAATTTAGATAACATATTTTTAATAAAAGAAAATAATCACAACCTTTACCTAATAGAAATGAATTTAAAAATAAAATTAAAGAGAATTGAGGTAGAGAAGAAGGTTGATAAAATTAATAAAATTTGCGCTTTAAAAATATCAACAAAATAATACCCGGCAACGGCGCAAAAAACTTGATGAAGATTTTCTATAGTTTTAAAATATTATCCAAACGAATATCTAAAATAGGCAAGTGTACCTATCGAGATATAGTATATGAAATGTCGTATTAGACTCGGGGCCTGTTGAGTACTTCTACTCACGTTAATTAATATTATTTTTTCTAAATATAAAAAGATATTATTTAAACTAAATGAAGAAAATTAAATAAAAAGTAGCACTCGATCTAGACTCACTTTGAACTAAAATAAACCGTCATGAAATAGTAAAAGTGCAAGCTCCTAATTACTTACTTTGACCGTGCAGGTTCCTAAAGTACAAAAGCATCTCTCTCGATCTCATGCTTCTGACTAACCTTAGGTTGATCGATTAAGACCTCTTGGTTAGTCAAAACCCCTAAGCTTGCTTTACGCGGTGAACCCCACTATTGGATTTGACTCCAATCCGACAGATTTATGTCGTCCTCTCTCGAGGAGTGCATTCAACTCCTTTTATCCTTGAGCGATCTCCTCGTACCCGCAACCTCTCGGTCATTTAAGATACAGATCTAAGGTCGAAGAACATATCCGCGAAATATGAATTCGATAGAAATAAATCAGAGATTAACTGATATCGAGTAAAAATAGAGAGCTTGACACATTTTTGAGAAAATAAATAATGTTTATTTTATTAAAAGATTGTTTTCATAGAGCGCCAAGAAAATTAGCTACATGACATGAAAAGGGAGGTACATAAACAAGAACACATGATTGCTAAAAGTAATTGCTTGAAAAGAAAACTAAGTTATAAATAAAAAGTACAAAAAAGAAATACATAAAAAGAGTAAACTAAGCCATAATATAGGCCTAAAACTAGCTTCTAATCCTCTCCATGAGCTTCTGAACTCGTCTGGAATTTATAGATTTTTCTGCTCTAGAGTCACGCCCTTGGTCACGCCCGTGGTCACGCCCGTGACCTAGGGCGTGTAAGGCTCGGAAACCGCTGTCATGAAAGCCCGGGAATGTTGTAGAAAACCCGCCAGAAGTCGCCATTCTGCGGGTCACGCCCCTAAGTCATGCCCGTGACCTAGGGCGTGTCTAGTCTGTTATAGGAAACGGCGCCACGGGGAAATGGTAGGAAGTAATTCTGGCGTTGTTGGATAGGTCACGCCCCTAGTCACGCCCGTGACCCAGGGCATCCACTGACCGGGTTGGCAAACGGCTGGAAACGATACAATTTGGGATCAATTCGGCAGTTTTGGGTAGGTCACGCCCTGGGTCACGCCCGTAATAGGGGGTGTGTACTTGGGAAATGTTCCAGAATTGTCCCGAGAATACTTCCAGAGAAAAGTCTTTTTTGACCTAGACACGCCCGTGTTCATGCCTAGACACGCCCGTGTCCTGGGGGCATTTACTTATGAAAATTTCCAGATTTGTAGAGGTGGTCGTCCTCTTTCCATTGACTGGTTGTACGTCCCGTAACTCTTCTTGGTTTGAAAGTTATGACCATTTAAATTTCAGTTATCCGCGACCAAAAATCTTCATTTTCTCCAAAATATTTTCAGATCATGGTCATGAACTTGAAATTTATATTCGAAGCCCAAATTAACCTGAAATTTGAAAAGAAAGCATTTAGAAACATAATTACTACAATATAATTATAATCTTATTATTAATTAAATAAAAACTATATAAAAATAACTATAATTAGTGACTTATCAAATACCCCCGCACTTATTCTTTTGCTATTCCAGAGCAAAACTATGAGAAGTACTTATAAGAAATTATTATAATTTTTCAATTAAACTATAAATCTATTAAAAAAAAGAAAGTTAAAAAAAAGTTTAGGGATTTCAAAATTAAGTTCTTAACTATGAAATTAAAATGTACAGAGAAAGATATTTAGCCAAAAATTTCTCATATAAATTAATTAGAATTCAAAATAAAGTGATTCTGAAGACAAAATTAAATTAGAATTATTCACACATTTTAACTAAAAAGAAACTTGAAGGAAAAATTTAAACTACTACTTATGCTCTCTTAATATTTTAATTTAAGTCTAAAATAATTATATTGGCTAAAGGTTTTTAGGAAAAAGAACTATGAAAAGGATTTTAAATTAAGGTGATGAATTTTATCCTCTCACCCCATGCCTTTTTTTCTTTTTGATATTTGCATATGTTTACCAAGAAAATGATGAATTTTATTCTCTCATTTTTCATGACATATGAACAAATAAATATTTTTTTTCTTCTCTCTTCAAATAAAAACAAAATAATAATGAGTAATGAATTTTATTCTCTTACTCCATCTTTAAGTGTTTAAGGGTTGCATATGTGTACCAAGGAATTCTTGATTCCTATGACATATGATCTAATAATAAAGAGAAAAATGCATATGTGTTTCAAGGATATATGATTTAATCCTCTTATCCCCATTACATATGTTCTAACAAAAATTTTAAAATAAGGAAAATGCTAAACAATATTTAGATTAATTAAAATAATTAGAGAGCAACTATAGTAAATTAAAATTTACTACGAACTTTTAAAACAAAAGTGATTATAATTAAAATCCAAATATTGTTAAACTAGGCACTATAAAATTGAAACTAATTATAATTAAGAGAAAAAGAAGTAAATAAGGTACTCTAAACAAAATTAATTCATAGTTTATTTCTTAAAATCAAATCACCTAAAATTAAATTTAACCTACTATGATGAAATAAAAGATTAAAAAATCAAAAATTATAAAAATTCCTTATAAATAAACTCAAAATATATTTCTAGATATCACAAAAATTAAGTAGGTGTTTTATTATATTTTTTTGTATTTTCTTTAAAAACAAATCCTCTTTTTTTTTGTTATTCCTTGGACTCGCAGGGCTACCCAGACGGGTTTCGAAAGGTACCAAGGCGGTTTTGTGGGATGAAAACTAAAAATGGCCCTTTCCAAGAAATTAATTTTGATTTTCTATTTTTTTTTATTTTTG